>OU342745.1:342048033-342648033 GCA_910589775.1 Avena eriantha | reverse complement strand
CCTGCTGCAACTCTAGTGAGCCAGTGATTAAGATAAAGTACAATAATATAAGATAAAGTACATTATTAATACATCTCGCTCATATCTCACTCATAATATAAATTACATTATTAATACATCTCGCTCATATCAAACTAGCGAACACGGCTGCCGCGTTCTGTGCTACGGGAGCTCTGTAGCCAGAGAAGAGGAACCATCACCGGAGAATAGCTCGGGTGAGATCCGTGAACCTGCCAGATATTGGAGAACATAGTCTCCAAAAGATACATGTATCATCGTACATGCTCGTCCTCCTTCCTGATACGACAACGTACCAACTTCTCGGGGGTCGGCTCCCTCTGCACCGCTCCTGGACCTCGTGGACGCCACCAAAGAAGCTCCGGGTCGACGATGATACCCGGATTCCTCACCAAGGTACGAGTCCCGACATGTAGCACCTCCCAGTGCTAACCTGGCGGAGCCCAGACTCAGACATCCCCGACGGAGTCCAGTAGGCTCGGACGAGGTGGACGCGACGTAACTAAATAATAGCAATAAACAATCATAAAACATAAACAATAACTAAATCACTAAGTATTGCCCTAATAACACTAACCCTAAACCTAACACTAACTAAACTAAACCTAACACTAACTAAACTAAACCTAATTAACTAAGTATTCTAACTAACCCTAGATAAATACTAATACTACTACTAATACTATCTAAATACTAATAGTACAAACACTAACCCTAAACCTAACACTAACTAAACTAAACCTAATTAACTAAATATTCTAACTAACCCTAACTAGCCCTAGATAAATACTAATATTAATACTAACTAAAACTAATACTACTAACACTAACTAAATACTAATAGTACTAACACTAACTAACCAAACTACTAATACTACTAACACAACTAAATACTAATACTACTAACACTAACTAACCAAAATACTAATACTAATAACACTAACTAAATACTAATACTACTAACACTAACACTAACTAAATACTAATACTACTAATAACACTAACACTAACTAAATACTAATACAATTACCACTAACTAAAATACTAATACTACTAATTAACACTAACTAAAATACTAATACTACTAACTAACACTAACCAAAATACTAATACTACTAATTTACAACACTAACACTAACACTACTACTAACCAAAACTAACCCTAATTAACCAATACTACTAACGCCGCGATCACCTGAAGACGGCGAGGCAGCGCGGGGCAGAGACGGCGCGAGGCGGAGAAGGTGCATCGCGGCGGCTCGGGGCGGGGCGGGGCGGCGCAGGGCGGCGCGGGGCTCTTCTCACGGGCGCGGGCGGCGGCACGGCGGACAACGTGGGCGATCCTTTGGGGAAGAAGTGATCTGGGGCTCTCCGGGTCGTGGCACGACCCGGGGTGGGGGTGGGCTATTTATACCACCCCCTTTAGCCCCGGGTTTTCACCCTTTAGCCCCGGTTTGTATTACAACCCGGGGCTAAAGGTGTTTTCGGCCACCGCAATTCCTGCGTGCCACACCCCCTTTAGCTCCGGTTTGTAATAACCGAGGCTAAAGGTTATTTTTGGTGCCAAAACGAAAAATGGTTTATAGTTTTCAGAAAATTATGTATTATATATCAAAAATTTTAGAAAAAGAAGATCTATAATTTAAATCTATTATTATACTTCATTATACAACTTAAATGAAATTATCTATTGTTTAAAAGGTATTATATTTAGTACAAATGTTGGAAAAATATAGTTTATTATTTAAAAACATAAAAATACATATAATATACCAAAATATTCACAAAAAATAATAGACTCATTTCCCTGCCATTTATTACTAAAACTAGTAACTAGGACTAAAACATATTTTCCTGCCATTTCCCCCGCTTCCCGCCATGTTTTTCCGCCATTTGCCTGCTTCCCGCCATGTTCTTTCGCCATTTACCCCGCTTCCCACCATGTTCTCCCGCCATTTCCCTCTACCGCCATGTCCATCCACACATCCACACCTTCTCTCTCACAACAATGGACACCGCTTACTGGGCCTTTCTGATGCTCGAGGAGACCGAGGCGCTGTGCGCCTCCAGCTACCCATGCCCACCGGGGTACCGGCTGCCCGCTGGCTGGATGCTGAGCGCTAGAGGGGTTCCTGTTCCTCCTGTGCCTCAAGGTTCGGCCCGCCAGGCGGCCATCATGAACCACTTCTATCTCGAGCTCACGCCGGAGCAGCGGATGGATACCCATTGGGATCCCGACAACCTCGAAACCTGGAATGCCTTCTTCGCAAACCGGCGGGAAAGGGAGCTCGCCAGGTACGAGGGTGACGACCCGCCCCCAGTGAACCACAACGAGGCTGGTCACCGCCTGTGGTGGGCTAACCGGATAATCGCTGGCGTGATGCGCTACATCACCATGGGAGACCATCCTCGCCTGTGGTACCTGCACTTTCACCAGCCGCATAGCCACAAGAATGGTGGTGGTGGTGAAGGCCTAGGGCGTACTGGGGTCGTCATCCGGGAGCCCCCTCCCCCGCACGTCGTCAATCCGAGGCTGTAGGATTTATCCGTGTGCTACAAGGAAGGGCTGAGGATCCATCCGCGTGCTACGAGCAACGACGATGACACCACTACGACAAAGCTTCTCGAAGACGTCTTAGGATCCCGTCCTCAGACATCTTTGAGGAGCTCGCCATAGAGGCACTCCCTATAATATGTGAATTGTTTTAGTTACCCGACGTATTAATCTATAGCTAGAGAAGTTATTAACTCCAAGATGGTGCTAGAGGGACACCACTACGGCGGAGCTTCTCTCGAAGATGTCTTAGGATCCTATCCTCGGACATGTTCGAGGAGCTCGCCATAGAGGAGCTTCTCGAAGATGTACTGTGATGTCTTCTTATCAAGCTTTTATTAATTAACCCTATCTTTGTTACAATTTTTTCAGTTTGAAAGCAGGTAGACGAAGAAGGATATTTTGCCCAGCTAGTTAGAATGATGAACTCACGCATGTGTGTGCTTCTAAAATCAAATTTCGAGACTATGTGCCAAAACAAGATATATATAGATAGAATCCACATATTGTGATATTTACCTTAGAGTTCCTTACATTGATACAAGATAGAATCTAAACATCGATCTCATGCTATCATTGCAAAAATTACTACCAAACTAAATCTACAAATCCATCTACAAGATAGAGCATGAAATGAGCTAATATAGCAATGAGAGTTGAAAGGATGAATTTGCTCACCATTTAGAACCTTTGGATAGATGGGGCACCACAAAATATAGACAAATCTTGAGAAAAAAAAGGCATGAACTCGAGCTTGAAGCAAGAAAGTGAGAGAGGAGATCCACCAGCTTGAATGGTGGCTCGGGCAGGGGAAGAAGATATAGACAGACCTTTAGTCCCGGTTCATGTCTAGAACCGGGGCTAAAGGTCAACCGTTAGCCCCAGGTCGTATAACAAACCGGGACTAAACGATCTAGTGCCCGACCCGGCCTGCCTGAAACCCTTTAGTCCCGGTTTGTTACACGACCCGGGGCTAAAGGTCCCGTTTGAACCGGGGCTAGTGCCTGCCACCCCTGGAGCCAGATCTAGCCGTTGGACTGGGCATTAGTCCCGGTTTGTAGCAAAACCGGGGCTAATACCCCTGGACCAAAGCTCTGTTTTCTACTAGTGTCCTCGTCTTGGTTCTCCGACTTTGCTAACGGAAGAGGATGTTGTGCCTATCATTGCTGAATTCTCTCCTGTCACGGTAGCTCCCACAGTGGGCTCTGTCACGGCCTCGACCGTACATTCAGTATCATTTAAGGCCAGTGATGATTTGCCTAAGTTGAAGGGCCACACATATGTGTTGGCTACGGTCACTGCTAATAGTGCCAGCCAGCAGGAGCATAAGGCTCAAAGGCATGCTAGCCCATTGAAGACACAGCAAACGCAGTATACCTCCGTGCTAATTTCTAACTCGCCTCGGGCTAGGCTCAAGCCTCAACTCCAGTGTCGGACCATGCTGAAAATTTCTCGAGGGGCGAAGCTCCAAAATAACATGTAAATTTGTTTTTGGAAGCTAAATCAAATGATAGGCAATAGCAACAAGGTAGAATTTGTAGCATTTTCACAAACTTATATATTAAGATTGATCTTATCCACAAAATACATTTATAAGATGAATATATGCATAAGGTAGTTCAAAACAAAACAAAAACATCTACTATTTAACTATGGATTTTCACTCATCTTAGACCCATGTGTCAATCACTATAGATCAACTCTTCTTCTCTTCCCCGAAATAGGCATGCACCCAGCTATATTAATATAACAACCACTTGGTACCGCTGCTACGCCAGACAACCCAACGCCCAAAAGAAAGGACAAAGAAAAATAAGAAGAAAAAGAAGAGAAAACAAACCGACATCAATGACTCGACGAAAACGATGATGACCCGCCACCGCTGCGCCCTCCAGCGAAGTACCACCACGTGTCTAGCGCTCCAAAGCGTCGTGTACCAAGAAACACCTTCAAAAATGAAAGCGATGACAACGATGTTGTTGCCCGGACATGTCATAGGGTTTCCCCTGATACGCAACGGGAGGTGGAAAAGAGATACACTCGACGTCCTTCAGGAAGGACGGCAACACCCGCTGGCGTCACCACACGGTGTCTCGACGACAAGGATTTCTCCCGACCCCTCATAAAACCATACTCCCAAATGCTTTGGATTTCTCCACCAAACTCGCCGCCCACGAGCGCCACCACGGTCTTGAAACCACCACCGTCGTCTCACCGTGACACCCGGGTTGAGGCCGATAGGACCAAAGAGAGGAACCTTCGGCGAGGGTCGGCATGACATTAGCACGTGGGAGGGAACTACCTCCACCACCTAAAGACGGTAGCCGTCCGGATGTAGCAGCAAGGCAAACCAGGACCTCTTTGGCCTAGTCGAGCCTGAGAAGGCTTGTGAAGCCCCACAGCTGCACTGCAGCAAGGGTGCTACCGTACATGCCAACCCAGCACTAGGCCCTACTCCTCCATCCACCGAGGGATCTGCTGCCACCACCGATCCCTGCCGCCAAGCAGCAGCTCCGACAACACCATGCGCACCCAGACTTTTTGGACCACCGTTGGTCTAAGGGACACCACCTGGGCCAACAACGACAGGCCGCACCTTGACTGGTTCTATGAAACAAACGAGGAGGTCCAGTATCCCAACCAAAAAGGAGCAGAAGGCCGAGACGCACAACTTACACGGCACCTCTGTGATGCCGGCGAGGTGCGCCTACAGAACCCAACGAGTTCTGACCGGCGGTACCAGCACTAGGCCCCCTAGCTAGGCACTAGCCCCCAACCAAGAACGACCAGGGGAAGGCCGTCGTAGTGGCCGGCTGTGGCCCGCCAGGCCCAGATCGGGCCGCCCTGGCCCAGATCTGGCTGGCGAGGCCTGACCACCACCAACCTCCGCCGCCTACTACATCCTCGAGCCCGAAATCTCGAGGCCTCTGGCCATCCCCGCCGTCAACCATCGCCGTGAGGACCCGCCGCCGCCAAGCCAGGCCAGTTGTCACCAGATCGGCCTCCCACGACAACCAGGGCTCCGCATCGCCTCCAGGAGAGCCCCACCACCAGATCGCACTTGCCCCGACAAGGCCGCCTGATGCGCGGAGAGAGCACGTCCCGCTGCGACCGGCTCCGCGCGGGCTTTGTCCGGCGGGCTCGCCGGCAGCGGCGGCGTCTGGGGAGGGGGAGACGGAGCTTGGGGAAGGCAAGGGTTTGGGTTGCGTGCGGAGGAGCGACACGAGCGACGCGTTTTTCAGCTCTTCTTCTCTTTGCGCTCGTGAAATGAAGAAGAATATTCTCATAGTCGTACTTCTCTGTAATTTCCCTCTCTATACTTACTACTAGCATTTTCCCCAATTCTAAGATATAAGAATCAAGACAAATAGAACTAGAATTGAGAGTTTGGGCCTTAACATATGGGAAAAATTAGAGTTAAATACACTACTAGTCCCTATACTTGTCGGGCTAACACGATTTAATCCCCATACTCGGAATTAGAGGTGACGCGGATGAAGTGGACTGAAATCTTGCAAGAACACCCTCACGCATCTAAGAAAATTGCAAAATACAGAATTAGTCCTTATACTTGTACGAACGGCTCGATTTAGTCCTGGTACTTGTCAATTGGACCCTATTTAGCCCAAATGCAGGTTTGCTATCGAATTTGAGCTGATATGGGGTGACACGTGAACACATGTCCCACTTACATGAAACTAGCTAGCCTGAAAATTTGCGGAGCCTCTGATATGGGGTGGCCCGATGTTCTCAGCAAGCACTTATCGATGATGATAATGGTGGATAGATAAATAGCCTGTAGCTATGAACTCTCCAGCTCGAACCCTGATGCCAATACAACAGCTCTCGAACCCTATGAGATATTCACAACACCACGCTCTTGCGTACATAGCCGTCGACCACGAACGGTAGTTTGCAATCTACTAATTCCCAATGGAACGACAGATCACACTCAATTGTAGTGGATAATTTGATAATAGGGTAATTTCAGAGGTTCTTAAAAGAATTAACTCCAAAATAGTTTAAACATGGTCTAAACCCTAACTATGGGGAGTCCTAGGGCTTATAAGGGCGGCTGGGGCGGCCAGAAACGAAACTAAGACGCGTACGACTCAGACTGATACATGCCGTCTCAGACCAGATTTTGGTCGGCGGGCGGACAGTCCGGTTGATATCGGTCGGATAGTCAGTTCGGGTGGACACTCCGGGTGAATTCATCCGGAAAGTCTGGTCCGGCCAGAAACTTCAAAGTTTCCAGGTGGTGTCCGGGTAGTGTCCGATTTGGTGTACTGATTGTCTAGACCACTTCTCCTCGCAGATAGACTGGACAGTCCGGGTGGACTCAGCCAGACACTCCGGTTGTCGCAGGCATTTTGTGCTTTCCTTCTTGATGATCTCCTCCTCGCTCTGTGCGCCTGCTTCCCGCTCCTCCCTCGCGCATCCTTAGATGATTGTCAACACTCAGATTTTTAATCCTAGATGCTTGTTATGCCATACCTCGCAATCCCAGGATTACCATTTTTGCGAGACATAACAGAATTGGTACCACAGTACATCATCCATTACAAACCACAATAAAGGTCTTACAAATAAAGGATCTCATGATCCAGTCTTAATACAATCAAAGCAGCTGAAATTAAACGTAGTAGGGGCTCCATCTTTAGGGTCACAGGCAATGCTGACGATGGGAGATGATCCTAGTTGTCATAGACCTCCTACTGTCCATCTTCCTGGTAGTCCTCCTCATAGTCTGGCCACGGGAATATCCAAGGACAAAGCCATGAGTACTCTTTATGTACTCGCAAACTATTACTAACAAGTAAGGTAGTTCTAGTAGGAATCTTAAGCTCTAGGTTTATTTGCAAAAAGCCAGGTTTATTTCATAAGGAGTTCAAAAGTAAAGAACCTAATTTAATTTTCTAGATCACCTAAGTGGGAACCTAGTTTTGATGTCTAATGACTGTCCATGACAATGGAACAGTATGGACACTCCAACTGTCCATGACTGCGTACGCGGCTATTCGAGTAGTTTGACACTATGCAAAGGTGGTACACTTTCACCAGAATATTCGATACATCCGTCAGGGATAACACTGAATCATCATACTTAGTATGTGGATAATCAATCATAACCTTTCAATTACACACTCTAGTATAGGCACATCCCTATGAGCTTGGCCTCCCAGCCATGGCCATCTGCCATCCTAGGCACTGCATAGGTGGACATTCACATTCATGAGGTAGCCTCATCTCAACTCCTTTCTGTGAGGGAACCCATACTAAGGCATATAAACTTTCAGTTAAGCCCTACCCAATTCAGGTATTGCGGTTGTATGGTAAAATTGGAATGGTATCGCATCCGAACCCAACCATCAGTTTTTTTTCAAAACTAAGGCTCATGCCTCGAGAAGTATCATCATCAAACCATTGTGTTTCAGAACACATGTCAAAACATTTCAATATAGTGAATCATCATTCCAAGGTTTTCATAATCATTTTCTCTAAGTATTCCCATCTAAAGTGTTCGGTAGTAGTTTAGCACTAGCAACTGTCAATGGGGGTGGGGTCACTAATAAGGGGTGCTAATCAAGTGTAACTATCCAAATCTAGTTTTATGCTTTTTATGGCATCTAAGTATAACTACCTAGGCCTAGTTTTATGCTCTTTATGGCATCTATCCTATTTTTCCAATACTCACAAATCACCAACTAAAGGTAAAGAACTTTGGTAAAATTAAAAGAATAAAGCTTGCAAGTAAAACTTGGGATTGGTATAATCAAGGTTGCATAACCAAAACATGCCTACTACATCTTGCATAGTTAACTTGCAAGGATGGATTGCATAGTTAACTTGTAGTATTAGGCTTGCCTTGAGTAGTGCAGTGATTGAAGTTCGCTTCTTCTTCGTAGTAGTAGTACTCCTCCTCCTCGTAGCCCGAATCAATACTAGCGTCTATAAAGGAATACAAGGTACACAATCACCAAACAATACTTAACTACTTCTATTTAGCACACTAAGGCTCATACTTGATGATCTAGCATCATCACAATCATCACATGAAATAAAGACCTAGTCTTATTTATCTTATTTTGGAAAAGTAATTTATACTCACTGAAAATACTTAAGATTCAATATTCTCCAATTAAAATATGGGATCATGTTGACACATGTCATCACCACATATTCTAATACTTGGGAATGAGATTTAAAGTGGTGGTCACATTTTATAAAGTTTAAAATTACTATTTAATAAAATTAAAGTGACTAGAAATGCCTATATAGCATTCTTTTAGTACTAGTCCAAGATCGCTACGTGTAAACCTAAATATTTTTACATATTCAGATAGATCTTGTCAAATATGATTTTTGAGAGTTGGAATCAACTCAAAAGCATTTATAGTTGATTTTTGAAAAATGTTTGAAGTGGCAAAAGCCTCTGTCTTGTTATTTTTACTATAGGTGATCTATAATTTAAAATAGTTTGAATCCAACGGGCTTAGGTAGATAATTTTAATACCTTTCCAAAAAAATTAGAATCATGCAATTTGGTTCAGTGAATCTCTTTGAATTGATTTTTGAATCTACTGACAGAATCTAGTTTTAATTAAAATGGAAAAATCCTATTTGAATGGGTGGGCTCTGCGCGGGAAACTAAACGGGTCGGCCCAACTGCATAGCACGCACAGCGGGCTGCTGACAGGCGGGTCCTACTTGTCAGCGACTCAACTAAGCCGAAACGGTAAGTTTCAATCTCAGCGCTACGATTAGAATTGGATCTAACGACTATGGTTCGTCGTCTCCGGCGAATAGCTCCAGCGAGAAACGAACCCTAGAACAGCGGTGGGGGTAGTGTGAGGCTCACTAGGGCTCCAGCTAGACTTGGTGATGGGGGCGATTGAACGTGTCGAGGCCGGCGAGTCGAATGGTGGACGCGGCGGCTCCTGGGGCGGCTCCTTGCTCTAGTTCCTCTTCTGCTCTGTAGCGGTGAGCTCCGGTGAAATTCTAGCGGGCTGGTGCTTGCCTTTCTCCGGGGACAGGTGTGGGAGGTTTCTAAGAGAGAGGGGAGTGAGATGGTGTGGCAAATGAGGGCTGGGATGGCCTCTATTTATACACCATCGAGAGGGGCAGAGCGGCATGGCCCGGGCTCATTGGCGATGTCGTTGCAGTGAGCTATTGGCATGGCTGAGGGTAGGGGTCGACGCGGTGCTTCAGGGCGGTTTTCATGCGAGTGATGGCATGGAAGGGGCAGTCGAGAATGGTCAGGATCGGTCCGTGCTCTGTGCGGGAAAGGCAGCGTTCGAGACGGCACACAGTGGCCACAGTTCACGTGGCGGCGAACGGGCGTGTCTGGGATAGCGGTGAGTGCGTGCATGTGTAGAGAGGGCAAGGCGCAGCGTGTGTGCGTGTGTCGGCTGCGCCGCTCTGGCACGCTCTCGGCATGGCAGACAGAGAAGTGGGCACGGCGATTACGGCTGGTCCACGACTTGTCTCTAGTCGAGAGGTGGACAGAGGGTGGTGGTGAGGTGTCGCCTATCTCCTAGACATCGTGGGAGAGGGCGGCGCGGTCTGTGGCGAGTGGTGCTTGGTCGACTGGCATAGTGAGCTCGGGCGGTGTTGCACTGGTGCGAAAAACAAAGGAGGAGGCTTGTCCACTTTGCTGCTGGACACTCGGGTGGCCAGGGGAGAGAATGAGGCACTAGTGCCAATCAATTACTGTTCCAAACAGTGATTGTTAGGCAAGTGTTTACTATGTCTGCTAGGTGCTCGACCAAATGGCCGCATGAATTCAAAGTTTGAATTTTTGGATGAATTTTGGTGATTGTGTTTGTCACATGCTTGGGTGTCTATGGTTGCTTGGGTTTGCCAAGGTAAATTGATTTGAGTGGTTTTTGAAAAGTGGTGATCTTAGTACATACACTTGATTCAATTTTTAAATGTCTCTCAAAGGGGTCTAAAAATAGTTTCTGTCTTTTTGTAAGGTTTGCTCGAATTCACTTTTACTTGGTCTAGCAAGGGGTGAAAATATTTGGAGATGTTTCTGTTAGAAATCTTTTACTAGGAACACTCAAAGTGGTATAGCGGATAATTTTGGTCAAAATAACCATTAGATCATATGATTCATATTTGATTTTATTTTCTTTTGATTTTGTTTGTAAATGTCCTAGATGATGTAGTATTCATCTTTAAACCATTCCTTATCATTTTTAGAACTCAAACATGGCAATTGCACTCATTCATACACTAATGCAATTCACACATACACTCATATGAGATTTAATAAGAATTTTTTTGTTAACCCTAAACTTGGGTTATTAGAACTTGCTAATCTTGTTTAATATTTTTGGGGTGTTACAATCCTTCCCTCCTTAAACAAAATCTCGTCCCGAGATTTAAGAAAAACTAGGAACTAAAGAGATTTGGAAACTTAGTCCTAATGTAATCTTCTTGCCCCCAAGTAGCTTCTTCTTCAGTATGGTTGCAACACTAGATCTTGAGAAACTTGATACTCTGGGTCCTGGTGGTTCTGAAGGCTTCTTCCAAAATACGAATGGGTACTTCACGATAAGTTAGATCCTTGTTGATATCTATGGATCGGTGATCGATGTTCTTGAACACTTTGGTCTTCTCCGAAACTTCTCGGCATTTCCTAAGTAATGAGATATGGAACACATCATGTATGGATGACATCACCGCCGATAGATCCAGTTGATATGATACTTCTCCTCGGTGATTCAAAATCTTGAAGGGTCCAATATATCTGGGGGCTAACTTCCCTTTAAGTTGAAAACATTGCATTCCTTTCAAGGGTGATACTTTGACATATACAAAATCTCTGACATTAAAGGTCGGGTCTCGATGTCTTTTGTCAGCATAACTCTTCTGTCTGGATTAGGCGGTCTTGAGGTGTTCACAGACTTTGTGAACCTTCTCTTTGGCTTATCATAGGATATCTGGTCCGAAGATCTGACTCTCTCCTACTTGCGACCAATTCAAGGGGGTACGACACTTCCTTCCATATAGAAATTCAAAGGGGGCCATTTGCAAACTAGCTTGATAACTATTGTTGTATGAGAATTCTGTGAAAGGCAGACAATCTTCCCATTTTGATCCATATTCTAGCACACAAGCTCTCAACATATCTTCTAAGATTTGGTTGACTCTTTCAGTTTCTCCATCGGTTTACGGGTGGTAAGCTGTGCTGAAGTTCAGCTTGGTTCCTAATCCTTCTTGGACTTTCTGCCAAAATCTTGAGGTAAACTGGGTTCCTCGATCCAATACTATGGTCTTAGGGGTTCCATGCAAACTGACGATTCTAGCAATGTACAACTCTACTAGCTTCGAACTCTGGTAGGTGGTCTTGACAGGTATAAAATGGGCTACCTTGGACAATCTATCAACTATGACCCAGATAGAGTCATTTCCCCTACTAGAGGTAGGCAAACCAGTGATGAAATCCATTCTGACAGAATCCCATTTCCATTCCGGAATCTGCAATGGTTTCAAAAGTCCTGCGGGTCGCTGATGTTTTGCTTTGACTCTCTGACAGATATCACACTTGGCGATGTAGCTTCCGATTTCTCTCTTCATCTTGTGCCACCAAAATTGCTCCTTCAAATCCTGATACATCTTTGTTCCTCCCGGGTGAATAGAATAAAGAGTATCATGAGCTTCCTGCATAATGACTTGTTTCAACTCTGAATCTGCTAGAACGAAGATACGTACTTTGTACCACAAAAATCCTTCATCTTTGGTGAATCCAGGTACCTTCCCTGTACCGATACGACGCTTGTTTTGTCGATACTTGCATTTCCTTTCTGGGCTTCCTTGATCTGACTGATCAAAGTGGGTTGAAGTTCAATACTGGCTAGGAATCCTACTACCTAGCTCCGTTCTAAACTACTCCAACTCTTCATGCAAACTTGGCTGGGCTTCTTTAATCATGGTGTTTAATCTACACGGTAGTCTACTAAGAGTATCTGCTACCACATTGGCTTTGCCGGGGTGATAGTGAATGTCAAGGTCATAATCCTTGATTAACTCTATCCATCTCCTTTGCCTCATATTCATCTCCTTCTAGGAGAAGATATACTTTAGACTCTTGTGATCCGAATAAATCTCACAGCGGTTACCCATAAGGTAATGACGCTAGGTCTTAAAGGCTAAAACTATGGCTACTAGTTCTAAGTCATGGGTAGGGTAGTTTTTCTCATGTTGCTTCAGTTGTCTAGACAGATATGATATGACTTTGCCTTCTCGCAACAACACAGATCCGAGACCAATCTTGGATGCATCACAATACACATCAAAAAGCTTCTTGATATCCAGCATAATCAAAATTGGGGCTGAAATCAATCTCTTCTTGAGCTCTTGAAAACTTTCTTCACATCTGTCTGTCCATTCAAACTTCTGATCTTTCTTCAACAACTGGGTCATTGGTCTTGCGATGCTTGAAAATCCTTCAACGAACTTGCGGTAGTATCCGGCTAATCCAAGAAATGCGCGGACTTCTATCTGGGTGGTTGGGGTTTTCCATTCTTCAACATCCTGGGATCAACAGTAATTCCTCCTGTCGACATGATATGTCCTAGAAATCCTACTTCCTTTAACCAGAACTCACATTTGCTAAACTTGGCATACAACTGATGTTCTCTAAGGGTTTCAAGGATGGTTCTTAGGTGTAGCTCATGGTCTTCTTCTCACTTGGAATAGATCAGAATATCGTCGATAAAAACAACGACAAAATTATCTAGGAAGTTCATAAAAATCTTATTCATGAGATTCATAAAATAAGCGGGGGAATTGGTTAATCCAAAAGACATGACAGTGTACTCATACAATGCATATCTGGTGGTGAAGGCGGTCTTTGGGATATCCATTGCACGAATCTTGAGTTGATGATAACCAATTCTAAGATCAATCTTAGAAAACACTCTGGCACCAGTCAACTGGTCAAACAGATCTTCTATCTTCAGCAGTGGATACTTGTTCTTGATGGTGACATCATTCAGCTTCCGGTAATCCGTGCACAAACGATTACCTCCATCTTTCTTATCCACAAACAAAATAGGTGATCACCATGGCGATGCACTTGGTTGAATCAGACCTTTCTCCAGCATAGCATCAAGTTGCTTCTTCAGCTCTTCCAAGGGGTTCATACTATAAGGTCTCTGTGCTATGGGTCCAGTCCCAGGAACTAGTTCAATGATGAACTCGATATCCCGATCTAGGGGCATACCGAGCAATTCATCTAGGAACACGTCGGGGTATTCACAGACTACTCTGACTTGGTCTAGGGTTGGTTGGGCTAGACTCTTGTTGCATTTGAATTGATGGGACATCGTCTTAGATACATGCTCTACTGATACTCCAGTGCTACTGGTCATGGTTATGGCTTTCTTGGCACAGTCGATCAATCCTTTATTTTTCGACATCTAGTCCATTCCTAGTACTACTTCCAAACCTTTGGTTCAAAGTACTATTAAATTAGCATAAAAATCTATTCCATGGATTCTGATAGGTATAACCTTGCAAATTTTTCTAGCTTTGGTGGTTGACCTAGGTATTTGAACTATCATAACATGCTTCAATTTTGTTGGTTCAATCTAACTAGTCCATGCAAATTCTTCTGTAACAAACGAGTGCGATGCTCCAGAATAAATCAACACTCTTGCAAGTACTGAGTTAACAGAAAACACACCCAGCAAAACATCTGGCGCTTCCTGAGCTTCTTCAGCATTAATGTGGAACAGATGGCCATTGCGGTTGAGTGGGTTCCCTGGGGCAAATCTCTTTCCAGGCTGGACACGACGTTGCTGCTGAGCGGGTGCATTCACATTAGTGGTTGCTGCAAGCTTCTTGGGGCACTCGTTGGAGTAGTGACCCTTGACACCGCATTCAAAGCAAGTAATCATGGACTTGTCTTTTCCTACAATAGGCACAACATTGCTTCCAGTCCTTGGGGAAGTATTGTTGTTGTTGTTGGACTTGGGCGATGCACGGTTGAAGTTATTGGAGTTGCCGGGGTTATTGTTGTGGTTTCCTCTAGACTTCAAGATTCCTCCGCCATGATTGGGATAGTTTGGATAGGACATAGGGGGTCTGTTGTTTCATAGAGCATATCCTGCAGACAGGTTGGGGCGATATTTCCATGTATGGTGGGATCCAGGCTGGTGCATTGATACATTGCAATTGTATCTATAATTTTTGATGTTCCATGCTTGGTTTTATCCACTTTCTTGTGTTTTGTCCACACTTTGGAGTACTTTTCATATGATTTCTTGGACTAACCTATTAACAAGAGCCATAGTGCCAGTTGCCTATTTTCTGCTATTTTTGGTTCTAGGAAAGTCAGAAAATGAATATCCTCGGAATTGGACGAGACAAAAGCCAAAGTGCCTATATTTTCGAAAGACTCACGGAGCCAGAATACGAGATGGAGGAGGGCCTGGGGCTGGCCACACCCCCCCAGGCGCGGGCTGGGCCTGGCCGCGTCAGGGCATGGTCTGGCCGACCCAGGCTGCCCTCGGTCTCCCTCTTCGCCTATAAGAAGCCTTCTGACCAAAAAGCTCCGGGGGGGTCGACGTTTTTCCAGAAGGAGTTCCGCTCCGCCGCCACCACCAGATTCCACGAAACAGCACCAGAAACTCCATTCTGGCACCCTGCCGGGACGGGGAATTGGAGAAGATCATCGCCATCATCATCACCATCGCTTCTCCATCGACCATCCATGTTTCCCCCATCTATGAGTGAGTAATCCCCCGCTGTAGGCTATGGGGATGGTAGGGATTGGATGAGATCGTTCATGTAATGGCATCAGATTGTTAGGGCATGGTGCCTAGTATCTTTTATTAGTGCTTTATGACTTTGTTGCGACTTGTTATGCTTAATGCTTGTCACTAGGGCCCGAGTGCCATGATCTCAGATCTGAACATGTTATTGATTCATTATGATAGTATTGTTTTTGGTCTTATCTACAAGTTGTATACACACATTGTTGTCCGGAACCGATGGCCCCGAAGTGACAGAAATCAGGATAACCAAAGGGAATGGCTTTGATGTGAGGATCACATGTGTTCACAGAGTGTTAATGCTTTGCTCAGGTGCTCTATTAAAAGGAGCACCTTAATTGCCAGTAGTTCCCTTGAGGCCCCGTTGCAAACGGGCTGGCAGGAATAAAGATGTTGTGCAAGTTCTCATTGCGAGCACGTATGACTATATATGGAACACATGCCTAGGATTATCTAGTACTTGGATGCTTTATCTTATTTATCTGGAATTGCCCTATGTTCTGATTGCTATGAGAATTGTCTTGTCCATGCAACTCCTGTCCATCCATCCCTATGCCTACCGCACTCGAATCCTACTGTTTACTGCTATTGTTACTGTTGTCTTTACTTTACTTCTGCTGCTACTTTGCTATTCCTACTACAAAACTATTGCTACTGATAAGCTACTGTGAGCAAGATTGTTTCCAGGTGCAACTGAATTCACAACTCAGTTGTTAAGGCTTATAAATATTCTTTGGCTCCCCTTGTGTCGAATCAATAAATTGGGTTTCACTTCCCTCGAAAATACTGCGATACACCCCCTATACTTGTGGGTCATCATGCATCATGCGACGCTTATGGTTGTCATTAGCTTGGTTGACCTTTCCTTCCATCTGGATATCAGAGTCCACTAGTTCTTCTAGATCCGCAAAACGGATGTTGACTAACACTGTCTGCATCTCATCATGTAACCCATTTAGTAACCTTTCCTTCTTCTTTGCTTCGCTGCTAATCTCATCAAGGGCATACCTAGCCAAGGATAAGAATCTAAAACGGTATTTGATACATTGCAAAGCATCTATAATTTTTGATGTTCCATGCTTGGTTTATATCTACTTTCTTATGTTTTGTCCACACTTTGGAGTATTTTTATACACTTTATTGGACTAACCTATGAACAAGATGCCACAGTGCCAGTTGCCTGTTTTCTTCTGTTTTTGGTTCCAAAAAAGTCAGAAAATGAATATTCTCGGAATTGGACAGGACAAAAGCCAAAGTCGATACTTTACCGGAAGACTCACGGAGCCAGAAGACGAGACGGAGAGGGGCCAGGGGCTGGCCACACCATAGGGTGGCGCGGGACCCCCTGGCCGTGCCACCAGGTGGTGTGGGCCCCTGGTCCACCCTCTGACATCGCCCTTTCACCTATAAGAAGCCTCCGATGAGAAAACCCTAAAGAGTCCAGCCTCCAGCCACGAAAAGTTCCACAGTGCCGTAGCCACCGAAGTGGAGATTCGGGGGGACAGAAAGTCTCTGTTCCGGCACCCTGCCAGGACAGGGAAGTGCCCCCAGAGCCATCTCCATCAATCTCCACCGCCATATCCATCGCCGTTGCTGATTCCCATGATGAGGAGGGAGTAGTTCTCTCTCGAGGCTAAGGGTTCTACCGGTAGCTATGTGTTCATCTCTATCTATGCATGATCATATTGTGATCATGAGCTTTGTAATCAAGTAGATCTACCTTGCTACTCAAGTGCTTTAATAGATCTCTACTCTCCCCATATGTGTGGAAGTGGCACTTAGGCTAGAGATTACAAATAATTGTTATGAGTTATATTTGGAGTTGGATGTCTCTATGAAATTGTGGTGTTTGTTGGAACCATCTAGAGCTCAAGGTGACAGTGTGAGGTTATCTAGATGGGGAAAGCGAACTTTGAGGAGTGCTGTTATATCCCTACCATGGATTAGAGTGTCCAACCAGAGAGTAGTTCAGAGTAGTATAATAAAGAGACGATATTTATATGAGAGTGTTCACTAGTGAAAGTATGATCCCTGGGCCTTGTTTCTAAGCATTGAAACACCGTTTGCAACTAGATCTATTACATGTTTGCTTGCTTCCATCTTTATTTCAGTTTGCCTTTAGTCTCTTCCATGCCATCAAAGTATTTTCTGCACCGTTGTCTTATATTCATACGACTTGTATTTCACTATCTCTTCCCCGAACTAGTGCACCTATACACCTGACAAGTGTATTGGGTGTGTTGGGGACAAAAGAGACTTCTTGTATCTTGATTGTAGGGTTGCTTGAGAGGGATACCTTTGACCACTTCCTCCCTGAGTTCGATAAACCTTGGGTAATCCACTTAAGGGAAACTTGTTGTTCTACAAACCTCTACACTTGGAGGCCCAACAACTGTCTATAAGAATAGAAGTGCGTAGACATCAAGCTATTTTCTGGTGTCGTTGCCGGGGAGGTAAGGTAAAAGGTACTCACATCCTCTGGTGTGAGTGCTCGAAGTTATTTCCTTTAGATTCTGCAATTTTCTCTTTTTGTTTCTTGTTTTCACTAGTTAGGCTTAATGGAAAACAACAACAAAATTAGAGAGCTTTATAGTATTTATCTTGAGTTAGGATATGAAGTGTTTGAAGAGAAAATTTAAAAACCTATGGACCTTTATTTGCATGCTAATAGCAATGTTATTAGTATGTATTCTTTGGACACCATTATTTCTAATGCTATGGAAAAGTCTAAGCTTGGGGAAGCTAGTTTTTATGAAAATGATGTTTTTAGTTCCCCAGCTTTGGAAGATAGCTATTGTATTGCTTATGATGATACAAAACCTCCAATATATGATGATTACAATGATGAATATGATATTTTCAGTCCACCTACTATTGAGGAGGCAATTAATTATGACTACAATATGCTTCCTATATTTGATGATTATAGTGATGAGAATAATAATGATAGTTATTTTGTTGAATTTGCTCCCACTATAATCAATAAGAATGACTATGCTTATGTGGAGAGTATTAATTCTTTTATGCATGTGGCTCATGATAAGAATGTTTTATGTGATAGTTATATTGTTAATTTTATTCATGATGCTATTGAAAGTTATTATGAGAGAGGGAAACATGGTTTTATGTATCTCAACAATATTAAGTTTCCCTTCTTTATGTTGAAAATTTTGAAGTTGCACTTGTTTTGCTTTCCTATGCTTGTTGCTTTGTGCTTTCATGACTTGTTTCTTTATAAGATTCCTATGCATAGGAAGTGGGTTTTGAATTTGCTTCTTGATGCTCTCTTTTACTTCAATTCATATTTCTTATGTGAGCATCTTATCAAACTATCATGCCTAACTTAAAGGATTTAAAGAAAAGTACTTATTGGGAGATAAACCAAAAGTTTTAGTTATGTCTTGGAAGTTATTACCTCTGTGATAACCGCTCCTTATCACTTTTATTAGCTTTTTGTGCGAACAGTAACCTCTAATGAGAGAGAAGTAATGCTTTGGAAAGTTGCTGTCCCAAACAAATTTTTGTGCTTCGCTGTAAAAATTCGTGTAAAATCTCTGTACATTGGTTTGAGATGTAATGTTTTGTGCTTCTGCCCCAGGTTGTTTTACAACTTTCGTTAGTTCAACACTTTCCGATTTGAGCAACAAAAGGTCTTTGAAAAAATTGGTTTTTACCTGCTGGTCTGTTTTGACAGATTTCTGCCATTATTTGCATTTGCTTCTTGTTTATTCCTTTTTGGGTTCTTTTTGGAGAATTGAGCTTTTTAAGGGAAGTGCTACGGTATCTTGTGTTTTAATGGAAGTTTTATTGGTGTTGAAACTGAACCCAAAGACTTATTATCTTGAGTACACTAATGTTGCTAATAAAGATTGCATGAAGTTTTGTATGAAGGAAGAATTTCAGGTGTAAGGAAAGAATGATGTAATGAGATGAGAATGGACTAAAGCTCAAGCTTGGGGATGCCACCCGTGCCACCCCAAGAAATATCCAATAAGTACAAGTAGAAAATCTTGGGGATGCCCAAGGCATCCCCTTCTTCATCAATAAAAATCTCAGGTTTCCTCCAAACACTTCATTTTTATTATTTCATGCACAGTTGTGTTGTTCTTGGAGCGTCTTTGTTTTTGTTTTTAGTTTTATTTTGCTTTGGTTTGCTTAAATAAGTTGGTTGGATCCCAACACACTTCTTTTGGAGAGAGACACACCTCATTATTCATTGCCTAGAACACTCTAGTTTTCATTCTTATTGTTTTGTGAGTGTTCTATTTTGCTAGCACTGTGTTTAGCCTTTATTTATTATTATCTTTGTGAGTTCTTTCAAATATGTTGGTTTGGATTTGTGAGACAAGCTCACTTATCTTTATTTATTATTATCTTTGTTGGTTTGGATTGGAAAAGAGTAGGAAAAGTTCATGCGTAAGTGGTATAAAAGGAGCTTGTTTTTGACTGTGGCTTAGACTTTATCATGTCATGCTAGATGTTCCTTTGACCTTATGCCTAGTGATTTTTGTTGTAGCATGAAATGTTATAAACAATTGAGATTGCTTAATGTGTCTTGAAAGAATCATGCATTGTTTTAGCATATTAAAGCATAGTATTGTGGTATTTTCCTTTGATGCTTTATTTGGGTTGACTTGGCGCATGCTCACACCATGTTATGAATATCCCAAGTCACCATATCCTCTATGATCCTTTAGTTTCGACTTGTAATATCACTTTATGCTTTAATTAATGATGTTTTGTTGCTCTGCATGATTATGGCCATTATTGCTCTCTTAGTTGGGTGTGTTGGGGACACAAGAGACTTCTTGTATCTTGATTGCAGGGTTGCTTGAGAGGGATACCTTTGACCACTTCCTCCCTAAGTTCGATAAACCTTCGGTAATCCACTTAAGGGAAACTTGCTACTATTCTATAAACCTCTGCACTTGGAGGCCCAACAACTCTCTACAAGAATAGAAGTGCGTAGACATCCGTATTCCACCATAGTCATTCTCCCTTGCTTCAATTCCCTGAACTCATCCCTCATCCTAGTGACCAAACCTTGGGGCACATGGGTCCGGCTGAACTTGATCTTGAATTCTTCGCAATTCATCGTTTGCCCTTCGTTCATGGTACGAGTGCTATTCCACCAGGCTCTTGCATCACCTGCCAGATAATGGGTGGCAAATAGTACTTTTTCATTGGCTTCAACTCCCGCGACCTCCAAATTGTTCTCCATGGTTTGCAGCCAGTCATCAGCATCTAAGGGCTCTCAAACTTATTAAATATAGGTGGGTTGGTATTCTAAAAGTTCTTAAGCTTGGATCCATGGTTATCCTGCTTTCTGTGACCTTGATTATTGTGGGCCATCTGAGCTATCTGTTGAAGAGTGGCTAAGTTGGCTTGGCGTTCGGCTCTACTAGCTTCACAGCCAGAACCTAACATTTGCAGAATCTATAGCATTGGGTCCTGAGATGAACTGCTTCCATCGGTGTTACCGCGAGGCATCTGAAGATTGAGATAGATAATGAGACAAGGGGGAAATTTCTAGGGTTTATGGGTTTGTTTTAGAAACTTTAAACTTGGAGTTTGACTCAGGTTTTGCAAACTAACAACTTTCTTTTCGTTCATTCATTCATTCATAGCACCCAATACAAACACACACCACAAAAAGGAAAACATAAGGTTTTAAGAACCATTGTGTGAAACTATGATACAGTGGGACAGGGTACAACTCACTCCTACGGTAGTGCTCAAGTGCATCTAATTATCATCGATGAAGGCGGCATCATCTTCATCAGTGTGATCCTCCGTGGCCTCGTCCTCCAGGTAGTCTTCATCATCACTGAGGTGAGAGTAGAGATCTCCCTGGATATCTTCACATTCCTCCTCCTTCACTTCAAGATGGATCTCCTGTTCACGGATGGTCTTCTCGAGAGTGGCTACCTTCTTGTGAAGATGATCGATGATGCGATCCTTCTTGTCATGCTGACAACAAAGTGAATGGCGCTCCTTGGTGAGGATGGCGAGGGTCTAGTCCTTCTTGACTACAATGGTATGGTTATGGTTGGCGTAGGCACGGGTATTGTTGATGGCCCAAAATATGTTCGAGCTCGTTGGGGAACCCCAAGAGGAAGGTATGATGAGCACAGCAACAAGTTTTCCCTCAGTTATGAAACCAAAGTTATCGAACCAGTAGGAGCAAGGAAACACCTCCAACGTGTTGTTTCCAACTTGAAATCCTGCACAACACAACCACAGAACTTTGCCCCAACTTACAGTGAGGTTGTGAATCTCACTGGTTTTGCTGTAAACAAAGGATTAAACGTATTGTGTGGAAGATAGTAATAGCTTGCAGAAAGTAAACAGAAAACAGTAAATAGTTGTAGATTGATGGTAAAATAATGGACCGGGGTCCACAGTTCACTAGTGGTGATTCCCCTTAAGATAGATGACATGTTGGGTGAACAAATTACAGTGGGGCAATTGACAAACATCGAGAAAGCATACAAGCATATACTAATCATCTTGACTCCTATGAGATTTGATTGGGCATTACAACATTATACATAGACCGTAATCCAACTGCATCTATGAGTAATAATCCACCTTTAGGTTATCATCCGAACCCCCTCCAGTATTAAGTTGCAAGCAACAGATAATTGCATTAAGCAAAGTGTGTAAAGTAAACAATACGATTGTTCTATGAACAAAGGATTGCTGTTTTCTCCCTAGGAGCAACATCACATCTAGTACCTTAGAGATTTGTGTCACTTCCCTAGATTACTAGAGGCATGAACCCACTATCGAGCATAAATACTCCCTCTTGGAGTTGCTAGCATGTACTCAGCCAAGATAGGTACTAACAACAGAGAGCATGCAAGATCACAAATAACAAAGACATGATAGAATCAATAATCAATCTGAAATAGCATCTCAATACCCATCGGATCCCCACAAACACAACATGTAGGATTACAAATAGATGATCTTGATCTTGAACGGAGCTCACAAGATCTAGACATGGTAGCACAAAGGAGAAGAACGAACCATCTAGCTACTACATGGACCTGTAGTCCAAGGATGAACTACTCACACATCACACCGGAGGCTTGCATTGTGATGAAGAAGGCCTCCAGGGTGAATTCTCCCCTGCGGCAGGGTGCCGGGAAGAGCTTCAGATCCCTCCCGATCTAGGGATGGAGATGACATCGGCTACAGACTCTTTCGTGGAATTTTGATCGGGTACTTAGGGTTTCTGTATTGGAGGCTTCTTATAGGAGAGAGGGGAGGCCGAGGGGTGCCTGAGGCGGCTGCACCCCCCAGGCACGGGTCTGGCCTGGCCGCATGACCAGGGGGTGTGGCCCCCTCGAGGCCCTTCTCCGCGTCGTCTTCTGGCTCCATGTTCCACTCGGTAAAATATTGACTTCGGCATTTGTCCCGTACAATTCCAAGCATATTCATTTTCTAGCTTTTCTTGAACCAAAAACAGTAGAAAACAGGCAACTGGCACTGTGGCATCTTGTTAGTAGGTTAGTTCTAGGAAATGTGTAAAAATACTCCAAAGTGTTGACAAAACATAAGAAAGTTGATATTAAACAAGCATGGAACATCAAAAATTATAGATACGTTTGCAACATATCAGTAGTCAGACTCCTTCTGTCTATCATACAACATGAAGTCGAGATTATCCACCTGGTGCTTCATCTCTAGGTGTCCTGGCATCTCCAAGGGCAGTCACATAGAATCACGCCTTGCGTAGTGAGCAAAGCGAGTTCCATTGATCTGTTTGATGTTTTGCCCACACAGATGGGCAAGAGCTTCCTGCATAGCCCTGGCTAGTCCGTTTAGCCAATTGTTCTCCCTCAAGCTGTCGATCTTCTCCGAGGTGGGTGCTTCTATCTTGCTTCTAAGATCTGCAACTATCAACCACTGTAGCTCTCCTCCCACTTGATCGTTGAGTTGTGCCCCGAAGAACTCCGGGTGCGGGCGCTCAAGATACTCTGCGAGTGCATCTAGATCCCTCTCAAAGATCAGGTGGACTCCGTTGCCCAGCTGGTAGAACTTGCTATACTTGACCTCCATCTATAAGAATTTAGGGTGAGCAAGTTAGCGGGGTGATCAACTGTGTCAAATTTTATGTAAGATTGCAAGAATTTTTGAGGAACATGATTTTTTTGAAAGAATCTCAAGGATAAGAGTGGGAATAGGTTTTCATAAATACTCACTTATTTTGTTTTGAAACTAAGTCCTTTTTGTTCAGATGTCCATTCTAACTAGGGTCTCCTATGGTCAGGATGGCTCTGATACCAACTTGTCAACACCCGGATTTTTAATCCCAGATGCCTGTTATGCCATACATCGCAATCCCAGGATTACCATTTTTGTGAGACATAATAGAATTGGTACCATAGTACAACATCCATTACAAACTATAATAAAGGTCTTACAAATAAATGATCTCATGATCTAGTCTTAATACAATCAAAGCAGCGGAAATTAAACGTAGTAGGGGCACCATCTTCAGGGTCACAGGCAATGCTGACGATGGGAGATGATCCTAGTTGTCATAGACCTCATGTTGTCCATCTTCCTGGTAGTCCTCCTCATAGTATGGCCACGGGAATAGCCAGGGACAAAGCCATGAGTACTCTTTAAGTACTCACATACTATCACTAACAAGTAAGGTAGTTCTAGTAGGAATCTTAAGCTCTGGGTTTATTTGCAAAAAGACAGATTTATTTCATAAGGAGTTCAAAAGTAAAGAACCTAATTTAATTTTCTACATCACCTAAGTGGGAACCTAGTTTTTATGTCCACAACCCTATTGTGGTCAAGTCAAGTTCATAGTGCAATTCACAAGTCATTTTTGAAAACATCTGACAACGGAACAGTATGGCCACTCCAACTGTCCATGACTGTGGACGCGGCTATTCGAATAGTTTGACACTCTGCAGAGGTGGTACACTTTCACCAGAATATTCGATACATCTGTTAGGGATAACCCTGAATCATCATACTTAGTATGCGGATAAACAATCATAACCTTTCAATTACACACTCTAGTATAGGCACCTCCCCTATGAGCTTGGCCTCCCAGCCATGGCCATCTGCCATCTTGGGCACTGCATAGGTGGACATTCACATTCATGGGGTAGCTTCATATCAACCCCTTTCTGTGCAGGAACCCATACTAAGGCATATAAACTTCCAGTTAAGCCCTACCCAATTCAGGTATTGAGGTTGTACGATAAAAATGGAATGGTATCGCATCCGAACCCAACCAATGCGTTTTTTTATCAAAACTAAGGCTCATGCCTCAAGAAGTTTCATCATCAAACCATTGTGTTTTAGAACACATGTCAAAACATTTCAATATAATGAATCATCATTCCAAGGTTTTCATAATCATTTTCTCCAAGTATTCCCATCTAAAGTGTTCGGTAGTAGTTTAGCACTAGCAACTGTCAATGGGGGTGGGGTCACTAATAAGGGGTGCTAATCAAGTGTAGTTTAATGCTTTTTATGGCATCTAAGAATAACTACCTAGGCCTAGTTTTTATCTCTTTATGGCATCTATCCTATTTTTCCAATACTCACAAATCACTAACTATAGGTAAAGAACTTTGGTAAATGTAAAAGCATAAAGCTTGCAAGTAAAACTTGGGATTGGTATAATCAAGGTTGCATAACCAAAACATGCCTACTACATCTTGCATAGGTTATCTTGCAAGGATGGCTTGCATAGTTAACTTGTAGTGTTAGGCTTGCCTTGAGTAATGAAGTGGTTGAAGTTCGGTTCTTCTTCTTCTTCGTAGTACTCCTCCTCCTCGTAGCCTGGGTCGGTACTAGCGTCTATAAAGGAATACGAGGTACACAATCACCGAACAATACTTAACTACTTCTATTTAGCACACTAAGGCTCATACTTGATGATCTAGCATCATCACAATCATCACATGAAATAAAGACCTAGTCTTATTTATCTTATTTTGGAAAAGTAATTTCTACTCACTGAAAATACTTAAGATTTAATATTCTCCAATTAAAATATGGGATCATGTTGACACATGTCATCACCACATATTCTAATACTTGGGAATATGATTTAAAGTGGTCGTCACATTTTATAAAGTTTAAAATTGCTATTTAATAAAATTAAAGTGACTATAAATGCCTATATAGCATTCTTGTAGTACTAGTCCAAGATCACTGCGTGTAAACCTAAATATTTTTAAATATTCTGATAGATCTTGTCAAATATGATTTTTGAGAGTTGGAATCAACTCAAAAGCATTTATGGTTGATTTTTGAAAAATGTTTGAAGTGGAAAAATCCTCTGTTTGTTATTTTTACTATAGGTGATCTATAATTTCAAATGGTTTGAATCCAATGGGCTTGGGTAGATAATTTGAATATGTTTCCTACAAAATTGGAATCATGCAATTTGGTTTAGTGAATCTCTCTGAATTGATTTTTGAATCTACTGACAGAATCTAGTTTTAATTAAAATGGAAAAAATCATATTTGAATGAGTGGGCTCTGTGCCGAAAACTAAACGGGCCGGCCCAACTGCACAGCACGCGCGCAACATGCTGCTAACAGGCAGGTCCTACTTGTCAGCGACTCAACTAAGCCGGAACAGTAAGTTTCAATCTTAGCGCCATGATTAGAATTCGATCTCATGGCTATGGTTTGTCGTCTCCGGCAAATAGCTCCGACGAGAAACGAACCCTAGAATGGTGGTGGGGGTCGTGTGAGGCTCACCAGGGCTCTAGCTAGACTTGGCGATGGGGGCGATCGAACGTGTCGAGGCCGACGAGTCGAATGGTGGCTGTGGCGGCTCCTGGGGCGGTCCTAGCTCTAGTTCCTCTTCTCCTCTGTAGAGGCGGGCTCCGGTGAAATTTCAGCGGGCTGGTGCTCGCCTTGCTCCGGGGAGGGGTGTGGGAGGTTTCTGAGAGAGAGAGGGGAGTGAGATGGTGTGGCAAATGAGGGCTGGGCTGGCCTCTATTTATACATCGGTGAGAGGGCCAGAGCGGCATGGCTCAGGCTCATCAGCGATGTCGTAGCAGTGAGCTATTGGCATGGTTGAGGGTAGGGGCCGATGCGGTGCTTCATGGCGGTTGCCATGTGAGTGATGACATGGCAAGGGGTGGTCGAGAACGGTCGGGAGAGGTCTGTGCTCTGTGCGGTAACGGCAGCGTTCGAGATGGCGTATAGTGGCCGCACTTCATGCGGCGGCAAACGGGCATGTCTGGGGGTAGCTGGGATAGCGGTGAGTGCATGCACGCACAGAGAGGGCAAGGCGCGGCATGTGTGCGCGTGACGGTTGCGGCGGTCTGGCGCGCTCTCAGCCTGGCAGACAGAGAAGTGGGCGCGGCGATTATGGCTGGTCCACGGCTTGTCTCTGGTCGAGGGGTGGACAGAGGGTGGCGGTGAGGTGTCGCCTATCTCCTAGACATCGTGGGAGAGGGCGGCGCGGTCTGTGGCAAGCGGTGCTTGGTCGACCGGCACGGTGAGCTCGGGCAGCGTTGCACTGGTGGGAACAGCAAAGGGGGAAGCTTTTCCACTTTGCTGATGGACACTGGGTCGACTAGGAGAGAGAATTGAGGCACTAGTGGTGATCAATTACTACTCCAAACAGTGATTGTTAGGCAAGTGTTTACTGTGTCTGCCTGGTGCTCGACCAAATGGCCGCGTGAATTCAAAGTTTGAATTTTTGGATGAATTTTGGTGAGTGTGTTTGTCACATTCTTGGGTGTCTATGGTTGCTTGGGTTTGCCAAGGTGAATTGATTTGAGTGGTTTTTGAATAGCGGTGATCTTAGTACATACACTTGATTCAATTTTTAAATGTCTCTCAAAGGGGTTTAAAAATAGTTTATATCTTTTTGTAAGGTTTGCTTGGATTCACTTTTACTTGGTCTAGCAAAGGGTGAAAAGATTTGAAAATGTTTGTGTTAGAAATCTTTTACTAGGAACACTCAAAGTGGTCTAGTGGATAATTTTGGTCAAAATGACCATTTGATCATATGATTCATATTTGATTTGATTTTCTTTTGATTTTGTTTGTAAATGGCCTAGATGATGTATTATTCATCTTTAAACCATTCCTTATTATTTGTAGAACTCAAACATGGCAATTGCACTCATTCATACACTAATGTAATTCACACATACACTCATATGAGATTTAATAAGAACACTTTTTGTTAACCCTAAACTTGGGTGATTAGAACTTGCTAATCTTGTTTAATATTTTTGGGGTGTTACAATGATCATCACGTCGGACTCCTCGCCTTCCTCCCTCTCCTTCCTGCTAGCGCTAGTCCAAAGGTTATTAAATCTAGTCAAACAATAACACCATGTTTTAGGTAGTATAAAGTTCTTATAAATCAAAGTATCTTGTCCAACTAGTAATGAAGTCAACTGATAGTCATCATTTATTTAACTCAATATTTCCTTCCAGTTCAAGCAGTCAGAATCATCGTAATCCCTGTATATATCCTCATCATCCTCTATTTCTTCAAGAAAAGCCGTCCATGGTTTTGGGTAAGATGAAAGTAGAAGAAACAAAAAGAACAATGTGTATGCAAATTATATGTATATATAACATGTTCTATTATTGTTGTTCACATGAAAAATGTACGCAAAGTATGTATATATAACATGTTCTATTATTGTTATTCACATGAAAAATGTACGCAAAGTATATGTATATATAACAGGTTGTATTATTGTTGTTCACATGAAAAACATGTCTAGTATACAACAAGCAACTTAAATTGTAGGTATAAGTGAAGTACAAAGAATCATGATCATGGTGAAAAACAACTAAATAGATAGTCTTATTCTTCAATATTAAATTCAGTTTTCTCAAAGAAGATCTATGATCAAATTTGTGAACAAGTTCAAACCAATTCAATATGTGTGAAAACCAAATTGATTCATGCCATGCTTCAACTTCGCTACTCTGATTATTATGAACATGATCATGTCATCCAGTATGTAAGATGCAACTCAATTTGCGAATATCAGTGAAGTCTAAAGTAGTAACATAACTAGACAAAGACTTTTAGAACAAACACAATTTATATGAAAACTTGGGTTCTATTCTAGCAAGATTAGAACAATCCAACATAGGTTTAATTACTTGTGTTGGTTGCAATATATCAACTAGACAAGAATGTATTTCCATAATATCTTGAACATGAACTATTGTCCCGTTGCAAACATTTTGTGACATATTGCAAATATGGCTGAAAACAACTCGTTTCAATTCAGCGATTCTATCACAAGTAATGCATATGTGATCCACAAGAAAATTTTCATCCATGCTATATTCACCAATTAGATTGAACGTGAAACAAGGAGAATATGTGCTAGAATTTAGACATGAAATTTCAGAAACCTTATCCATATCACAACTCATACTCATAGGTTCATTTCGCATGATGGAATACACAATATCAGCAGGTGGTATTCGAGCAAGTATTTCTTTATGTGTAATCAGTACCACATGATCAAATTTGAATTTCGTAAACTATCAGATGGTGCTGAAACATTAGTGCAAGGCAAATCACAAGGAGGCAACAACAAAGGAATAGACTCACAATATGTTGCATATGTTGGCTGAATGTCCAAATCAGTACCGATGTCATCAACAATCTCCTCAGTTGTAGTAGGTACTAAAACATCCTCCACAAGTGACAATGCACAGTCCAATGATACAGGTTGTAAAATAGATGGCTCCCTTTCTTCAAAAGCAACCTGGATATCACAAGAAACAACACTAGGAGTATAGATGGTTACATTAGTAGAAACCTCATTTGTCTCATCAACTCGCACTCTCGGTTCTTCTATGACAGGATCAACATGTGGTTTTATGTTGGTGGTTACATGTGCACATAGGTTTTGACGCCTAATCTCCTATAATTGCTTACTACTTGCACTTGCTAACCACGTGTGCTTACCATTCCAAATGACAGTAGGATCAGAACACTCATTACCAAACACAACCTAGAATTGATTACACCACTTTGTTTCCAACATGATATGGCAGGAGTTAAACGCTCTAGGAATGATAAAACAAGAAATCGTCCTGCTATGGCCATAAATGGTGAGTGGAACAGATACAATCTGAGTAACTGGTAGTGCATGACCAGTAGTTGCTAACATAAATGGGTGTTTTAATGCACTTGTGTATAATTGTAGCTTTTCAACAACCTCAACACTAACCAAATTTATGTAAGAACAAGTATCAATGGTAGTAGAAGCCTGTCTACCACTAATTTCTGTGATGAAGTGGAACAAACCCGATGTAGGCACCACTCCTGACTCCTCTTCCAAAAATGTGTTGCTGCAGTAGGATTGTAATGGAAAGGGATAATCATCTGCATCCTTTTTCTGCATCACATCAACACTACTAGAATACATGATTAGTACGTTAGTGCACAAAACAAAATCTGGTGGTGGAACTCTCACAACTTACTCACAACTGACAAGAAAGTAGATCTTACCGTTCCAAAGTGAATAGTGATGCTTACCAATTCGAATCAACAACTTATGCACAAATGTGATGAAGCGAATATCCAGGGTATAGAGAACGATCACATGACACATAGGTTATTTATGGTGGAGCTGTAAGTATGGTATCCTAACTACACCGCAAGCAAGTCCTAGTGATGATCGTACAAAACCCAATAAACACACACATGGAGATACACGTGGTAATGCAACTATGAAGGGTGTTGCACTACACTAGAGAGACACTAGCAAAGCTTAAATTAAATAGGCACAAGATTGCTCAATCTACCGGTGCACAAAGTTATCACTAGGCCTCTTGCTTAATTCTCTTTTCCTTTTTCTCTTTTTATTTATATTGAATATTTCTTTTTTTTGCTTTTTCTTTCGCTATATCCTCCTCTTTCTTTTTTATATGAATCACTGCCAATTTATACTGCACAGCACCAAAACCCTATGAGCAGCCTGTAAGAGCGGAAACTAGTCTCAATGGGCAAGTTCCTACACCTTTGAAATAGAATGGTTGTAGCTAAAGTTTTAGAAAATTGCAAATTTTTACAATTTTTTAGATGGCCGCCATGGAAGAAAAACAGGGCAAATCTGTGCCGTGGCAGAGAATCTATACCTCGCGGCAGAACGTGTGCCGCGACAGAAAAATGACAGGAAATCATACCGTGGCAGGAAATCGGATCCGTGGCAGACACAGACTCGCGGCAGAAAAAAGAGGTGTTTCTGTGCCGTGGCAGAGTCGGCAGAGTTTTTTTATATTCCGAATCGGCCAAGAGGAAATAACCAGGACTCTTAGCTTAGATCGGATCTGACCTGGTGGTGGCAGAAACAATGATGGATTTGGTTTCAACACAACTAGAAAGAAAAACAAATCTATGAAGCACGGATCTAATTCTAATCTAATAGAGGAACACGGCCATCAAATAGTACTTGATAGTAATGTAATCTAGTCTACGACAATTCTTTTTGTAAGGCTCTTTATGTATAGGACGAAAATAAACTAATCTATGGATGGATTTGTGGATGCTCAGCGAGTAAATGAGGAATTCTAATACCAAGATGATGTAGGGTGGCCCGATCTTCTCAGCAAGCACTTATCGATGATGATAATGCTGGATAGATAAATAGCATGTAGCTATAAACTCTCGCGCTCGAACCCTGAAGCCAATGCAACAGCTCTCGAACCCTATGGAACATTCACAACACCACGCTCTTGCGCACGCATCTGTCGACCACGAACGGTAGTTTGCAATCTACTAATTCCCAATGAAATAACAGATCACACTCAATTGTAGTAGATAATTCGATCACAGGGTAATTTCAGAGATTCTTAAAAGAACCAACTCCAAAATAGTTTAAACGTGGTCTAAACCCTAACTATGGGGCGTGCCAGGGCTTATAAGGGCAGCTGGGGCGGCTAGAAACCAAAACTAAGATGCGTATGACTCAAACTGATACATGCTGACTCGGACCAGATTTCGGTCGGTGGGCGGACAGTCCGGTTGATATCGGTCGGACAGTCCGGTCGGACGGACACTCCGGGTGAATTCGGCCGGACAGTCCGGTCTGGCCAGAAACTTCAAAGTTTCCAGGTGGTGTCCGGGTAGTGTCCGATTTGGTGTACTGATTGTCCGCACCACTTCTCCTCATAGGTAGGCCGGACAGTCAGGTGGACTCGGCCGGACACTCTGGTCGCGCTGGCATTCTTGCACTTTCCTTCTTGATGATCTCCTCCTCGCTCCGTGCGCCAGCCTCCCGCTCCTCCCTCGCGCATCCTTGCATGATCATCACGTTAGACTCCTCGCCTTCCTCCCTCTCCTTCCCACTAGCGCTAATCCAAAGGTTATTAAATCTAGTCAAACAATAACACCATGATTTAGGTAGTATAAAGTTCTTACAAATCAAGGTATCTTGCCCAACTAGGAATGAAGTCACCTGATAGTCATCATTTATTTGACTCAATATTTCCTCACAGTTCAAGCAGTCAGAATCATTGTAATCCCTGTATATTTTTTCATTAGCCTCCCTCACGCATCTAGAACGTACATTTTCGCTCCTAGATATCTACATGTACCAACTCTCCATCTAATCAATAAGCCAGCACTCCACTCCATTACAATACCCTTCAATTCAAAACTGTTATATTTAAGAGGGAGGAAAAAGGAGGGAGGCGACTATGGCGATGATCACTAGACCGGAACATGTAACTTTTTCATAGAGGGGAGATGACGTCGAAGCGACACCGGCAACCACTGAAATGTACGTTATAGATGTGAGAGGGGTTCCTTTCTTGCTTTGGAGGAAGGATGGCCGGGAATCGGAGCCTCTAGCTATGCAGGGACGCGGCCCACGACTGGTTCCCTAAAAGGGTCCTACTCTGTGTTGCAAACTGGGAATTTCTTCTTTGCAAGTTTCCACGCCAATCGCTCTCCTGCAAGTGGGACCCGCGTCCACGTGTTGTTTGCGTCAGCTCAGATTCGACGACAAACATGTTTTTTTGACTAAATCAAGTCCAATTGACGAGTATGCAAATTACGAGTATCGGGACTAAATTGAGTCAAACAGACGAGTATAGGGAGTTATTCTATCTAGCCTCAATTGTGGTAGTTTGTTGCAATTTTCTCAGATGCAGGAGGGTATTCTTGCAAGATTCCACTCCACGTGTCGTTCGTGTCAGCCAAATTCGATGGCAAATATCAAATTGGACTAAATCGAACCCAATTTACAAGTACATAAGCAAAATTCAATAAATTCGCAGTATGAGGGCTAAATCGAGGCAGCCCACGAGTATAGAGAAAGTTACTCTATTTAACTCGAAAAATTAGCAGCAGGTCGCGCGCCGGACGGCTGGAGAGCTATAGTTCCAGCTTGCACTTGCACGCGACGACGGGAGTATGCAGATCAAGAATTCAAGATGCGTCCGAGTCTGCTGCTCAACGCGTCAGCCCGTGACTAAGACACTCGTCTCCGTCAGGCCGTCTCTGTCACACGGCGGCCGGTCGCCGCCGCCTAACGGCCGCTGTTAGAGACGAGAGACAGGGGACGAGAAGACAGTCGATCCTTCCAGTGGTGCTTCCAGCTAGAAGGAGAAGGGACAATTGGGCCATAGGCTGAATATATCACGGGTACTAAACAAAAACATTTTTCGCTGGTGGGAGGGGGCGACAGCCTAGGTTTGCCCCCGTGAAGGTCCTCCTGTGCTCAACTCGGGGATCAATCATGCTACAGAGTCAGGAGAGCTTCCTAGCACGGTTGAGACTGGAGTTTTTCCGGGTGGCTGTTTCTCTACTGAAGAAGTGGTGGCATATGGTGGAATTCCAGCGTCATCTATTGATGTCCGATCGAGCGAGCGGATTCGGCATCAGAATAATGCAGATGTAACTCAAATGGAAAGGGCGCAACAGCTGGCACGGGCCAAGGTTGCTGGATCTTGTACCGGTACAAAATATACATCCCAGTATTCTATTTGTTCTTTATCGGATGATGTGATTTTGCATCGAGCTGTGAAAATGGGAGTATCTTTAGGGTCGTCACCTAGCAAAAGGTCTACCATGATAGCTAGTATCAAGAATGCTGATAAAAAAGAACGTTGATTTTGCTTTCAAATTTTTTAGAAGAGAATAAGCAAACAGAAATAGATAATCAAAATGAAACATTACACCATGCTACTAATCTGTCAATGGACTTGTCTGAAGAAGAGCAACAAAGTTTGGAAGAGAAGTTATACCCCCTATTAGTGAGCTTAAAGTCACAAAGGTTTATAAACGAAAAGAAAAAATTGGGCCTAAAGTGGCTAGCAAGAGTGTGAGGTTCGGTAACACTGATAGAAAACAAGCTTCTAGTCCCGATTCGTAATGGTGTTTAGTACCGGTTGCGCAACCAGGACTGTCAAATCGGAACCAGAGGTCCGACTTTTAGTCCCGATTCTGTTACGAACCGGGACTAAAGGGCCTCCATGTGGCCCTGTGTAGCGTGCTGGGCTGGAGGACCTTAGTCCCGGTTCGTAAGAGTCTCTGCCGCGGTAGCATTTTGGGGCAATCGCCTGCTGCGGCAGAGATGGGGTTTTAGGGTTTAGAGTTTTATGTTTTCCTTTTCATTTTATGTTTGTGTTCAATTATTTTTCATTCCGTGTTTTCATTTCAAACAAGTTTTCGCATACATACACGACACTATTACATAGTATGTACACGGTGATGCATATATAATATAATTTCTCTTACAAGCATGCATACATATATATACAATTTGGTATACGAGTTCCAGCCGGGACTAGAGTCCGTCTATTTGATTACATGAAGATCATTATATGGATGTTTTAGACTCTATCTATACTATATTTTTCACATGGATCTATGACCTCGTCAACTAAAAATCCCGCAAATTCCTCTTGAATTGCTAGTAGGCGATCCTGTGCTAGGAGCTTTTCTCGCGTCGCTTCCAACTAAAAAAGAGATCAATATGAATATATCAATCATCATGAAAATATGAATGGAACTCAAAGCAAATTCTGATAATAAAAATAAATTGTGAATATATTGTTTACTTACTCGAAGAAATTCAAACTTCTGCTCACCAGTCGAATTGCAAATGAACTCGCAAACATAGTAACCACATAAGTCAGTCCCCGATGGCTAGCTCGCCCACTTTATAAGAATATAATTCAATCAAATAATAATCAAGCATGTATGACAATTGTATTGAAACTAGAATTAAAGAGATGCACGGACAATTGTATTGAAACTCTTGGGAGGCGTTGTCGGCTTCCCTGTCAGTTATCCATTGATGAAGCGGTAGCACTCTTCCGCTTTTGGCCCTTAGCGGGCGGAGGCGGCTGAGGTGCCGTAGATCGAGATGGACTCGCGTTGCGGTCCTTCTCGAGGAGGGGTGGACTTGGAGGTGTTGGACTTCTACTCGGCGGAGATGGTGGACTCAAAGGAGACGGTGACCTTGGCGGTGATGGATTGCTTCTCGGGGGAGACATGATATATTTCTTTTTTCCGAATAATGAAGCCCCTCGTGACTTCTCCCAATATCGTCTCTCCTTCACTTCCGGGGATGTCAAGCTGCAGTGATTGACATAATGGTTGAACTTAATCCACACCAACACAAGCATAGCTAGCTGGAATTAGACGACAATGGTAGGTCGTTCCAGGTGCAGAAGGTAAAGCAAAGCCGACCGCCACCTTCATGGATATGTTCTTCAGTTCAACATGTAGCTCACAACTTATCTTCTCCGTGATTGCATCCATGGGGTAGCCATCCATCGTTGCACCTGTATCATCTATCACCAGTGCATTATTCTCGATCATCAGTGCATCATTAGCCTGGACCTACATGGAAGCCATGCTGCTTTTCCGCTGATATGGGCCGGCCGTACTGTCGAATGCAGGATCTTGTTGTCAGGCCAGTCCTCTAAGCTCATTAATCTGCCCCTGCTGCCGCGGCAACATGGCTTCAACCACCACTAACCGCTTTGCCTCCGCTGCTTGCTGCCGCTTCGTTTTTCTCGATCATCTTCTATAAGTGTCATTGTCCTGGGGAAACCCAATCTTCTATGGAAAAGAAGGTCCAAAGCCTCAGGTTCATCTAACCTTTTTAGGATTCCAAAGGGCCTTTGTCAGCTCATTGTTCTCTCTCTCTCGGGAACGAACTTGCCCTCGTGTTTCTCTTTTATCACTTTAATAAGTGCATTCTTGGGTCCATCAATTTCTTCCTTTGCAACAATGTCCCCTGTTTCTGGGTCATACGATCCCCCATGCCCAAGTAACCAATTTCTTGACCTCAAGGGCCAATCACTTGTAGCTAGAGTGATCCCTTTAACCATCAGGTCAGCCTCAGTTTTATCCCACTTAGGCATGGCACTCATGTAGCCATCTGTCCTCATATGATGGTGATATTTATTTTTGGAAGAATTTAGCTTATTATTTTTCGACCTTTCCTTAGCTTCTTCCGATTGCTTGTAATCCACAAATGCGGTCCGGTTATCCCGCTTCTTCTCTAGTGTGCTAGTGAATTCTAGAGTTTTTTCTCCTTAACATACTTTTGGTATAATCTTTTCTTCTAGTCCTTGAATTGTGTGCCCATCTTCTTAAGAGCCTACTCGTTGAATGTTAACCTCATTGCATTTGTGAGCTCATCAGTCGAGAAGACTGGTAGGGTGAAATATGTCATGGTCGAATTCCAAAGACACTCTCTGGCTCTATCGTCGACAAAACTAGCTCCAACTTGATTCCTTTTTCCTGACTTATTCTAATCCCGAGTGGTGATTGGGATGGTGTCCCTAAAAATCACTCCACATTGATGTACAAATGCGGATGCACTCTCTTTGGGCTCGAACGATTCACCCTGCTCAGAGACTAAGTCAATTGTGAAACGCGCACCATGAGCTAACTTTCTGGTCGGCCTCGTTTCCTTACAGAAGATTGGTCCAATGCGGAGGTCTAAGAGAAGAAACATTCGTTAGTATATGTATATACGAATCAATTAATGCATCTACTAGTGATCAGTAGAGGCTTTATATACCTAGCCGGAATTTGTTAAGGCGTCTCCACCGTCGTATCCACCATCATGTCCACACTTGTTTCCAGACAAGTTAAGATATTGGGAGCCATCATCTCCACCGTCATCTGCTCCATTATAATAATAACCTACAGTACCCTCATCTATCATGTCGAGCACCACGTCTTCATCGTCTCTACCGTCTATAGCTTAACTAATATAGAAGAAAGATAAAAATTGCATTAAAATAAAAGAATATTACAACTGCGACAACGACCCTAAAACCCTAAACCACAGGAGGTGAACAATAATACATCTCGGATAATAGAAGAAAGATAAATTACTAATGAAACAGAAGAAAGATAAAGTAGTAATGAAACAATAATACATCTCGGATAATCCAGTTAATGCAAAAATAATATCAGATAATATCACTAATATATCTCACTAGTTCAAACTGGACGACGACTCACGGGTCCTGAGTCGCGGGAGTGAACACCCAAAGAGAAGGAACCATCAGAAGAGCATAGGTCGGGTGAGATTCCTGAAGAAATTACCATGTATTGGAGAACCTAACATCCAACGTAACCATATAGCGACGAATGTGCTCATCCTCCTCCTTGAGACGATTCTGTACCACCTCCTCGGGGGCCAGCTCCCTCTGCACCGATAGTGGACCTCACGACTGCCACCAAAGAAGCTCCGGGTCGACGACGAGACCCGAATTCCTCATCAAGCTATGCATCCCGGAAGGTAGCACCTTCCAGTGCCAGCCTGGCGGAGCCCAGTCTCAGATATACCCAGCAGAACCCAGTCCTTCGTCGTTGCCACCGAGTCGACGACAAGGATGCGGGATGGGCATAACCTAAATACTAAATTAAACCTAAACAATCATAACTTAAACACTAAATTAAACCCCTAAACTAAATCATAAAATAAACACAATCATAACCTAAACACTAAATAAATTCTCTAAACAATCTTAAATTAAACCTAAACACTAAACAATCATAAACCTAAACACTAAATAATCTTAAACCTAAACACTAAACAATCCCAAATAATTAAACCTAAACTAAACCTAAACATTAAACAATCCTAAATAATTAAACCTAAATTAAACATTAATTTAAAATGGTGGCCGGGGAGGTCACCTGTGGCGCGGCGTGGCGGCTGGGCGACTGTGTGGCGGCGCGGCAGGTGACTATAGGGTGGCATGCCAGAAGACTACAGAGGCGGTGTTGCGGGGGCGGCTGAACAACGCAGGGAGGCAGCGGACAGCGCACAACCTCTTCTCGCCATAGGCACGGGCAGCGGTGACGTGCTCGTGGGGACGACGAAGTGTGGCTCCGGTTCGTGGCTCGGACCAGGGTGGAGGGGTAGGTATTTATACCCACCCAACTTTAGTCCCGGTTAGAGCCACAGACCGGGACCCTTTAGTCCTGGTTTGTAGCTCAATCCAGGATTAAAAGTATTTTTGGCCGCTGCTTTTCGCGCGCGAGCCGCACCCGCTTTAGTCCCGGTTTTAGCTACAAACCAGGACTAAAGGGTACCCTTTAGTCCCGGTTTGGTACCTTTTAGGTTTTTTTAGCGCCAAAAAGAAAAGTAATACTAGTAATTAAGAAAATTATATATTATATATCAAATTTTTTTAAAAAAGAAGATCCATAATTTAAATCTATTCATACTCTATTATACAACTTAAATGAAATAATTTATTATTTAATAAATATTCTGTTAAGTATAAATCTTGGAAAAAACATATTTTTTATTTAAAAATCATAAAATACATATAATATACCAAAATATTCACAAAAAATAATCTACCAACTAAAAATATAATATTTCATATACTGTTTCCTAATCTACCCATTTTCTGTTTTCTAAAATAGTTAGTCTAACTAGGTCAAATTCCTCTTGTTTGTGCTCATTCCACACACGTACACCTTATCTTTTTCACAACTGTAAAAGTTTTTCAACTAATGCCTTTAGGTACATATCAATATTGTTGCCAGGTTGCTTTGGGCATTGGATGAGCACTAACATCATAATGAACTTTCGCTTCATGCACAACCAAGGAGGAAGGTTATAGATACATAGAGTTACATGCGAGGTGCTATGACTACAGCTCTGCTTTCTAAAAGGATTCATGTCATCTGTACTTAGACTAAACCATAAGTTCCCCGCGTCACCTGCAAAGTCCGGGAACTCTCTCTCGATTTTTCTCCATTGCCACCCATCAGCGGTATGTCTCAACATCTCGTCTTTCTTACGGTCTTCCATGTGCCATCGCAATAACTTGGCATGCTCTTTAATCTCTGAACAAATGTCTAAACCATGGTATTAAGCATACCACATCACATTGGCAGGAACCCCTTCTTGGGGCGCTCGTCCTCAACATCACCAAGGTCATATCGTCTGATCTTATACCACAATGCAGTGCATACCGGGTATGCATCAAAATTCTCGTACTTCTCACCGCGGTAGAGGATGCAGTTATTAATGCATGCATGTATCTTCTGCACCTCTAATCCTAGAGGGCAGGCAACCTTCTTTGCTTCGTACGTACTGGCAGGAAGTTCGTTATCCTTTGGAAGCAGCTTCTTCATTGTTTTCAGCAACTTTTCAAATCCCTTGTCAGTCACAACAGTCTCTGCCTTCTATTGCAGCAATTCCAGTGTGCTACCTAGTCTTTTGTGGCCATCTTCTCAATTTGGATACAACAATTTGTTGTGATCCTCTAACATCTACTCGAACTTCAACCTCTCCCTTTCAGTTTTGCATTCTCCCTTTGCATCAGTAATGTCCTGACCAAGATCATCAGCGGGCTCATCTGATGCTCGTTCTTCAGCTTCTTCATCATCGTCTTCCATTGTAGTACCACCGTATTCAGGACACATAGGATAGTTGTTATCATTCTCTTCTTATTTGTTGTGTTCTATCATAACCCTCTTTCTCCATGCTTGGTTCAAAAATTATAGCCGGACATGAAACCGGACTGAAACAGGTGGCCGTGATAGACTCTTGAATAAGAGTATTCCTTCTGATTCTGACATACACCACATGGACAATACATAAAACTATTCCACTTGTTTTCCTTGGCCACAATGAGAAAAGAACGCACACCTTAATTGAATTATCCACAGCATCAATCAACGTACATCCATGGCCGGCTCATCTACATTATATAAGTACATCAAACGGAATCATGATGCTAAAATTAGTACCGGTCTAAAAAGCACACAATGAAACTTCAGCTCCACCCGTTTAGTCCTAGATGGTGTCTCCAACCAGGACTAAAGATTCACTTTGGCTCTAGCCTGTTTAGTCCTGGATGGTGTCTCCAACCGGGACTAAAGATGAACCTTTAGTCCCGGTTGGAGACACCAACCGATACTAAACGTGTGGGTGGCGACACTACATCATGGGTGAGTATCAACACTATGTTGTGAGTGGAGGCACTATTCCAGTGAGTGGAGACACTATTTTGATGGGCGGTGGCACTATGAAAGGGGTGAGTGTCGACATTATGTCGTGAGTGTCAACACTATGTTGTGCCGCTTAATCTATAAATATGCAAGATGCATCCTTGTGAAATTATAAACTACAAGATGGTTTGCAAGAGTAGGGACACCACTATGGCGTAGCATCTCGAACATGTCTCAGGATCTCATCCTCAAACATATTTGAGGAGTTTTCCATAGAGGCACTCCCTAATATGTGAAATTTGTTACCTCCCCGGCGTATTGATCTAGAGCTAGAGAAGTTATAAACTACAATATGATGCGAGAGGTACACCACTACGGTGGATCTTCTCGGAGATGTCTTAGGATCCCATCCTCAGACATCTTCGAGGAGCTCGCCATAGAGGAGTTTCTCAAAGATGTACTAAGCTGTCTTATTATGAAGATTTTGTGAATTAACCCTATTTTTGTTACAATTTGTGAGTTTGCTGAAGGTAGGTAGAAGAAAAGAAGGGCATTTTGTAGTTGGATGGTGGCATGATGCATCTGTGAGTGTGTGCACTAATAGTTATAGTATAGGATGAACCCATGTATCTCTATGTCGTGTAGTAGTTGTAGTAGGATGAACCAATGTTTCTCTATGATGTAGTAGCTAGCTAGGATGAACTCATGTACCTTTGTGCATCTATGAATCAAATTAATTTTGAGACTATGTGCCAAAACAAGATACAAATAGAATCCACATATGGAAAATGATGTTTAGCTTGGAGTTCTTTACATTAATGCAAGATAGATAGAATCCAAACTAATACAAGTGCATCGATCTCATGTTATTATTGCAAAAATTACTTCCATACTAAACCCACAAATCTCTCTACTTCTAGAGCATGAAATGAGCTAATCTAGCAATGAAATATGAAAGAATGAAGTTGCTAACATTTTAGAACCCTTGGATAGATGGGGCGCTGCAAAATCTTGACAAATCTTGGGAAAAATGGACATGAACTCGAGCTTGAAGGAAGAAGAGAGAGGAGATACCAGCTTGAAATGGAGTATGGCTCGGGCAGGGAGGAAGATGATATAGGAGGGACATTAATCCTGATTGGTTTCTAGAACCGGGACTAAATGTCCACCTTTAGTCCCGATTTGTGTAACAAACTTGGACTACCGGTTTGTCTACGAACCGGGACTAATGGGTCTGGCGTCAGCCCCAGGCTGCCTGAACCCCTTTAGTCCTGATTTATTACAGGAATTGAGACTAAATGTCCTATTCGAACCGGGACTAGTGGGTGCCGCCGCTGTGGCCATTTCTAGCTGTTGGAACCGGGGCAGTAGTCCCGGTTCGTAGACAAACCGGGACTAATGCCCCTGAACCAAAGGCTAGTTTTCTACTACTCTAAGAAAATTTGATTGTTTTTGTGTTCAAAAAACGGGCAGTTTTTGGAATAGTGAAGGTTTCAGAGACAATGCAAAACATAATTTTGTTTATTGTTGTGGGATACCCCCGGGTAGGGTCATGCCAGGGTATAAATGCCATGTTAGCCGAGGTACGACAAGGTCAAAGCTATGCTGGCCGAGTCATATCAAGGCAGGCCAACTTACGGAGTGACCCAGCCCGAATGATATCCGTCTAACCTTATACCGGCTGACATATAGCGTATGTAGGCTAGCCTTTTACAACTCATTTGCAGGTACCTTCGTGGCCGATTTAGCCAGACCCTAGCCGGGTGATGTCTACGCACGCTTCTATTATTGTAGACAGTGTTGGGCCTCCAAGTGTAGAGGTTTGTAGAACAACAGCAAGTTTTCCTTAAGTGGATCACCCAAGGTTTATCAAACTCAGGGAGGAAGTGGTTAAAGGTATCCCTCTCAAGCAACCCTGCAATCAAGATACAAGAAGTCTCTTGTGTCCCCAACACACCCAATATACTTGTCAGGTGTACAGGTACACTAGTTCGGCGAAGAGATAGTGAAATACAAGTAATATGGATGATTATAAGTGATAATTGCAATCTAAAATAAGAGTGGCAGCAAGCAAACATGTAACAGAACTAATTGTAAACGGTGTTTCAATGCTTAGAAACAAGGCCTAGGGATCATACTTTCACTAGTGGACACTGCCATATAAATATCTTCTCTTCATGATGCTACCCTGAACTACTCTCCGGTTGGACGATGTAGGGCTATAACAGCACACCTTAAAGTTCGCATTCCCCATCTAGATAACCCCTAACTGTCACCTTGAGCGCTAGATGGTTCCAACAAACACCACAATTTCACTGAGACATCCAACTCAAATTATACTCATGATAAGTATGTATGAAATCTTAGCCAAAGTGCCACACGGTATGCACACTGTCAACTTCACACACATGGGGATAAGCAGAGATTCATTAAAGCACTTGAGTAGCAGAATAGATCTATAGATTACAAAGATAACAATCTCATAAGATCACGCATACAGAGAGAGAGAGATGAACACATAGCTACCGGTAGAGCCCTTAGCCTCGAGAGAGAACTACTCCCTCCTCATCATGGGAGTTAGCAACGGCGATGGAGATGGTGGCTGAGTTGATGGAGATGGCTCTAGGGGCACTTCCCCATCCCGGCAGGGTGCTGGAACAGAGACTTCTGTCCCCCGAATCTCCTCTTCGGTGGCGGAGGTGCTGCGAAACTTTTCGTGGAATTCTGATCTTGTGTTTAGGGTCTTCGTCCCGGGGTGTTTTTATAGGCAAAGAGGCAAGGTCGGTGGGCACCCGAGGGGCCACACCACCCCCTGGCGCGGCCTGGGGTAGCCCGCGCCACCAGGTGGTGTGGCCACCTCATGGCCCCTCTCCGTCTTGTCTTCTGGCTCCGTGAGTCTTCTGGTAAAATATTGACTTTGGCTTTTGTCCGGTCCAATTCCAAGAATATTTCTTTGCCAGCCTTTCTGAAACCAAAAACAACAGAAAATAGGCAACTAGCACTGTGGCATCTTGTTAGTAGGTTAGTTCCAAAAAATGTATAAAAATACCTCAAAGTATGAACAAAACATAAGAAAGTAGATACTAAACAAACATGGAACATCAAAAATTATAGATACGTTTACGATGTATCAACATCCTCAAGCTTAACTCCTGCTCGTAGTCGAGTAGGTAAGTGATAAAAAAGAATAATTTTTGAGGTGACATGAACCATCACAATCTTGATCAAGGTATTTGTAAAACATTTATAGATAGGATCATATTACTCTAACATAGAAATTAAAGATATAGTTCTAACAATAAGACATAGCAACTATGTAGTAACATGAAAAGGTACAAACAAAAGATTCATGAATAACAATGCTTTGAAAGATGTTTGTTTGTTTCACATATAAAAAACATAATGAGAATGGTATTCAGCTTGTCCCTCATAGTGTAGCAAAACATAAATGCATAGGACACCTTCAAAGTTCATAAGGGTGACTAGATACAAATAGTTTAAGAAGAAGCAATATCAAAGTTTTGAATCAATCAGCAAGTTTTGGGACAATGCATATTAAACTAAGAATGACCACTATTCTCTCTCAATAGGTGCATAAAGATAGAAGATGGGGACTCAACATAAAAGTAAAAGAAAGGCCCTTCATAGAAGGAAGCTTATTAGCTTTAAGCTAACACTAACATAAGTAAGGTAAAAGCTAGTAGGAATCTTAAACTCTAGGTTTTATTTGCAAAAGGCTAGGTTTATTTTATAAGGATTCAAGAGTAAAGACCTAATTTAGTTCTCTACATCACTTAAGGGGGAACTCAGATTTCATGTCCACAACTCTGTTGTGGTCAAGTCAAAGTCATCTTTGAAGTCACAAATCATTTTGAAAACATATCACAATGGAACGATATGGCCACTCCAACTGTCCATAACCGCGGACACGGCTATTCGAATAGTTTGACACTCTGCAGAGATTGTACACTTTCACCATAAAATTCGATACATCCGTCAGGGATAACCCTGAATCATCATACTTGGTATGCGGATAATAAATCTTAACCTTTCAATTACACACCCTAGTATAGGAACCTCCCCTATGAGTTTGGCCTCCCAACCATGACCATCTATCATCTTGGGTACTTCATAGGTGGACATTCATCACGAGGTAGCCTCAGCTCAACCTCTTCCGCAAGGGAACCCATACTAAGACATATAAACTTCTAGTCAAGCCCTACCCAAATCATGTATTGTGGTTGTACGGTAAAATTGGAATGGTATCGCATTCAAACCCAACCATCAGTTTTTATTAAAGTCAAGGCTCATGCCTTAAACAAATTCATCCTCAAACCATTGTGTTTCACAACACATGTCAAAACATTTCAATAGAATGAATCATCATTCCAAGGTTTTCATAATCATTTTTACCAAGTATTCCCATCTAAAGTGATCAATTTTTATGCTTAGCACTAGCCACTAATGTTGAGGGTATTCACTAATTGAGGGTGCTAATCTAGTATAAGTATCCCAGATTAATCCTATGATCTTGAGGGGACTCAATCTAGTTTCCACTAATCATAATTCATTAATAAGTAAGAAACTGTAGTAAAGGGGAAAGTAAAGATTGGAGTAAAACTAGGAATTGGTAAAGTTGCATAACCAGGTATGCCTAGTGCATCTGGTATAAGGGTCTTGCAAAAAAAGCATGCATAGTTCTATCTTGCATTGATAGCTTGCCTTGAGCAGAGCAGTTGTTGCAGTCGTTGAAGTTTTCCTCCTCCTCCTCGAAGTACATCTCTTTGTTGAATCCCGGGTTAGTACTAGCATCTATAAATACATCCAATGTACACAATCACAAAACAACACTTCACTACTTCTATTTAGCACACAAGGCTCATCCTGGATGATCTAATATCATCACAATCGTTCCATGTTATAATGGCACATTTTTATTTCTCTTATTTGAGAAAAGTAATTTCTACTCATTGAAATTGTTTAAGATTTAATATTCTCCAACTAGAATATAGGTTCATATGGACCATGTCCTCACCATATATTCTCTAGCTTGGGAATGTGATTTTAAAAAATGATGGTCAAGCATTACAAGATTTAATATTGTTATATAATAATATTTAAATGACTAGAAAAGCCTATATAGCCTCCTTTTAATACTAGTCCAAGTTTAATATTTGTAAAACCAAATGTTTTTACATATTCATGTAGAGCATGGCAAATGTGATGTTTGAGAGGTGGGGTCATCTCAAAATCATTTATAGTTTATTTTAGAAAAAATGTTTGAAGTGCCAAAAGTCTCTGTCTTGTTATTTTTTGTCTAGGTGATCTATAATTCCAATTGGGTTGCATCCAACGGGAGTTAGTAGCTAATTTCAATATCTTTCCAACAAAATTGGAATCATGCATTTTGGTTCAATGAATCTCTTGCAATTGATTTTTGAATCTACTGACAGAATCTGGTTTTAACTAAAATGGAAAAAGTCTATTTGAATCAACGGGCTCTGCACGGGAAAGTAAATGGGCCGGCCCAACTGCATAGCGCTGGTGCAACTGGCTAGTGACAACATGGTCCCACGCGTCAGTGACTCAACGAAGCCGGAACGGTATCGTTCAATCTCAGTGCTACGATTAGACTAGGATCCAAGGGCCGACGTGCATCGTCTATGCGAACAGCTCTGGCGAGATTCTAACCCTAACACGGCGGTGGGGGTCATGTGAGCGTCACCTCGGCTCCAGCTAAGGTCGACGGTGGGGGGCGAATGGGGTTGTCGTCGACGGCGGTTCGAGGCACGGTCACATCAGCTCCTGGGGTGGTCGCAATCAACGACTTCCCTCCTCAACTGTAGCGGCGGTCTCCGGTAAAATTCCGGCGGGCTGGTGCTCTCCTTGCTCCGGGGAAAGATCCGAGGTGTTGCTGAGAGAGAGGAGTGGAATGGTGTGGAGATAGAGGTCTAGGGTGGCCTCTATTTATACACCCAGGGTGGAGGTAGTGCGGCATGGTCGGGCTACTCCGGCAACGCTGCTACAGGTCGCGTTCGTCACGGTGGAGGGCATGGGTTAGTGCAAGGGACTATTGCGATCATCACGCGAGTGATGACATGACAAGGGGCGGTATCCATTGGCCGGGATACGTTGGTGCTCTGGGCGGGTACGCAGGCGTTCGTCACTTGGTACGGTGGTCATGGGGCGAGCAGCGGCGAACGGTCATGTTTGGGCGCTCACTAGGGCTACGAAGATCGTGGGTACGGGCGGAGAGAGCGAGGCGTGGCATGTGCGTGCGAGGCAGCTGCGGTGCTCCATCGTGCTCTCGGCATGGCGGGGGATTAAATGGGCGCGGCTGGTCTGGCTCCTTCTCGCCTCGCCGTTGGTCAAGGGGTGGACAGGGGGTGATGATGAGGTCACGGCGACTTGCTAGACATCGTGGGTGTCAACACCTGGATTTTTAATCCCAGATGCCTATTATGCCATACCTCGCAATCCCAGGATTACCATTTTTATGAGACATAACAGAATTGGTACCACAGTACATCATCCATTACAAACCATAATAAAGGTCTTACAAATAAAGGATCTCATGATCCAGTCTTAATACAAATCAAGCAGCGGAAAATAAACATAGTGGGGGCTCCATATTCTGAGTCACAGGCAATGCTGACGATGGGAGATGATCCTAGTTGTCGTAGACCTCCTGCTATCCATCATCCTAGTAGTCCTCCTCATAGTCTGGCCATGCGAATAGCCAAGGACAGAGCCATGAGTACTCTTTAAGTACTCGCAAACTATCACTAACAAGTAAGGTAGTTCTAGTAGGAATCTTAAGCTCTAGATTTATTTGCAAAAATCCAGGTTTATCTCAAGCTGAGTTTAGAAGTAAATAAAACTAAGTTAATGGTCTACATCACTTTAAGGGGGAACCTAGTTTTCATGTCCACACTCCGGTGTGGTCAAGTCAAAATCATAGTTCAATTCACAAGTCATTTTTTTGAAAACATCTGACGATGGAACAATATGGCCACTCCAATTGTCCATGACCGCGGACGCGGCTATTCGAATAGTTTTACACTCTGTAGAGGTGTGATGACCCACAAGTATAGGGGGTGTATCGCAGTATTTTCGAGGGAATTGAAACCCAATTTATTGATTTGACACAAGGGGAGCCAAAGAATATTTATAAGCCTTAACAACATAGTTGTCAATTCAGCTGCACCTAGAAACAATCTTGCTCACTGCAGTTTATCAGTAGCAACAGTTTTGTAGTAGGAATAGTAAAGTAACAGCAGTAGTAAAAGCAAAGACAATAGTAACAAGAGTAGTAAACAGTAGGATTCGAGTGCGGTAGGCATAGGGATGGATGGTCGGGTGTTGCATGGACAAGACAATTCACATAGCAATCAGAACATAGGGCAATTGCAGATAAATAAGATAAAGCATCCAAGTACTAGATAATCCTAGGCATGTGTTCCATATATAGTCATACGTGCTCGCAATGAGAACTTGCACAACATCTTTTGTCCTGCCAGCCCGTTTGCAGCGGGGCCTTAAGGGAACTACTGGAAATTAAGGTGCTCCTTTTAATAGAGCACCAGAGCAAAGAATTAACACTCCGTGAACACATGTGGTCCTCACATCAAAGCCATTCCCTCCGGTTATCCCGATTTCTGTCACTTCAGGGCCATTGGTTCCGGACAACAATGTGTGTATACAACTTGCAGATAAGACCATACACAAGATTATCATAATGAATCAATAACATGTTCATATTTGAAATCATGGCACTCGGGCCCTAGTGACAAGCATTAAGCACAACAAGTCGCAACAAAGTCATAAAGCACTAATAAAAGATACTATGCACCATGCCCTAACAATCTGATGCCATTACATGAACGATCTCATCCAATCCCTACCATCCCCATAGCCTACAGCGGGGGATTACTCACTCATAGATGGGGGAAACATGGATGGTCGATGGAGAAGCGATGGTGATGATGATGGCGATGATCTCCTCCAATTCCCCATCCCGACAGGGTGCCAGAATGGAGTTTCCGGTGCTGTTTCGTGGAATCTGGTGGTGGCGGCAGAGCGGAACTCCTTCTGGAAAAACGTCGAACCCCCCCCCCCCCTGAGTTTTTAGGTCAGAAGGCACCTCATAGGCGAAGAGGGAGACCGAGGGGGTGCCTGGGCTGGCCACACTACCCGCTGGCATGGCCAGGTGGTGTGGTGCCCCCCTAGCTCCTCTCCATCTCTAGATGACTTCCGATAAAATAGGCACTTTGGCTTTTGTCCCGTCCAATTCCGAGAATATTCATTTTCTGAATTTCCTAGAACCAAAAACAGCAGAAAACAGGCAGCTGGCACTGTGGCTCTTGTTAATAGGTTAGTCCAAGAAATCATATGAAAAGTACTCCAAAGTGTGGACAAAACGCAAGAAAGTAGATAAAACCAAGCATGGAACATCAAAAATTATAGATACATTTGCAATGTATCAAAATCCCCAAGCTTAACTCCTGCTCGTCCTCAAGTAGGTAAGTGATAAAAATAAAGAATAATTTTTGAGGTGACATGCACCATCATAAACTTGGTCAAAGTATTTATAAAACATTCAAAGCTAGGATCATAGTACTTCAATCATAACATGAAAGACAAAGTTCTAGCAATAAGACAAAGAAACTATGATGCAACATGAAAAGGCACAAACAAAAGATTCATGAATAACAATGCTTTGCAAGATGTTTGTTTGTTTCACATAAAGAAAACATAGCATAGTAGTATTCAGCTTATCCCTCATAGAGTAGCAAATATAAATGCATAGGACACCTTCAAAGTTCATAAGAGTGACTAGATACAAATAGTTTAAAACAAGCAATATCAAGGTATACATCAATCAACAAGTCTTGGGATAATGCACATAGAACTAAGAATGGCCACTATGCTCTCAAAGTAAGTGCATAAAGGTAGAAGGTGGAGACTCAATATATATAGTGGAAGAAAGGCCTTCATAGAAGGGAGTAGGGATTCAAGTCTCATAAAGAGCTTCCAAAAATTATGGTACTTATAGCTTTCAGCTCTCATTGCCCCTATCAAAAGCATCTTGAAGGTGATTAAGGTTAAAGTGACACAACTAAGAGGATATGCTTGACAAGTTATAAACCGAAATCTCATGCCCCTTACTTACGAAGACCGAACCTCATGCTACTAAACTTTAGTCACGAGTAAGATCTTGTCATTGTAAGTACATGTGTATCATAAAGAACCGCCAACGGGGTACCCCTTGCACATGATACAGGAGCTATCCCATAATCAAAATGACAAGGCAAGCAGACAATGAGCATCTCATTGATCTTTTTATTTGCTAGTTGCATAGGTTTTTATTGAGGATGCTTCATAGAGTGCTCATTCTGGTGATGCTGCAAGTTTCCACCATGATTAGGCATGGCTTAGGCTAGCGGCCTAGGCGTTTCACTAACACACATACAAACTCCATGATCTTACAAGTTCCACTTTTATTTCACACCGCCGGGATCCATAAGCAAAAGAACATGATATCAACGGGGTACAAAGTACAAGTGCAATGTTGAAAGCGTTCCCCATGATACATGGTTCTGCTAATTTCAACTTATAAAGCGCAAGAATATACGCAACAAAGAAGGACCCAATGGTTCAAGTTTATTAAATGCAAAAAGGTAAAGTGTGCCATCAAGTTCATGAGCGCTTTAATCCCTAGTTTTCTCATAACAAGTTTAATTTGGAAGGTAGACAGAAGCATGAATATACTTGGAATAGCATAAGCTAATAGGTAGGTATGGTGGACTGTTTGGAATAACTTGGTTTAAGGAGTTGGATGCATGAGTGGAACTCATACTTGGTTGTGGAGGCTAGCAAAAGACTGGGAGCGACAAACTAAGAGAGAAATAATAGCCATAATCATGCAGAGCGACAAAACATCATTGATCAAAGCATAAAGTGATACTACAAGTTGGAATCTAAAGGATCATAAAGGCTATGGTGACTTGAGATAGTCATAACATGGTGTGAGCATGTGCCAAGTCAACCCAAATAAAGCATCAAAGGAGAATACCACAATACTATGCTTTAATATTCTAAAACAACGCATGATCCTTCCAAGGCACACTAAGTAATCTCAGTTGTTTATAACAAGTCATGCTACAACAAATAATACTAAGTATAAAGCCAAAACAATATCAAGCATAGCATGACAAAGCATAGGCCACAATCAAACACAAGCTCTCTTTACCACTTAAGCATGAACTTTTCCTACTCTTTTCCAATCCAAACCATACTATTTGAAAACCAATGCATGAAAAAGGAGGTCCAACCAATTTATTCAGCAAACTAATAAAACACAAAAAACAAAAAACCAAAACCAAAATGAAAAAGAAGACGCTCCAAGAACAACACAACTTTGCATGAAACAATAAAATGAAGTGTTTGGAAGAAACCTCAGATATTTATTGACGAAGAAGGGGATGCCTTGGGCATCCCCAAGCTTTGACGCTTGTACTTCTTGGATATTTCTTGGGGTGACACGCGTGGCATCCCCAAGCTTGAGCTTTAGTCCATCTTTCATCTCATATCTCATTCCTTCCATACACCTAAATTTTTTCTTTCATACAAAACTTCACACAATCTTTATTAGCAACATTAGTGCACTCAAGATAATAAGTCTTTAGGTTCAGTTATAACACCAATAAACTTCCATTAAAACACTAGCCACTGTAGCACTTTCCTCAAAAATCTCAATTCCCCAAAAGAACTCAAAAAGGAACCGACAAGATGCAAATGCAGAAAATGGCATCAATCTGTCAAAACAGACCAGCAGGTAAAGACGAATTTTTTCGAAGACCTCCTATTGCTCAAATAAAAACGTGTTTAACTAACGAAAGTTAGATAACAACCTGGGGCAGAAGCACAAAAATTCACGCCTCAAAAGGACGTACAGAGATTTTACACGAATTTTTCGGTGAAGCACAGAAATCTGTTTCCGGACAGCAACTTTCCCAACCATTACTTCTCTCTCATTAGAGGTTACTCTTGGCACAAAAAGCAAATAAAAATGATAAGGAGCGGTTATTACTGAGGTAATAACTTCCAAGACTCATCTAAAACTTTTGGGTTATCTCCCAATAAGTACTTTTCTTTAACGCCTTTAAGTTAGGCATAAGCAAAAACTAAAATAGTAAGAATAGAAGTAAGCGGAAATAATCATAGTGAAAACATTGTTTTGTTCAATGAAATCCTTTTGTTAACAAGGTTTATGAGGTCTTGCTACCAAAACAATTTCATATGAGACAAAACTTTGTATTTCACTAGTGATTATGTTACCTCAATTTTCATAGCAATGGTCCCAATCATAATAGTTTCAAATTTTTCTCTTGGTAGAGGACAATATATTTCTCCAACTTGAATGCCCTCAACATGTTCAATTGAATTCAAACCATAATTCCTTTCAATCTTCTTGGGGAAATAGACAATATGTTTCTTGTCATTAACATTAAAGGTCACCTTTCCTTGATTACAATTAATAACAGCTCCTACAGTATTAAGAAAAGGTCTCCCAAGAATAATAGACATATTATCATCTTCAGGCATTTCAAGCACAACAAAATCAGTTAATATCAAGCAATTATGAGCCACTTGAATAGGTACATCCTCACATATACCAACAGGAATAGTGGTAGATTTATTAGCCTTTTGCAAAGATATATCAGTTGGTATCAGTTTTTCAAGTTGAAGTCTCTTATAGAGAGAGAAAGGCATAACACAAACTCCATCTCCCAAATCACACAAAGCAGTTCTAACATAACTGTTCTTAATAGAGCAAGGGATAGTTGGAATCCCTGGGTCTCCAAGTTTCTTTGGAACCTTACCATTAAAGGAATAATTAGCAAGCAAAGTGGAAATTTCTTCATTAGGAATATTCCTTTCATTCGAGACAATGTCCTTCATATACTTTGAGTAAGGAGGCAATTTAATAGCATCAGTCAAAGGAATTTGCAGAAATAAAGGTTTCATCCATTCACAAAAGTTATTATAGTGTTCATCTTCCTTTGACTTGTGTTTCTTATCAAGGAAAGGCATAGGTTTTTGGACCCAAGGCTCTCTTTCACTACCATGTTTCTTAGCAATAAAATCTTCTTTAGTGTATTTAGTATTCTTAGTGTGGTTTTCAGGTTCTTCTTCAACTTTTTCTTCATTAGGAACTTCATTTTCTTCATTACCACTTTCATTTTCAGCATTAGAGATAGATATACTATTAGGATCTATAGCAGGTTCAGAGGGTTCTACAATAGTTTTATGTTTCTTTTTTCCTTTTCTTACGAGTAGAGCCACTATTTTCAGCTTGTTGAGAATCCTGCTCAATTCTTTTGGGATGCCCCTCAGGATATAGAGGATCCTGGGTAGCAGCATCACTTCTAGTTCTAATTTCATAAGCATGTTTTTCTTTAGCAGCATTAACTAGCAAGTCTTTTTGCACTTTAATGAGTTGATCTATTTGAGTTTGAACCATTTGAAAGTGTTTAACAATCATTTTAACATCATTAGAGGTTCTTTCCAAAATATCTTTCAACTTAACAATAGCTCTAGTGTTTTCCATTAGATGATTTTTCACCCTTTTATTAAAATTATCTAGCTTAACAATAAAGATATCGAATTCTTCTAAGCATTGATCAGGGGGTTTAGAGTAAGGGATATCACCTTCATCAAAGTGTGGGAGAGAGTGTACCTCGATAGTGGGTGAGTAGGGAATAGGCTTACATAATTCTTCTATAGGAGGTAAATTATTGACATCTGCAGCTTTAATTCCCTTCTCTTTAAGACATTTCTTAGCTTCCTTCATCACTTCATCATTTAATTCAATAACTCCCCTCTTCTTTGATGTTGGAATAGACACTGGTAGAGTAGGTTCAGGCGCAATTACTTCAGGTATAACTTGTTCAGGAGGAGTCCAATCTTCATAATTCTTGCTTATTTTAGCCATTAATTCCTCGGCTTCCTTAGGAGTCCGATTCCTGAAAACACAATCATCACAACTATCTAGGTATGTCCTAGATTCTTCGGTTAGTCCATTATAAAATATATCAAGAAGCTCATTCTTAGGTAATGGACATCCAACCTGTGCATGAATCAAAGCACAAAACCTTTCCCAAGATTTAGGAAATACCTCTTTTTCTCCCTGTTTGAAATCAAAAAGTTCCTGCAAAACAGCATGTCTAGCACTAGGAGGAAAATATTTCTGCAGGAAAGTACTAATTAAGCAATCAGGGCTATCAATAGATCCGGGAGGTAAATTACTAAACCAAGTTTTAGCTTCTCCTTTCAGTGAAAAGGGGAAAATCTTAACAACAAAGTAAGTACGCATCTTAATATCATCAGAAAACAAGCCACTCATGGTAGAAACTTCATTCATATGTGCTACCGCACTTTCATTCTCAGTCCCACAAAAAGGTTCTTTCTGAACAATAGCTATGTAAGATAGACCGAGAGAGAAATCATAATCTTTATCTATAATGTTTATGGGAGAGGCAGCAAACTTAACAATAGGAGATAATTTGGATCTAATAGTACGCCTCTCAAGGAGACTCTAAGTAGCACTCCTATCATGGGTGTTCTTACATTCTTTAATAAATTCATCGGTCATCTCAACATAACCATCTTCAATATCATAACTTTCACTAGACTCAGGTGAACTAACAGGTGAGTTTCAGTATTTCCAGCTATAGTTCTAGCAATCATAGCATCTAGGAAAGGACCTAATGAACCACTCTTATAAAGCACAGTAGAAGCAACATCATAAGCATCAGAAGTCTCAAATTCAGCAGTAGTAGCAGTGTGTGTAGCATGTGTATGTGGTGGTGTAACAAGCTTACTTATAACAGATGGTGAATCAAGAGCAGCAGAGGTGTTCAGAACCGTACCTCTTCTTGTAGTGGATGGTATAATAGGGACCTTGCCATCACAAGACTTACCCATGATGGATGGATAGCAGCGAACAATAGAGAATCCAAGTGAACTTAATAAATAAAGCTATGCTCCCCGGCAACGGCGCTAGAAAATATTCTTGATGACCCACAAGTATAGGGGTGTATCACAATATTTTCGAGGGAAGTGAAACCCAATTTATTGATTCGACACAAGGGGAGCCAAAGAATATTTATAAGCCTTAACAACTGAGTTGTCAATTCAGCTGCACCTGGAAACAAGTTTGTAAGCTGAATCATCAATATTTTCAAGCAAACTAGCAAGTTCAAAAGCACCCTTCCAAGCAATAAATTCTTCAATTTGTTCCACATCATAAAAGTCATAAATGCCTTTAGCATAAGAAGATATGGTATCATTATCATTATACTCACATTGAAAAGGGAGGTGTTTATACCTCTTTCTGCAACAGGATTTATCACAGCAATAAGTAACATTATAAGCAGAACACACGTTTCTAGCAATGGTATACAATTTCTCAATTCGTTCCCATAAGTGTTTCCCTTTTTGTGACAAGCGGTATTCCTTATAATAATATTTTTGATATTCTGTGAACCCACCTTGCCAATAAGATTCAGTTTCAAAGAAACCAACCATTGACATCAAGCATGATAAAGCAAGACAATAATAGACCAACGAAAATAACAACTAGAGTAGGAACTAATTTTTTTTGTATTTTTGATAAAGAAACAAGCAAACAAGGCGAAAATAAACTTAGCTTGAACAATAGTGATTCCAAGTGGACTTGATAAATAAAGCTATGCTCCTCGGCAATGGCGCCAGAAAAAAGTCTTGATGACCCACAAGTATAGGGGGTGTATCGCAGTATTTTCGAGGGAAGTGAAACCCAATTTATTGATTCGACACAAGGGGAGCCAAAGAATATTTATAAGCCTTAACAACTGAGTTGTCAATTCAGCTGCACCTGGAAACAATCTTGCTCACAGCAGTTTATCAGTAGCAACAGTTTTATAGTAGGAATAGCAAAGTAGCAGCAACAGTAAAGTAAAGACAGCAGTAACAATAGCAGTAAACAGTAGAATTCGAGTGCGGTAGGCATAGGGATGGATGGACGGGCGTTGCATGGACAAGACAATTCTCATAGCAATCAGAACATAGGGCAATTGCAGATAAATAAGATAAAGCATCCAAGTACTAGATAATCCTAGGCATGTTTTCCATATATAGTCATACGTTCTCGCAATGAGAACTTGCACAACATCTTTTGTCCTGCCAGCCCGTTTGCAGTGGGGCCTCAAGGAAACTACTGGCAATTAAGATGCTCCTTTTAATAGAGCATCGGAGCAAAGCATTAACACTCCGTGAACACATGTGATCCTCACATCCAAGCCATTCCCTTCCGTTATCCCGATTTCTGTCACTTCGGGGCCATTGGTTCCGGACAACAACGTGTGTATACAACTTGCAGATAAGACCATAAACAATACTATCATAATGAATCAATAACACGTTCAGATCTAAAATCATGGCACTCGGGCCCTAGTGACAAGCATTAAGCACAGCAATTCGCAACAAAGTCATAAAGCACTAATAAAAGATACTAGGCACCATGCCCTAACAATCTGATGCCATTACATGAAAGATCTCATCCAGTCCCTACCATCCCCATAGCCTACAGCGGGGAATTACTCACTCATAGATGGGGGAAACATGGATGGTCGATGGAGAAGCGATGGTGATGATGATGGCGATGATCTCCTCCAATTCCCCGTCCCGACAGGGTGCCAAAACGGAGTTTCTGGTGTTATTTCGTGGAATCTGGTGATGGCAGCATAGCGGAACTTCTTTTGGAAAAACGTCAAACCCCCTGAGTTTTTAGGTAAGAAGGCATCTTATAGGCGAAGAGGGAGACCGAGGGGGTGTCTGGGGCGGCCGGACCACCCCCTGGCGCGGCCAGGCCCAGCCCGCGCGGCCTGGTGGTGTGGTGGCCCCTGGCTCCTCTCCGTCTCGTATTCTGGCTCTAGATGACTTCTGGTAACATAGGCACTTTGTCTTTTGTCCCGTCCAATTCCGAGAATATTGATTTTTTGACTTTCCTGGAACCAAAAACAGTAGAAAACAGGCAGCTGGCATTGTAGCTCTTGTTAATAGGTTAGTGCAAGAAATCATATGAAAAGTACTCCAAAGTGTGGACAAAACACAAGAAACTAGATAAAACCAAGCATGGAACATCAAAAATTATAGATACATTTGCAATGTATCAAGGTGGTACACTTTCACCACAAAATTCGATACATCCGTCAGGGATAACCCTGAATCATCATACTTAGTATGCAGATAATCAATCATAGCCTTTCAATTACACACTCTAGTATAGGCACCTCTCCTATGAGCTTGGCCTCCCAGCCATGACCATTTGCCATCCTAGGCACTGCATAGGTGGACATTCATCACGAGGTAGCCTCAGCTCAACCTCTTCCACAAGGGCACCCATACTAAGGCATATAAACTTCCAGCTAAGCCCTATGCAATTCAGGTATTGTGGTTGTACGATAAAATTGGAATAGTATCGCATCCGAACCCAACCATCAGTTTTTTAAAGGGCTAAGGCTCATGCCTCAACTTTTTCATCATCAAATCATTATGTTTCTCAACACATGTCAAAACATTTCAATTGAATGAATCATCATTCCAAGGTTTTCATAATCATTTTCACCAAGTATTCCCATCTAAAGTGATCAACTTTTATGCTTAGCACTAGCCACTAAAGTTGAGGGTATTCACTAATGAGGGGTGCAAATCAAGTGTAACTATCCAGCTCTAGTTTTATGCCTTTTGATGACATCTAAGTATAACTACTAACAAATCACTAGTTGAAGGTAAAGAACTTTGGTAAAAGTAAAAGAATAAAGCTTGCAAGTAAAACTTGGGATGGGTATAATCAAGGTTACATAACCCAAGCATGCATAAGGCATCTTGCATAGGTTATAAAGTTGGCAAGTGCTAACTTGCATAGTTCTAGCTTGCAATTAGTGATGGCTTGCATAGTTAGGACACTTGCAAGTGTTAGCTTGCCTTGATTGGTGCAGTGGTTGAAGTTTTCTTCTTCTTCGTCTTCGTAGTACTCCTCCTCCTCGTTTCCCGGGTCGGTACTAGCGTTTATAAATGAATACAGGTACACAATTACCAAACAATACTTAACTATTTCCATTTAGCACACTAAGGTTCACACTAGATGCTCTAGCATCATCACAATCATCACATGAACTAAAGACCTAATCTTATTTGTTTTATTTTAGAAAAGTAATTTCTACTCATTGAAAAATACTTAAGATTTAATATTCTCCAATTAAAATATGGGATCATGTTGACATATGTCATCACCACATATTTTAATATTTGGGATCGTGATTTAAAGTGTTGGTCATATTTTATAAAGTTTAAATTACCATTTAATAAAATTAAAGTGACTAGAAATGCCTAAATAGCATTCCTTTGGTACTACTCTAATGTCACTACATATAAACCTAAATATTTTTACATATTCAGATAGATCTTGTTAAATATGATTTTTGAGAGTTGGAATCAACTCAAAATCATGTATGGTTGATTTTCGAAAAATGTTTGTAGTGGCAAAAGTCTCTGCCTTGTTATTTTTACTGTAGGTGATCTTTAATTTTAAATGGTTTGAATCCAACGTGCTTGGATAGATAATTTGAATACCTTTCTAACAAAATTGGAATCATGCAATTTGGTTCAATGAATCTCTTTGAATTGATTTTTCAATCTACTGACACAATCTGGTTTTAACTAAATTAGAAAAATTCTATTTGAATTTACAGGCCTGCGCGGGAAATTAAACGGGCCAGCCCAACTGCACTGCGTCGGGCGCAGCGGGCTGCTCACATGGGGTCCCACTAGTCAACGGCTCATCTAACCCGAATCGGTACGTTTCAATCTAAGCCATATGATTAGTACCTGATCTAACGGTTGAGGTTCATCGTGTACGACAAACAACTCCGGCGAGGAACGAACACTAATGTGATGGTGGGGGTACGTGGGGGCTCACCAGGGCTCCAGCTAGGGTCGGCGATGGGGGCGAATGACATTATCGACGACAACGGTTCGAATGGTGGTCGCGGCGGCTCCTAGGGCGGCTCCAATCAACGGCTCCTCTTCTCCTCTGCAGTGGTGGACTCTGGTGAAATTCCGGCGAGGTGGTGCTCGCCTTGCTCCAGGAAAGGGTGTGGGAGGTTCTGTGAGGAGTGGGGAGTGAGATGGTGTGGTGAATTGAGGCGGAGGGGGCCTCTATTTATACACCGGCGAGGGGGGCATTGCGGCATGGGCTAGCTCCTCCGGCGACGGCTGTACATCGAGCTAGCGCCATGGCTGAGGGTAAAGGGCGACGCGGTGCCCCCTAGCTGTCATCACGGGCTTAAAGGCGCGACACGGGGCGGCCAAGATTGTTCGGGCGCGGGCGGTGCTCTGCGCGGGAGCGGCGGCATTCGAGACGGCGTATAGTGGCTACGGGTCATGCGGCAGCGAACAGGCATGTCTGGGAGGTAGCTAGGGTCACGGCGAGTGCGGGCATGCGCGGAGAGAGCGAGGCGTGTGTGAGCTGGTCAGCCGCGGCGCTCTGGCGCGCTCTCGGCATGGCACAGAGGAAATGGGCGTGGTTGTCTTGGGTTGTCCATGGCTCGCCTGCGGGCGAGGGTTTGACAAGGGGTGGCGATGGACGGTCGCCTGTCTTCTGGTCGTCGTGGAAGTGGGCGGCGTGGTCTGTGGCGAGCTGTCCATGGTCGGCCGGCGTGGCAAGTTTTGGGCGACGCGGTACTAGCGCAACGGCAAAGGGGGGAGGCTGTCCACTATGTTGCTAGGTGCCAGGGGAGACATGGGAGTGAAATGGGGGCAAATGGCCGAGTGATCACTGGTCCAAACAGTGTAGTTAGGCATGGTTTAATCTGTGTCTGCCAGGTGTTCGACTAAATGGCCGCATTAACTTAAGTTTGAAATTTTTGAATGAAATTTGGTGAGTGTTTTGATCTTATGCTTGAGTGTCTATGCTTGCTTGGAAAAGTCAAGGTGAATTGATTTCAGTGGTTTTTGCAAAATGGTGATCTTAGTACGTACACTTGATTCAATTTTGAATTGTCCTTTAAATAGATTTGAAAATAGTTTCTCTGAGTTTATAAAGTGGGCTTGGATTCACTTTTACTTGGTCTAGCAAGGGTTGAAAAGAATTGAGAAAGTTTCTGTTAGAAATCTTTTACTAGGAACACTCAAAGTGGTCTAGTGGGTAATTTTGGTCAAAATGACCAATTGATCATATGATTCATATTTGAATTTCTTTTCTTTTGATGTTGTTTGTAATTGGCCTAGATGATGTAGTATTCATCTTTAAACCATTTCTTATCATTTGTGGTAATCAAACATGGCAAGTGCACTCAATCCTATACTAATGCAAAACACACATACACTGAGATTCAAATTAATAATATTTTTTTTGTTAACCCTAAACTTGGGTGATTAGAACTAGATATCTTGATTAATATTTTTGGGGTGTTATAGTGGGCGAGGGCGGCGCGGCGTGCTGTGAGTGGTTCGTGCTCGATCGGCATGGCCGACTCGGTATGGGCGTGGCACTGGTCAATGTGGCCAGTGATGCCTCTCCTTTGCACAGCCAAGTACCAGGGATGATCTAGGGCAATTTGATGGGTTGATTGCAGTACAATAGCTAAGCAATTGATAGCTCCAAATAGTGTATAGTTGGTGAGGTTGTACTGTGCCTGCCAGGTGTTCGATCAAATGGCCGCATGAATTCAACTATCAAATTTTTGAATGAAGTTTGGTGAGTGATCTTGTTGCTTGCTTAGTAGTCCGTGGTTGCTGGGATGTCAAGGTGAACTGGTTTCAAGGGTTTTTGAAAAGTGTTGATCTATACATATGAACTTGATTCAATTTTGTAATGCCTTTTAAATAGATTTGAAATTTTTTTGTCCTTTTATAAAGTTTGCTTGTAATCACTTTTACTTGGTCTAGCAAGGGGTAAAAAGATTGGGAAATGTTTCTGTTAGAAATCCTTTACTAGAAACACTCAAAGTGGTCTAGTGGATAAGTTTGGCCAAAATGACCATTTGCTTATATGTCTTTATATTTGATTTGATTTTTATTTGGTTCGATTTGTAATTGACCTAGATGATGTTGTATTCATCTTTAAACCATTACTTATCATTTGTAACAATCAAACATGGCAATTGCAATCATTCATACACTAATGCAAACTCACACATATACTCGTATCCATTTTAATAATAAAAGTTTTTGTTAACCCTAAACTTGGGTGATTAGAGCTTGATAAGATTGATTGATATTTTTGGGATGTTACAAACCTTCCCTCCTTAAACATAATCTCGTCCCGAGATTCTGGAAAAACTAGGAACTAAAGAGATTGGGATACTCAGTCCTAATGTAATCTTCTCGTTCCCAGGTGGCTTCTTCTTCGGAGTGGTTACTCCACTGGATCTTGAGAAATTTGATACTTCTGGTCCTGGTGGTTCCAAATGCTTCTTCCAATATATGGATGGGCACTTCACGATAAGTTTGATCCTTGTCGATATCTATGGCTCTGTGATCGATGTTCTTGAACACTTCGGTCTTCTCCAGAACTTCTAAGCACTTGCGAAGTAACGAGATATGGAACACATTATGCATGGATGACATCTCCTTAGGCAGTTCTAGTTGATAGGACACTTATCCTCGGTGATTCAAAATCTTGAAGGGTCCAATATATCTGGGGCTAGCTTTCCTTTCAGACGAAAATGCTGCATTCCCTTCAAGGGTGACACTTTGAGATACACACAATCTCCGACATTGAAGGTCAGGTCTCGACGTCTTTTGTCCGCATAACTCTTCTGTCTAGATTGAGCGGTCTTAAGGTGCTCACGGACTTTGTGAACCTTCTCTTCCGCTTCTCGTAGAATGTCGGGTCCGAAGATCTGACTCTTTCCTACTTGTGACCAATTTAATGGGGTACGACACTTCCTTCCATACAGAAATTCAAATGGGGCCATTTGCAAACTGGCTTGATAACTATTGTTGTAAGAAAATTCCACAAAAGGCAGACAATCTTCCCATTTAGATCCATACTCTAGCACACAAGCTCTCAACATATCTTCTAAGATATGGTTGACTCTTTCAGTTTGTCCATCAGTTTGCGGGTGATAAGCTGTGCTGAAATTCAGTTTGGTCCCTAATCCTTCTTGGACTTTCCTTCAAAATCTTGAGGTAAATTGGGTTCCTCGATCCGATACTATGATCTTGGGGGTTCCATGCAAACTGACTATTCTAGCGATATACAACTCTGCTAGCTTCGAACTTTGGTAGGTTTTCTTGACGGGTATGAAATGGGTTACCTTAGACAGTCTATCAACTATGACCCAAATAGAGTCATTTCCCCTACTAGATGTAGGCAAACTAGTGATAAAGTCCATTCCGACGGAATCCCATTTCCATTCTGGAATCGACAATGGTTGCAAAAGTCCTGTGGGTCTCTGATGTTCCCCTTTGACTCTCTAAGAGATATCACACTTGGCTATGTAGCTTCCGACTTCTCTCTTCATTTTGTGCCACCAAAATTGCTCCATCAAATGCTGATACATCTTTGTTCCTCCCGGGTGGATAGAGTAAAGAGTATTATGAGCTTCCTGCATAATGACTTGTTTCAACTCCAAATCTGCTGGAACATAGATACGTCCTTTGTACCACAAAACTCCTTCAATATCTTCGGTGAATCCAGGTACCTTCCCTGTTCCGATACAACGCTTGATTCCATCGATACTTGCGTTTCCTTTCTAGGCTTCTTTTATCTGATTAATCAAAGTGGGTTGGAGTTATATGCTTGTCGTGGAAATGGCCATGGAAGTCGCTGCCATAGGCGGCGATTGAGATTTTCGTGAGGAAGAGTTGGCGGCCATCTGCGGTGCGAGATGGAGGCAGGTGCACAAGGGTTTACCTAGGTTCGGCCCCCCAGAGGGTAAAGACCTACTCCTGCTAGGTTGGATTATGAGAGAGCGAGTTACAAGGGTGGCGAGCTCGGCGGCTGGGCGGCGAGTCGCTCGAGGGGGTGTATGATGGAACGTAAGTCCCTACGATACCCTAGGGAGGTTTATATATGAAGCACCTCTCCGGGTTTACAAGTTGCCTCCGAACAAGATAAGGATCCGGGAGCCTTTGACCTAATCCGACTGGGCTTCTACTACGCTCCTGGGCTTCCAGTCGCCAGTCGATGGGCCTTTTCCTTCCTCGAAGTCCAGTCGCTCTCCTTCAAGCGTACTCGCGGGCCTTCCGGCCCACTCGAAACCTACTGCTGAGCATACCCCCTTAGGCATATCCCCATCAGTAGTCCCCGAGGCCATTGTTGATGTAGGCGTAGGCGTTCTTTGGTGCTTGAAGTAGGCGAGCCCAATTTGGGCGCCCAGTCGAATCGGCAATGGACTCTATTAATGCCGGGGAGAGTTTCTCCATAGCTCCACTCGTCACTTTAATGAGCGTCATCGTTGCCCAGTCGTCATTTCGGCGAGAAGAGAGATTGGTGGGTAGCGAGTGGATCACCGAAGTTGGACCGTCAACTTTAGTCAAACTACCCATTGGAGCTTCCAACGGTAACTACGGCGCAATTACCATGGGTAACGGCCATCCCGATTTTGGCGGGTGACCTTTCCCATATAAGGGAAGTGATGGATCTGCTTCGCATTCTTCATCCTTCCTTATTTGCTCTTCCTGCTCGCCCCCGACCTACTCTCCTCGCATCGTGCAACTCCGCTTCCCACTCAATGGCGCCTCCCAAAGGCTCGTGGGGAAAATCCAAGTGCTCCACGGCCCAGTTGAAATCCTTCAAGGACGTCGGGGTGCTTCGCAAGGGGAATTGGCGAGTTCCCCCTTCTTCTGAGACTGAGCCGAAACCACGGCCCGGCGAATTCATCTGTTTCACCAGTCATCTCGAGAGGGGCTTAGGGTTCCCCACTTCGCTCTTCTTCTGCCGCTTCTGCGCGTACTACGCGATCAAGCCCTCGGATCTTGGTCTGCATAGCATCGAGCAGCTGGCGGTCTTCATCTCCTTCTGCGAGTGTTATCTCGGCTGCAGACCTTACTTCCCGCTGTGGCTGGAGCTCTTCCATGGCCGCATCGGACGCGAGGCGGCCAGCGGCTTGATGCTGGCCGCAGGCGGGGTCCCCTTCCAGTTGAAGCCGAAGGCCAACTTCGTCAAGCTTCTCCTGCCGAAGAAGGCCGCCAGCGAGTGGAAGAAAAGCTGGTTCTATGTCAAGGAAGCCACTCCCTCCGGCGAGGTTCCCCTCCTTGAATTCGTTGCCGAGAGGAGCGAGCCCCGCCGACTGGCGCCAAAGAAGCTCCCTGAAGATCAGCGGATGGCCGTCGCGGAGATGATGGACCAGATCCAGAAGCTAAAGGACCAGGGGTTGATTCCGATCAACCTCTACTTTTGCTGGCTTGGGCGGCGCCTGGTTCCGCTGGCGGCTCGTCCACGCTGGATGTACGAGTACAGCGGGAAGCTTGATCCATCTCACACCAGCACGGAGTCGTGGGAAGCCGAAGACTACAAAGCCGCCCTGAAGAAGATCACCGACGCGGAGTTCACGGGCGCGGCGGTCGGAGTCGCCCCGTATACTCCCGTGAAGAATGAAGCCCCTATAGTAAGTCTTCTTTCCAATCGCTCCGTTCGTGTTCCAATTTCGTTCTTTTCGCTCGTCGTGTTTCTGACTCGCAATGGTTCTTAGCTTTTTCAGGTATTGGAGGGTTGGCTCCCTCCGCTCGATGAAGTAGTCCCTCAGGAGCTGGTGGAAGATTCCGAGGGGAATCCGTCCGATAGCGACAGAGAAGACGAGGAGGTCGCTCCCCCAGCGCTTGTGGCTCGCAAGACCCGAATGCAGAAGCAGCAAGAGGTCGAAGCGATCCGCAGCCTGGACGAATTCCGAGAAGGCGACGAGGTCGCACAGGAGCAGACGTTCCGATGCACCGCCACGCCTTCGAAGCCCCCACGCCGGCCCAGGTCGCCAGAGAAGAGGCCCGCGTCGCCAGTTAGGTCGTCAGTGGTGTTCGGGTCGGACGACGACTCTGACAGCGAAGGGTCTCCTAAAGTCTCGCGCAAGGTCCCGAGGGTTGCGATCTCGACGAAGGGGTTGTAGGGCGAAGACACGGAGGTGGTGGTAGAGGCGCCCCTGGCTTCGATCGCGCCATCGACCTCGGGGGTCCCAAGCCAAGAAGCCACCGATGTGGTGCCGCCCAAGTCGCCATTGCCGTCGGAGGCAGCGGCATCGGAGCCGGAGATCCCGGCGACTGCGGCTTCATCGTCAAGGAATCCATCGGTTTCGTGGGCTTCAGTCGTATTCGAGCAGGGGCTTAGTCGCAAGCTTGGTCCCGAGTTGGACAAGCCTGCCCATATCAGTACCGGTCTTCACGTTCTTCCAGTTGCCAAGTAAGTTTACAGTTCCTTGTCCCAATTTGCTTTGCATCTTTCGTGTCGTGGTTGTGCTGATTAGAAGGGTTCATGCAGGTCGGGGGCCAAGAAGATTGGGCGCCCTTCGGTGGCCAAGATTCCCCCAGCCACTGTCACGGGAGAAGGTGATCTCCTTAGGAAGAGGAAGGCCTCCGAGGATGTCGTGACTACTGACGTCGCGAAGAAACAGAAGGGCGGTACTGACGACGTCGCGACCGGGGGGAGCGCCACGGAGCCAGTTGCTGCGACGCTCGTCGAAGAGGGGGCGGCGATGCGATCGGAGCCAGCGCCGGCTGCATCCACGCCGAAGGTGCTGGCCCCGACGGTCAGCACCCCTGCCAGGGCGTCGGCGTCATTCCCTCGCTTTATGGCGAGGGGTTTTCCAGGCGGTGCGGACGCGCAATCTCTGCAGTTCCCGGAAATCGTGGACATGGAGATTGAGGCCCACCGCGGGCACACCTCCTTCACGGTCCCATTGACTGACGCTGCTGAACTTCACAAGATGCTCGGCGCTGCCAATCAGGTATGTCCAGTCCCCGAATTCCTAGTCGCTGAATTTCAGCGGTTTGGAATTGTCTTTATCTTCCTGTATTCTCCAGTCCCCGAGTTCCTAGTCGCTGAATTTCAGCGACTGGGAACTGGTCTTGTTTTTATTCCTTCTCTAGTCCCCGAGTTCCTGGTCGCTGAATTTCACCGACTTGGAACTGGTGATATTTTTCCTCCCGATGCTTAGCTGGTCTTGTTGTTTTGCAGGGGTTGCAGCGGGAGTCGACTGATCGGCAGGCTGCGCGAGAGCGCCTAGAGCATGACTTGCGCGAGGCGCATGCGGTTAACCGGCAGCTTCAGGAGAGGATCGGTGAGTGTTTGGCGTTGTTCTTCTTTGGTTGTTGTGAGTTGATTTTATGCGATACTTTAACATCTCCACTTGCAGACGGTTTCCCGGCTGAGGTCTCTAAGGCCCGTGAGGGGTATGTCCCACTCGCGGAGCTGGACACGGCGAATGAGCGAGTGGCATTCTTGGTCAAGGAGTTGGAGGATGCTAAGGCGGCCTCAGTTTCTTCGGAAGAACGGGCGAAGGCTGCCGTCGCTGCCGCTGAAGAGGAACGCAAAGCCGCGGACTCCATCATCGTGGGGCTGCATAGCGACTAGGGCGCCTTGGAGAATCACGTCAAGGAGGTTGCCGTAAGCTGCTTGGTGAGTTTCTGTCATTGCTTTAGCTTTTTGTCCAGTCCCCGCTTTGGGGGTTTCATTGTTTCGCTAATACCTGACTTTGCAGCTGTGGTAGGCCAAGGCGACCCGGTGGTGCAGACTTATACTGCTTCGCAGTGCGTAATTGCCGTGGTGAATGCGGCCACAGCCTCGGCGTTGTGTGTCCAGGCGGCTCTCCAAGGCATGTCTCCCACCGAAGTCATCCCTGGGGGGCTCACGGAGGTGTGGCGCTATCTGGAGGAGGTACCCGCGGTTGTGGATTGGATGGCGCTTGGCGTTCAGACGCGGGGCCGCCACGGCATTGAGCTTGGGTTTCGCACACTTCCTCGACGACTTCGACCTTGACGATGTCACGAGTGGATATCCCTCGGCGACCGGCACGATGGAGATGTCAGAGGTGCTGAAGCTGACCGCAAAGGCCGCTCCTTATGCTGATCGTGTCTTGGCGATGGGGGATCTGCTGCCGTACCAGGAGACGGTGTTGGCGCTTGGCGACCCCCAGCCGGAGCACCGCGACATGAAGTCGGAGCAGCCCTTCCGGTCGTCATTGGCAAAGTCGCTGACCACGTATCCGACGAACCCATGGCAGCCCTTTGTGCGCGTCAAGGGTGGTGGTGCTTCTTCTTCTTCAGGGCCTGTGTAATGAGCAAATGTAGAAGTTTAATAGATGTCAGGTGGCGAACATTTGTATGATTTTTGTGACCCGTGCCGCAGGGACTTGATCGGCTTGTGTTTTATTAAAGCAGTGTTTTGTTCAACAATTTGAGCGAGTCCCCGAGCGCGTCCGCCCTTTAATGGGGTATAACTCGACTATGTATTTCTATGTGTGTGCCTTGTTTTTGCGTTTGTTTTTGCTCCTCGCGTCTCCTGAACGGCGAGTCCCCGAGTGCGGGTGAGGTTCGTTTGTGAACGAGTCCTCGAGCATTGTGCCAGACCGTATTGGTCGTGATCCTGTTGCAAGTTACGAATGCGTTGTTTGTAACGCGTCTCCTCCCCTGGCCCAGAGAGCCAGTCGCTTGGCGAGCCCTAGGCAGCTCTCTTACTGGGTGTGTTCCCGAGCCGCGTGGGGTCCCCGTTTTGCGGAGTTCCCGTGCGTGGTACTTACCCGTTCAAGTCGCTATGCGCGAGGGTGGGGGGGACGGGTCGCTGTGAGAAGCGTGTGTCAGATGTCTTGGCCTAGCGGGCCAGTCGGGCTAGGCGACTCCAATGGCGGCTCCGGGTTGGCGTTTTTCGTGGACGACCCAAGGCCCGGATTTTCCGGTGCCCTTGTGCCGCACTACTTGGGCATGCCAGTCGCTCGACCAGAGGTTGACTTCCGTAGGTAGCATATTGCTAGTATGTACGAGTGCGAGTGGCACAAGAATATGGCGAGTGGACACAATTTGTGCAATCCGAATGAGTTTCATTATGTATGCCGATGGAGTACAGTGTGAGGTTCTAAGTATAGAACTTTCTGAGGAGGTTTATATTCCATGGCCTTCCAACCTCCAGTTGGCCGTCACCCCGTATGTCGATGAGGTAGTAAGCATCGTTGCCAAGGACTCGGCCTATGGCGAATGGCCCCTCCCATGGGGGGGATAGCTTGTGCATGCCCTTTTTATCTTGGACCAGTCGTAGGACCAGGTCGCCTTCCTGGAAGGTGCGAATGCGCACTCGGCGGCTGTGGTAGCGGCGCAGTCCCTGCTGGTATATGGCGGTGCGGGAGCGAGCCAGGTCGTGTGCTTCCTCGAGTTGGTCAACACTGTCTTGGCGGGCGGTTTCGTTGGCCGCCTCGACGTAGTTGGCGACTCGAGGGGAGTCGTGCTCCAGGTCTATTGGCATTACAGCTTCAGCGCCATACACCATGAAGAAAGGCGTGAATCCTGTTGATCGGTTGACGGAGGTGCGGATTCCCCATATCACAGAGGGGAGCTCGTCGACCCAACATCCTGGGGTGCGCTCGAGGGGCACCTGTAGTCGCGACTTGAGACCGTGGAGGACGCTCTGGTTGGCGCGTTCTGCTTGGCCGTTTGACTCAGGGTGGGCGACTGATGCGAGGTCGAGTCGTATGCCGTGCTCCTCATAGAATTCCGCCATGGCCCCCTTGGCGAAGTTGGTGCCGTTGTCTGTGATGATGTTGTGTGGGTAGCCGTACCGGTAGATGATTTCGCGGAGGAACTTGGTAGCCGTCTTGCTGTCGCACTTCTTGATCGGCTTGGCCTCCACCCATTTGGTGAACTTGTCGACTGCGACCAAGAGGTGAGTGAAGCCTGATGGGGCCTTCTTGAACGGGCCGACCATGTCCATGCCCCATACGGCGAATGGCCACATGATGGGTATTGTCTTGAGCGCCGAACCAGGAAGGTGCGTCTGGTTGGCGTACTTCTGGCATCCGACGCATCGTTGGACAACGTTGGTGGCGTCGGCATGTGCGGTGAGCCAGTAGAAGACGTGCCACATGGCCATGGCGACTAGCGACTTGGCGCCGGTGTGATGGCCGCAGTCGCCGGCGTGGATGTCCTGGAGGATCTTGCGGCCTTCCTCTGGCTGTACGTAGCGCTGGAACACGCTGGTCACGCTGCGCTTGTGGAGCTCGCCGTTGATGATGACGAATGATTTGCAGCGGCGTACGATCATTCGCGCCTCTGTCTTGTTGCTCGGTAGGAGTTTGTGTTCCAGGAAGGCGACGTATGGTGCTGTCCAGTCGCTGGGTTCTACAACCATGGCGACTAGGGCCGGTTCTGGTTGTAGTGCAATCTCGACGTCGATCTCCTTTGGTGGGCTGATGGAGGGCTTGTGGATGGTGTCGAGGAAGACGCCTACTGGTGGTGTCTGTCGAGCCGACCCGATGCGGGAAAGTGCATCCGCCTCCTTGTTTTTACGCCTGTCGATCCACTCGACGGAGTAGCCGTCGAAGTGTCCTCCTAGTTGGTCGATAGCCTGGCGGTATGCTATCATTGTTGGGGAAACAGTGTCGCATGTCCCGGCCACTTGGCCGGCGACTAGGTCGGTGTCGCTGTAGCATCGTAGGCGATTGACGTTCATCTCCTTGGCGTCTCTCATGCCATGGAGGAGGGCCTCGTATTCCGCCATGTTGTTGGTGCAGGATGTGAAGTTGAGGTGGAGCACGTAGCGGAGCTTGTCTCCTTTGGGGGAGGTCAGTATGACCCCAGCCCCCGCGCCATCGGCGTTCTTGGAGCCGTCGAAGTGGAGCGACCAGTAGTGGAGGTATGGGAGCTTCTCTGGTTGCTGTGCCTCTTCCCAGTCGGCGAGGAAATCGGCCAGGGCCTGCGACTTGATCGCTTTTCGGGGCTCGTATTTGATGTTGTGGACGCCGATCTCGACGGGCCACTTGGCGACTCGCCCAGTCGCATCACGATTGCATATGATGTCTTGCAGGGGCACAGAGGATACCACCATTATTGGGCGCTCCTGAAAGTAGTGTGGGAGTCGCCGCTGTGCCCGGAATACCGCGTACACCAGTTTTTGGTATTGCGGGTAGCGCTGTCGTGAATCTGTTAAGACTTTGCTGATGTAGTATACTGGGCGCTGTATGGGGCGCTCCTTGCCCTCTTCTGGATGTTCAACGACCATCACGGCGCTGACGACCCGATTGGAGGCCGCGACGTAGACGAGCATGGGCTCTCTGTCGAGTGGCGCGGCGAGTAGTGGTGCCGCGAGTAGCACTTCTTTGAGTGCTTTTAGTGCGTTGTCAGCCTCTACGTCCCATTGGAACGTTGGGTTCTTGCGCATCAGGCGGTATAGGGGCATTGCCTTCTCACCTAGTCGGGGGATGAAGCGACTAAGAGCTGCGACTCGCCCTGCCAATTTTTGGATGTCGCGCAGGCACTCGGGTTTCCCGAGTCACGCGATGGTGTCAATCTTGGTGGGGTTGGCCTCAATGCCCCTCTTGGAGACTACGTACCCTAGAAGTTGTCTAGTGGGTACGCCGAAGGTGCAGTTTCCGGGGTTCAGCTTGATGTTGTACCTCCGTAGGTTTGCGAAGGATTCTGCTAGGTCGGCGAGCAGATCATCCTGGCAGGTGGAATTTACCACCACGTCGTCGATGTAGACGTGGATGTTGCGGCCAATTTGGCTCGCTAGACACTCCTGCATGCAGCTCTCATATGTGGCGCCTGCGTTCTTGAGGCCAAATGTCATGGCCATGTAGCAGAACGCGCCGAATGGCGTGATGAACGCCGTCTTCTCTTCGTCTTCGACCGCCATCTTGATCTGGTTGTAACCAGAGTAAGCGTCGTGAAAACACAGCGACTCTGATCCCGCGGTCGAATCGATGATCTGATCGATGCGCGGTAGGACGAACTCCTCCTTCGGGCAGGCGCTGTTGAGGTTGGTGTAGTCTATACACATTCTCCAGGTGTTGTTCTTTTTGAGAACCAGGACTGGGTTTGCCAGCCACTTGGAGTACTTAATTGGCCTGATGAAGCCTGCAGCTAGCAGGCGCTGGACCTCCTCGGCGATTGCTCGACGGCGTTCTTCATTGAAGGGCCGTAGCGACTGTTTTACTGGTCGCACTTTGGGGTCGGCATTGAGTTTGTGCTCAGCGAGTTCCCTCGGGACACCTGGCATGTCAGATGGCTTCCATGCGAAGATGTCACGGTTCTCACAGAGGAACCCGATGAGCGCGCTTTCCTATGCGGGGCTCATATGCGCCCCGATGGTGACCGTCTGGCTGGAGTCGCCTGGGACGAGCTCGACGGTCCGGGTGTGCGTGGTTGCCTCGAACGTGGAGTTCACGGCGATTGGTTTCTTCAGGATGGTGGGATCGTCCTTGTTGATGTTGCCCGCGTATTTCACGAGCTCCTCCGCGTCGTCAGTCTCCGCGGCGATGACGGCGTCGGCGAGCTCGGCGCCCTCTTCCTCACATTCCACGGCCATGTCGGGGTCGCCGTGGACGGTGATGATGCCGCTCGGCCCGTGGAGCTTCATCATGTTGTAGGCGTAGTGTGGGGTTGCCATGAACTTGGCGAATGCCTGGCGGCCTAGGACACAGTGGTAGGGGCTGCGGAAGTTTACTAGTTCGAAGACGATCCTCTCTGTGCGGTAGTTTGCCGGGGTGCCGAAGGTGACTGGCAACGTCACCTTCCCGATCGCGTACGCCTTCCGACCGGGGATGATGCCGTGGAAGGTCGTCAGTTTTGGCTCGATTGCTGTTTCTGGGAGCTGGAGCCGTTTGAATGTGTCAAGGTATAGGATGTTGATGGAGCTCCCACCGTCCATCAGTGTCTTGGGCAGCCAGTAGTTGGCCACCTTTGGCCTGACCACCAGGGCGACTCGCCCTGGATACTCGATTCTTGGCGCGTGGTCCTAGCGACTCCAGGTGATGCTTTGCTCAGACCAATTTAGGAAGCGGGGAATGTCGACTTGGGTCACCGCATTGACGGCAACCGCGCGGGCGAGTACCTTCTTCTCACGCTTGATGCCGAGCCCCGTGAAGGTATGAAGCGACCCGACGGTGGTTCTGAAGCAGCCATCGTTCCTGTTGTCCCGCGGTTGGTTGTTGTTGGGGTCCTCCCTTGCACGTCTTGCCTTCTCGATCTCTTTGAGAGAGTGGCAATCGACGGTGGTGTGGGTGGCTGGTTTTCCCTCCCTGCTATGGTAGACACAGGGCTGATTAAGCAGGGCAGCGGGGTCGAATTTCGGCCTCGTTGCGTTGTTGGCGCGGTAGTTCCCGCTGTCGCGGTAGTTTCCTCCGTCGCGGCGGTAGTTCTTAGAGTCGCGTTGGCCGTAGCCAGCGTTGGCGACAAAGTCGACTCGCCCATCGTTCCGGCGCTTGCCGGTGATGCGGGTGTTGCTATAACGCATGTCGCGTAGTTGCCCGCTATCATGGATGCCGGTGCGCCATCTTCCTCCCGACTCGTCGTCGGAGTCTTTGTTGGGATCTTCCTCCGCGTAGCGCTTGGCGATCTCGAGGAGGTCAGGGATGTTGTCGAGCGTCCGGTAGACCCTCTTGATCTTGGCGACCAAAGGTTCATACCGGCACGCATTTTTGAAGCAGTGTATCGCCGTGTCTGGGTGGAAGGCGGAGACGTTTATCCACAGCTCTTGCCACCTTTGGATCCACCGGCGGGTCGACTCGCGTTGTCCCTGGATGCATCGCTCTAGGTCCTCGATGGTGGTGGCGCGGGTGTAGGAACCCTCGAAGTGCCTGACGAAGGCATCCCGCATTTCTTCCTAGGAGTCGATGCTGTCGGCGGCTAGCATATTGATCCATTGTCGGGTCGCACCCTCCATCATCAGGGGGAGGTAGCGAGCGGCAAGCAGGTCGATGTGGCCTGCGATCATTGCCATGAGATATGTGTCCAGTGAAACGGCGGGGTCATACGTCGGGTCGTATTTCTCGATCTCCTTGGGGGCCTTGAAGTTGGCGGGGTATTTTTCCCCGCGGATCATGGGTCCAAAGCATTGTGGCCCGACTCGACTGAGTGAGCCTCTTGGCTCCGGGTCGCCGCAGTTGGTGAGGGTGTGTCGCAAGTCGTAGGGCTGGCGCGACCGCTACGCCTGATTGTTGATGATGTGTGTTCGGGCATCGAGTGGTTACCCATTTGCAGCGACGGTGTTGTTCGCAGGTCGTGGCTCGTTGGTCGACAATGCGCGGTTGGCGGCTCGCGGTTGATTTGCCAGTGGTTGGGGTGGTGGGCAAACTATCGCGTTGGCCACGGTTGGGTGGCCGCTCGATGCCGCCCTGCTTGCTGACGAGCGGGAATACATCCGCCCACGCGGATCCACTCCCGCGGCTTGCTGCTCGACGGCCCTAACGAGTAGGGCTTTGGCGTACTGGATCTGTAGCGCGCCGTCACCTTGGACATCGAGGTTGGCGATCGCGGCGTCGGCCGCGACGACGTTGTCCATCGGGGTGGAGTACAGTGGTAGCCCGTTGGCATCCCGGGCTTGAGGCAAGATGATGATGCGTGGTTGGTCGGGTGGGGGCGCACGGCCCATGGGTGGTGGAGGGGCCCCATTCGCCGGTGCTCCAGGTGTTGGTCTTGCGGGGTTGCCTCCTCCTGGTGGCGCGTTCTCGCCGTGTTCGCGCTCGGCGGTGCGTGTGGGGCGCCCTCGTCGTTGAAATTCAGGACGCAACCCTGAACATCGGGGTTCAGGCGGGTCCTGATGCGGCACTGGTGATAGAGTGACAGCTCCTTCGCCGTCTCTCGTTCGAGGCAGTATTTCTCGCGCTCGGCGAGTTCGTTGCGCCGCGCCTCCTAGAGCCGCAGGCGGGCTTGTTCCACCTCCGTGGCCGTCGCGGTCGGCGGAATTGGCGTGGAGAACGGATCTGGCGGGGCGGACGCACTTCCCGCCATGTAGATCGCGTTGAAGCGATTGAATCTGGCGTGGAGATCCTCGGGGGATTCCGAGCCGAAGTCGGAGTCGAAGATCCCCAGTATGGAGGAATCCTCGAAATCTTCGGGGTTGGAGACTCACGTGATGGAGTCCTCCCGCGACGCGGTGGTGATGGATCCGTTGGCCGATGTGGGGGTCGTGGAGTCGGCATCGTCGTTCAAGGCCTCGTCCTTGGTGGCGACGTTGGTCTCGACCGCGTTGCTAGCGGCCGAGTCGTACTCGGTGACGAGGCCCCTGATGGAATGGACCTACTCCTCCGAGAGCAGATCACGGTGTGGAGGCGATCCGCCGACGATCATGGTCGTGGCTGGGTCGACCGCGCCGGTAAAGCTGACGAAGAGGTTGATGGAGCCGATCAGCATCACCGTGGCGTGTGTGATCGGGCGCGACGCCAGGATGTAGCTATTGGGCAGGATCTACAAGATCCCGCCGAAGGCGATCATGCGGCCGGTGGCGAGCGGCCGCTCGATCGGTGAGTAGGGTCTCGCCGTAGAACTCAGGCCAGTCCCACTATGCCCCACGGGGCGCCACTATCGTGGAAATGGTCACGGCAGTCGCCGCCATAGGCGGTGATTGAGAGTTTCGTGAGGAAGAGTTGGCGGCCATCTGCGGTGCGAGATGGAGGCAGGTGCACAAGGGTTTACCCAGGTTCAGCCCCCCGGAGGGTAAAGACCTACTCCTGCTAGGTTGGATTATGAGAGAGCGAGTTACAAGGGTGGCGAGCTCGGCGGCTGGGCGGCGAGTCGCTCGAGGGGGTGTATGATGGAACCTAAGTCCCTACGATACCCTAGGGAGGTTTATATATGAAGCACCTCTCCGGGTTTACAAGTTGCCTCCAAACAAGATAAGGATCCGGGAGCCTTTGACCTAATCCAACTGGGCTTCTGCTATGCTCCTGGGCTTCCAGTCGCCAGTCGATGGGCCTTTTCCTTCCTCGAAGTCCAGTCGCTATCCTTCAGGCGTACTCGCGGGCCTTCCGGCCCACTCGAAACCTACTGCTGAGCATACCCCCTTAGGCATATCCCCATCAATGCTAGCTAAAAATCCTACGCTAACTAGTTCCACTCTGAAATCCTCCATCTCCTCATACAGACTTGGTTGGGCTTCTTTTATCATGGTGTTTAACCTACACGGCAATCTGCTAAGAGCATCCGCTACCACAACTGCTTTGCCGGGGTGATAGTGAATGTCAAGGTCACAATCCTTGATTAACTCAATCCATCTCCTTTGCCTCATATTTAACTCCTTCTAGGTGAAAATATACTTCAGACTCTTGTGATCCGAATAAATCTCATAGCGGTTACCCATGAGGTAATGACGCCATGTCTTCAAAGCTAAAACTACGGCAGCTAATTCTAGGTCATGGGTTGGGTAGTTCTGATCATGTTGCTTCAATTGTCTAGACAGGTAGAATATGACTTTTCCTTCTTGCATCAATATACATCCGAGACCAATCTTGGATGCGTCACAATACACATCAAAAGGCTTCTTGATATCGGGCATGATCAAAATTGGGGCTAAAACTAATCTCTTCTTGAGGTCTTGAAAACTTGCTTCACATTTGTCAGTCCATTCAAACTTCTTATCTTTCTTCAACAACTGGGTCATTGGCCTCGCGATGCTCGAAAATCCTTCAACAAACTTGCGGCAATATCCAGCTAATCCAAGAAATGCACGGACTTCTGTTTGGGTGGTTGGGGCTTTCCATTCTTAAACCTCTTTGATCTTGGCGGGATCAACAGCGACTCCTCCTGCTGACAGGATATGGCCTAGGAATCCTACTTCTTTTAACCAGAATTCACACTTGCTGAACTTGGCATATAACTAATGTTCCCTAAGGGTTTCAAGGATAGTTCTAAGATGTTGCTCATGGTCCTCTTCTGACTTGGAGTAGATTAGAATGTCGTCGATAAAAACAACGACAAACTTATCCAGAAAATTCATAAAAATCTTATTCATGAGGTTCATGAAATAAGAGGGGGCATTGGTTAATCCAAAGGACATGACATTGTACTCATACAATCCATATCTAGTGGTGAAGGAAGTCTTTGGGATATCTGTGGCACGAATCTTAACCAGTTCTAAGATCAATCTTAGAAAACACACTAGCACTAGTCAGTTGATCAAACAAATCTTATATCTTTGGCAAAGGGTATTTGATGGGGATATGCCAAAGGGGGTAGGCCCAGCAGAACGTTCTGAGTGGGCCAAAAGGCCTGCGAGCGCGTCTGAAGGACAGTGACTGAGCCATGAAGAAAGGAAAGGCCCATCGACTGGCGACTGGAAGCCCAGAAGCATAGCAGAAGCCCAGTCGGATTAGGTCAAAAGTCTCTAGATCCTTATCTTGTTAGGGGACAGTTTGTAAACCCTAGCGAGGTGCTTCATATATAAACCTCCCTAGGGTATCTTTAAACCTTACGTTCCATCATACACCCCCTCGGGCAACTCGCCGCCTAGTCGCCGAGCTCGCCACCCCTGTAACTCACTCTCTCATAATCCAATCTAGCAGGAGTAGGTCTTTACCCTCCGGGGGGCCGAACCTGGATAAACCCATGTGCATCCGCCCCCATCTCGCACCACAGATGGCCGCCAACTCTTCCTCACAAAACACTCAATCGCTGCCAGTGGCAGCGACTGCCGTGGCCATTTCCACGACAATGGCGCCCACCGTGGGGCATAGCGGGACTGGCCTGAGTTCTGCGGCGAGACCCTACTCGCCGATCGATCGGCCGATCGCCACTAGTCGCATGATTGCCATCGGCGGGATCTTACAGATCCTACCCAGTAGTTACATCCCGGCGTCACGCCTGGTCACGCACGCCGCGGTGATGCCGGTCGGCTCCATCAACCTCTTCATCGGCTTCACCGGCGCGATCGACCCAGCCGCAATGGTAATCGTCGGCGGATCGCCGGCACACCGCGACTTGCTTTCGGAGGAGTAGGTCCGCTTCATCAGGTGCCTCGTCACCAAGTACGACTCGGCCGCCAGCGACGCGGTCTAGACTAACGCCGCTACCAACGACGAGGCCTTGAACGACGACGCCGACTCCGCGACACCTGCATCGGTCGGCGGATCCATCACCGCCGCGTCACGGGAGGAATCCATCATGCGAGTCTCCATCCTCGAGGATTTCGAGGACCCCTCCATCTTGGGGATCTTCGACTCCGATTCTGGCTCGGAATCCCCCGAGGATTTTCGCGCGAGATCCAATTGCTTCAACGCGATCTACATGGCGGGTAGCATGGCCGCCCCGCCAGATCCGTTCTCCACGCCGATCCCGCCGACCGTGACGGCCACGGAGGTGGAGCAAGCCCGCCTGCGGCTCGCGGAGGCGCAACGCAACGAACTCGCTGAGCGCAAGAAATACCGCCTCAAGCGAGAGACGGCGCGGGAGCTGTCACTCTACCACCAGCGCCGCATCAGGACCCGCCTGAACCCCAACGTTCAGGGCCGCGTCCTGAATTTCAATGACGAGGGCGACCCCACGCGCGCTGCCGAGCGCGAATACTGCGAGAACGCGCCGCCAGGTGGGAGCAACCCCGCAAGACCACCACCTGGAGCGCCGGCAACCGGGGCTCCTCCACCACCCATTGGCCGTGCGCCCCCACTGGACCAACCGCGGATCATCATCTCGCCTCAAGCCCGTGACGCCAACGGGCTACCGCTATACTCGACCCCGATGGACAATGTCGTCGCGGCTGACGCCGCGATCACCAACCTCGATGTCCAAGGCGACGGCGCGCTACAGATCCAGTACGCCAAGGCCCTACTCGTCAGGGCCGTCGAGCAACAAGCAGCGGGAGTCGACCCGCGGGGGCGAATGTACTCCCGCTCTTCAACAAGCAGGGCGGCATCAAGTAGCCACCCCACTGTGGCCAACACATTAGTTTGCCCACCACCCCAGGCCCTGGCAAACCAACCACGGGCCGCCAATCCTGCGCTGTCAACCAACGAGCCGCGACCGGCGAACAAGACGGTAGCCGCCAATGGGAAGCCCCTCGACGCCCGAACGAACATCATCAACAATCAGACGTGGCGGTCGTGCTAGCCCTACGACCTGCGGCACACCCTCACCAACCGCGGTGAACCGGAGCCAAGAGGCTCGCTCAACCGAGTCGGGCCGCAATGCTTTGGACCAATGATTCGTGGGGAAAAAACCCTGCCAACTTCGAGGCCCCTAAGGAGATCGAGAAGTACGACCCAACGTACGACCCCGCTGTCTGGTTGGACACATACCTCATGGCAATGGGTATCGCAGGCCACACCGACCTGCTCACCACTCGCTACCTCCCCCTGATGATGGAGGGTGCGACCCGGCCGTGGATCAACATGCTCCCTCCACACAGCATTGATTCCTGGGAAGAAATGCGGGACGCCTTCGTCAGGCACTTCGAGGGCTCCTACACCCACGCCACCACCATAGAAAACCTAGAGCGATGCATCCAGGGACAATGCGAGTCGACCCGCAGGTGGATCCAAATGTGGCAAGAACTGTGGATAAACGCCTCCGGCATCCACCCAGACACGGTGATACACTGCTTCAAGAACGCGTGCCAGTACGAACCCCTAGTCCCCAAGATCAAGAGGGTCTACCGGACGTTCGAAAACATCCCCGACCTCCTCGAGATCGCCAAGTGCTACGCGGAGGAGGACCCCAACCAAGACTCCGACGACGATTCAGGAGGAAGACGTCGCACTAGCATCCATGACACTGGGCACCTGCGCGACATGCGCTACAGCAACACCCGCATCACCGGCAAGCGCCGCACGGACGGGCGAGTTGATTTCGTAGCCAACGCCGGCTACGGCCAGCGTAACTCCAAGAACTATCGCTGCGACGGAGGAAACTACCGCGACAGTGGGAACTACCGCGCCAACAACGCGACAAGGACGAACTTCGACCCCGCCGCCCTGCTTAGTCAGCCCTGCATCTACCATAGCAGGGAGGGAAAACTCGCCACCCACACCACCGCCGATTACCACTCTCTCAAAGAGATTGAGAAGGCGAGATGTGCAAGGGAGGACCCCAACAACAACCCACCTCGGGATAACAGGAACGGCGGCGGCTTCGGAACCGCCGTCGGGTCGCTACATACCTTCACCGGACTCGGCACCAAGCGTGAGAACAAGGCGCTCGCCTGCGCGGTTGCCGTCAATGCGGTGACGCAAGTCGACATCCCTCGCTTCCTAAACTGGTCCGAGTAGAGCATCACCTAGAGTCGCCAGGACCACACGCCAAGAATCGAGTACCCAGGGTGAGTTGCCCTGGTAGTCAGGCCCAAGGTGGCCGACTACTGGCTGCCCAAGACGCTGATGGACGGCGGGAGCTCCAGCTCCTAGAAACAGCCATCGAGCCAACACTAACGACCTTCCACGGCATCGTCCCCGGTCGGAAGGCATACCCGATCGAGAAAGTGACGCTGCCAGTCACCTTCGGCACTCTAGTAAACTACCGCACAGAAAGGATCATCTTCGAGATGGTGAACTTCCGCAGCCCCTACCACTGCGTCCTGGGCCGCCAGGCATTCACAAAGTTCATGGCGACCCCACACTACGCCTACAACATGATGAAGCTCCCCGGGCCAAGCGGCATCATCACCGTCCATGGCGACCCCGACATGGCCGTGGAATGCGAGGAAAAAGGCGCCGAGATCGCCGACGCCGTCATCGCCGCAGAGACCGACCACGCGGAGGAGCTCGCAAAATACGCGGGCAACATCAACAAGGATGACCCCACCATCCTGAAGAAACCAATCGCGGCGAACTCCACGTTCGAGACAACCACGCACACCCGCACCATCAAGCTCATCCCAGGCGACTCCAGCCAGACGGTCACCATCGGGGCGCACATGAGCCCCGCATAGGAAAGCGCGCTCATCGGGTTCCTCCGTGAGAACCGCGACATCTTCGCATGGAAGCCATCTGACATGCCAGGTGTCCCGAGGGAACTCGCTGAGCACAAACTTAATGCTGACCCCCAAGTGCCACCAGTAAAGCACAAACTACAGCCCTTCAATGAAGAGCGCCGCCGAGCAATCGCTGAGGAAGTCCAGCGCCTGCTAGCCGCAGGCTTCATCCGGCCAATCAAGTACTCCAAGTGGCTGGCAAACCCAGTCCTGGTTCTCAAAAAGAACAACACATGGAGAATGTGCATCGACTACACCAACCTCAACAGTGCCTGCCCGAAGGAGGAGTTCGTCCTACCGCGCATCGATCAGATCATCGACTCGACCGCGGGATCGGAGTCGCTGTGTTTTCTCGACGCTTACTCTGGTTATAACCAGATCAAGATGGCGGTCGAATACAAGGAGAAGATGGTGTTCATCACGCCATTTGGCGCATTCTGCTACACGGCCATGACGTTCGGCCTCAAGAACGCAGGCGCCACATACCAGAGGTGCACGCAGGAGTGTCTAGCGAGCCAAATTGGCCGCAACATTCACGTCTACATCGACGACGTGGTGGTAAAATCCACCCGCCAGGACGATCTGCTCGCCGATCTAGCTCAAACTTTCGCAAACTTGCGGAGGTACAACACCAAGCTGAATCCTGGAAAATGCACCTTCGGCGTACCCACCGGACAACTTCTAGGATACGTAGTCTCCAAGCGAGGCATTGAAGCCAACCCCACCAAGATCGACACCATCGCGCCACTCGGGAAACCTGAGTGCCTGCGTGACGTCCAAAATTTGGCTGGGCGAGTCGCGGCCCTCAGTCGCTTCATCCCACGACAAGGCGAGAAGGCAAGGCCCCTCTACCGCCTGATGCGCAAGAACCCAACATTCCAATGGGATGCGGAGGCCGACGACGCACTCAAAGCGCTCAAAGAAGTGCTACTTGCGGCACCACTACTCGCCGAGCCACTCGACAAAGAGCCAATGCTCGTTTACGTCGCGGCCTCCAATCAAGTCGTCAGCGCCGTGATGGTCGTCGAAATACCGGAGGAGGGCAAGGAGCGCCCGTATACTACACCAGCGAAGTCCTAACGGACTCACGACAACGATACCCGCAATACCAAAAACTGGTGTACGTGGTATTCCGAGCACAGCGGCGGCTCTCACACTACTTCCAGGAGCACCCAATCACGATGGTCTCCTCTGTGCCCCTGCAAGACATCATACGCAATCGCGAGGCAACCGGGGGAGTCACCAAGCAGGCCGTCAAGATCGGCGTCCACAACATCAAGTACGAGCCCTGAAAAGCGATCAAGTCACAAGCCCTGGCTGATTTCCTCGCAGACTGGGAAGAAGCACAATAGCCAGAGAAGCTCCCATACCTCCACTACTGGTTGCTCCACTTCGACGGCTCCAAGAACGCCGACGGCGCGGGGGCTGGGGTCATACTGACCTCCCCCAAAGGAGACAAGCTCTGCTACGTGCTCCACCTCAACTTCAAGCCCTGCACCAACAACATGGCGGAATACGAGGACCTCCTTCACGGCATGAGAGTTGCCAAGGAGATGAACATCAGCCGCCTACGATGCTATGGCGACTCCGACCTAGTCGCCGACCAAGTGGTCGAGACGTGCGACACTGTCTCCCCAACAATGATCGTGTACCGCCAAGCCGTCGACCAGTTGGGAGGACACTTTGACGGCTATTCCGTCGAGTGGATTGACAGGCGTAAAAACGAGGAGGCAGACACCCTTTCCCACATCGGATCGACCCGACAAGCGCCACCAGTAGGCATCTTCCTCGACATCATCCACAAACCCTCAGTCAGCCCACCGAAGGAGATCGTCGTCGGGATCCCACTGCAACCAGAACCGGCCTTAGTCGCCATGATTGTGGAACCTAGCGACTGGACAGCGCCATACGTCGCCTTCCTAGAACACAAACTCCTACCGAGCAACGAGACAGAGGCGCGAATGATTGTGTGCCGCTACAAATCCTTCGTCATCATCAACGGCGAGCTCCACAAGCGCAGCGTGACCGGCATGTTCCAGCGCTGTGTACAGCCAGAAGAAGGCCGCAAGATCCTCCAGGACATTCACGCCGGCGACTGCGGCCATCACGCCGGCGCCAAGACGCTAGTCACCAAGGCCATGCGGCACGGTTACTACTGGTTCACTGCACACGCCGATGCCACCAACATCGTCCAAAGATGCGTCGGGTGCCAGAAGTACGCCAACCAGACGCACCTCCCTGGCTCGGCACTCAAGACTATCCGCATCACGTGGCCATTCGCCGTATGGGGCATGGACATGGTAGGCCCATTCAAGAAGGCCCCGTCTGGGTTCACTCACCTCCTGGTCGCAGTCAACAAGTTCACCAAATGTGTCGAGGCCAAGCCGATCAAAAAGTGCGACGGCAAGACGGCCACCAAGTTCCTCCGCGAACTCATCTACTGGTACGGCTACCCGCACAGCATCATAACAGACAACAACACCAACTTCGCCAAGGGGGCCATGGCGGAATTCTGTGAGGAACACGGCATCCGACTCGACCTCACATTAGTCGCCCACCCGGAATCAAATGGCCAAGCAGAGCGCGCCAACCAAAGCGTCCTCCACGGGCTCAAGCCGCGACTGCAGGTGCCCCTCGAGCGCACCCCAGGATGCTGGGTCGACGAGCTCCCCTATGTGATATGGGGGATTCACACCTCCGTCAACCGATCAACCGGGTTCACGCCTTTCTTCATGGTGTATGGCACCGAGGCCGTGATGCCAACAGACCTGGAGCACGACTCACCTCGAGTCGCCAACTATGTCGAGGCGGCCAACGAGATCGCCCGCCAAGATAGCATCGATCAACTCGACGAGGCACGCGACCTGGCTCGCTCCCGCACCACCATATACCAGCAAGGACTCCACCGCTATCACAGCCGCCAAGTGCGAACTCACACCTTCCAGGAAGGCGACCTGGTCCTATGACTGGCCCAAGACAAGAAGGGCATGCACAAGCTCTCCCCCCATCGGAGGGGCCATTCTCCATAGGCCGAGTCCTTGGCAACGACGCCTACTACCTCATCAACGTACGGCGTGATGGCCAATTGGAGTTCGGGAGGCCATGGAATGTAAACCTCCTCAGAAAGTTCTATACTTAGAACCTCACACTGTACTCCATCGGAATATATAATGAAATTCATTCGGATCGCACAAATTGTGCCCACTCGCCATATTCTTGTGCCACTTGCACTCGTACATGCCAGCAATACGCTACTTACGGAAGTCAACCTCTGGTCGAGCGACCGACATGGCAAAGTAGTGCGGCACAAGGGCACCGGAAATATTCGGGCCTTGGGTCGTCCACAAAAAACGCCAATCCGAAGCCGCCATTGGATTCGCCTAGCCCGACTGGCCCGCCGGGCCAAGACATCTGATACACGCTTCCCCCAGCGCTCGGTCCCTCCCACCCTCGCGCAAAGCGACTCGAATGGTTAAGTACCACACACGGGGACTCCGCAAAATAGGAACCCCCACGCGGCTCGGGAACACACCAAGTAAGAGAGCTGCCTAGGGCTCGCCAAGCGACTGGCTCTCCGGGCCAGGGGAGGAGACGCGTTACAAACAACGCATTCACAACCTGCAACAAGATCACGACCAATACGGCCAGGCACCACGCTCGCGGACTCGCTCACAAGTCAGACCTACTCGCGCTTGGGGACTCGCCACTCAGAAGACGCGAGGGATAAAAACAAACGCGTAAACAAAACAAATACACAAAAGTATACAATTGAGTTATACCCCATTAAAAGGCTGACGTGCCCGGGGACTCGCTCAATCAAAACAATGCATAAGCAAAAACACAACATACATTACTCATCAAAACACGAGTCGATCGACCCCTCGTGGCATATATTACAAAAATATCTTACAGAATTCGCCACTTGGCATTCATCACAACTTGGAAAATTACATTGTCTACTCTACAGGTCCCGATGACGAAGCAGCACCACCTCCCTTGACGCGCACAAAAGGCTACCACGGATTCGTTGGGTACATTGTCAGCGACTTCGACAACGACGACCGAAAGGGCTGCTCTGACTTCATGTCGCGGTACTCCGGCTCGGGGTCGGCAGGCGCCGACACCGTCTACTGATATGGCAGCAGATCCCCATCGCCAAGACACGATCGGCGTAAGGAGTGGCCTTTGCGGTCAGCTTCAGCACCTCCGACATCTCCACCGTGCCAGTCACCGACGGGTAGCCACTCGTCACATCGTCAAGATCGAAGTCAACAGGGAAATGGGCAAGACCCAAGCTCAACACCGTGGCGGCCTCGCGCCTGAACGTCGAGCACGTCATCCACTCCACAACGGCGGGCACCTCCTCCAGATAGCGCCACACCTCCGTCAGCCCCCCAGGGATAACCTCGGTGGGAGACATGCCCTGGAGAGCCGCTTGGACGCACAACGCCGAGGCAGTGGCTGCATTCACCACGGCAGTCACGCACTGCGAAGCGTTGTAAGTCTGCACAACCGGGTCGCTTTGGCCTACCACAGCTGCAAAGTCAGACGTCAGTGAAACTATGAAATCCCCAAAGCAGGGACTAGACGAAAGGGTCAAGCAAAACAAAGACTCACCAAGGAGTTTGCGGCATTTCTCCTTGACGTGCTTCTCTAAGGAAGTCTGCTCATTGTGCAACCCCACGATGATGGAATCAGTGGCTTTGCGTTCTTCCTCAGCCGCGGCAACGGCAGCCTTCGCCCGCTCCTCCGAAGAAACCGAGGCCGCTCTCGCCTCCTCCAAATCCTTGACCAAAGAGGCTACTCGCTCATTCGCCGCGTCCAGCTCGGCGACCGGAACATACCCATCACGGGCCTTGGAGATCTCAGCCGGAAAAGCATCTGCACGAGAATACATCGGAACGCTATACATGACTAGCTCAAACCCGAAAGAGATGAACAAAGATGATGCAGACACTCACAAATAGTTTCCTGAAGCCGCCGGTTCACCTCCTGCGCTTCGCGCAAGTCACGCTCCAAGCACTCTTTGGTAGCCTGCCGATCAGTCGACTCCCTTTGTAACCCCTGCAAACAAAGAACTCACCTAAGCATTTGAAAAAACAAAACCCATTTCCCAGCCGCTGAAATTCAGCGACTAGGAACTCGAGGACTGGAGGAGGACGAAAAAGAAAACCAATTCCCAGCCGCTGAAATTCAGCGACTAGGAATTCGGGGACTGGAAAGGAGCAAAACCCAGTTCCCAGCCACTGAAATTCAGCGACTAGGAACTCGGGGACTGGAGAAGGAAGAAAAAGAAAACCAATCCCTAGCTGCTGAAATTCAGCGACTAGGAATTCGGGTACTGGACATACCTGAATAGCAGCGCCGAGCATCTTGTGAATCTCCCCGGCATCAGATGACGGGATCACGAAGGTGGTGCGCCCGCTGCGGGACCATTGTCCGCATCCACGATTTCCCTACTCTGCGGAGACTGCGTGTCTGCCACACCTGGAAACCCCTTCGCCATAAAACGTGGGAACGTCGCCGACGCCCTGGCGGGGTCGCTGGTTGCCGGGACCGGCGCCTCCGTCTCGGACGCAGCCAAGGTTGGCTCCGATCGTGTCGCTGCAACCTCTTTGGTGACTGGCGCAGCAGCCGGCTCCGCTGCGCTCCCCCTGGTCGCAGTGTCGTCGACGCCCTCCTTATGCTTCTTCGCGACCGCGGCGGTCGCCACATCTTCGGAGGCCTTCCTCTTCTTGGGCAGGTCACCCTCTCCCATGTCAGCGGCCGGTGGAATCTTAGCCACCGAAGGGCGACCAATCTTTTTAGCCCCCGACCTGCACGAACCCCTTCAATCAACACAACAGCAACACAAAAGGAGCAAGGCGAAGTGGGACGAGGAAGTGCTACTTACTTAGCGACTGGAAGGACGCGAAGCCTGGTGCTAATATGGGCGGTCTTGTCCAACTCAGGACCCAGCTTGCGGCTGAGCCCCCTCTCAAAGACGTCTGAAGCCCACGAAACTGAGGGCTTCCTTGACGATGAAGCTGCAGTCGCCGGGATCTCCGGCTCCGATGCAGCCGCCTTTGACGGCTGTGGTGACTTGGGCACCACCGCCTCGGCTGCTTCTTGCTTCGAACCCCCGAGGTCGTCGGCGCAATCGCCGCCAGGGGAACCTCTACCACCGCCTCCGTGTCCTCACCCTCCAACCCCTTCGCCGGGACTGTGTCCCTTGGGGCCTTGTGCGAGACTTCGGGAGATCCTTTGTTGTCAGAATCATCATCCGACTCGAATACCACCGACGACCTAGCCGGTGACGCAGACCTTTTCGCTGGCGACTTGGGCCGGCACGGGGGCTTCGATGGCGTAGCAGTGCGTCGGGACATTTGCTCCTGAGCGACCTCGTCGCCTTCTTCGAGCTCGTCCAGGCTGTGGCTCGCTTCGGCTTCTTGTTGTCTCTGCATCCGGGTCTTGCGAGCCACATGCGCTGGGGGAGGGACCTCTTCTTCCTCCCCATCGCTGTCGGAAGAATCCCCCTCGGAGTCTTCCTCCAGTTCCTGGGGAACCTCTTCATCAAGCGGGGGAAGCCAGCCCTCCAATACCTAAAAAATCTGAGAACCACCACGAGTCAAAAAAACACCAAGCGAGAAGACTGAAATTGAGACACGGACATAGCAATTGGAAAGAGAACTTTCCGTGGGGGCTTCATTCTTCACAGGAGTGTACGGGGCGACCCCGACCATCGTGCCGGTGAACTCCGCGTCGGTAATCTTCTTTAGGGCGGCCTTGTAGTCCTCGGCCTCCCATGACTCCTTGCTGGTTCGAGATGGGTCATGCTTCCCGCTGTATTCGTACATCCAGCGCAGTCGAGCCGCCAGCGGAACCAGGCGCCGCCCGAGCCAGCAGTTGTAGAGGTTGATCGGAATCAACCCCTGGTCCTTCAGCTTCTGGATCTGATCCATCATTTCTGCGACGGCCATCCGCTGATCTTCAGGAAGCTTCTTTGGCGCCAATCGACGGGGCTCGCTCCTCTCAGCGACGAACTCGGGAAGAGACACCTCGCCGGAGGGAGTGGCTTCCTTGACGTAGAACCAGCTCTTCTTCCACTCGCTGGCGGCCTTCTTCGGCAGGAGGAGCTTGGCGAAGTTGGCCTTCGGCTTCAATTGAAAAGTGACCCCGCCTGCAGCCAGCATCAAGCCACTGGACGCCTCGCGCCCGATGCGGCCATGAAAAAGCTCCAGCCATAGCGGGAAATATGGCCTGCAACCAAGGTAGCATTCGCAGAAGGCGACGAAGATCGCCAGATGCTCGATGTTGTGTGGACCAAGATCTGACGGCTTGATCGTGTAATACGCGCAGAAGAGGCGGAAGAAGAGTGAGGTCGAGAACCCCAAACCCCTCTCAAGATGACTGGTGAAGCAGATGAACTCGCCGGGTCGCAGCCTCGGCTCGGTCTCAGAGGAGGGGGGAACCCGCCAATTCCCCTTGCGGAGCACCCCGGCATCCTCGAAGGATCTAAGTTGGGCCATGGTGCACTTGGATTTCCCCCATGAGCCCTTGGGAGGCGCCATCGACTAAGATGTGGAATCGCGCGACGCGGGGAGAACAAGTCGGAGGACGCAGGAAGGAAGAGCAAATGAGGAAGGATGAAGAATGCGAAGAAGGATTACGTAGCTGAAGCCATCACTCCCCTTATATCGGAAACGTCACCCGCCAAAATCGGGATAGCCGTTACTCACGGTAATTGCGCCATAGTTACCGTTGGAAATTCCAACGGATAGTTTGACCATGTTTGACGGTCCAACTCCTTTGGTCTACTCGCCACCCGCCAGTCTTTCCTCTCGGCAAAGCGACGATTGGGCGGCAGAGATGTTCATTGAGGTGAAGAGTGGAAACCTGGGGAAATCTTCCTCGGTTCTAATAGAGTCCATCGCCGACTCGACTGGATGCCCAAATTGGGCTCGCCAACTCCGAACGCCAAAAGGACACCCGCGCCTGCATCAACGATGGCCTCGGGGACTACAGATGGGGATATGCCAAAGGGGGTATGCCCAGCAGAATGTTCCGAGTGGGCCGAAAGACCTGCGAGCGCGTCTGAAGGACAGCGACTGAGCCATGAAGAAAGGAAAGGCCCATCGACTGGCGACTGGAAGCCCAGAAGCATAGCGGAAGCCCAGTCGGATTAGGTCAAAAGTCTCCGGATCCTTATCTTGTTCGGGGACAGTTTGTAAACCCTAGCGAGGTGCTTCATATATAAACCTCCCTAGGGTATCTTTGAACCTTACGTTCCATCATACACCCCCTCGAGTGACTCGCCACCTAACCGCCGAGCTCGTCACCCCTGTAACTCGCTCTCTCATAATCCAATCTAGCAGGAGTAGGTCTTTACCCCCCGGGGGCCGAACCTGGATAAACCCATGTGCATCCACCCCAATCTCGCACCGCAGATGGCCGCCAACGCTTCCTCACGAAACACTCAATCGCTGCCAGTGGCAGCGACTGCCGTGGCCATTTCCACGACGGTATTTGTTCTTGATGGTGACATCGTTCAGCTTCCGATAATCCGTACGAAGACGGTTGGCACCATCCTTCTTATCAACGAACAGAACAGGTGATGTCCATGGCGATGCACTTGGTTGAATTAGTCCTTTTCCCAGCATATCATCAAGTTGCTTCTTTAGCTCCACTAGTTCAGATGGGTTCATACTATAGGGTCTCTGAGCTATGGGTCCGGTTCGAAGGATTAGTTCAATGATAAACTTGATATCCCAATCTAGGGGCATACCGATGATTCATCTGGAAACACATCGGGGTATTCATAGACTAGTCTGACTTGGTCAATGCTGGTCTTGGCTAGACTCTTGTTGCACTTGAATTGATGGGGCAACGTCTCAGATACATGTTCTACTGATACTCCAGTACTACTTGTCATGGTTATAGCTTTCTTAGCACAGTCGATTAATCCTTGATGTTTCGACATCCAATCCATCCCTAGTACTACTTCCAAACCTTTGGTTCTAAGTACTATTAGATTGGCATAGAAATCTATCCCATGGATTTTGATGGGTACAGACTTGCAAATTTTTCTATCTTTGGTGGTTGAACTAGGGATTTGAACTATCATAACATGCTTCAGATTTGTTGGTTGAATCTTACCAGTGCATGGAAATTCTTGTATAACAAACGAGTGCGATGCTCTAAAATCAAATAACACTCTTGCTAAAACTGAGTTAACCGAAAACATACCCAACACGACATCTGGCGCTTCTTGGGCTTCCTCAGCATTCATGTGGAACAAATGGCCATTACGGTTGTGCGGGTTTCCTGAGGCGAATCTCTTTCCAGGCTGGACATAGCATTGTTGTTGGGCAGGTGCATTCACATTGGTTGTTGCGGCAAGCTTCTTGGGGCACTCGTTGGAGTAGTGAACCGTGACTCCGCATTCAAAGCAGGTGATCATGGATTTGTCTTTCCCTCCGACATGTACAATATCGCTTCTAGTCTTTGGGGTAGTATTGTTGTTGTTGTTGGACTTTGGTGGTGCACGGTTGAAGTTATTGGAGTTGTTGTTGCTTCCTCTGGGCCTTGAGTTTCCTCCACCACGGTTGGGGTAGTTTGGACGGTTCATTGGGGTTCTATTGTTTTGGGGTGCATATCCTGCAGACGGGTTGGGGCGATACTTCGAGGTTTGGTGGGGTCATGGTTGATGTATCATCAGACGCTTGCGGTTCTCACTGGCCTGGTTGATCTTGTCTTCCATCTGGATTGCAGAATTCACTAAGGCTTCTAGGTCATCAAAGGGGATGTTGACTAGCACTGTCTGCATCTCATCATGCAGACCGTTCAGAAATCTTTCTTTCTTCTTGGCTTGATTATCAACCTCATCAGGGGGCATATCTGGCTGGTGATAAAAATTTGTCATGGTACTCAACTACTGTCATCCTTCCTTGCTTCAAGTCTCGGAATTCATCTCTCATCCTCTTGATTAGACTTGGGGGCACCTGGGTCCTTCTGAACTTGAGTTTGAACTCCATGAGGCTTACAAGCTCCCCTTTCATTTCACACCGCCAGGATCCATAAGCAAAATAACATGATATCAACTAAATAAAGTGCAATGTTAAAAGCGTTCCCATGGTAACATGGTTCTGCTAATTCACAACTTACAAAACGCAAGCATATACGCCACATAGATGGGCACAATGGTTCAAGTTTATTAAGTGCAATAAATTAAAGGGTGCCATCAAGTTCGTGAGAGATTTAATCACTAATTTTCACATAACAAGTTTAATTTGGAAGGTAGATAAAAAAATGAATATACTTGGAATAGCAACAATGCTAATAGATAGGTATGGTGGAATCTTTGGAATAACTTGGTTTTATTGGGAGTTGGATGCATGAGTGGAACTCATACTTGGTACATGTGGAGGCTAGCAAAAGACTAGGAGCAACCAACTAAGAGAGCAATAATGTCCATAATCATGCAAAACGACAAAATATTATTAATTAAAGCATAAAGTGATTTTACAAGTCAAAAACTAAATGATCATAGAGGCTATGGTGACTTGGTATAGTCTTAAAATGGTGTGAGCATGCACCAAGTCAACCCAAATAAAGCATCAAAGTAGAGTACCAAAATATTATGCTTTTATATGCTAAAACAACGCATGATTCTTTCAAGGCACATTAAGCAATCTCAATTATTTGTAACAAGTCATGCTACAAAAATAATCACTAAGCATAAAGTCATAGCAATATCAAACATGACATGATAAAGTCTAGGCCATAGTCAAAACAAGCTCCTTTTGTACCACTTCTAAGCATGAAACTTCCTACGCTTTTCCAACACCAATCAAAAACTAAAGCTAAACGCAGTGCTAGCAAAGGAGAACACTCACAGAACAATAAGAGTGAAAACTAGAGTGTTCCAGGCAATGAATAATGGGGTGTGTCTCTCTCCAAAAGAAGTGAGTTGGGATCCACCAACTTATTTAAGCAAACTAAGCAAAATAAAACCAAAAACAAAAATGAAGACGCTCCAAGAACAACACAATTGTGCATGAAACAATAAAAATTAAGTGTTTGGAAGAAAACCTGAGATTTTGATTGATGAAGAAGGGGATGCCTTGGGCATCCCCAAGATTGAGCTTTTGTCCATACTTCATCTCATCACATTATTCTTCCCTACACTTGAAAATTTCCTTCACACAATCTTCATTAGCAACATTAGTGTATTCAAGATAATAAGTCTTTAGGTTCTTTCAACATAAGTAAAACTTCCATTAAAACACAAGATACTGTAGCAATTCCTTCTAAAAGCTCAAGTGATCAAAGAGAACTCAAATAGAAAGAGATTAAGAGGCAAATGCAAATAATGGCAGAAATCTGTCAAAACATACCAGCAGGTAAAAACTGATTTTTTCGAAGACCTTCTGTTGCTTAAACCGAAAAGTGTAAAACTAACGAAAGTTGGGTAATAACCTGGGGCATAAGCACAAACAATTACAGCTCAATCCGACATACTTAAATTTTTCAAGATTTTTTACAGTGATGCACACAAATCTGTTTCGGGACAGCAACTTCCCCATATCTTACTTCTCTCACATTAGATATTATTCTTGGCACAAAAACCAAAAATAATGATAAGGAGAGGTTATTACTGAGGCAATAACTTTCAAGACTCAAAAAAACAAAAATAAACTTAAAGTAAAAATATAATGGGTTGTCTCCCAAACGCTCTTTCTTTATAGCCATTAAGATAGGCATGATAATTTCGATGATGCTTACATAAGAAATATGAATTGAAGTAAAAGAGAGCGTCAAGAAGCAAATATGGAACAAATTTAAGTCTAACCCACTTCCTATGAAAAATAATCTTGTAAAGAAACAAGTCATGAAAGCACAAAGCAACAAGCATAGGAAAGCAAAACAAGTGCAACTTCAAAAATTTCAACATAAAGAGGGGAAACTTAATATTGTTGAGATGCATAAACCATGTTTCCCTATCTCATAATAATTTTCAGTGGCATCACGAATAAAATTAGCAACATAAATATCACATAAAACATTCTTATCATGAGCCACATGCATAAAATAATTATTACTATCCCTATAAGCATAGTCATTCTTATTAATCATAGTGGGAGAAAATTCAACAAAATAGCTATCATTATTATTCTCATCGCCATAATCATAAAATATAGAAGGCATATTGTAATCATAATTACTTTTCTCCTCAAAAGTAGGTGGACTGAAAATATCATATTCATCATTGTAATCATCATATATTGGAGGTATAGTATCATCATAAGCAATAGAATAGTTATCTTCCAAAGTGTGTTCATTTGTAAACATATCATCATTGGAAGAAACATGGATCGTACTAATAGTACAACAATTATTAACGCCATCATTTTCAAAATTGGTACCGAAGAGATTTTCAATATCAAAATTGGTGTGCATTTCCCAATCATGATAGCTACTATAGGTAGTAGACATAGGAACATCATCGAGTTCAGACTCATCAAAAACTATAATAGGAACAACATGCTTAGGGAAAATATTGTTTCCTCCCTCCTTTTACTCCTCCTCTTCTTCTTTTTCTTCTTCTCTTTAGGAGGGAGAGGCTTGAAAGGAAGCTTCTCCATATACCTTGGTTCATTGTTAGAGACAATAGAATAAACTTTGGAGGATTCCTCCTTTTCATTAATAAGACCAAAACACATATTAATCCTGTCATATTTTGGTAAAATCTCATCATTTATAATATTTGTATGTAAGTATTTGTGTGGCAATTATCAACACAATAAAGATGACAACCATGCAGGATGCTATTCATATCAAAAGCACTAATATCTACCAATGAAGTTTTTCTTGATAACTCTTCACACCCCAAAAACAATGTAAGTTCATCATGCTGATTAGGAGTGATCATGTTATCACAATACAAACTTGCTGTACTCATTGGCTTAGAAGGGCTATTATTATGGCATGAGCATTGAAAATTGAAATGACCCACTTCAAAGAAAACTTCACAAATAAAAGGATAGAGGGCACAAACTTTTTTACCAAGATCATTTAGAGCCCTATACCACGTTCTAGTTTTTTCATTCTTGTGGGTGATACAATATTATTCTTCCATTTGATTCTTCTCACAAAGTCTATGTATTCCACAAAAATTAACATGCTTATAAGAAATAGTACTTTCAGAGGTTTGAGCATGTTTATTGCTATCATTAATAACAATTTCATTTTTCATGCAAGTGTCTTTAAAAGGCTCATGATACATATCCCATTTTTCTTTAGGGGCATTAATATGAGAAGAAAAGGCTCTACAACAATCAACAAGAATTTGAGGATCCAGACCATACTTAGCACTAAGCTCTTGAAAATCAGAAGTTTCAGCGAAAGACTTAATGCAATAATACTCATAATTTATACCTGTTTCTTTACCTTTGTCGTTATCCCTATCTTTGGTATTGCTTTGAAATTTTTCAAGAGGATCCCAATTAGCTTTGCCGTCCTTACTTGTGAAGGATCCCTCTAAACAAGTATTAGATAGTCCTTGTAATGTCCTGAAAGCCTTGCATAAAAATTATTAATAACAATATTTCTGGGAAGCTCATGAATGGGACATTTGAACATTAGTGACTTCAATATAACCCATGCTTGGGTAATACTTTCTCCATCATGAGGGTGAAAATTATAAATATAATTCCTATCTTTATGAATTTCATGAGGAGGATAAAATTTAGAGTAAAAGAGAGATTCAAGTTCCTTCCACTCCGAATGATGAGGATCGTCTAGTAGCTCATACCACTCCCTTGCTTTGCCCTTAAGTGATAAAGGGAATAACTTCCTCTTAACTTGGTTCATTGAAATATCTGCACACTTGAACAACTCGCATAATTCATGTATTAAGAGTAAATGACCACCAGGATGGACAGTTCCATCTCCAAAATAACAGTTATTCATAACACGTGTGTCATTGTATTGGGAACGGCAGTACCTGAGGAGGTTAGATAGAGGTGTGGGGACTAGCAGGGAAGCTATCGACGGCGTCCGCAGGTGGGATTGGATACAAGCGAACGTAGCGGGACGCAAGGAGTACCCAGGTCTGGAGCCCTCGTGAGGAGGTAAAGCCCCTACTCCTGCCGGACCTGACTATGTGGAATACACGAATTACAAGTGCTCCTTGAGATGTATCTGCTAGCTACTGCCTTAAATGTTGTATGACCAACCCCTTCTACTAAGGCCTTGCCTCTCCTTATATAGGCAGAGAGGCAAGGGTCTCACTGGCTAGTCCGACTGGCGGGCCCCACATGCGGGTCCCAGCCGGCTAGTCATCTACAGTATCCAGTATGGTATGTCTTATCGGAGTACGGGCGGTATGGCTGTCGTAGGCATAGTGGACGCCGTGCGAGCCCGTCGTCAGCACAGGCCACTGTTCCTGCGTCATCCTCGCAAAGTCTTCGGTATGGCCGGGTGGTTGCCAGTCTTGTCATCGTACAGGGCGTACCATGCACTGATACGCATGTCGTCCTGTCCCACTGATTGGGTCTGGCTACGTCGCCGTATCCGGCTGCCTCTTGCTGATCTGACTACCAGGGATAGCCGGCCTGTTTTACCCTGTCCGGTTGCATCTGGTCAGCCGGACGCGATCCGACTGCCTGTTTTACCCTGTCCGGTTGGGTACCTGGGGATCATCCCCCGACACTAGCCCCCGAGCGTGTGTGGATTCCGCCCTTAAGCGAAATGTGCGCGCGCTCCTTCTTGTTTTTGAATTTGTGTCCGGCTGAGCTTGGCGGTTGCGCTACCCGTGACGTCAGTGTTGACGCCGGCCACACGCGCACGCGCCATCATTGCTCTGCGGCGGGTAGCGTAATGTCCCATCGCATGTCACCTCGGGAAACCGCTGTCCGGCGCTTCGGTTCTTGCTCTAGGATCTTCTGCGCATCCTACTTCGGCATACCGGATCCTGGGCGGTGGTTGGAATGTGGGTTGCCTGGATGCGCGCCACGTGGCCCCATCGACGGTTGCCCTTCCGGCCCTTTAAAGGGATGCCACGGGGGAGGCAGTTCCTTTCCTTCGCTCCCCCGCTGCAGTCTCCTCCTACGCCCTTGCCTTCTGCGCCCTTGCCTTCTACGCCATAGCCCGCTGCGCTGCCCGCTTGTCGTCGTCATCGCTACGGGCCACCGCCAGTCTTCCGTCGTCGCTCCCCCCAGTCAGCCGGAGATGGCCGCCGACCGCGGGGCTTGGTGCGGCTCCTCCGTCACGGAGGACCACATCGCGAAGTACCGCGCCACCCGCGTTCTCCCGCCGGCAGAGGAGGTGGCGGTGCGGTTGGCGCCGGGAGGGGAGGTGTCGCCGCACCCGGCGGAGGGGGGCGCGTCATCTTCCTCTCTCATCTGGCGCACGGGTTCGCCCTTCCGGTGAATCCCTTCCTCCTGACGTTTCTTGCTTTCTTCGACCTCCGTCTTCACCACCTCGGCGCCAACACCATCAGGACGCTGGCGCACTTCATGGCTTTCTGCGAGAGCTATCTCGGGATCCAGCCGGATCTCAGGCTCTTCTACCGGCTCTTCTGAGTCCGGCCGCAGGTGCAGTACATGAAGGGGCCGCTAGTCGTCTGCGGCGGCGCCTCCATCTACTCCTTCTCCCAATCCAGCTACCCCAAGTTCTTTCTTCAGGACACAGTACGACTGTGGTAGAAGCCGTACTTCTACGTCAAGAACATCACCAACATCGACCGGATAAATCTTATGGCCTTCCAGGATGTCGAGTCCAGCCGGCAGAACTGGGACTTGAAGTTCCACAGCGACAAGGCAGAGACGGACGCGATGCTGCAGCGCATGCGCTCCCTCGTCACCTGCCGGCTAACCGGCCTGGACATCACTCTTAGCTGGATGTCCCGGCTGATGATGCCGATACAGCAGCGGGCGCACAAGATGTGCTATTACTCCGGCCGGCTGGACCCGACCCGGCTGTCGTGCCGTGATTCCCGCTACCACAACTTGAAGGAGTGGTTGTGGACGATCAGCAAGGAGCGGCTGCCGGAGAACTAGAAGTTCAGTCTGGCGACCTACAGCTGGGAGAACCGCGCGCCCCGGGTAAGTTGGTGTAGCCGGAAATTTTATTTGATCTTTCTGTGTAGTTTTCCTGTTCTGTCTGACTGACTTCTTGTATTCGGCAGATCTTCGCTTGCATCCTTCGCGAGGAGGGCGAGGCTCCCCTCGAGATATTCACGCCTGACTTGCCCGAGCCGCGCGCTCGGTGGGCCGGCGAGGAATCGGACGGGGACGGCGATGCCTTCCCCAGCCGGAATGACGAGCCGGCTGCCGACCCGCACGCGGAGGTGCACGAGGAGGAAGAGGCCGCGCCGACCGTGGACCCGGCGACACGCTCCACGACGGACGGTGAGGCAGGCGGGAGCGGCTCCAGTCGTTCCGGCTCCCCCCGGCCTGCGACGGAGGAGCCGGTCCGGCGCCCTGCCGCCAAGCCGCCTTGGCTGAAGAAGGGGCCGCCCCCAGTTGTGCCGGGGTATGTTCCTTCTCCCCCTTTTTCTTTCGGCGCTTTCTGTCTTCTTGCCCTTTTTCTTCTTTTTCTGACTTTGGTTTATTTTGCCTTTCCTTCTCCTCCTTCTCTTTAGCACGCTGGTCTCTTTCGGAGCCGCAAGCCCGGCACGAGCGCCGGCCAGGTCGCCGCCCCGTGCCCTGACTACGCCAACCGGCGCCCCTCCTTCTTTCGAGGCGCAGCCGTCGCCTCCCCCTCGAGCTGAGCTGACCGCCTCCGCCCAGCCGGAAGGTCCCCAGCCGGAAGCGGAGCCCTCCCAGCCGGAAGTCTCCTCCGTAGGCACGCGGAGGGCTGCCGGCAAGGAGCTCGTCGTTGTTGTCGATGACAACTCCGACGAGGAGCCTGGGGAGGAGTGGCGAATGGCGGTGGTCGCGGCGAAGGAGTCCTTGGCCGTCAACACCGTGGACGACGACGCTTCCTCCGCCGCCTCGCTGTCGGACCTTGCCGCCACGCTCAAGCTGGCGGTGAAGGAGATTCGGCTGTTGGAGGCCACAAGCCGGCGGGAACCGGACGCTGGAGCAGAAGATTTCTGCCGCTAACGGGACTTCCCTTAGTAAGCTCGCTTCTCTTTTTTTGTACTGATAGCCAGAATTTTCGTAGCCATCCTCGTGTGTGCTCAACGCGAGATCGATCACTTGAAGAAAGCGAACGACCGACTGAGCAAGTCCAATTCCACTCTGCGGCTACAAAACAAGGATTGGCACATGAGGGTAGACGGTCTGGAGGCCACCATCAAGGAGCACGACGCCTCGCTCGCTAGCCGGGCCGAAGCCTTCACCCTTCTCGAGGCCCAGAACAAGGACCAAGAGAAGGAGATCAAACGGCTAGCAATCAAGGAGAAGGCACTGGTGGAGGAGCTGATGCAGGTCGGCCACACTGCCAAGGGTGAGTTCCTTTTCCCGTCTTCCTTTCTTTCCGGATCCGGTAGCCGGATCTGACCCTTTTTCCTGACAGCCTTTTACCCCGGCATAGACCTGATGGCCTACAACCGGCTGCAGGGGAACTGGCCGGGAGCCCAGCCGACGGCCCAGGAGCTCGTCCTCCTTCTTGACAAGGAAGCTGCCAAGCTTCGTCAGGCGGCGCGGGACATCTTCTCCTTCATGTGGCCGGAGGCTCCAGTTCCGGAGACGATGGCGCAGCTGGCTGCGAAGGTGGGAGAGGTGCCGGCTGCGGTGGACCGGCTGCGGGACCTGGCGGCGCGGGCCGGAGCGGAGATGGCTCTGGCCCTCATGCTCTCCTGGTACAAGGACGCCCACGTCGAGAAGATCGACGGTGGCTTCCGCGCCTGAGCCGATCTTGCCGCCATCCGCCAAGCCCATCCGGAGCTCCGCGGATCCGCCATCAAGATCGCCGACTACGTGGATCCCGATGAGGCGCTCACCGACTCGGAGTCCGTCGGCACTCCTGACGTGGAGGGCCTGATGCCGCCGCTCGCAGGCGCTGGAACCGGATCAAGCTCTGCGCCTCCTCCGCCGCCCGAAGCTTCCGTCGGCCAAGGTCCCCTTCACAGCAAGGGTCCTGCCGTCTAGTTATTGCCCCGGGATGCCGGGTGTATTTGTCTTGTCTTAGATATCCATGAACCTTGTCTGTCTGTACCGGCTATCTTTGACGCCGGGTAACTTATGGGAGCTTCGTCTCCCTTTTGTTTGTTACGTTGAAATTCTTGAGTCTCCCTTAACTCGTGCGTTGAGTTTCCTTTTGATATTTTGCCGGCTTGCTCTGCCCGGCTATCCTAGTCAGGCTACACACTCTTCGCCGGACGAACTACACCTCCAGTGGGAGCGCGCTAGCGCACCCACTGGGTGTAGCCCCTGAGATTCGGAGTAGCTGGCGTAGCCAGGTGCTTCGAATCTTCCTTATTTCTCCCAAGTCTTCTAACTTTATCCGATTGGCCTCGTCCCAGTCGGCTGCTTTCGTCGGCTGAACGCCTTCAGCTGGGGGAACTAACATTCCAGTGGGGGCGCACGAGCGCACCCACTAGGTGTAGCCCCCGAGATTTGGAATAGCTGGCATAGCCAGGTGCTTCGAATCTTCCTTGTCTTCTCTTGCTCTAGCCCTTGCCCTCACCTGGGCTCCGAACGGCTGGCTAAACGCCTTTAGCAGGTCGGGAACTACAAGATTCCATTGGGGGCGCGCGAGCGCACCCAGTGGGTGTAGCCCCCGAGATTCGGAGCGCTTGATGAAGGCAAGGACTTCGAATCTTCTTTCCTTCTCCTGAATTCCGACTCGGGTAGTCGAACAAAGATGTACATATGCATACACACATGTCCACATAGGTTAGTAGGTTAGTCTGCCGAATTGTAGCCGGAAAACGGCTTGTTTTTTCGAAAACTGGCTTGTCCCTTTCTAGACACTTAGTCGCTTTCCCGTGCGCTCTGCTGTTTTCGCTGTGTCCTTGCCGGGCAGCTGGGTTGCGGTCTGCAGCCGGAATCGAAGGGAGCTGACAGTACATTGCACACGGTACTAATGGCTTAGCAACTGGATTGGTTCGAATCAGTCGTAGGGCCGGGACGCCCTGTCTACTGCGTCTCCTCCCCGTTTTTCGTGTGGGATGCCTCGGGCTTTTGCTCTTGCTAGCCGGACAGCCGGGTTGCGGTCTGTAGCTGAGACAAAGAGTGGGCCTCTGACATCGTCACACACTACTCAGCTGGTTTGTTGACTTATCAGGCCGGGCCAGCCGGCGAGCCCCCAGGTAGGGGTTGCCCGGAGCCGGAAAATTTGAACCAGAAAACAGGTGCACACCCATTTCTAGCAAGGAGCCCGCGAGATTCTCGTGGGGGTCCGCATTTTCATTCATAGGGTTTTCGGGGTACATACACTGCCTGGCGACTAGGTGTAAAACGGGCGCAGCAGGGCCGCGTTCTAGGGACGCTCTTTCTCCTCGTCTGATTTGTCCATCTTGTTCTTGTGCAGCTGCTGCGTGTCGATGAGGTAGTAGGAGTCGTTGGGCAGCGCCCGGCTGATGATGAAGGGGCCCTCCCAGGGTGGTGATAGCTTGTGCATGCCCTTCGTGTCTTGCACCAGCCGGAGAACCAGGTCGCCCTCGCGGAATGCGACTGGGCGGATCCGGCTTGAATGGTAGCGATGTAGTCGCTGCTGGTACAGGGCTGATCTGGACAGGGCCAGCTCGCGGGCCTCCTCCAGAAGGTCCACTCCGTCCTCCCGTGCCTCCCTGTTGGCTTTTTCGTCGTACAGGAGCTTGCGAGGGGAGTCGAACTCGGTGTCGGTGGAGAGGACGGCTTCCGATCCGTAGACCAGGAAGAATGGCGTGTAGCCAGTTGACCTATTCGGCGTGGTGCGGAGGCTCCACAGCACAACCGGAAGTTCTTCGATCCAACATCCGGGTGACCACTCTAACGGCTCGATGAGGCGTGGCTTGATGCCGACTAGCACCAAGCCGTTTGCTCTTTCGACTTGCCCGTTGGATTGCGGGTGCGTGACAGAGGCGAGGTCCAGTCGGATGCCCTTATTGCTGCAAAACCGGGCGAAGGCCCCCTTGGCGAAGTTCATGCCGTTGTCGGTGATGATGCTATTGGGGTAGCCGAAGCAGTTGATGATGTCGATGAAGAAGGTAACAACCGTCGCCCCATCCAGCTTCTGGATAGGCTTGGCCTCGATCCACTTTGTGAACTTGGCCACCGCTACCAGCAGGTGGGTCATGCCCGCGCGTGCTTGCTTGAAAGGGCCAACCATGTCGAGGCCCCAAACCGCGAAGGGCCAGGTGATCGGTATGGTCTTGAGTACCGAAGTTGGCATGTGCCTGAGCTGCCCGAAGCGTTGGCACCCATTGCATGCGCGGACCAGCTGCTCAGCGTCCTCGAGGGCGGTGGGCCAATAGAAACCATGGTGGAATGCCTTGGCGACTATCGCCCTTGACAAAGCGTGGTGCCCGCACTCGCCCTGGTGGATATCTTTGAGTAGCTGGTAGCCCGTTTCTACATCGACACATCTTTGGAAGATACCGGATACGCTGCGCTTGTACAGCTCGCCGTTTATTATGGTGTACGTGTGCGCGCGGCGCCGGATTTGCCTGGCCTCCACCTCGTCGTCCGGGAGTTCTCCATTGGCGATGTAGCTCATGAAGGGCTATGCCCAGGATGGCACTTCTCGAATGACGAGGACGCTCATGTCCTCCGGCTGACGGATGTCGGGGGGTCGTCCGGGTGGCTTACCCGGGACGGCAGCCCCCGAGCCACTAGGCGAGCCGGTAGCCCCCGGGTCTTGTGAGCCGGAAGGCACTGCCTGGCCGGAATTGGTGCTTCGAATCTTTTTCTTCGGCGGTTCTGCCGGCTTTGCTTCTACCGTTCCGTCAGCCGGAACGCTTCCTGCCCATATGATGGAGTCTGATTCTGGTGACGGGTTGATGGATGGCTTGCGCAGGTGCTCCAAGGAGACCCCTGGTGGGATGGCCTGCCTGGTGGATCCGATCTTGGAGAGCGCATCGGCTGCCTCGTTGTTGATGCGGGGGACGTGGTGAAACTCGCACCCGTCGAAGGAGGCGCTGAGCTTCTAGATGTGGAATCGGTAGAGAGCCATGTTTGCATCTCTAGCGTCCCATTCTCCGGACACCTGCTGCACCACCAAGTCCGAATCACCGAAGCACAGGATCCGGTTGACACCGATCTCCTTGGCCAGCCGGAGCCCGTGTGCCAGTGCCTTGTATTCGGCTACGTTGTTGGAGGCCTAGAAGTGGATCTACAGCACGTACTCGAGCCGGTCTCCTTTGGGCGAGGTGAGCATGATGCCGGCTCCCAAGCCCCCGAGCATCTTTGACCCGTTGAAGTGCATCCACCAGTGGTCCGACTCCAGAACTGGTGGGAGATACTGGGTCTCGGCCCAATCGACGAGGAAGTCCGCCAACGCCTGCGACTTGATTGTGAGCCGGGGCTCGTACTGGATGGAGTAGGCGGCGAGCTCGATGGCCCACTTGGCGACTCGGCTGGTCGCGTCCTTGTTGCCGATGATTTCCAAAAGGGGTGCAGTGCACACGACCTTAATCGGGTGCTCCTGGAAGTAGTGCTTGAGCTTCTTGCATGCCAGGTACACGCCGTAGCACATCTTCTGGTATTGGGGGTAGTTCTGCTTGGAGAGGGAGAGAACCTCGCTGAGGTAGTAGACGGGTCTCTGAACCGGCTGAGCCTTGCCTTCCTCGAGGCGCTCCACCACCAGGACGACGCTGACGACCCGGCTGATGGCTGCTATATAGAGCAACATCGGCTCCTTGCTAGCTGGCGTGGCTAGAACCGGTGCTGTGGATAGCATGCGCTTGAGGTCGTGAAACGCGGTGTCGGCTTGCGAAGTCCAAGAGAACTTGTCCGTCTTCTTCATCCGCTGGTACAACAGGAGTGCCTTCTCCCCCAGCCGGCTGACGAAGCGACTGAGGGAAGCTAGGCATCCGGTGAACTTCTGGACCCCAAGCAGGTTCCTGGGCGGCTGCATCCTCTCGATGGCCGCGATCTTCTCCGTATTCACCTCAATACCTCGTTGTGATATGAGGAAACCGAGGAGCTGGCCGGACGGCACCCCGAAGACGCACTTTTCCGGGTTCACCTTCATCTGGTATTGGCGGAGGTTGCCAAATGTTTCTCCCAGATCCTCGAAGAGGGTGCGCTTCTCCTTGGTCTTGATGACCATGTCATCCACGTAAGCGTGCATGTTTCGGCCTATCTGCGAGTGCAAGCATTTCTGCATACATCGCTGATAGGTGGCGCCTGCGTTCTTTAGGCCGAAAGACATGGTTACATAGAAGAAAGCCCCGTAGGGGGTGATAAATGATGTCTTAATCTGATCAGCCGGGTTTAGCCGGATCTGATTGTACCCGGAATAGCAATCTAGAAAAGACAATAAATCACAGCCGGCCGTGGAATCGATGACTTGATCTATATGGGGCAAGGCGAAGGGGTCTTTCAGGCACGCCTTGTTCAGGCTGGTGTAGTCGATACACATGCGCCAGGTCTTGTTCTTCTTCAGCACCAGGACTGAGTTCGCCAACCAGTCCGGGTGGTACACTTCCATGATGAAACCGGCTGCAAGGAGCTGGGTGATCTCGTCACCGATTATCTTTCTCTTCTCCTCTGCGAACCGGTGCAGAGGTTGCTTGATCGGCTTGGCATCCGGACGCACATGAAGTGAGTGCTCGGCGAACTCCCTCGGCACACCCGGCATGTCCTTGGGGGACCATGCGAAGATGTCCCGATTCTCACGGAGGACGTCGACGAGCACGCCTTCCTATTTGCTGTCCAGGCCGGCACCAATGGTGACGAACTTAGTCGAATCGGAGGGGTCGAGCAGGATCCTCCTTGTCTCCTTTGCTGGCTGGAAAGCTCCTTCTCCAGCCAGTTTGCTGCTAGCCGGAATGTCCTGCTGGGCCATGGCCACATTGCGCATGATCACGCGCTTTTCTTTGGCTATGATGAGGGCCTCTGCCAGTTTCGAACCGGCTGAGGTGCACTCCATCGACTGCCTGAAGCAGCCAGTGACGGTGATCACGCCGTGGGGTCCCGGCATCTTCGTCTTGAGGTAGGAGTAGTGGGGGATGGCCATGAACTTGGCGAGGGCGGGGCGACCGAGGAGAGCATCGTAGGAGCTCGTCAGATTTACCACCTCGAACCAGATTGGTTCGCGGCGGAAGTTCTCCTCGGTCCCGAAGATGACGTCCAGCTGGATTTTCCCCAGCAGGACGCAGGCTGGCCCCGGTAGTACGCCGTGGAACGTTGTGGTAGTCGGGCGCAGGTCGCTTTCGCGAATGCCCAGCTTCTCCAGCGAGGACTGGTAGAGGAGGTTGAGGCTGCTGCCTCCGTTGATGAGGACGCGTGAGAATCGGCAGGTGCGCGCGTTGGAGACGATGAGAGGGTCGAGCACCATGGCGTAGCCCCCGGGAGTCGGCAGATGCTCAGGCTGATCCGCCCGGCTCCAGGTGATGGGGGTTTCCGACCAGTTCAGGTACTGGGGGACCGGAGAGACGATGGCATTGACCTCCTTCGAGCGTTGCCTGCGGCTGTGCTTGTCGTCCTGCTCCGTCTCAAAGATGTGGTAGGCGGTGTGCGGCTCGGGGTAGCCGTTGTTGTTGTTGCCTCCGTTGCCGCTGTTACCATCATTGCCGGCTCCCCTAGCCGGTGGTGGAGGTCCACCCGGTGGGGGAGGCGGGGGACGAGGCTGGTTGCCCTGGTCCTTTAGTTGGCGGGTCCAGCTGCAGTTCCGGGTGGTGTGCGAAGCCGGCTTGAAGGGACCGCTATGCCACTTGCACGGGCCGTCAAACATTTGGTCGAAGGTGAGCCGTGGCTTCTGCCTTCTTGCCTCATTAGCCGGTGTGTCGGGCGCGCCCTCCATAGCATTGACCTGCCGCGCGTGGTAGCGAGGCTTCTGCTGTCCAGCCTGGCGGTCCCCATGGAACCGGTTGTCGTTGCCGTGGCGTCTGGAGGATCCGGCTTCTCCTGCCAGGTTGCTTGGTTGGTCGCGAGCCGGCTCCATGGGAGTCGGACGCCCGTCCGCGTTTACTCGGAGGGGCTTCTTCATGGCGGCATCTGCCGTGGCGTACTGGTCTACAACCGTCATGAGCTCTGCTATGGTTTTTGGCTCGTCACACAGTAGCCGGTGGCGAAGCATGGTGCCCTCTCGGCAACCCTCGATGAAGAAACTGATGGCTTGGTTCTCCAGGATGCCCTCGCAAGTATTGCGCAGCTCCGTCCACTCGGCGAGGTACTCGCGGTCGGTCTCGTGGTCGCCCTGGACGCACAAGACCAGGTCGCGTGGGCGCCCTGGACGTTTGTACGTGCCGTTGAAGTTGCGGACGAACACCTTCTCGAAGTCAGGCCAGGCGTTGATGCTGTTGGGCGCAAGGCTATTGAGCCATGTCCTTGTCGACCCGGTTAGCATGAGGGGGACGTAGCGCATGACTGTGCGCTTATTCCCGTGGGCGATGCCGACTGCCGTAGCGTAGTCGGTCAACCAGTCTTCCGGCTTCATGCTGCTGTCGTACTTGGGGGTGTCCCTGGGCAGGGAGAATTTATCCGGAAACGGCTTGTTCTGGATGCGGGGTCCGAAACAAACCGGGCCGGTCGAATCTTCCTCCTCCGTGACACGCGCTTGAGTGAGGAGCTCGATGCGGTCGCAGGCATCTGGACAATCCGGGTTGGGCGCTCCCACTCGGCCCGATAGACGGGAACTGGCTGGTTTGGGCGCTCTGGCTGGCGGAGGGGGAGGTGGCGGGTTGCTGTTCACCGTCTCCTCCTGGCGCGGCTGGCCCCTGTTGCCAGAGCTGCGACGCCTCCTGCGGGCCCTGGGCGGCTAAGGGGAGGACGCCTGCTGGGTGTCGCGTGGCATGCGCCTGCTGTTGGCAGGTAGCTTGCTACCCCTGGAGTAGCTAAGGTCTTCCTACATCTGCCGGTTGGCACCGGCCTGCTCGTCCGCGACACGGAGGAGCTCCTGCATGCGAGCGTGCTGGCGGGATCTGGTTCCCCGTCCTTTTCCATCCTACCGCCCAGCTCGCCGCCTCGACGCCGTACCTGGCCGCGCCGGCTCGGCTCCGTGGTAGCCGGCGTAAGGCCGTGCGCGCGGTCGTACTCGCGCCGGGTGATCTCGTGTTGCTTGCGGGCTGCCGCCAGCTCCATGGCCTCATGGAGGAGGATCTGTCTCTCCATGCTAAAGTTGGCCTCCGCTTCCTCCGGTTATCCCCGAGGCTAGCCGGCGTCAGGAGCCGATCAATGGCATCCTCCACTGGGTTCTGAGGCTGCAGGGGAGCGGAAGTTCCGACCTCGTCCGCTCCTCGCTCCCGCGGCTGGCGGGGATGGGAGCTGGAACCGGCCATCATGACCTCCACGCCGCGGGATGCGGCGGAGGCGCTGCCGCCTGAGCGCGGCAGCTCCGCGACAGAGACGATTCCCCTAGGGAAACGCTCCGGGACGGTGGCGGCATAGACGGAGAGATCGCCGAATAGCAGTATGGTGCCGTTCGCCGGGAAGGAGGTTCCGGCGAAGCAGGAGGCGTTGTCGATGACGCAGTCGAACTTTCCGAGCGTGAGCACTAGCCCGGAGGCCACGCGCACACCGGCTGAAGTGCGGGGTCCCGTGCGGAACATGACTCCGGTCGAAGCCATCTTGCCCCACGGTGGGCGCCAACTGTCGTTGTATTGGGAATGGAAGGACCTGAGGAGGTTAGATAGAGGTGTGGGGACTAGCAGGGAAGCTATCGACGGCGTCCGCAGGCGGGATTGGATACAAGCGAGCGTAGCGGGACGCAAGAAGTACCCAGGTTCGGGGCCCTCGTGAGGAGGTAAAGCCCCTACTCCTGCCGGACCAGGCTATGTGGAATACACGAATTACAAGTGCTCCTTGAGTTGTATGTGCTAGCTATTGCCTTAAATGTTGTATGACCAACCCCTTCTACTGAGGCCTTGCCTCTCCTTATATAGGCAGAGAGGCAAGGGTCTCACTGGCTAGTCCGACTGGCGGGCCCCATAGGCGGGTCCCAGCCGGCTAGTCATCTACAGTATCTAGTATGGTATGTCTTATCGGAGTACGAGCGGTATGGCTATCGTAGGCACAGTGGACGTTGTGCGAGCCCGTCATCAGCATAGGCCACTGTTCCTGCGTCATCCTCGCAAAGTCTTCGATATGGCCGGGTGGTTGCCAGTCTTGTCATCGTATAGGGCGTACCGTGCTCTGATACGCACGTCGTCCTATCCCACTGATTGGGTCCGGCTACGTCGCCGTATCCGGCTACCTCTTGCTGATCCGGCTTCCGGGGATAGCCGGAGTTTTACCCTGTCCGGCTGCATCTGGTCAGCCGGACGCGATCCGACTGCCTGGCTTCTTGTCTGGTTTGGGTACCTGGGGATCATCCCCCCGACAACGTTCAACAATTTCCATAGGTATTTTAAAAGGGACACTTTCAGTATGTGGATTTCAAATATCACAAGTATCATTAGAATTACCACATATGAGAGATAAAGTATCATTAGAGCAAATTTTCTCCTTCAAAGCTGGGGAACTAAAAAGATCATTTTCATAAAAATTAACTTCCCCAAGCTTAGAAGTTTCCATAGCATTAGTAACAAAGGTGTTCAAAAAATTCATACTAATAAAATTATATTAGCATGCAAAGAAAGTTCCATGGGTTTTTTAATTTTCTTTTTAGACCATTTATGTTTTACCGTAGGAAAAATACTAAAAAGCTCTCTAATTTTGTTGTTGTTTTCCATTAAGCCTAACTAGTGAAAATAAAAACAAGAAACAAAAAGATATAATTGGAGAATCTAAAGGAAATAACTTCGAGCACTCACACACCAGCAACAATACTAGAAGAAAGCTTAGTAGCCAGAAGATGTGAGTACCTTTTACCTTACCTCCCCGGCAACAATGCAAGAAAATAGCTTGATGTCTACACACACTTCTATTCTTGTAGACAGTGTTGGGCATCCAAGTGTAGAGGTTTGTAGAACAGCAGTAAATTTCCCTTAAGTGGATCACCCAAGGTTTATCGAACTCATGGAGGAAGTGGTCAAAGGTATCCCTCTCAAGCAACCATGCAATCAAGATACAAGAAGGCTCTTGTGTCCCCAACACACCCAATACACTTGTTAGGTGTATAGGTGCACTAGTTCGACGAAGAGATAGTGAAATACAAGTAATATGGATGATTATAAGTGGTAATTGCAATCTGAAATAAGAGTGGCAGCAAGCAAACATGTAACATAACTGATTGTAAACGGTGTTTCAATGCTTAAAAACAAGGCCTAGGGATCATACTTTCACTAGTGGACACTCTCATATAAATATCTTCTCTTCATGATGCTACCCTGAACTACTCTCCGGTTAGACGATATAGGGCTATAACAACACACCTTAAAGTTCACATTCCCCATCTAGATAACCCCTCACTGTCGCCTTGAGCGCTAGATCGTTCCAACAAACACCACAATCTCATTGAGACATCCAACTCAAATTATACTCATGATAAGTATGTATCTAATCTTAGCCAAAGTGCCACACGGTGTCCACACTGTCAACTTCACACACGTGGGGATAAGCAGAGATTCATTAAAGCACTTGAGTAGCAGAATAGATCTATAGATTACAAAGCTCATGATCTCATAAGATCACACATAGAGAGAGATGAACACATAGCTACTAGTAGAGCCCTTAGCCTCGAGAGAGAACTACTCCCTCCTCATCATGGGAGTCAGTAACGGCGATGGGGATGGCGGTGGAGTCAATGGAGATGGCTCCGGGGCACTTCCCCGTCCCGTCAGGGTGCTAGAACAGAGACTTCTGTCCCCCGAATATCCTCTTCGGTGGCGGCAGCACTGCGGAACCTTTCGTGGAATTCTGATCTTGTGTTTAGTGTTTTCGTCCCGGGGTACTTTTATAGGCCAAGAGGCAAGGTCGATGGGCGCTCGAGGGGCCCACACCACCCCTGGTGCGGCCTGGGCTGGCCCGCGCCACCAAGTGGTGTGGCCACCTCATCGCCCCTCTCTATCTCGTCTTCTGGCTCCATGAGTATTCTGGTAAAATATTGACTTTGGCTTTTGTCCGGTCCAATTGCGAGAATATTTATTTTCTAGCTTTTCTGAAACCAAAAACAGCAGAAAACATGCAACTGGCACTATGGCATCTTGTTAATAAGTTAGTTCTAGAAAATGTATAAAAATACCTCAAAGTATGAACAAAACATAAGAATGTAGATACAAAACAAGCATGGAACATCAAAAATTATCGATACAGTTACGACATATCACCGGGTTATCACTTGGCTTACAATATAAGGAAGGAATCTCACTGATCAAAAGGTGGTTTGTGTCCATTGTAGCGTGAGCAAAGCAGACAGAGAGAAGGACCAGCAGGGCATGACCGACAAGGATGACGTAGCCAATGTCGGCTGACGCCACCACTGTCGGGTGATGACACGATGTAGAGGGTCTCAGGGAGGCTACGCCCTGAGTCTGGACCAACATGTTAAAGTGTAAAAGAGGCATCTTGCTTTCTCGAGGAGCATATTCGGAAAATATGCCTCCACGTATGTCCTAGATTGTAACGTGGCCCTTCCCCTATATAAGGAGGGGCAGGACCTCCATAGAGAGGGTGGGTCATTTTTACTAAGGGAGAAGCCTAGAGTGTAGTTGTGGGTAGTAAGAGAACTAGTCTCCTTCCCACGAAGAGCTCGAGGAGCCCTTGTAATCCTTCATTGACAAGAGAGAAATACAAACATCTGTGTATGGAATCACCACACTATCCCTCCCTGGATTCCTATAGTGCACATTGGCCCCATCTTTAGCCTATCCATGGAATTTGTCGTGCCACCACCACTACAGTTGGCGCCCACCGTGGGGCTAGCTGCGCTAGCAGGAGTAAAAATCCAGACGGGAAACATCATCGGCACCGGCGAACGCATCGTCTCCGGGCTTGTTCAGCACATTGTAGCGCTAGACTACGTCAGCGATAATGTTGGAAGCTTCGGCAGGCGCCCTCCTCCGCGCAACGGCCTCTTCATCAAGCTTGGCGCCCATAAGATCTACATCGGCATCGATGAGTCCTGCATTCATCCGCAGCATGTCGTCGAGGGAGCCAAACCACCCCTTAGCGCAGCTCGCGGCTCGCGTATCACTCTCCCCGCTAGCTGCGCTGAGGTCATGATGACGGCGCCTGATGCAGGAGCAAGCAAGGACCCGGCGCCAGATCCGGACGCTACGCCGAAGAAGGCAAGATCTAGATTCCCTCCACTAGAGAGGCCAGAGAACGTATTGCAGCAGGCAATAGATAGCTTAGCAACACCTATAGCACCAGCAGTAGATCCGGCTCAGGCACAGGCCGAGTTAGAGGAGACTATCTAGAAAATGTTAGTTGGGGCGAAAAAAGTAGTTGAGTTACAACAATCACTGAACATTACTCTGCGGGAGTATGCGAAAGCGAACCGTATAGATGGAGTGAAAATTAGAGGTAGAAACTTGATCACTGAGATAGACAGGGAGTATGTGCCTAAGCCGGGTCAAACAACTACTATAGTGACAGCAGGGCTGGAGAGGTATAGCACCCCGGCGAAAAATCTCAGGGCCGCCAATGCAGCTGCATCCGAGTTAGAAAGTTTGACCGGATAAGCCCGAGATAGGAAACAGGAGAGAGTTAACCATTTGTTAAGGGTAGCATGTCAACAGAATGAAGATATAAACAAGGCAAACCCGGTGCAACCTGGAGCATCGCATGTAGTTCATTCGGCAAGGAATAATCCAGCGAAATCCGTTGGGGCTATGTTGTCACCTCATGATGTCCCTAGAAGAGAGGAAGTAATAACCTCGGGAACAAAAGACAAACAGATGGTACCGTATGACCTAGTAAGGGCATGAAAAGGAAAAGCAGTGCAAATTGATGAGGATCGTCACAGTGCCAGCCGGGGTGAAGCTGATCGAGGCAACCACGACCAAGGCAAAGCCGGTCATATAAATTCTACCAATAGCAATACCGGACAGCGTAATCCGGCAGGAAGAGGGAAAAATGCACCTCGACAACAACAACAATATGCACCTCGACAGGAGAGAAGTGTTGGCCCAGCAACGCAGCCGCAAAATGCTCGTCCGGGTCAGGATAGATACAATGATGGTTACTCGGCAATGGCTGATGCCGGATTTCCTAGACCAGAGCACCATCTGATTGGATCGGTATTGGGAAACGGGAATTTGCAGCTGGATGACGCAAGGCTAAAACTGGACTGAATCTATAGGTCTAAAATGATCGAGGTGCAAGGCCCTCCGGGTCTAGCATGTTTTGGACCTCGGATCATGAGACAACTACCTGTGGTGAACTTTCAGTTAGCTAGAGGAACAAAGACATATCACAACAGTACCAACCGGATGATTGGCTCATGGACTATGCTACTACAGTTAACATAGCCGGAGGAAATTTGAGATGGGATGTGAGGTATGTACCACATATGTTAGAGGGGCCAGCAAGGGTCTGGTTAAATAATTTGCTAGAGGGAAGTATCAACTGGTGGATAGACTTCGAAGAAATGCTTGTTAGTAACTTTTCGAGCACGTACAAGAGACCGAATAGGCCGTCCCACTCTGGCACTGTGCAAACAAAGACTGAACGAGACATACCAGGAGTTCTTGACTCGTTGGTGCAATGTGCGAAATTCCTATGAAGGGGTGATTGAATCACAAGCTATTGTGTGGTTCTCCCAAGGTTGTAGGTATGCAAGAATGTTGTGGCAAAGATTACAGAGAGATATGCAAACTACCTTGGCCGAAACGATCTGTATTGCTGATTCGTATGCCTTGGGTGATCCGACCCAGCCTCGGATGATGTCCAATGAGTCCAACGATGAGTACTACCCTCGTGAGGATGCTGGATTATCGCGGCGCAATGACTTCTGGGGTAAGAGAAGAGATGATTGGCAGGATTACAAGTACAACTCGCAGCAAGTGGCGGCTGTAGATCAGGATCAGCCCAATGCCGGCGCTAGCCAGCGTCAGAAAGCTGGAGGGCAACAGTGGCAACAAAAGGGTGAAGGCAAGAAAGCTTGTACGCCGGAGTAGAAGAAAAAGTGGCAAGAGAGAAATGATAGGCGAGATACACATATGGGTCTATGTTGGATCAGCCGTGCAAATTCCACACACCAGGTCCAATAACTCGGCGAATCATACAACATGGCAATGTGAATTGATGAGGAAGATAGAGCAATAAGGTTTGGGGAACGCTCGGGCACCTCGTCACGAAGCACCTCGGCTAGAAGCACTTAGGAATGATGCACCTCGGTAGCAGCATCTCACTAGGGGAATGGACAACAACTAATGTTGCCTCCACCTCCACTGAGGTACGAGAACCATGAGAGGAGGGATGTAGTGCATTAGGTGAATAATCAGCAGCAACAAGATCAAGGGTATCATGGCAATGACGACAAAAATGAATACAGAGAGCATCACTAGAGTTACTGTGTGTTTACCACAAAGGAAACTAATAGAAAGAGCTTGTAGTGCCGACATATGAAGGTGAACGCAGTAATGCCAGCTGTGAGGAAGTATATGCCTTAGGCAGAACAGGAAATCACATGGAGCATCAAGGATCATCCCAGGCTCATACCGAGTCCTGGAGCATATGCACTGGTGCTGGATCCGATGTTCATTGGGCCGAATATCAATGTGAGATTTTCCAAAGTGTTGATAGACAACGGTAGTAGCATTAACATCATGTACAAAGATACCATGCATAAGTTGGGAATATCGAAAAACATGCTCCAAGCGACGAGGACCAAATTCCATGGCATTGTGCTAGGTATTTCATGTGAGCCTACTGGTAAGGTCCGGGTTGATGCATTATTCGGCACAAGGGACAACTTCCGGGTAGAGAACTTGGAGTTTGAGGTTGTGAATTTAGAAAGCGCGTATGACGCATTACTTGGCAGGCCTGCTCTAAACAAATTCATGGCGAGTACTCACATCAGCTACTTGAAGATGAAATTTCCCAGGCCAAGGGGAGTGATTACCATAGCCGGGGACTTCAGGCGTTCTATTGAGTGCGCTTCCGTCGGGTCTAACCTGGCCGAGTCACTTGTGATTGCTCGAGAGAAGAGGAAAATTCAGGAGGTGGCAGCATTAGCTCAGTCCAGACAGCACCATATGCCGGCTCTGACTAACCCGCATGGGAGTGTGTTGTTTCAAGCGAAAAAGGATACAAAGAAGGTTCCCACTGATGATCAGTTCCCAGAGCACACCATAACCATTGGTGCCGGGTTAAGTGACAAATAGGAAAGCGAGCTCATCAACTTCCTCCAGGAGAATCGTGATATCTTTGCTTGGTCTACACAGGACCTACAAGGTGTGCCGAGGGAGTTGGACGAGCACTCTTTGAATGTAAGACTCGGGGCAAAGCCGGTGAAGCAACCTCTCTGCCACTTCGCTAAAGATAGTAGAAAGGTCATTGGAGATGAGATAGCTCGGCTCCTTGCAGCCGGGTTTATCATGGAAGTACTGTACCTAGATTGGCTCTCTAATCCGGTGCTCGTGGAGAAGAAGAAGGGTGATCCGAATGTGGTAGTGGTGTGGCGTATGTGTATCGATTAAATGAACTTAAATAAGGCGTGTCCAAAACATCCATTTCCACTGCCAAGGATAGACCATGTCATAGATTCAACTGCTGGGTGTGAGTTGTTATCATTCATAGATGCATATTCTGGCTTCCACCAGATACCTTTGAACTCGGATGATCAAATAAAGACTGTGTTTATCACCCCATATGGGGCTTATTGCTATCACACTATGCCGTTTGGTTTACGTAATGCTGGAGCAACGTATCAACGATGCATGCAAAAATGTCTACATGACCAAATTGGTCGAAATGTGCAAGTTTATGTGGATAATGTTGTGATAAAAACTAAATAAAGCAAAACGCTCCTTAATGATATCCGGTAGACATTCGCAAACCTTAGGAGGTTCCGGATGAAGCTTAACACAGAGAAATGTACCTTTGGTGTGCCGGCGGGGAAGTTACTCGGTTTTCTCATATCCAGCCAAGGTATCGAGGCCAACCCCACAAAAATTCGAGCCATATAAAGAATGGAACTGCCGAAATGCATTAACAATGTGCAGAAGTTTACTAGTTGCCTGGCGTCATTAAGTCTGAAGGAAATATGCCCTGAGAGGCAATAATAAAGTTGTTATTATGTATTCCTTATCTATGATAGATGTTTATTTTGCATGCTATAATTGTATTGATAGGAAACATCAATACATGTGTGTTTAATAAACAAATAAAAGGTTCCTAGTTATGCCTCTCTTATAGACTAGCTCGTTGATTAACAAGATGATCGAAGTTTCCTGATCATGGACATTGGATGTTGTTAATAACGAGGTCAACCATTTGTGAAATGATGTGATGAACATTCATCCGAAGTATAGCATTACGATCAAAGTCATTATGTTTATATTGCTATAATATCATATGAAGTAATCTTAGTCCTTAGACCATGAGATCATGTTAATTGCTAACACTGGAAGAGTATCTTGATAACATCAAACGTCACACTGTAACAGGGTGACTATAAAGGTGGGTTCAGTGCTTACGAAGGTGTTATGTTGAGGCTCATGGATCAAGAGTGGAATTTGTAAATCCCGATGACAGATAGATATACTCTGGGCCCTCTCGGTGATATCACATTAAGATAGCTTGCAATCAACTGATGTGATCACTAGAATGTTATATCATGGGAACAAGAAAAGAGTGCGTGTCAGTAACGAGATAAAACTAGGTATTTGGATACCGATGATCGAATCTCGGACATGTATTATATCATGAGACAAAGGGATTAAGTTACTAGCGTTAAAGGTTCTCACGATCATAGAAGTCATCGTTGAATGTGCAGGAGTCAGTATGGATCTCCCGGTCCCGCTTTTGATTATTGATTTGAGAGGGGTCTCAATCATGTTTGCATTATTTGCGAACCGTAGGGTGACACACTTAAGGGTTGCCGGACACCATTTTGGAGCACATATGTTTCAGACGAAGGAATTGCAAAGCGCGGGAATTGTTTCGATAGAAACCAGAATTGTTTCGGGTGAAATTGCAGAAACTGTTTCTGCATGTGATATTGAAATGTTGCAAGGGGTTTTATGTGAATGATTGTTAATTAAAGTAATTAACAAAATTCTGAATAAAATAAGTAAAATGGTTTTATTAATTGAGAGTTGCATTAAATTTGGTGGAAATTTAATGCATGTGAGTGGAATTTTGGGTGGAGTCAAAATTGATGTGAGTGGAGCTTCCACCACATGAATGAGGAAGAGGTGGGGGCACCCCCCTTGGCCACCGGCCATGGGAGGGGAGGATCCCCCTATCCTATAAAAGGCCCCCCTCTCCTCCCTCACAAAGCACACCTCCTCGTGAAGGATCTCTCTCCCCCTCTAGATATATTTCCCCATGGTCTCGGATTAGCCAGATACATGTTTCCGGTGGCCTTACGTCTGGAAGGAGTTGCTGCTTCCGCTGATTTGCTGGAGCGAGGAGGTGGAGGTTGTCCGGTGGCTTGAACGTGTGTGAGAGGACAGATGCGCTACTAATTTGTGGCGCTAGGACTTCCACACGATCTTGAGATCGGCAAGCATACGACTACATCATCCACGAGTTCCAACTCGTTAACAAAACTCTGTTGTCTTCGAGGGTAAGTTCTCTATGGATGTATATCCACCCGTTGCTTTGTATCTAGTAGATAGATCTTGGCGTATAGTTCTCATCGTAGGAAATTTTTTGTTTTCTATGCTGAGGACCCAATAGTGGTATCAGAGCCTGATCTATGCGTAGGTGCTTTGCACGGGTAGTACACATATGTTTATATGTGGGCGATGATGATCATGTTATTGCTTCTTTCATGTATTTTGGATATTGGTGAAATAGTGGGATGAAGCGGCCCGGACCAACCTTACATGTCATCGCATATGAGACCGGTTCCACGACTGACATGCAACTAGTTTTGCATAAGTGGCTGGATGGTGTCTGTCTCTCCTACTGTAGTCAATAACGTATTTACAACGAGTTGCTAATAAATTGGTTATCCTTGTTGTGGTTCCATGTTCGTAGGTAAGAATGGTTCTATCTCCGAAAGCCCTAAGCCACGTAAAACTTGTAGTGGATAAATTAGAGGCGTCTATCATTGTTGGGCTAGTTTCTTTATATGGTATTGTTGTAAGTAGATGTATGATAGATACTCTTACAACACACTTAACGTGTAAGTTTCATAGACCTTGTCCTTACACACAAAGGAATGATAGAGATCATGCCACGATGCATATGATAGAGATCAAATGCATGGACCATATCATCTCACTTTACACATTAGATGTTTGCATCTTATATTGCTAGTTTGGCGCTTTTAGTAGCATTGTAAGATGATCCCTCATTTAAATATCAAGATAAAATGTGTTCTTCCTTAAGTATGCACCGTTCTATGGATCATGTTTGAGACATCACGTGACGATCGGGTGTACTCGACTCTACGCTTTCATACAACGGGTGTAAGACAGTTTTACACACGCGAATACTAAGATTCTTACTTGGCGAGCCTAGCATGTACAGACATGGCCTCGGAACACGGACCAAAAGGTTAAGCATGAGTCATATAGTTGATATGATGCCCATATAGATGCTCGCCTTTGAAGCTACACCGACTCACGTGATGATCGGACTTGGTGTAGTGGATTTGGTTCATGTAATCACCAAAAGGACACGAGGGATGTCGTTTTTGAGTGGGAGTTCATTAGTAATTTGGATTAGTTGAAATCAATCTATCATAAACTTAGTCTAAATAAACTTTACAAATTCTGTTGTAGATGGCACCACCTGCTTTTAATTTCAATGTGTTCATGGAGAAAGAGAAACTTGCTACGAATGGTAGCAACTTCACCAACTGGGCTATGAATTTGAGGATTCTCCTCACTTATGCACAAAAGCAATATGTGCTAGAGGCGCCGCTAGCCCCCCACCAGCTCCTGATTCCCTTGACGAGGAAAAGAATGTCTATATAACTTGTCAAGAGGACCACAACTTAGTTCATTGTGGCATACTGTATGGGCTAGAGCCTGAACATCGAAAGCGTTTTGAAAATGGCAATGCCTTTGATACCATGGGAGAATTGAAAATGATTTTCGATACCCATGCTGCCGTAGAGAGTTATAATGCTTCTGAAAAGTTCTTTAGCTGCATGATGGAGGAGAACAGCTCCATTAGTGAGCACGTACTCAAAATGTCTGGGTACGCCGATAAGCTTGTGTCCTTGGGAATAACGATTCCCATTGACTTAGGGATACATCGTGTTCTCCAATCTCTGCCACCTAGCTACAAGAGCTTCGTGATGAACTATAACATGCACGGCATGAAGAAGTCTCTTCCCGAGCTTCTGGCAATGCTTAAGACTGCAGAAGTGGAGATTAGGAAAGAACATCAAGTGTTGATGATCAATAAGACCACCGGTTTCAAGAAGGACAAGAAAGGCAAGCAGAAGGGAAAGAAGGGCGGCAAAACTGTTGCCGCACCTAAAAAGAAATCCCGAGCTGGCCCCAAGTCTGATACCGGGTGCTACTATTGCAAGGGGACTGGCCATTGGAAGCGCAACTGCCCCAAGTATTTGGCGGACAAGAAGGCCGACAAGGCAAACAAAGGTATATGTGATATACATGTTATTGATGTGTACTTGACTAGTACTCGCAGTAGCACCTGGTGATTTGATACGGGATCTGTTGCTAATATATGTAACTCGATTCAGGGGCTGCAGAACAAGCGACAACTAGCAAGGGATGAGGTCACGATGCGGTTCGGCAATGGATCAAGAGTTGATGTGATCGCCGTCGGAATGCTGCCTCTCCATATGCCGTCGGGATTAGTGATAAATCTAAATAATTGTTATTTGGTGCCTGCACTGAGCATGAACATTGTATCCGGATCATGTTTGATGCGAAGTGGTTATTCATTTAAATCTTAAAACAATGGTTGTTCGATTTATATGAATGATATCTTTTATGGTCATGCACCTATGATGAATTGTTTATTTTTCTTGGATCTCGATAGTAGTATTACGCATACTCATAATGTTGATGCTAAAAGGAGTAAACTTGATAATGATATATCTGCATATATGTGGCACTGCCGTCTAGGTCATATTGGCGTTAAACGCATGAAGAAACTCCATTCTGATGGACTTTTGGAATCATTGATTTTGAATCATTTGATACCTGTGAGCCATGCCTTATGGGCAAGATGACTAGAATGTCGTTTTCTGGTTCATTGGAACGGGCGACAGATTTATTGGAAATCATACATACTGATGTGTGTGGACCAATAAGTGTGTCGGCGCGAGGTGGATATCGTTATTTTGTTACTTTCACGGATGATTTGAGTAGATACGGATATATCTATTTTATGAAACATAAGTCTAAAACCTTTGAAAAGTTCAAGGAATTTTAGAATTAAGTGGAAAATCATCGTAACAGAAAGATCAAATTTCTATGGTCCGACCGTGGAGGAGAGTATCTTAGTTACGAGTTTAGCACACATATGAAAGACTGTGAAATAGTTTCACAACTCACGCCTGCCGGAACACCACAACGTAATGGTGTGTCGGAATGTCGTAATTGTACTTTATTGGATATGGTTTTATCTATGATGTCTTTGACTGACTTACCACTGTCATTTTGGGTTTATGCACTAGAAACTGCTGCATTCAGTTTAAATCGGGCACCATCTAAATCCGTTGAAACGACACCGTATGAATTATGGTTTGGAAACAAACCTAAGCTGTCATTTCTTAAAGTTTAGGGATGCGATGTTTATGTGAAGAAACTTCAGCCGGATAAACTCGAACCCAAAGAGGAAAAATGCGTCTTCATAGGATACACTAAGGAAACGATTGAGTATACCTTCTATCACAGATCCGAGGGCAAGGTTTTTGTTGCCAAGAATGGATCCTTTCTTGAGAAGGAGTTTCTCGCAAAAGGTGTGAGTAGTCGGAAGGTAGAACTCGAAGAGGTACTGAACCTTCTCTTCATGAAATGGCGAGTGGCGCAGCACCAGAAGTTGTTTCAGAGTTGAATTCACCTGATGAAGAGAGAGCTAATGATAATGATCATGAAACTCCGAAAGAGGATACTACCGAACCTCGCAGGTCAAGCAGGACACGTGCAACTCCTGAACTGTACGACAATCCTGATATGAATTTCATGATTGATTAAATGGATGACCCTGCGACGTATGAAGAAGCGATGATGTGCCCAGATTCCAACAAATGGCTAGAAGCCATGAAATCCGAGATGGAATCCATGTACGAAAACCAGGTTTGGACCTTGGTGGACTTACCTCACGATCGAAAGGCCATGGAGAATAAATGGATTTTCAAAAGAAAAACTGATGTTGATGGTAATGTGACCATCTATAAAGCTCGACTTGTCGCAAAGGGGTTTCGACAAATTCAAGGAGTTGACTAGGATGAGACATTCTCTCCCGTAGCAATGCTAAAGTCGGTTAGGATTATGTTAGCAATTGGTGCATATTTCGATTATGAAATATGGAAGATGGATGTCAAAACTGCATTCCTCAATGGTAATATTGAATAATATTTGTATATGATACAACCTAAGGGTTTTGTCGATCCTAAGGATGCTGATAAGGTATGCAAGCTTCATTGACCCATCTATGGACTGAAGCAAGCATCCCGGAGTTGGAATCTCCGCTTTGATGAGGTGATCAAAGAGTTTGGATTTGTCCAAACATATGGAGAGGCTTGTATTTACAAGAAAGTGAGTGGGAGCAATGTGGCATTTCTGATATTATATGTGGATAACATATTATTGATTGGAAATGATATAGATCTTTTAAATAGTGTTAAAAGTTATCTAAACAGCAAATTTTTGCTGAAGGACCTTGGTGAAGCTTCATATATATTAGGCATTAAAATCTATAGAGATAGATCAAGGCACCTAATTGGGCTATCGCAGAGTACATACCTTGATAAGATATTAAAGAACTTTAATATGGACGGAAGTAAGAAGGGGTTCTTACCTATGTTGCAAGGCAATACATTGAGTAAGTATCAAAGTCCGGCTATGGCGGAAGAAAGAGAGATAATGGATAAGATCCCCTATGCCTCAGCCATAGGCTCTATAATGTACGCCATGCTATGTACAAGACCGTATGTGGCACATGCTATTAGTTTGACTACTAGGTACCAATCTGATCCCGGTTTAGAACACTGGATAGCGGTCAAGAATATCCTTAAGTACTTCAGAAGAACTAAGGATATGTTTCTTGTATACGGAGGTGAAGAAGAACTAGTCGCTAAGTGTTATGTAGATGCTAGCTTTGACACCAATCCGGATGACTCTAAGTCTCAGTCCGGATATGTATTTCTCTTGAACGGAGCAGCAGTTAGTTGGAGGAGTTCCAAACAACCTGTGGTGGCTGGATCAACGACGGAGGCGGAATATGTTGCTGCTTCAGAAGCAGCGCAGGAAGCGGTTTGGATGAAGGAGTTCATAACGGAACTAGGTGTGGTTCCTAGTGCATTGGACGCAATGGTGATCTATTGTGACAACAATGGAGCCATAGCCAACGCCAAGGAACCAAGGTCTCGCAAGAATTCCAAGCATATTAAGCGTCGGTTTCACTCCATCCGCGATCATGTCAAGGATGGAGATATAAAGATTTTTAAAGTACACACGGACCTAAATGTAGCGGATCCGTTGACTAAAGTTATCCCTAGGGCAAAACATGATCAACACCAGAACACCATGGGTGTTAGATTTCTCACTATGTGAACTAGATTATTGTCTCTAGTGCAAGTGGGAGACTGAAGGAAATATGCCCTGAGAGGCAATAATAAAGTTGTTATTATGTATTCCTTGTATATGATAGATGTTTATTTTGCATGCTATAATTGTATTGATAGGAAACACCAATACATGTGTGTTTAATAAACAAATAAAAGGTTCCTAGTTATGCCTCTCTTATAGACTAGCTAGTTGATTAACAAGATGATCAAAGTTTCCTGATCATGGACATTGGATGTTGTTAATAACAAGGTCACAACATTTGTGAAATGATGTGATGAACATTCATCCGAAGTATAGCATTACGATCAAAGTCATTATGTTTATATTGCTATAACATCACACGAAGTAATCTTAGTCCTTAGACCATGAGATCATGTTAATTGCTAAAACCGGAAGAGTATCTTGATAACATCAAACGTCACACCATAATAGGGTGACTATAAAGGTGGGTTCAGTGCTTACGAAGGTGTTATGTTGAGGCTCATGGATCAAGAGTAGAATTTGTCAATCCTGATGACGAATAGATATACTCTAGGCCCTCTCGGTGATATCACATTAAGATAGCTTGCAAGCAAGTGATGTGATCACTAGAATGTTATATCATGGGAATGAGAAAAGAGTGCATGTTGGTAACGAGATCAAACTAGGTATTTAGATACCAATGATTGAATCTCGGACATGTATTATATCATGAGACAAAGGGATTAAGTTACTAGCGTTAAAGGTTCTCACGATCACAGAAGTCATCGTTGAATGTGCAGGAGTTGGTATGGATCTCCAGGTCCCGCTTCTGATTATTGATTTGAGAGGGTTCTCAATCATGTCTGCATTATTCGCGAACCATAGAGTGACACACTTAAGGGTTGCCGGACACCATTTTGGAGCACATATGGTTTCATACGAAAGAATTGCAAAGCACTGGAATTGTTTCGATAGAAACCGGAATTGTTTCGAGTGAAATTGCAGAAACTGGTTCTGCATTTGATATTGAAATGTTGCAAGGGGTTTTATGTGAATGTTTGTTAATTAATTAATTAACAAAATTCTGAATAAAATAAGTTAAAGAGTTTTATTAATTGAGAGGTGCATTAAATTTGGTGGAAATTTAATTTGTGTGAGTGGAATTTTGGGTGGAGTCAAAATTGATGTGAGTGGAGCTTCCACAACATAAGATAAAGAATTTTGCACAAGACTCTATGCATCCAAAATCACCTCCCCAAGCTAAGAACTTCAGAAGATCATGAAAACAAAAGAGAAAATGCAATTATCAAAAGAGAGTATAAGAAGTGGTTACCTTCCCAAGCTTAAGTTAAAGCAAGGGTGACACACTTTACCGTTGAGGTGCTTTTAACCTCTACTTTGATGGACAAACAACCTTTGCTTCAATGGATGCTTCACGATCTAGTGTATGCCTTCCTTTAGAACATGGTGGGAACAAAACTAGAAATAAGAAAAAATATTTTTGTGTTTTTGAAGACACGAGTTTAGTTCACAAGTGATAAAATACAAGTCCCACTAAGTCGGTTCATCAACCTAAGCACCACGCTTAAGTCAACAAACTAGTTCTAGAAGAGGCCTCTCCTAGATTGTGATGAGGTGGAAGTGAAACAAGATACAAGACACGAGTGTGCAGCTCCTATGTGCTTATATAAAAGAGGTTCGAGTTGGAAGGTTTTACAAGACAATTATTGTTGAAACGTTGAATTGAAGCAACCAAGTGGCTCATGCGAGTGTTTGCACGGTTGGCACTACCGTACACATCGTTACACAAGGTTCAAGTCCCTGCTAAAATAACACACAAAATAAAAGACAACAGTTTGGTGTACGAACGAAGTTCGTTCACCGAACCAATGAAAGAAAACAAAAAGAAAACATGAACTACTAAAGAGAATTACAACTTAAGGAATTTTTAAGATAGAACTTTATTGTTTACATATGCTTGGCTAAACATGGGAGAAGCTCACAGGTGGTGTTTCGAGGCTTTTATAAGAATAAGGAAGAAGAAAGAATGAAATTTTGAGCAATGGTTACCTTGAAGTTGGCGTTCGAGGGGCTTTCCCAACTATACGGGAGCAACTATATGGCCGGAATAATGTGGTCCTGCCGTATTGTTGGCTTGCTGTCAAAATTTTAGGGTTTCCTCCTAGCGGCGCAACTATACGGGCGTAGCTATATGGCTGGAAGAAAATGTTCCCACCGTATAGTTGGTTGTCAAACTATCTGTCCCTAGGGAAGAAAATATACAAAGGCATAGATATCTATACGACCGGAACTATACGGCCATAATTTTTTATTCCTGCCGTATAGTTGGTCGTTAAACTCTTAGTATATTAGAAAAGAATTTGTACGGAGGCACCAATATCTATACGACCGGAATTTTTTATTCCCGCCATATAGTTGGTCGTTAAACTCTCAGTACACATGAAAGAAAAAATTTGATGGCAAAGATATCTATACGACCGGAACTATACGGCCGAAATTTTTATTCCCGTTGTATAGTTGGTCATTAAACTCTCTGTATGCATAAAAAATTCTGTTTCTTCGAAAATTATTTCTTTTCCTATAACTTAGTGATATACCATGTTTATGAGAAAAAATTGATAGTTAAAATTATTGACCAACAACAACATGTATATAACGGGATTTAAGTACAACCGAGTTTATGCAACACATAATAAAAATAAATTCTACCTTTTGAAAAATTCAACAAGATTACTCTAATAGCAAGACATGCGAAGAATAAAAGTGCCAATGCAACATGAATGCAACTAGACTCAAGACACAAAACTAAGAAAGACGCCTAATGACTTATGGGTTATCTCTCGGGAAGCGCTCTCTTTAAAGCCATAAAGCCAGGCCAGGATGCTCCATACATTACCCACCTAGATTCCAAGGGATATCGACTCGAGGTGATGTTATACATACCAGCTTGGAGCATCTTGAAATAGAGTTCGGTCGGAATCATATCCGCTTACGGTGCATCGTCATCATGTAGATGAACAAGTTCTTGCTTTCAAGCGAGTGCTGATGCACCAAGCTTGGTGAACATGCCTCCGTGTGTAGCTGCAATGAGGGGATTTGAGATTCATATAAAATTCTTTAATCTTTACCTTTTGGTTACTTGTGTAGGGTAACACTTCATAGTATTCTTCCTTCATAGCAGGGAGTTTAGGACCCTGCATGTTAGTATAGCAAGGTTCTATCTCTAGTTGATTATTATTAATGCTCTCCATATGAGTGTCTAGGGACAAGGCCTCCACAGAACAATTATCAACAGTTTTAGCATCATAAAAATCACTACTAGACTGAGAGGTATCACATACAAAAGTTATAGTGTGACTCTCTTTGTCAACCTCACCTTTTTGTTCCTCCTTTTCATCGACTAGTGTTTTAATAGCAATGATAGAATCAAAAGTAGGAGTCGAAGGTGTGAGCGGGTGATCAATTTGTTCTTCCTCCTTGTGCTCCTTTTCCTCTCCACTTAAATTATTTTTGCAAAAGAGGAATATGAGGTATACTAAATTAAAAACTCCATCAAGTGCTTCACTTTCAACATTAATACTTCCCAGTCTAAATACCATTTTAGATGCACCTTTGAAAAGAACGTATTCTAGTACTTCCAAACTAGCATAGGATTTATCTCTATTATAATTTGATAGAGTAGGATTGTTGGAATACTTACATTGAAAATTAAGGTGGTCATCTGTTATACAAATTGTGCAATAAGATCCATCATTAGTACGCAACCATAATTAATGCCTTTCCAATTGGTCCAACAATTTCTTTATCATCTCATGTCTAGCAACCATGCTTGATGAACTTGAATCCTTTATCTCCTCCAATGCTTGTATTATCTGTTGAACAAGATTTATCTCGGAAGACATGATTAGTAGCAATAATTTTTATAAATTTTTGGTTTTGTAATTTTTTTATTGTTTTCAATATAAAAAAGCAGTAAGATAATAGCAACAAATGGAAATAAACTATGTGTGAGTAAATAACGGAATGCTTTGCTCCCCGGCAACGACACCAATTTGATGTGACTAAGTTCCTGCACCAAAATAGGGTTACTGCAGTACTTGCAGGAGCAAATATTTAAGAGTTTGTCCCGATGGGAGCTCGGCGCACATGACCCTCGCAGCTGCGTTGTCAATGCGACCACGTACTCACCCAAATTGTGGTTTGGAAATAGCCTATTTTATAAGTTGCTAGGATAAATGAATTTAAGATGTTTTTTAATAACTACTACTAAGACTGGAAAGAAAACTAGAACGAAAGTAAAACTAAAAAGAGGTGAATGCAATGAGATAAAATATTAATTCTATGATTCCTCAAGTAGTGTTGTGTATACTGGTGTGTATGATAAGTGCTTATGGAATAGATGTTAACTATAATTGTGGCGGTCCCTCATATACCGGTATCTCCCATCATTGGTAAGTGGGAACTATACAACTCAATTATCCACACCCTCTCCGGACATGGGTCATCCGTAAGAGAATAGTGTATTAAGGTAACAAGACCAATCAAGGTAAACAAGAGCAAAGGCATTAAGTTCTATGGACAACCATACGCCTAAGCAAGTGTGCTAGTCACAAGATATCCCATATGTCACTTTGGGGTCAAGCAATTCACAACACTATACCTATCTATATCATGATTTATCTTGAGGAAATTAAATCTTAATGGGCGGTGCATCCTAAGCTGCTATTGCCTCCGCAAACCACTTATAGCATATAGCCTATTAGTTCTACCCACGAACTTGCCAAGCCCATGGAACGAGTAGAGACTAATGATGAATTTTATGACACTCCGTGAATCCCTAGTAAACTCCTCAACAATGGATTAGATGTCTCCAATCACTAGAGTAATATCATGAATAGAACAATGTAAAGAGAAAGCACACACATATTAATTAACAAGAACACACCACACTTCAATTACTCAAATCATCATAACATTAATAAAAGGGGGTTCAAGCCATGTTACAACCCATCACGAAGATCATGATGGGGAAGGATGAAGGAGTAGCGGTGATTGATGTCTACGCACGCTTCTATTGTTCTAGACAGTGTTGGGCCTCCAAGTGCAGAGGTTTGTAGAACAGCAGCAAGTTTCCACCATGATTAGGCATGGCTTAGGCTAGCCGCCTAGGAGTTTCTCTAACACATATACAAACTCCATGAGCTTTACAAGTTCCCCTTTTATTTCACACTGTCGAGATCCATAAGCAAAAGAACATGATATCAACTAAATAAAGTGCAATTTGAAAGCGTTTCCCATGGTAACATGGTTCTGCTAATTCACAACTTACAAAGCGCAAGCATATACGCAACATAGATGGGCACAATGGTTCAAGTTTATTAAGTGTAAGAAAGTAAAGTGTGCCATCAAGTTTGTGAGAGCTTGAATCACTAATTTCACATAACAAGTTTAATTCAGAAGGTAGATAAAAACATGAATATACTTGGAATAGCAATAATGCTAATAGGTAGGTATGGTGGACTCTTTGGAATAACTTGATTTTATTTGGAGTTGGATGCATGAGTGGAACTCATAGTTGGTACATGTGGAGGCTACAAAATATTGGGGGCGACCAACTAAGAGAGCAATACTGGCCATAATAATGCAAAGCAACAAAACATTATTAATTAAAGCATAAAGTGATATTACAAGTCGAAAACTAAATGATCATGGAGGCTATGGTGACTTGGTATAGTCTTAACATGGTGTCAACATGCACCAAGTCAACTCAAATAAAGCATCAAAGGAAAATACCACAATATTATGTTTTTATATGCTAAAACAATGCATGATTCTTTCAAGTCACATTAAGCAATCTTAATTGTTTGTAACAAGTCATGCTACAACAATAATCACTAAGCATAAAGTTATAGCAATATCAAACATGACATGATAAAGTCTAGGCCACGGTCTAAACAAGCTCCTTTTGTACCACTTATAAGCATGAAACTTCCTACTCTTTTCCAACACCAATCGAAAACTAAAGCTAAATGTAGTGATAGCAAAGGAAAACACTCACAGAACAATAAGAGTGAAAACTAGAGTGTTCTAGGCAATGAATAACCGGGTGTGTCTCTCTCCAACAGAAATGTGTTGGGATCCAAGCAACTTATTTAAGCAAACCAAAAAAAAGAAAACTAAAAGCAAAAATGAAGATGCTCCAAGAACAACACAAGTGCAAGAAACAATAAAAATGAAGTGTTTGGAAGAAAACCTGAGATTTTTATTGATGAAGAAGGGGATGCCTTGGGCATACCCAAGCTTTGACGCTTGTAATTCTTGAATATTTGTTGGGGTGAGACGGGTGGCATCCCCAAGCTTGAGATTTTGTCCATCCTTCATCTTATCACATAATTCTTCCCCTACACTTGAAAATTTCCTTCATACAAAACTTCACACAATCTTCATTAGCAAGTGTATTCAAGATAATAAGTCTTTAGGTTCAGTTTCAATACAAGTAAAACTTCCATTAAAACATATGCTACTGTAGCAATTCCTTTTAAAAGTTCAAGTAATTGGCGATAACTCAAAGAGAAAGAGATTAAGAGGCAAATGCAAATAATGGCAGAAATCTGTCAAAACAGACCAGAAAGTAAAAACCGATTTTTTCGAAAACCTTCTGGTCCTCAAATTGAAAAGTGATAAACTAACGAAAGTTACATAATAACCTGGGGCAGAAGCACGAAAAATTATAGCTCAATCTGATGTACATAGATTTTCCACGAATATTTACAGTGAAGCACAAAAATCTGTTCCGGGACAGCAACTTTCCCATATCTTACTTCCCTCTCATTAGAGGTTATTCTTGGCACAAAAACCAAACAAAAATGATAAGGATAGGTTATTGCTGAGGCAATAACTTCCAAGACTCAACAAAACAAAAATAAACTGAAAGTAAAAATATGTTGGATTGTCTCCCAAAAGCTCTTTCTTTATAGCCATTAAGATAGGCATGATAATTTCGATGATGCTCACATAAGAAATATGAGTTGAAGTAAAAGAGAGCATCAATAAGAAAATATGGAACAAATTTTAGTCTAACCCACTTCCTATGAAAAATAATATTGTAAAGAAACAAGTCATGAAAGCACAAAGCAACAATCATAGGAAAGCAAAACAAGTGCAACTTCAAAAAAATTAACATAAAGAGGGGAAACTTAATATTGTTGAGACACATAAAACCATGTTTCCCTCTATCATAATAACTTTTAGTATCATCATGAATAAAATTAACAATATAACTATCACATAAAACATTCTTATCATGAGCCACATGCATAAAAGAATTAATACTCTCCACATAAACATAGTCATTCTTATTAATCATACTAGGAGAAAATTCAACAAAATAGATATCATTATTATTCTCATCACCATAATCATCAAATATAGGAGGCATATTGTAATCATAATTAATTTTCTCCTCAATAGTAGGTGGACTGAAAATGTCATATTCATCATTGTAATCATCATATATTGGAGTCATAGTATCATCAAAGTAAATTTTCTCCTCCGTGCTTGGGGGACTAAAAAGATCATTTTCATATAAAGTAGCTTCCCCAAGCTTATACTTTTCCATAGCATTAGCAATAATGGTGTTCAAAGAATTCATACTAATAACATTGCTATTAGCACGCAAATAAAGTTCCATAGGTTTTTTAATTTTCTCTTCAAACACTTCATGTCCTAACTCAAGATAAATTCTATAAAGCTCTCTACATTTTTTGTTATTTTCCATTAAACCTAACTAGTGAAACTAAAAACAAGAAACAAGAAGATATAATTGCAGAATATAAAGGAAATAACTTCGAGCACTCACACACCAGCAACCGCACTAGAAGATAGCTTAGGAGCTAGAGGATATGAGTACCTTTTACCTTACCTCCCCGGCAACGGCGCCAGAAAATAGATTGATGTCTACGCACGTTGTTATTCTTGTAGACAGTGTTGGGCCTCCAAGTGCAGAGGTTTGTAGAATAGCAGCAAGTTTCCCTTTAGTGGATCACCCAAGGTTTATCGAACTCAGGGAGGAAGTGGTTAAAGGTAACCCTCTCAAGCAACCCCGCAATCAAGATACAAGAAGTATGTTGTGTCCCCAACACACCCAATACACTTGTTAGGTGTATAGGTGCACTAGTTCGGCGGAGAGATAGTAAAATACAAGTAATGTGGATGATTATAAGTGGTAATTGCAATCTGAAATAAGAGTGGCAGCAAGCAAACATGTAACAAGACTGATTGTAAATGATGTTTCAATGCTTAGAAACAAGGCCTAGGGATCATACTTTCACTAGTGGACACTCTCATATAAATATATTCTCTTCATTATATTACCCCGGACTACTCTCCGGTTGGACAATGTAGGGCTATGACATCACACCTTAAAGTTCGCATTCCCCGTCTAGATAACCCCTCACCGTCACCTTGAGCGCTAGATGGTTCCAACAAACACCAGAATCTCATTGAGACATCCAACTCAAATTATACTCATGATAAGTATTTCTATAACCTTAGCCAAAGTGCCACACGGTGTGCATAATATTAACTTCACACATGTGGGGATAACCAGAGATTAATTAAAGCACTTGAGTAGTAGAGTAGATCTATAGATCACAAAGCTCATGATCTCATAAGATCACGCATAGAGAGAGATGAACACATAGCTACCGGTAGAGCCCTTAGCCTCGAGAGAGAACTACTCCCTCCTCATCATGGGAGTCAGCAATGGCGATGGAGATGGCGATGGAGTCGATGGAGATGGCTCCGGGGGCACTTCCCTGTCCCGGTAGGGTGCCGGAACAAAGACTTATGTCCCTCGAATCTCCTCTTCAGTGGCGGCGGCGCTGCGAAACTTTTCGTGGAATTATGATCTCATGTCTAGGGTTTTCATCTCGGGAGGCTTTTATAGGCGAAGAGGCAAGGTCGGTGGGTTCTCGAGGTAGCCACACCACCCCCTGGCGTGGCCTAGCCTGGCCCACGCCACCAGGTGGTTTGGGCCCCTCGTGGCCCCTCTCCGTGTCGTCTTCTAGCTCCGTGAGTCTTCTGGTACAATAGGAACTTTGGATTTTGTCTCGTCCAATTACGAGAATATTTTGTTACGAGATTTTCTAAAACCAAAAAACATTAGAAAACAGGCAACTAGCACTTCGACATCTTGTTAATAGGTTAGTTCTTGAAAATGTATAAAAATATCTCAAAGTGTGAACAAAACATAAGAAAGTACATACTATACAAGCATGGAACATCAATAATTATAGATATGTTTATGACGTATCAGTGATGGAGATGGTGATGATGGCGCGGCGATGGTGGCATCGGCGTGGTGATGGCGGCGTCCTCCTTCTCCTCCTCTTCTTGCTTGGATGGCTTGATGGTGTTGATGGAGATCTAGATCTTGGTGGAGCTGTAGAGGCTATGGAGGCGGCATGGCGGCAGGGCGCCACCGTGGAGGCAGTAGATGGGATCTAGATCTTGTATATGGTTGATGGATGCTTCCTCTTGGGTCCTCCCTCCTTTATATAGGCCTTGGGGGTGCCCTAGGGTTCTCCCAATATCGTCATATGACTTAGGGAAGGTTATGGAGCTTTTCTAGGGTGAAATCCCGTTGTTTCCGACCTTTGGAAACTATACGGGCAGAGCTATACGACCAAAAATATAGCTCCGACCGTATAGTTGCTTGTTAAATTCTATGCATGCTTTAGTATTTTGGCCGCCATTTCTTCATACAAACTCCGTTTTGAGTGTTCTTGGGCTCGTTGAGTTCGTATCATTGAGGGATACAACCCCGTAGTCTTGGATATTTATTTTGAGAAGTTGGAAAAATTGACTTTTCCAACCTCTCAAATGGCTAAGTCTGGTCCCCGCAGCTCCTCCATACTATGCTCTCTTTGTTCCTTTTGCCTTTGTTTTGTACATAATCATCATCAACACCTACACACATGTCAAAGACAAGGAAGAGAGATAAAATTCTACCTAAACTATTAAATGTGCAAGGCTCATATGGACTTTAACAAAAACAAGTAATCATGCATATTAAGCATAGCAATAGTTAGATGGAGCATGATATGATAGGCAAATGACACAATTTATATTGCTAAAAAGTGTTGTATATCATAGCCATCATCGCCCAATACACAGAAGCCGAAGTGCATGAAGCCCGGCAAAATGATGTTGATCTGCTAGAAGAAGCGAGAGAACTGGCCTTGTCTAGATCCGCCATATACCAGCAAAATCTCCGACGCTACCATAGCCGGAAAGTAAACCCCCGGGTCTTTCGGGAAGCTGATCTGGTATTTCAGATGGTGCAGCGCACTACTGGCATGCATAAGTTAACCCCTCCATGGGAAGGACCCTTCATTGTAAGAAAAGCATTGCACAATGATTCCTATTACCTTATTGATGCACAGCCACATGAGAAAACAAGGTGGACAGGTCCGACGAGGAATCCAAGCGTCCATGGAACGTAGCTCTACTCCGTACGTTTTACACTTAGCGAAAAGTGTATGTATCTGAATCTCGCATATGTCGGTATGTATATCGAAAATGAGCCTATCAATGAAACCTTGGCACCCCAAGCAGAAACTCAGGGACTGCCTTAATAATTGTCTTTTCTGTATTTAAATTTTTATATGCTGGTTGGCTTAAATTACTTGTACCTTAGCCGGATCAGTAGTGTGTAAGCACCAAAAACCTAACTCTTTGACTTGCTGCTGTCCAACAAGAATTGGCTTCATGGAAAGCAAGAGAACAAGTTTGGAATTGCAAAGCATATGAAAAATGACTAAGGAAAGGAACGTAATCGAGCCGACGTTTGTTATCTGGACTAACCTTGTATTTATTTTACTAATGCTATGTTGAATTATTTTGAGCTAATCCCAAAGTTTCAAGTATTGTTAAGTCAAATTTTTTGAACCTCGGACTCGTAAGTCAAAAACAAAATCAAGGTAGACGCGAGCTGAATCATGAAATTGGGGAACAAGAAAAGGAAACTCGGGGACTCTGCCCAAGTTAATCCGATGTTAAAAACTTAGTAGAAACAAAACACAATATTTGTACTTGATAGATTTGCACCCGGTAACTGGGGATTTAACGAATTTCAATTGTTTTTTCTGCTCAAGGAGCAGCAGCATCCGAGCCATCAGTTGTAGGAGGAGTTAATTTGGCATTCGTGGGGGGGGAGCTTTAGTCTGAGCCTCATCATCCAGATTGGCCTCAGCGCCCTCCGGGTCTTCAGTTTCCTCTGCAAATTCTGAACATTCCTCATCTTCGTCGCCCAAGCCATCTTCGACATATTCATCATCAACGAGGCTAAGGAAGCTCGGACCTTCATTCCAGCTGTGGCAGAAGGCATACTGGATGAGGTTGTAGGCGCAAGCCTTGCATTGAGCAATACACTTTGGATCATTAGTCCATTTGTATCCGGTAAGCATGCGGTTAAGCACCTTCAAATCCAAGCTCTCGTACCACAAAAGTATGAAGCTTAGTGCCGTATCAGCCCCGGCGCACGCAGCAGATTCTCGCCAGAGGTCCAGCTGAGTCTCGCACTCCATTAATTTTTCAAGAAAAGCCTTCGAACCTTCGGGAGTATCATCATTGGGCCACAAGGCATTTAAGATCCGGACGACTATGGGCATAATATCTGCGATGTGATTTTTCATGACTTCTACTCGCCCCGCGAGGCACACCATCATGCCCTCCATATAATAAGGAATTGGACCAGCGGGAGGATAAACCGGAGTACCTCGCTGCACATGAAACTTATCAACCGCAGCGCAAGCAATGGCATCAGATTCGGGGAATTTGCCTAAAAATGAGATAAGCAAAAGACTTCAGCACAAGTAAAAAGCCAAACCCGGACAAAGAAATTACGGCAAAGGAGGGAAAACTCACAAGCAATATGGCCAAGGATCCAACCTAGTTCAGCGAGTGAAGTAGTGTTGCTAACGTATCCATAATTTTTGATATTCGATGCTTGGTTTATCTACTTTCTTATGTTTTTTCCAACTTTGGAGTACTTTTCATAGACTTTCCTGGACTAACGTATTAATAAGACACCATAGTGCCAGCTGCCTGTTTTCTGTTGTTTTTGGTTCCAGGAAGTCAGTTTTTCTTGGAATTAGACGGGACAAAAGCCAAAGTCTGTTTTTCACCGAGGGGGACACGGAGCCAGAATACAAGACGGAGAGGGGCCAGAGGGCCGCCACACCACCTGGCCAGGCGGGCCAGGCCTGACCGCGCTAGGGGGTGGTGTGGCCGCCTAGGGCACCCCCTCGGCCTCCCCTTCCAACTATAAGATGCCTCCGATACAGAAACCCTAAGTACCCGATCAAAATTCCACGAAAGAGTCGGTAGCCGCCGTCATCTCCATCCCTATATTGGGATGGATCCTAAGCTCTTCCCGGCACCCTGTCGGAGGGGAGAATTCACCCTGGAGGCCTTCTTCATCACCATGCAAGCCTCCGGTGTGATGCGTGAGTAGTTCATCTTTGGACTACGGGTCTATGTAGTAGCTAGATGGTTGGTTCTTCTCCTTTGTGCTATCATGTTTAGATCTTGTGAGCTTGGTTCATGATCAAGATCATATATTTGTAATCATACATGTTGTGTTTGTGGGGATCCGATGGATATTGAGATGCTATTTCAGATTGATTATTGATTCTATCATGTTGTGTTTGCGCAAGCAATGGCATCAGATTCAGGGAATTTGCCTGAAAATGAGATAAGCAAAAGACTTTAGCACAAATAAAAAGCCAAACCTGGACAAAGAAATTACATCAAAGGAGGGAAAACTCACAAGCAATATGGGCAAGGATCCAACCTAGTTCAGCGAGTGAAGTAGTGTTGCTAACGTATCCATAATTTTTGATGTTCCATGCTTGGTTTTATCTACTTTCTTATGTTTTGTTCCAACTTTAGAGTACTTTTCATAGACTCTCTTGGACTAACGTATTAACAAGACACCATAGTGCCAGCTGCCTGTTTTCTGCTGTTTTTGGTCCAGGAAGTTAGTTTTTCTCGGAAATGGACGGGACAAAAACCAAAGTCAGTTTTTCACCGAGGGGGACACGGAGCCAGAATACAAGACGGAGAGGGGCCAGAGGGCCGCCACACCACCTGGCCACGCTAGGGGGTTGTGTGGCCCCTAGGGCACCCCCTCGGCCTCCCCTTCCGACTAAGAGATGCCTCCGATACAGAAACCCTAAGTACCCGATCAAAATTCCACGAAAGAGTCTGTAGCCACCGTCATCTCCATCCCTAGATCGGGATGGATCTGAAACTCTTCCCGGCACCCTGTCGGAGGGGAGAATTCACCCTGGAGGCCTTCTTCATCACAATGCAAGCCTCCGGTGTGATGCGTGAGTAGTTCATCCTTGGACTACGGGTCTATGTAGTAGCTAGATGGCTGGTTCTTCTCCTTTGTGCTATCATGTTTAGATCTTGAGAGCTTCATACATGATCAAGATCATATATTTGTAATCATACCTGTTGTGTTTGCGGGGATCCGATGGATATTGAGATGCTATTTCAGATTGATTATTGATTCTATCATGTCTTTGTTATTTGTGATCTTGCATGCTTTCTATTGTTAGTAGCTATCTTGGCCAAGTAGATGCTAGCAACTCCAAGAGTTAGTATTTATGCTCGATAGTGGGTTCATGCCTCTAGTAATCTGGGGAAGTGACAGAAATCTCTAAGGTACTAGATGTGTTGTTGCTACTAGGGAGAAAACAACAATCCTTTGTTCATAGAACAATCGTATTGTTTACTTTACAGGCAATGCGTAATGCAATTATCTATTGCTTGCAACTTAATACTGGAGGGGGTTCGGATGATAACCTGAAGGTGGATTATTAGTCGTAGATGCAGTTGGATTACGGTATATGTATAATGCTGTAATGCCCAATCGAATCTCAAAGGAGTCAAGATGATTATTATATGTATGTTTGCTTTCTCGATGTTTGTCAATTGCCCCACTGTAATTTGTTCACCCAACATGTTATCTATCTTAAGGAGAGCCACCACTAGTGAACTATGGACCCTGGTCCTTTCTTTTATAATCAATCTACAACCGTTTACTGTTTTCTATTTACTTTTTTCAAGCTTTTACTTTCTTCCACTCGATACGTTTAATCCTTTGTTTTCAGCAAAACTGGTGAGATTGACAACCTCACTATAAGTTGGGGGCAAAGTTCTATGGTTGTGTTGTGCAGGTTTCCACGTTGCTGCTAGCACTGGCAGTGCGCCCTGCCAAGGCCAGCTAGCAACACCTTGGAGGTGTTTCATTGCTCCTACTGGTTCGATGACCTTGGTTTCATAACTGAGGGAAAACTTGCTACTGTGGTCATCATACCTTCCTCTTGGGGTTCCCCAATGAGCTCGATATATTTTGGGCCATCAAGCATATTTTCTGGCACCGTTGCCAGGGAGTCAAGGACATCTTCACAAGGGGAGTCCCTCATAACCAATCTCTTTACTTTGTTGTTTTTGTTTTGCTTAGTTTGTTTCTGCTTTGTTTGCTAGTTTCTTTATCAAAAACACAAAAAATTAGTTTTGCTAGTTTGCTTTCTTTATTAAAAAAACACAAAAAATGACTACTCTTGAAAACACTAAGTTGTGTGACTTCACTAGCACCAACAACAATGATTTCATGTGCACAACTATTACTCCACCTGTTCTTGAAGCTACTTTCTTTGAAATAAAACCTGCTTTACTCAATCTTGTTATGAGAGGACAATTTTATGGTATTGGTAATGAAGATGTTGCTGCTCATCTAAATAACTTTGTTGAACTTTGTGAGATGGAAAAGCATAGGGATATAGATGGAGACATTATTAAGCTTAAATTGTTTCCTTTCTCTTTGAGAGGAAAAGCTAAAGAATGGTTGAATTCCTTAACTAGGAATAGCATTGATTCTTGGACTAAATACAAAGATGCTTTCATTGGAAAATACTATCCTCCTGCTAAGATTATATCTATGAGAAGTGAAATAATGAAGTTTAAACAATCTAATAATGAGCATGTTGCTCAAGCTTGGGAAAGAATGAAATCTTTGGTAAAGAATTATCCCACTCATGGACTAACTACTTGGATGATGCAGGATTGAACTATTCTTCAAGAAATCTATTGGATTCTGCTGCTGGAGGTACCTTTATGACCATCACTTTGGGTGCTGCAACAAACCTTCTAGATAATATGATGGTTAACTATTCTGAATGGCGTACCGAAAGAGCTCCACAAGGTAAGAAGGTAAATTCTATTGAAGAAACCTCCTCCTTAAGTGATAAAATTGATGTTATTATGTCTATGCTTGTTAATGGAAAAGCTCATATTGATCCAAATCATGTTTCTTTAGCTTCTTTGGTTGCTCAAGAAGAGCAAGTTAATGTGAACTTCATAACAAATAATTATTTTGGCAACAATGCTTATGTTAATAACAATTATAGGCCTTACCCTCCTAATAATACTTATGGTTATAATGGCAAACCTGGAATACCTAGTGACATGGGTATGCCCAATAGGCACTCGACTACAGCATACCTAGTGCGGCTCGACGGAAGGCCCACTCGACGAATTGCCAAGGTCCATGACGCCTATGACAGTTCGAGTGGTATGAAGCCCATATGGACACGGACTCCCAAATGCACAAGGCAAGGAAAGCTCAAGACTAGAGTTCTAATCTAACTTGTAACCAACTCGTATTGGTACCTGAGACCTAGCCTCCCCATATATAAAGGCTAGGAGGGTCCAACGAGAAGGCAATAACCTCTCAATCGTGACTCCCGCAATAGATACAACACAATAGATCTAGACAAAACCCGCCAGATCCAATCTTTGCGACACCGCCATCGGTGATATTGTAATCCTTCGGATCATCATCAATCAAGAGCAGACAAGCAGGAGTAGGGTCCTCTACGAGGCCTGAACCTGGGTAAACCTCGCGTCCCTGTGTGCTTGTTTGCTAGCCGATCGAGACTTCCAGCGTTCCCTCCTTTTCCAAAACCCAAGTCCATAACAATGGGCATTGATGAGTTAAATCCTCGTCAATTGGCGCCGTTTGTGGGAACTAGGAGCGCTAATGTTGCAATCTCGATGGCCCCATCGCCGGCAATCTACAATTCGTCAACTTCCGACAAGAAGATCTACTTCAGATCCCTCATCATCAATGGTGGCCAGATCTCATCTAGCGTTCAATCCACGCAGTTGCGGTCAATTTACTCTTCGTCACGACAGTATAAACATTCTTCGAAATTGTTTACGACACCAAATACGATCAGCTTCATGGACCTGGGGCTCCCATATGAGCACACAGTCAATCTGGAGTCGAACCTTCGTGAAAGTTCGTGGCCTCTTGTATGGACACACGACCGAAAATCTCAAGTCGATTCAAGCAAAAGAAAAAAGTCCAGCAGTAAGGAGATCCAGACTACAGCTTTAGCAAGTCCTGCGCCGCTCATCCAATCAATCTGAATCAAAGTCCTCGCTTCTAGACTCGAGTCCGTACCGAATCAAAGAAAAAAGGAAGTCGAAGGACGTGCGCAGCTCAATCAAAATAAGCAAGGAAAAAGGAAGCTGACAGTCTTGATTGCATACGACAGCTCAAAATAAAAATAATAAAAATAGCAACAGATGACTGCATGCATTCGTACATGATCCCGCAACTCCCAATGGCTGATCATCCAGAAAAATGCCAAGGTGGGATCCTTCGATCGATCAAGCTCATGGGATAAGAAAAAAAATCCATAAAAGGACGTCACGTCCTCGCGTTGCATCTAGACATCTCAGATCAAATTAAAAAAAGGGGCGTGTGTCAAGTCTGGTCGATTAGTACAGATCAAGGGACAAAGGGAGAGAAAAATTTATATAAGCAAGCAACGTCTACGGATCTTACCAAAGAGTGCATCGCATGAATTTTCCGGATACCAACACATGCACACATAAAATCATGATGCAATGAGAAGTCCACGGATCAAGCAGACGTCCCCATCAAGTACTTCGGCTACCGCCTTGTTCGTCGGCTCCTCCACGCGACTCCAGTCGTTGTTCGACTCCCTCCTCTATGGCGACCTGCCACGTACTTCGACTCCGACGACCCGCTGCGGTTTTCGACCTCGCTTACCTGTTGAGTCTTCGACTCTGTCACGCAACCCGGTGCGGCGTTGGCAGCGGCAACCTGCTACGGTGACTAGCTACGATCTTTGACTTCGTCAACCTATTGAGTCTTCGACTCCATAACGCAACCCGCTGCGGTCTTCCGCTGCACCGACCCGCCGCGTTCTTCGACTGCTATGGCCATTACGGTCTTCGGATGCGGAAACTCGTAATCATCACGCGACTTCAGTACGCCGCGTCGACTACGTCCGTCGCATGACCCACTGCTACGTCAACTACATGACCGCTGCACAACTCTCGACTGCCACGTTGACTACTCATCCGGTGTCGATCCCGCGACCTGCTATAGTCTTCGACTCTAGTGATTCGGTATGATATTTGGCTCCAATGACTCGGGGGCTCGAGGGCACCCTCTGCTTCGGCGACCCGCCGCGGTCTTCAACTTTGATGATCGGCTGCGGTCTTCATATCAAGTGACTCGAAGGCTCCCTCGACTCCCGCAACGAGCCGCTACAATCTTCGACTCCCGCGACCCGCCGATCGCATCGGATCTTGCGACTCATTCATCATGGCAACTACCAATAAAGCTAAGTTTCTCTCTAGTTAGAGCTAATTTATTTTTAACTCGCACTTGAAATACTCGGGGGCTGCGCCCTCTTCGAGTAACCTAATGTGCCGTCGACTCCACGCACTCGAGCACCTCATATGTGACAGCCTGAGTAGCTGATTATGCCTGAGCATCGAATCCTTGAACTCTGAGCACCTCGGCAAGGCACTGAGACTAAGGGTAATCAAGCTAACAAAAAGGCCTAGCATACAGTGCAAAAGTGTTGAATCGATTGGCACCAGAATCTTACTTTACAAGGCGACATGCAAATATCCTTTACAAGATACAAGTACTTCACAATTATTCATGTTTTCTGCAGCTTACAAAGATGTTGACTGCATCGAGCTATTCTATCGGATCCTCCAATAGGAGTCGACAAAACAATTGGCTACGCCATACACTCAAGACCCAAGTCGAATCCCTCCTCGGACGGTTGCATCACTTGATGCTACACACACGCGGCGTTGGCCGCGCACCGGATAGAAGTGTTTGTGTCGAATCCATCCGCATCATTGACTCACCTATGGTTTCTCCTCGCATGATTGTAGACTATGACTGCAAGATACAAGTCTCGAGTCTCTGCCCAAGTCTACGACTCCGCCAGACACTCGGGGGCTACTCCAAACTGGAGCGCTGGACGCGCATATACAATATCCTCGAGTGACACGCTCTGAATCCTCACTCGAATCCACGATTCAACTAAGGACTCGGGGGCTACTCCCATAGGGAGCGTTGTTCGCGCACCCGAAGAAATTTGTGAAGATATCCAAGCATCATGAAACCCTTCACTCGAATCTACGATTTGATTGTGAGCTTCGGGTTACTCCCATAGGGAGCGCTGAAAGCATATTCGACTGAAACAAGCAAAATACGACAGCAGTCGCAAAATACTTATAGTCCCCACTCGAGTCTATGACTCGAATAGGAACTCGGGGGCTACTCCCATAGGGAGCGCTGGTCGCGCACCCTATGATTATTTTTTCCTTGTACATCATACTTTGTGTCGATAACATCCACACTCGAAAGTTTTGGCGACTCCGTCTCATATTTTCCCTACAAAGAGATTACGTCTCTTGGGCCACCCGAATCATCTCCGCGATGACAAAAAATTTGGATGCCGCGCTTACAGCATGAAGATAAGACCTGAATCAGGCCTGACAACGCATCTGCTGCGCTCTACCAGAAATAATCCGTACCTACAGGTACGATGAATAAGCTTTGACGGACGCGTCAAGTGCTCACATTTATACACTGGAATTTGATTCTATAAGACCTCCGCGGCCTGAGTCGAATTATGCTAGCAATTTCCAAATTCGAGTCCGGGGACTCGAGTTTGACTAGGTGGCGTTGTTTTTGCCCTAGAGCAATTAACTAGTCCCGATCCGTCGAGCACACCAGGCACGTTTACCATCATCCCTATGAACTACTACAAATTCGATTGACCCGATGAACTTCCGGGTGAAGTGCTTCACACTCGACATAACTATCGACTCCGACATCCTAATGCAAGATCAAGACTTCTGAGTCTCCATCTGAATCTACGATTCACATGGACACTCGGGGGCTACTGACATGGGTATGCCCAATAGGCACTCGACTACAGCATACCTGGTGCGGCTCGACGGAAGGCCCACTCGACGAATTGCCAAGGTCCATGATGCCTATGACAGTTCGAGTGGTATGAAGCCCATATGGACACAGACTTCCAAACGCACAAGGCAAGGAAAGCTCAAGACTAGAGTTCTAATCTAACTTGTAACCAACTCGTATTGGTACTCAAGACCTAGCCTCCCCATATATAAAGGCTAGGAGGGTCCAACGAGAAGGCAATAACCTCTCAATCGCGAGTCCGCAATAGATACAACACAATGGATCTAGACAAAACCCGCCAGATCCAATCGGTGCGACACCGCCATCGGTAATATTGTAATCCTTCGGATCATCATCAATCAAGAGCAGACAAGCAGGAGTAGGGTCCTCTACGAGGCCTGAACCTGGGTAAACCTCGCGTCCCTGTGTGCTTGTTTGCTAGCCGATCGAGACTTCTAGCGTTCCCTCCTTCTCCAAAACCCAAGTCCATAACAATGGGCATTGATGAGTTAAACCCTCGTCACCTAGTGAAGGAAGAATTTTAGAAGTTGAAATAGCAACTAAAAAGTTCATGCAAATACAATATGAACAAAATAAATTATTCACTAAAACTATGGAGGAACAATCTACCATTTTGAACAATATTAGTCATCAACTCGAGAGTATAAATAGGGAAATTCCTAGTTTGCAATTGAAACTTTCTAATGCTGAAAGAAATATATCATCTTTGTCTGAAGCACAATCCTCTTTAATTAATAAAATGGCCGCTAAACCTGGAACTAATGAGAATCCCTTTGCTGCTACAAATGCCATACAAGTTAGAATTGATGAAAATGTTAGACTATTAGCTGAATTGCATGCTAAGTGGGAGAGAGAAGATGAAATTGCTAGAAACATTAGTGTTTCAACTATCACTACCACTAGTGTTGAAGCTAGTAATAGCTCTACTACTTTAGATGATAACTACGATTTTGATCTTGATGGTTGCAATATCTCTGAAGTTATTAAGTTCCTACAAAAGCTTGCTAAAATTCCTATTGCTAAATCTACGAATATGACTTTTACAAAACACATTACTAATTCTCTCATAAAAATCAAAGAAGAAAAGATGAAACATAAAGCTTCTATTCCTATGAAACAAGAAGATGGTTGGGAGCCCATGATTAATATGAAAGTGAATCATTTTTATTTCAAAGCTGTATGTGATCCTGATAGTAGTGTTTCTATTATGCCTAGAAGGATTTATGATATGCTTGATTTGCCACCACTTGAAGATTGTTATTTGAATATCCCACTTGATGATAATGCTAAAAAGAAACTTATGGGGAGTCTTAATGATGTTCTTATTATGGTTAACAATGCTTATGTCCCCGTTGATTTCTATGTTTTGGATGTTGAATGCAATGCTTCTTGTCCTATTACTTTGGGAAGACCTTTTCTTTGAACTATTGGTGCCATTATTGATATGAAAGAAAGCACCATTAAATATCAACTCCCACTCAATAAAGGTATAGAACACTTCCCTAAGAAGAGAGAGAATATATTTTTTGTTTCTCCGATGAAAACAAAATTTTCCCTTAATGCTTCTTCATTTGAGAACACTTGATTCTTTTTCTTGCTTCTTATGCCTAACTTAAAGGCGTTAAAGAAAAATACTTATTGCGAGATAACCCAAAAGTTTTAGATGAGTCTTGAAAGTTATTACTTATGTAATAACCACTCCTTATCCTTTTTATTTGCTTTTTATGCCAAGAGTAACCTCTAATGAGAGAGAAGTAATGCTTGGCAAAGTTGATGTCCCGAAACAGATTTTTGTGCTTCACCACAAACATTTGTGTAAAATCTCTATACGTCGTTTTGAGGCGTGAAGTTTTGTGATTCTGCCCCAGGTTGTTATCTAACTTTCATTATACCAACACTTTTTGATTTGAGCAATAGAAGGTCTTCGAAAAAATTCGTCTTGACCTGCTGGTCTGTTTTGACATATTTCTGTCATTATTTGCATTTGCTTCTTGTTGGTTCCTTTTTGAGTTCTTTTGGGGAATTGAGCTGTTTGAGGGAAGTGCTACAGTAGCTTGTGTTTTAATGAAATTTTTATTGGTGTTCAAACTAAACCAAAAGACTTATTATCTTGAGTGCACTAATGTTGCTAATAAAGATTGTGTGAAGTTTTGTATGAAGGAAAAAATTTCAGGTATATGGAAGGAATGAGTAATGAGATGACGAATGGACTAAAGCTCAAGCTTGGGGATGCCACGCATGTCACCCCAAGAAATATCCAAGAAGTACAAGCGTCAAAGCTTGGGGATGCCCAAGGCATCCCCTTCTTCATCAATAAAAATTCCAGATCTCTTCCAAACACTTCATTTTTGTTGTTTCATGCACAGTTGTGTTGTTCTTGGAGCGTCTTCTTTTTTTTTGTTTTGGTTTTTCGTTTGCTTGGTTTTCTTAGTTTGCTGAATAAATTGGTGGGACCCCCTCTTTCATACATTACTTTTCAAATAGTTTGGTTTGAATTGGAAAAGAGTAGGAAAGTTCATGCTTAAGTGGTAAAGAGAGCTTGTTTTTGGACTGTGGCCTATGCTTTGTCATGTCATGCTAGATATTGTTTTGGCTTTATGCTTAGTGTTCTTTGCTGTAGCATGACATGTTATAAACAATTGAGATTGCTTAATGTGCCTTGGAAGGATCATGCGTTGTTTTAGCATATTAAAGCATAGTATTGTGGTATTCTCCTTTGATGCTTTATTTGGGTTAACTTGGCACATGCTCACACCATGTTATGACTATCCCAAGTCACCATAGCGTTTATGATCCTTTAGTTTTCAACTTTTAATATCACTTTATGCTTTGATTAATGATGTTTTGTCGCTCTGCATGATTATGACCATTATTGTTCTCTTAGTTGGTCGCTCCCAGTCTTTTGCTAGCCTCCGTAATCAAGTATGAGTTCCACTCATGCATCCAACTCCTAAAACCAAGTTATTGCAAAGAGCCCACCATACCTACCTATTAGCATGTGCTATTACAAGTATATTCATGCTTTTGTTTACCTTCCAAATTAAACTTGTTATGTGAAAATTAGTGATTAAAACTCTCACGAACTTGATGGCACAATTTACTTTTCTTGCACTTAATAAACATGAACAATTGTGTCCATCTTTGTTGCGTATATGCTTGCGCTTTATAAGTTGAAATTAGCAGAACCATGTATCATGGGGAACGCTTTTAACATTGCACTTGTACATTGTACCCCGTTAATATCATGTTCTTTTGCTTATGGATCCTGGCGGTGTGAAATAAAAGTGGAACTTGTAATATCATGGAGTTTGTATGTGTGTTAGAGAAACGCCTGGGCCGCTAGCCTAAGCCATGCCTAATCATGGTGGAAACCTGCATCATAACCATAATGAGCACTCTATGAAGCATCCTCAATAAAAACCTATGCAAATAGCAAATAAAAAAATCGCTGAGATGCTCATTGTCTGCTTGCCTTGTCATTTTGATTATGGGATAGCTCATGTATCATGTGCAAGGGGTACCCCGTTGGCGGTTCTTTATGATACATATGTACTTACAATGACAAGAGCATACTTGTGACTAAAGATGAGTAGCATGAGGTTCGGTCTTCGTAAGTAAGGGGCATGAGATTTCAGCTTATAACTTGTCAACCATATCCTCTTAGTTGTGTCACTTTAACCTTAATCACCTAAAGATGTTTATGATAGGGGCAATGAGATCTGAAAGCTAACAAGTACCATAATTCTTGGAAGCTCTTTATGAAACTTGAATCTCTACTTCCTTCTATGAAGGCCTTTCTTTTACTTTTATGTTGAGTCTCCACCTTCTACCTTTATGCACCTACTTTGAGAGCATAGTGGCCATTCTTAGTTCTATGTGCATTGTCCCAAGACTTGTTGATTGATGCATAACTTGATATTGCTTGTTCTTAAACTATTTGTATCTAGTCACTCTTATGAACTTTGAAGGTGTCCTATGCATTTACATTTGCTACTCTATGAGGGACAAGTTGAATGCCACTATTCTATGTTTTCTTTATGTGAAACAAACAAACGTCTTGCAAAGCATTATTATTCATGAATATTCTGTTTGTGCCTTTTCATGTTGCAACATAGTTGCTATGCCTTATTATTAGAACTTTATCTTTCATGCTATGTTGAAGTACTATGATCCCAGCTATCCATGCTTTACAAATACTTTGATCAAGTTTATGATTGTGCCTGTCACCTCAAAAATTAATCTTTCTTTTATCACTTACCTACTCGAGGACAAGCAGGAGTTAAGCTTGGGGATGTTGATACGTTGCTAACGTATCCATAATTTTTGATGTTCCATGCTTGGTTTTATCTACTTTCTTATGTTTTGTTCCAACTTTGGAGTACTTTTCATAGACTTTCTTAGACTAACCTATTAACAAGACGCCACAGTGCCAGCTGCCTGTTTTCTGCTGTTTTTGGTTCCAGGAAGTCAGAAAATGAATATTCTCGGAATTGGACGGGACAAAAGACAAAGTCAGTTTTTCACCGAGGGGGACACGGAGCCAGAATACAAGACGGAGAGGGGCCAGAGGGCTGCCACACCACCTGGCCGCATGGGCCAGGACTGGCCGTGCCAGGGGGTAATGTGGCCGTCTAGGGCACCCCCTCGGCCTCCCCTTCTAACTATAAGATGCCTCCGATACAGAAACCCTAAGTACCCGATCAAAATTCCATGAAAGAGTATCTAGCTGCCGTCATCTCCATCCCTAGCTCGGGAGGGATCTGAAGCTCTTCCCAGCACCCTGCCGGAAGGGAGAATTCACCCTAGAGGCCTTCTTCATCACCATGCAAGCCTCTGGTGTGATGCGTGAGTAGTTCATCCTTGGACTACGGGTCCATGTAGTATCTAGATGGATGCTTCTTCTCCTTTATGCTATCATGTTTAGATCTTGTGAGCTCCGTTCATGATCAACATCGTCTATTTGTATTCATACATGTTATGTTTGCGGGGATCCGATGGATATTGAGATGCTATTTCAGATTGATTATTGATTCTATCATGTATTTGTTATTTGTGATCTTGCATCTTTCCGTTGTTAGTAGCTATCTTGGCCAAGTAGATGCTAGCAACTCCAAGAGTTAGTATTTATGCTCGATAGTGGGTTCATGCCTCTAGTAATCTGGGGAAGTGACAGAAATCTCTAAGGTACTAGATGTGTTGTTGCAACTAGGGAGAAAACAGCAATCCTTTGTTCATAGAGCAATCATATTGTTTACTTTACACGCAATGCGTAATGCAATTATCTGTTGCTTGCAACTTAATACTAGAGGGGGTTCAGATGATAACCTGAAGGTGGATTATTAGTCATAGATGCAATTGGATTACGGTCTATGTATAATGTTGTAATGCCCAATCGAATCTCAAAGGAGTCAAGATGATTAGTATATGCATGTTTGCTTTCTAGATGTTTGTCAATTGCCCCGTTGTAATTTGTTCACCCAACATGTTATCTATCTTAAGTAGAGCCACCACTAGTGAACAATGGACCCCAGTCCTTTCCTTTATCATCAATCTAGAACCGTTTACTATTTTATGTTTTATTTCTGCAAGCATTTACTTTCTTCCACTCGATACGTTTAATCCTTTGTTTTCAGCAAAACCGGTGAGATTGACAACCTCATTGTAAGTTGGGGGCAAAGTTCTGTGGTTGTGTTGTGCAGGTTTCCACGTTGCTGCTAACACCGGTAGTGCGCCTAGCCAAGGCTAGCTAGCAACACCTTGGAGGTGTTTCCTTTCTCCTACTGGTTCGATAACCTTGGTTTCATAACTAAGGGAAAACTTGCTATTGTGCTCATCGTACCTTCCTCTTGGGGTTCCCCAACGAGCTCGATATATTTTGGGCCATCAAGCATATTTTCTGGCGCCGTTGCCGGGGAGTCAAGGACATCATTACAAGGGGAGTCCCTCATAACCAATCTCTTTACTTTGTTGTTTTTTTGCTTAGTTTATTTCTGCTTTGTTTCCTTGTTTCTTTATCAAAAACACAAAAAAATAGTTTTGCTAGTTTGCTTTCTTTATTAAAAAAACACAAAAAAATGACTACTCTTGAAAACACTAAGTTGTGTGAATTCACTAGCACCAACAACAATGATTTCATGTGCACACCTATTTCTCCACCTGTTCATGAAGCTACTTTTTTTGAAATAAAACATGTTTTACTCAATCTTGTTATGAGAGAACAATTTTCTGGTAGTGGTAATGAAGATGATGATGCTCATCTAAATAACTTTGTTGAACTTTGTGAGATGCAAAAGCATAGGGATATAGATGGAGACATTATTAAGATTAAATTGTTTCCTTTCTCTTTTAGAGGAAAAGCTAAAGAATGGTTGAATTCCTTAACTAGGAATAACATTGATTCTTGGACTAAATGCAAAGATGCTTTCATTGGAAAATACTATCCTCCTGCTAAGATTATATCTATGAGAAGTGAAATAATGAAGTTTAAACAATCTGATAATGAACATGTTGCTCAAGCTCTAGAAAGAATGAAATCTTTGGTAAAGAATTGTCCCACTCATGGACTAACTGCTTGGATGATTATCCAAACCTTTTATGTAGGATTGAACTATTCTTCAAGAAATCTATTGGATTCTGATGCTAGAGGTACCTTTATGACCATCACTTTGGGTACTGAAACAAAGCTTCTGGATAATATGATGGTTAACTATTCTGAATGGCATACCGAAAGAGCTCCACAAGGTAAGAAGGTAAATTCTATTCCAGAAACCTCCTCCTTAAGTGATAAAATTGATGTTATTATGTCTATGCTTGTTAATGGGAAAGCTCATATTGATCCAAATCATGTTCCTTTAGCTTCTTTGGTTGCTCAAGAAGAGAAAGTTGATGTGAACCTCAAAAGAAATAATAATTTTGGCAATAATGCTTATGGTAATAACAATTATAGGCCTTACCCTCCTAACAATAATTATGGTTATAATGGCAAACCTAGAATACCTAGTGAAGGAAGAATTTTAGAAGTCGAAAGAGCAACTAAAAACTTCATGCAAATGCAATATGGAAAAAATAAATTATTCACTAAAACTATGGAGGAACAATCTACCATTTTGAAGAATATTAGTCATCAACTCGAGAGTATAAATAGGGAAATTCCTAGTTTGGAATTAAAAATTTCTAATGCTTAAAGAAATATATCATTTTTGTCTGAAGCACAATCCTCTTTAATTAATAAAATGGCTGCTAAACCCGAAACTAATGAGAATCCCTTTGCTGCTAACAATGCCATCAAGTTAGAATTGATGAAAATGTTAGACTATTAGCTGAATTACACGCTAAGTGGGAGAGAGAAGATGAAATTTCTAGAAACATTAGTGTTTCAACTATCACTACCACTAGTGTTGAAGCTAGTAATAGCTCTACTACTTTAGATGATAACTACGATTTTGATCTTGATAGTTGCAATATCTCTAAAGTTATTAAGTTCCTACAAAAGCTTGCTAAAATTCCTATTGCTAAATCTACGAATATGACTTTTACAAAACACATTACTAATTCTCTCATAAAAATCAAAGAAGAAAAGATGAAACATAAAGCTTCTATTCCTATGAAACAAGAAGATGGTTGGGAGCCCATGATTAATATGAAAGTGAATGATTTTGATTTCAAAGCTTTATGTGATCTTGATAGTAGTGTGTCTATTGTGCCTAAAAGGATTTATGATATGCTTGATTTGCCACCACTTGAAGATTGTTATTTGAATGTCCCACTTGATGATAATGCTAAAAAGAAACTCATGGAGAGTCTTAATGATGTTCTTAATATGGTTAACAATGCTTATGTCCCCGTTGATTTCTATGTTTTCGATGTTGAATGCAATGCTTCTTGTCCTATTACTTTGGGAATACCTTTTCTTAGAATTGTTGGTGCCATTACTGATATGAAAGAAGGCACCATTAAATATCAACTCCCACTCAAGAAAGGTTTTAGAACACTTCCCTAAGAAGAGAGAGAATATCTCTTTTGTTTCTCCGATGAAAACAAAATTTTCCCTTAATGCTTCTTCATTTGAGAACACTTGATTCTTTTTCTTGCTTCTTATGCCTAACTTAAATGCGTTAAAGAAAAGTACTTATTGGGAGATAACCCAAAAGTTTTAGATGAGCCTTGGAAGTTATTACTTCTGTAATAACCGCTCCTTATCCTTTTTATTTGCTTTTTGTGCCAAGTGTAACATCTAATGAGAGAGAAGTAATGCTTGGGAAAGTTGTTGTCCCGAAACAGATTTCTGTGCTTCACCATAAAAATTCGTGTAAAATCTCTGTACGTCGTTTTGAGGCGTGAATGTGTGTGCTTCTGCCCCAGGTTGTTATCTAACTTTCGTTAGTTCAACACTTTTTGATTTCAGCAACAGAAGGTATTCGAAAAAATTCGTCTTTACATGCTGGTCTGTTTTGACAGATTTCTGGCATTATTTGCATTTGTTTCTTGTTGGTTCCTTTTTGAGTTCTTTTGGGGAATTGAGCTTTTTGAATGAAGTGCTACAGAAGATTATGTTTTAATGGAAGTTTTATTGGTGTTCAAACTGAACCAAAAGACTTATTATCTTGAGTGCACTAATGTTGCTAATAAAGCTTGTGTGATGTTTTGTATGAAGGAAAAAATTCAGGTGTATGGAAGGAATGAGTAATGAGATGAAGAATGGACTAAAGCTCAAGCTTGGGGATGCCACGTGTGTCACCCCAAGAAATATCCAAGAAGTACAAGCATCAAAGCTTGGGGATGCTCAAGGCATCCCCTTCTTCATCAATAAAAATCCTAGGTTTCTTCCAAATACTTCATTTTTATTATTTCATGCACAATTGTGTTGTTCTTGGAGCGTCTTCTTTTTTGTTTTTCGTTTTTCGTTTTCTTGGTTTTCTTAGTTTTATGAATAAATTGGTTGGACCCCCTCTTTCATACATTAGTTTTTAAATAGTTCGGTTTGGATTGCAAAAGAGTAGGAAAGTTCATGCTTAAGTGGTAAAGAGAGCTTGTTTTTGACTATGGCCTATGCTTTGTCATGCCATGCTTGATATTGTTTTGGATTTATGCTTAGTGTTATTTGCTGTAGCATGACATGTTATAAACAATTGAGATTGCTTAATGTGCCTTGGAAGGATCATGCGTTGTTTTAGCATATTAAAGCATAGTATTGTGGTATTCTCCTTTGATGCTTTATTTGGGTTGACTTGGCACATGCTCACACAATGTTATGACTATCCCAAGTCGTCATAGCCTTTATGATCCTTTAGTTTTTGACTTGTAATATCACTTTATGCTTTGATTAATGATGTTCTGTCACTCTACATGATTATGGCCATTATTTCTCTCTTAGTTGGTCGCTCCTAGTCTTATGCTAGCCTGCGTAATCAAGTATGAGTTCCACTCATGCATCCAACTCCTAAAACCAAGTTATTCCAAAGAGTCCACCATACCTACTTATTAGCATTTTCTATTCCAAGTATATTCATGCTTTTGTTTACCTTCCAAATTAAACTTGTTATATGAAAATTAGTGATTAAAGCTCTCACGAACTTGATGGCACACTTTACTTTTCTTGCACTTAATAAACTTGAACCATTGTGTCCATCTTTGTTGTGTATATGCTTGCGCTCTATAAGTTGAAATTAGCAGAACCATGTATCATGGGGAACACTTTCAACATTGCACTTGTACATTGTACCTCGTTGATATCATGTTCTTTTGCTTATGGATCCCGACGGTGTGAAATAAAAGTGGAACTTGTAAGATCATGGAGTTTGTATGTGTGTTAGAGAAATGCGTGGGCCGCTAGCCTAAGCCATGCCTAATCATGGTGGAAACTTGCAGCATAACCATAATGAGCACTCTATGTAGCATCCTCAATAAAAACCTATGCAAATAGCAAATAAAAATATCGCTACGATGCTCATTGTCTGCTTGCCTTGTCATTTTGATTATGGGATAGCTCATGTATCATGTGCAAGGGGTACCCCGTTGGCGGTTCTTTATGATACATATGTACTTACAATGACAAGAGCTTACTTGTGACTAAATTTGAGTAGCATGAGGTTCGGTCTTCGTAAGTAAGGAGCATGAGATTTTAGCTTATAAATTGTCAACCATATCCTCTTAGTTGTGTCACTTTAACCTTAATCACCTAAAGATGCTTATGATAGGGGCAATGAGAGCTGAAAGCTAACAAGTACCATAATTTTTGGAAGCTCTTTATGAAACTTGAATCTCTACTTCCTTCTATGAAGGCCTTTATTTTACTTTTATGTTGAGTCTCCACCTTCTACCTTTATGCACCTACTTTGAGAGCATAGTGGCCATTCTTAGTTCTATGTGCATTGTCCCAAGACTTGTTGATTGATGCATAACTTGATATCGCTTGTTCTTAAACTATTTGTATCTAGTCACTCTTATGAACTTTGAAGGTGTCCTATGCATTTATATTTGCTACTCTATGAGGGATAAGATGAATGCCACTATGCTATGTTTTATTTATTTGAAACAAACAAACGTCTTGCAAAGCATTGTTATTCATGAATCTTTTGTTTGTGCCTTTTCATGTTGCAACATAGTTGCTATGCCTTATTGTTAGAACTTTATCTTTCATGCTATGTTGAAGTACTATGATCCCAGCTATCCATGCTTTACAAATACTTTGATCAAGTTTATGATGGTGCATGTCACCTCAAAAATTATTCTTTCTTTTTATCACTTACCTACTCGAGGACGAGCAGGAGTTAAGCTTGGGGATGTTGATACATTGCTAACGTATCCATAATTTTTGATGTTCCATGCTTGGTTTTATCTACTTTCTTCTATTTTGTTCCAACTTTGGAGTACTTTTCATAGACTTTCTTAGACTAACCTATTAACAAGACGCCACAGTGCCAGCTGCCTGTTTTTTGCTGTTTTTGGTTCCAGGAAGTCAGAAAATGAATATTCTCGAAATTGGGCGGGACAAAAGCCAAAGTCAGTTTTTCACCGAGGGGGACGTCGAGCTAGAATACGAGACGGAGAGGGGCCAGAGGGCCGCCACACAACCTGGCCACGCGGGCCAGGCCTCTCCTTCCGACTATAAGATGCCTCCGATACAGAAACCCTAAGTACCCGATCAAAATTCCATGAAAGAGCCTGTAGCCGCCGTCATCTCCATCCCTAGATCGGGATGGATCTGAAGCTCTTCCCGGCACCCTGTCGGAGGGGAGAATTCACCCTGGAGGCCTTCTTCATCACCATGCAAACCTCCGGTGTGATGCGTGAGTAGTTCATCCTTGGACTACGGGTCTATGTAGTAGCTAGATGGCTGGTTCTTCTCCTTTGTGCTATCATGTTTAGATCTTGTGAGCTTCGTTCATGATCAAGATCATATATTTGTAATAATACATGTTGTGTTTGCGGGGATCCGATGGATATTGAGATGTTATTTCAGATTCATTATTGATTCTATCATGTCTTTGTTATTTGTGATCTTGCATGCTTTCCGTTGTTAGTAGCTATCTTGGCCAAGTAGATGCTAGCAACTCCAAGAGTTAGTATTTATGCTCGATAGTGGGTTCATGCCTCTAGTAATCTGGGGAAGTGACAGAAATCTCTAAGGTACTAGATGTGTTGTTGCAACTAGGGAGAAAACAGCAATCCTTTGTTCATAGAGCAATCATATTGTTTACTTTACACGCAATGCGTAATGCAATTATCTGTTGCTTGCAACTTAATACTAGAGGGGGTTCAGATGATAACCTGAAGGTGGATTATTAGTCGTAGATGCAATTGGATTACGGTCTATGTATAATGTTGTAATGCCCAATCGAATCTCAAAGGAGTCAAGATGATTAGTATATGCATGTTTGCTTTCAAGATGTTTGTCAATTGCCCCGTTGTAATTTGTTCACCCAACATGTTATCTATCTTAAGTAGAGCCACCCCGAGTGAACAATGGACCCCAGTCCTTTCCTTTATCATCAATCTAGAACCGTTTACTATTTTCTGTTTTATTTATGCAAGCATTTACTTTCTTCCACTCGATACGTTTAATCCTTTGTTTTCAGCAAAACCGGTGAGATTGACAACCTCATTGTAAGTTGGGGCAAAGTTCTGTGGTTGTGTTGTGCAGGTTTCCACGTTGCTGCTAGCACCGGTAGTGCGCCTAGCCAACGCCAGCTAGCAACACCTTGGAGGTGTTTCCTTGCTCCTACTGGTTCGATAACCTTGGTTTCATAACTAAGGGAAAACTTGTTATTGTGCTCATCATACCTTCCTCTTTGGGTTCCCCAACGAGCTCGATATATTTTGGGCCATCACTTATTAGCTTTCAGCTCTCATTGCCCCTATCATAAGCATCTTGAAGTGATTAAGGTTAAAGTGAACAAACCATGGAGTATATGCTTGACAAAGTATAAGTTGGAAATCTCATGTCCCTTGAATACGAGGGCCGCTCCTCATGCTACTCAAGTTTAGTACCGGTAAGTTCTTGTCATAGTAAAAACATGTGTATCATATGGAACCGCCAACGGGGTACCCCTTGCCCGATGATATGGAAGAATCCCCATAACAAAATGACAAAACAATCAGACAACGATCATCTCAGCAATCTTCTTATTTACCATGGGACAATGGTGCTTTTCTCTCTTTCCTCTTTTCTCATCTTTTTTTCTCTTTTTTTTCTCAATCTCTATCTCTTTTTTTATAAGAAGAATGCTTCATAGATTGCTCATTATGGTTACACTACAGGTTTCCACCATGATTAGGCATGGATTAGACCAGCGGCCTAGGCGTTTCTCTAACACACATACATTATTCCATGGACTTACAAGCTCCCCTTTCATTTCACACCGAAAACATCCATAGACAAAAGAGCATGATATCAACTAGGTACAAAGTACGAGTGCAGTGTTGAAAGCGTTCCCCATGATAGCATGGTTCTGCTAATCCCCAACATATAAGTGTAAGCATATACAACATAGATGACACAATGGTTCAAGTTTATTAAGGCAAAAAAGTAAAGTGTTCCATCAAGTTCGTGAGACATTTAATCACTAGTTTTCTCATAACAAGTTTAATTCGGAAGGTAGATAAAAACATGAATATACTTGGAATAGCATATGCTAATAGGTAGGTATGGTGGACTCTTTGGAATAACTTGGTTTTATTTGGAGTTGGATGCATGTGTGGAACTCACACTTGGTTATGGAGGCTAGCAAAAGACTAGGAGCGACCAACTAAGAGAGCAATAATGGCCATAATTATGCAAAGTGACAAAACATTATTAATTAAATCATAAAATGATATTACAAGTAGAAAACTAAAGGATCATCGAGGCTATGGTGACTTGGGATAGTCTTAACATGGTGTGAGCATGCGCCAAGTCAACCCAAATAAAGCATCAAAGGAGAATACCACAATATTATGCTTTAATATGCTAAAACAACGCATGATTCTTTCAAGGCACATTAAGCAATCTTATTTTTTATAACAAGTCATGCTACAGAAAAAATCACTAAGCATAAATCCAAAACAATATCAAGCATGACATGACAAAGCATATGCCACAGTCAAAAACATGCTCCTTTTACCACTTAAGCATGAAAGTTTCCTACTCTTTTCCAATCCAAACCAAACTTATTTGAAAACTAATGTATGAAAGAGGGGGTCCAACCAATTTATTCAAGCAAACTAAGGAAACCAAGCAAACGAAAACCAAAAATGAAAACAAAGACGCTCCAAGAACAACACAATTGTGCATGAAATAATAAAAATGAAGTGTTTGGAAGAAACCTGAGATTTTTATTGATGAAGAAGGGGATGCCCAAGGCATCCCCAAGATTTGACGCTTGTACTTCTTGGATATTTCTTGGGGTGACACGGGTGGCATCCCCAAGCTTGAGCTTTAGTCCATTCTTCATCCCATTACATCACTTTTTCCTTACACCTGAAATTTTTCCTTCATACAAAACTTCACACAATCTTTATTAGCAACATTAGTGTACTCAAAATAATAAGTCTTTGGGTTCAGTTTCAACACCAATAGAACTTCCATTAAAACACAAGATACTGTAGCTCTTCCCTGAAAAAGCTCAATTCCCCAAAAAGAACTCAAAAAGGAATCAACAAGAAGCAAATGCAAATAATGACAGAAATCTATCAAAACAGACCAGCAGGTAATAACCAATTTTTTTGAAGACCTTCTGTTGCTCAAATCGAAAAGTGTTGAACTAACGAAAGTTGGATAACAACCTGGGATAGAATCACACAAAATCACAGCTCAAACCAACTTACAGAGATTATACACGAATTTTTACAGTAAAGCATAAAAATCTGTTTCGGGGCAGCCACTTTCCCAAGCATTACATCTCTCTCATTAGAGGTTACTCTTGGCACAAAAAGCAAATAAAAAGGATAAGGAGCGGTTATTACAGAGGTAATAACTTCCAAGACTCATCTAAAACTTTTGGGTTATCTCCCAATAAGTACTTTTCTTTAACGCCTTTAAGTTAGGCATAAGAAGCAAGAAAAGAATCAAGTGTTCTCAAATGAAAAAGCATTAAAACCAAATTTCTTGCCCTTACCTCTCTTACTTTTATTCTTAACCTTGGGGAACTTATGATTGTTTGGTGGAGAAGCAAAGTGCATGGTGCCCTTTTCCATATATATTATTGCTCCAGGGAGTTTTAATAGGGATCTTCCAAGTGTAATTTGTCTTTTTCCTACACATTAAATAACAAGATAATCAGTAGAAACCATTTTCCCTAGGATCTTTGTAAATACTCCTTCAGCTATTCCAATGGGTAATATTGTGGCATTATTAGCAAGAAATATTTCTTCTCCTCCTTTAGAAAGTCCCCAAACATTCAAAGATTCATAGATATCTTTAGGCATAAGACAGAATTCAGACATGATATCATAGCGAGCATGAAAAGTTTTATTATTTATAACAATCTTTACTATAGGAAGCCATTTTGAGGGTTCAGAATTTATTGGAACATAATCATGATGTTCTCTAAGCGTATTATAGCAATCTTTTAAACTAGTAGTGTGGGTCTCAACAGTGTTCAATCTAGCAAGTATGTTTACAAAGGAAGAATCAGATATGCTAGGCAAGTTGTAAGTTAAGACCAATTTCTTTATGGCATTAAAAGCATCATCCTCATTGCATTGGAGGAAATATCCTCCGACTACAGCATCCAAAGCATATATATATAGCAAAGAGTAGTTCCAAGGTAAAAACTGCTAAAAAACAAGCTTTGAGTCATTTTAGGTTCAGTTTTTTCATGTAAATCAGAGATTCTACACCAAGCTTCTTTGAAACTCTCTTCAATTCCTTGTTTGAAAGTGAAAATCATTTCCTCGGGTGACATAGTGATTGGAGCAATGCTAGACATAATGGCAACTTAAGATAGGAACTAATATTTTTTTGTGTGTTTTTGGTAAGGAAAGCAAACTTAGTATAACTAATTTTTTGTGTTTTTGATAAAGAAACAAGTAAACAAAGAAGAAATAAACTAAGAAAAACAAAAATAACAAAGTAAAGAGATTGGTTATGAGGGACTCCCCTTGTGAAGATGTCCTTGACTCCCTGGCAACAGCGCTAGAAAAATAGCTTGATGGCTCAAAATATATCGAGCTCGTTGGGGAACCCCAAGAGGAAGGTATGATGAGCACAGCATAAAGTTTTCCCTCAGTTATGAAACCAAGGTTATCGAACCACTAGGAGCAAGGAAACACCTCCAAGGTGTTGTTTCCAATTTGGAATCCTGCACAACACAACCACAAAACTTTGCCTCCAACTTACAGTGAGGTTGTCAATCTCACCAGTTTTGCTAAAAACAAAGGATTAAACGTATTGTGTGGAAGAAAGAAATAGCTTGCAGAAAGTAAACAGAAAACAGTAAACAGTTGTAGATTGATGGTAAAATAAAGGACCGGGGTCCATACTTCACTAGTGGTGATTCTCCTTAAAATAGATGACATGTTGGGTGCACAAATTACAGCGGGGCAATTGACAAACATAGAGAAAGCATACATGCATATACTAATCATCTTGACTCCTATGAAATTTGATTGGGCATTACAACATTATACATAGACCATAATCCAACTGCATCTATGACTAATAATCCAACTTCAGGTTATCATCCGAACCCCCTCCAGTATTAAGTTACAAGCAACAGATAATTGCATTAAGCATTGCATGTAAAGTAAACAATATGATTGTTCTATGAACAAAGATTGCTGTTTTCTCCCTAGTAGCAATAGCACATCTAGTACCTTAGAGATTTCTATCACTTCCCCAGATTACTAGAGGCATGAACCCACCATCGAGCATAAATACCCCCTCTTGGAGTTGCTAGCATCTACTCGGCCAAAATAGCTACTAATAACGGAGAGCATGCAAGATCACAAATAACCAAGACATGATAGAATCAATAATCAATCTGAAATAGCATCTCAATATCCATCGGATCCCCACAAACACAACATGTAGGATTACAAATAGATGATCTTGATCATGAACAGAGCTCACAAGATCTAGACATGATGGCACAAAGGAGGAGAACCAACCATCTATCTACTACATGGACCTGTAGTCCAAGGATGAACTACTCACGCATCACACTGGAGGCTTGCATGGTGATGAAGAAGGCCTCTAGGGTGAATTCTCCCCTTCAGCAGGGTGCCGGGAAGAACTTCAGATCCCTCTCGATCTAAGGATGGAGATGAGGGTGGCTACAGACTCTTTCGTGGAATTTGATCGGGTCCTTAGGGATTTTGTATTGGAGGTAATATATAGGCGAAAGGGGAGGTCGAGGGCGTGCCCTAGGCGGCCGCACCACCCCTTGGCGTGGGCTAGGCCTAGCCGTGCGGTCAGGTGGTGTGGCTGGCCCCTGACCCCTCTCCGTCTCGTCTTCTGGCTCCGTGTCCCCCTCGGTGAATTATTGACTTTGGCTTTTGTCCCGTCCAATTCCGAGAATATTCATTTTCTGACTTTCCTGGAACCAAAAATAGCAGAAAACAGGCAGCTGGCACGGTGGCATCTTGTTAATAGGTTAGTCCAAGAAAGTGTATAAAAAGTACTCCAAAGTGTGGACAAAACATAAGAAGTAAATAAAAACCAAGCATCGAACATCAAAAATTATAGATACGTTAGCAACGTATCACCCGGCTCTAGGTGTGTGAATATTCAAAGTTTACAAGATGGGGGCCAAGTGGAACTTAACCTGGCTCTAGGTGTGTGAATATTCGAAGTTTACAAGATCCGGGCCAAGTGGAACTTAACCCAGCTCTAGGTGTGTGAATATTCGAAGTTTACAAGATCCGGGCCAAGTGGAACTTAACCCGGCTCTAGGTGTGTGAATATTTGAAGTTTACAAGATCCGGGACAAATGGAACTTAACTTGGCTCTAGGTGTGTGAATATTCGAAGTGTACAAGATCCGGGCCAAGTGGAACTTAACCCGGCTCTAGGTGTGTGATTATTCGAAGTTTACAAGATCCGGGCCAAGTGGAACTTAACCCGGCTCTAGGTGTGTGAATACTCAAGCTATTAAGAAACTACACGAATTTTCCAAGAGCATCCGGCCGAGTTACAAGTTACTCCCTCGGAGGCTCGAGGACTAGTGGATATATCTATAAGTACTTGTGCCTATTAAGAGCATGACAAGAAGGTTTTACCTCCATCATTTGGCTAGCAAGGGAAATAGTCTTGGTCGATGTGTTCATTTGAGCGCTGAACTCGACAGGACCAAACTTCTCAGGGAGATAGTCATTGGGGTTGATGAACTCGGTGTCATTCCAATTGTTGATGTATTCGATCAACATCAAGCCATAATGTTCCCCGCTGAGCATCTGGGTCGCCACTAATCCCTTGGAATGGGCCTCTTTCCTTGCGATCTAGGCGGCATCGGGGCTAGTGTGAAGAGTGAACTACTTGCTACCAGTAGACCCAGAAGCAGCAGGGTTGGAGGAGGCACTCCCCTTCTTTATCATGGACGTGATAGTACGATGTCCAGATTCGGTTGTTGATTCCTTGGGGGTCCTGATGGCCTCCGCAGGAGTTTGGCTCTTAGGGGCATCAGGCCCTTTCTTCGCCTTGGTGCTAGGCTTGGCCTGAGCTTTTTGCTGGAAGATATCCTTCACAGAAGATGCAGGCATAGGAGTTCTAGCCTTTGGGCTAGGCTGACCTTGGTCCTCTCGCCGAGTCGTGGAAGACCCGGACGAGGCAGCAGGAGTTGGTGCTGATGCTAATGCTGGAGCTGATGCTGCTACTAGTACTAGTGATGTTGCTGGTACTGGTGCTAGTGCTACTGCTAGTGCTGGTCCTAGAGCTGATGCTGCTGTTGTTGCTAGTACTGGTACTGGTGGAGAAGAAATTTGGGTCGGTGCCGATGAAACTGGCACCTCGGTGGTGGTAGGTTCCGGCTGAGCCGAAGAGGAGCTGGGGAGATCCGGCATAGCTGTATCCTCGGTAGTGCCACTTCCCCCGCATCAATGTTTCCCTCCTCATGATGAGGTGGGCTAAGATTCAGAGCAGCCGTTGAGCTCTCTTGAATAGGGCTCAGCGGGCGCACGTCATCGTCACAAGGGGGAGATGGGGCACTCCGGATGCGCGAAGCAATGCTTGAGCCGCTCTGGAGGATCTCCATGGCTGCCCTGCCGAATAAGAAAAAGAACAACAAGTTATGATAGAAAAAGACAAACAAGAAATACGTGAAGATAGTGAAGTATGATCCAAAAAATGGACAAGGAAGGAAAAAAAGACTTAATCGGATGAGGATGGAGGTTCCCTAGGCCGGGGCGCTCTTCGGACTGTGGTCTTGACCTTGGGCTCGGGTTTGTTGGTGCCCTTGATGCCAGGTTTCTTCTGCCTCTTCTTAGCTGGGGCAGCTCTGAAGAAGCAACTGAGGTCGCAGCACGCTTCTTGGAGGGTGCAGGAACCAGGTCGCCCACGGCAAGAGGAGGATCCTCGTGGACCTGCCCGGCCAGGTTACTTGAAGCCAAGTCAATCGAAAACGCGTAAGAAATGGGCATCGGATCAAGTACCTCCATAATCTCAATATCGGAGTCGTCGTTGTCATCAGGCCAATCCCTTAAAGAAGAGTCCTTACTAGAGGATTGTCTCAAGCCATCCGGAGTGGGCAAGAACATTTCCGTGTCTGGCTCCTTCGTGTCCGAGACTAGGCCATCCTTTCCCTAGTTAAGGGACGGCTCCTTACCATCTTTGACGGTTTGTTGAAGAAACAACTGAAGACAAAAATACAAAAGAATCAAGTAAGAAGATTATCCGACATAAGGCAAGACTCAGAAAACGGAACAAGTGAGAAACATACCGGAGGAGGCAGCTTATCCCGGCAGAAATGTTCTAGCCCCCATTTCCACTCCTCGGTGAACTCCTTTTCTATCTTGAAGATAGCCTTGACTTGGCGGAAATCTCAGTGTTGTTGAGCTCGAAGGAGGAAGTTTGGTTGGGATCAAGGTGCCCACTAATTTGGTAGAGCTTGTGAGTGTGTTTCTGTAGAGGAGAGATCTAGCTACGAACGAAGGTGATCATCACTTCCTTGATGCGTAGCCCCAACTTATTGAGCTCCTTGATTTGCTTATCCACCTGATTCGCCAAGGAATTTGGCCGTCTTGGGATCCGGTCCCACAAGGAGGTGTCTGGAGCACCTAGCTTGAAGGGGCACAACCAAATCAGGTCCTCATCCGTGTTGTTCCTCACATAGAAGAACGTCCGGGGATAGCCTTTGCAAGACTCGAGACCGGTGACTCGGGGGAATGCAGAGTTCTTGCGGGGAGAGATAGAAGCGCCACCGCACTGAGTTAAGGATTTGCCGGCAGGGGCAAGAAAAGGATCAGGGATAACATTTTTGCGGAGGCCAAAGAACTTGATCCAGAGCTTGTTGGAGGGCCAGAGGCTAACATACCCCTCTATGTCGGATGCAAAGGAGGAAAGGGAGGTGATGGCATTTCCCGGAAGATGATGCGGTTGGGGCTTGTAAGCATTGATGAAATCATGGAAGAAATTGCTAACTAGGAGACTGATATGTCGTAAACGTATCTATAATTTTTGATGCTCCATGCTTGTTTTATATCAACTTTCTTATGTTTTGTTAACACTTTGAGGATTTTTTATACATTTTCTGGAACTAATCTATTGACAAGATGCCACAGTGCCAGTTGCTTATTTTCTGCTGTTTTGGTTTCAGAAAAGCTAGTAAAGAAATATTCTTGGAATTTGACAAAACAAAAGCCAAAGTTCCTATTTTACCAGAAGACTCACGAAACCAGAAGACAAGATGGAGAGGGGCCATGAGGGGCCCACACCACCTGGTGGCGCGGGCCAGGCCAGGCCGCGCCACGGGGTGGTGTGGCCGCCTCGGTCTCTGCCTCGACCTCTCCTTTCACCTATATAACCCCCCGAGACTAAAACCCTAAGTACTAGATCAGAATTCCACAAAAAGTTCCACAGCACCGCCGCCACCGAAGAGGAGATTCGAGGGACAGAAGTCTCTGTTCTGGCACCCTGTTGGGACGGGGAAGTGCCCTTGGAGCCATCTCCGTCGACTCCGCCACCATCTCCATCGCCGTTGCTGACTCCCAAGATGAGGAGGGAGTAGTTCTCTATCGAGGCTAAGGGCTCTACCGATAGCTATGTGTTCGTCTCTCTCTCTATGCATGATCTTATTGAGATCATGAGCTTTGCAATCTAGTTGAATAAGTAGATCTATTCTGCTAATCAAGTGCTTTAATTAATATTTGTTATCCCCACGTGTGTGAAGTTGACAATGTGCAGACCGTGTGGCACTTAGGCTAAGGTTACAAAAATACTTATCATGAGTATAATTTGAGTTGGATGTCTCTATGCGAATGTGGTGTTTGTTGGAACCATCTAGCGCTCAAGGTGATAGTGAGGGGTTATCTAGATGGGGAAAGTGAACTTTAAGGTGTGTTGTTATAGCCCTACATCGTCCAACCGGACAGTAGTTCAGGGTAGCATAATGAAGAGAAGATATTTATATGAGAGTCTCCACTAGTGAAAGTATGATCCCTAGGCCTTGTCTCTAAGCATTGAAACACCGTTTACAATCAGTCATGTTACATGTTTGCTTGCTGCCACTCTTATTTCAGATTGCAATTACCACTTATATTCATCCATATTACTTGTATTTCACTATGTCTTTGCCGAACTAGTGCACCTATACACCTGAAAAGTGTATTGGGTGTGTTGGGGACACAAGAGACTTCGTGCATCTTGATTGCAGGGCTGCTTGAGAGGGATACCTTTGACCATTTCCTCTCTGATTTCGATAAACCTTGGGTGATCCACTTAAGGAAACTTGCTAATGTTCTACAAACCTCAACACTTGGAGGCCCAACACTGTCTACAAGAATAGAAGCATGCATAGACATCAAGCTATTTTCGGGCGCCATTACCGGGGAGTAAAGAAGAATAAGTTCCCATGTCAACAACACACCATCAAAGCTATTTTCTGGCGCCTTTGCCGGGGAGGTAAGGTAAAAGGTACTCACATCCTCTGGCTACTAAGCTATCTTCTAGTACTGTTGCTGGTGTGTGAGTGCTCTAAGTTATTTCCTTTAGATTCTGCAATTATATGTTTTTGTTTCTTGTTTTAATTTTCACTAGTTAGGCTTAATGGAAAACAAAAAAAAACTTAGAGAGTTTTTTAGTATTTTTCCTGAGGTAGAACATGAATGGTTTGAAACGATAATTAAAAAACCCATGGAACTTTCTTTGCATGCTAATAGCAATGTTATTAGTATGAATTCTTTGAACACCATTATTGCTAATGCTATGGAAAAGTCTAAGCTTGGGGAAGCTGATTTTGATGAGCATGATATTTTTAGTCCCCCAAGCATGGAGGAGAAAATTTACTTTGATGATACTATGCCTCTGATATATGATGATTAGAATGATGATTATGATATTTTCAGTCCACCTACTATTGAGGAGAAAATTGATTATGATTACAATATGCCTCCTATATTTCATGATTATGGTGATGAGAATAATAATGATAGCTATTTTGTTGAATTTCCTCCCACTATGATTAATAAGAATGACTATGCTTATAGGGAGAGTAATAATTATTTTATGCATGTGGCTCATGATAAGAATGTTTATGTGATATTTGTATTGTTATTCTATTCATGATGCTACTGAAAGTTATTATGAGAGAGGGAAACATGGTTTTATGTTTCTCAACAATATTAAGTTTCCCCTCTTTATGTTGAAAATTTTGAAGTTGCACTTGTTTTGCTTTCCTATGCTTGTTGCTTTGTGCTTTCTGACTTGTTTCTTTACAAGATTATTTTTCATAGGAAGTGGGTTAGACTTAAATGTGTTCCATATTTTCTTCTTGATGCTCTCTTTTACTTCAATTCATATTTCTTATGTGAGCATCATCGAAATTGTCATGCCTATCTTAATGGCTATAAAGAAAGAGCTTTTGGGAGACAACCCATTATATTTTTATTTTTAGTTTTTTTTTGTTTTGTTTAGTCTTGGAAGTTATTGCCTTTGTAATAACCTATCCTTATCCTTTTTGTTTGCTTTTTGTGCCAAGAATAACCTCTAATGAGAGGGAAGTTGCTGTCCCGAAACAGATTTCTGTGCGTCACTATAAAAACTCATGAAAAATCTCAGCATGTCGGATTGAGATGTAATGTTTTTTGCCTATGCCCTAGGTTATTACCCAACTTTCGTTAGTTTTGCACTGTTCGAATTGAGCAACAGATGATTTTCGAAAAAATCGGTCTTTACATGCTGGTCTGTTTTGACAGATTTCTACCATTATTTGCATTTGCCTCTTAATCGGTTTCTTTTTTAGTTTATTTGATCACTTGAGATTTTATAAGGAATTTCTACAGTATCTTGTGTTTTAATGGAAGTTTTACTTGTGTTGAAACTAAACTCAATGACTTATTATCTTGAATACACTAATGTTGCTAATGAAGATTATGTGAAGTTTAGTATGAAGGAAATTTTCAAGTGTAGGGAAGAATAATGTGATGAGATGAAGTATGGACAAAATCTCAAGCTTGGGGATACCACCCATGTCACCATGATACGTTGCAAACGTATCAATAATTTTTGATGTTCCATGCTTGGTTTTATCTACTTTCTTATGTTTTGTCCACACTTTGGAGTACTTTTCATATGATTTCTTGGACTAACCTATTAACAAGATGCCACAGTTCCAGTTGCTTGTTTTCTGCTGTTTTGGTTCCAGGAAAGTCAGAAAATGGATATTCTCGGAATTGGACGGGACAAAAGCCATAGTCGATATTTTACCGGAAGACTCACGGAGCCAATAGACGAGACGGAGAGGGGCCAGGGACTGGCCACACCACCTGGTGGCGCGGGTCAGGCTAGGCCACGCCAGGGGGTGGTGTGGGCCCCTCCGACACCCCCTCGATCTCCCCTCTCGCCTATAAGAAACCTCCTGATGCATAAACCCTAAAGAGTCAATCAGAAATCCACGAAAAGTTCCACAGCGCTGCCACCACCGAAGGGGAGATTCGGGGGACAGAAAGTCTCTGTTCCAGGACCCTGCCGAGACGGGGAAGTGCCCTCGGAGCTATCTCCATCGATCTCCACCACCATCTCCATCACCGTTGCTGATTCCCATGATGAGGAGGGAGTAGTTCTCTCTCGAGGCTAAGGGTTCTACCGGTAGCTATGTGTTCATTTCTCTCTCTATGCATGATCATATTTTGATCATGAGCTTTGTAATCAAGTAGATCTACCTTGTTACTTGATACATTGCAAATGTATCTATAATTTTTGATGTTCCATGCTTGGTTTTATCCACTTTCTTGTGTTTTGCCCACACTTTGGAGTACTTTTCATATGATTTCTTGGACTAACCTATTAACAAGAGCCACAGTTCCAGCTACCTGTTTTCTGCTGTTTTTGGTTCCAGGAAAGTCAGAAAATGAATATTCTTGGAATTGGACGGGACAAAAGCCAAAGTGCCTATTTTTCCGGAAGTCATCAAATGCCAGAGTACGAGACGGAGAGGGGCCAGAGGCACCACACCACCTGGCCACGTGGCCCAGCCTAGCCCGCGCCAGGGGGTGGTCTAGCCGCCTCCGGCACCCCCTCAGCCTCCCATTCCGCCTATAAGATGCCCACGGGACGAAAACCCTAAGTACCCGATCAAAAATCCACGAAAGAGTCTGTAGCCGCCATCATCTCCATCCCTAGATCGGGAGGGATCTGCAGCTCTTCCTGGCACCCTGCCTGAGAGGGGAATTCACCCTGGAGGCCTTCTTCATCACCATGCAAGCCTCCGGTGTGATGTGTGAGTAGTTCATCCTTGGACTATGGATCCATGTAGTAGTTAGATGGCTGGTTCGCCTCCTTTGTGCTTTCATGTTTAGATCTTGTGACCTTCGTTCAAAATCAAGATCATCTATTTGTAATTCTGCATGTTGGGTTTGCGGGGATCCGATGGATATTGAGATGCTATTTCAGATTGATTATTGATTCTATCATGTCTTTGTTATTTGTGATCTTGCATGCTTTCCGTTGTTAGTAGCTATCTTGGCCAAGTAGATGCTAGCAACTCCAAGAGTTAGTATGTATGCTCGATAGTCGGTTCATGCCTCTGGTAATCTGGGGAAGTGACAGAAATCTCTAAGGTACTAGATGTGTTGTTGCTACTAGGGAGAAAACAACAATCCTTTGTTCATAGAACAATCGTATTGTTTACTTTACACGCAGTTCATAAAGCAATAATCTATTGCTTGCAACCTAATACTGGAGGGGGTTCGGATGATAACCTGAAGGTGGATCATTAGTCATAGATGTAGTTGGATGGTGGTCTATGTATAATGTTATAATGCCCAATCGAATCTCAAAGGAGTCAAGATGATTAGTATATGCACGTATTGCTTTCTTGATGTTTGTCGATTGCCCCGCTATAATTTGTTCACCCAGCATGTTATCTATCTTAAGGAGAGCCACCTCTAGTGAACTATAGATCTCGGTCCTTTTTCTTTTACATACAATCTACAAATTGTTTACTGTTTTGTGTTTACTTTCTGCAAACTATTACTTCCTTCCATTCTATATGTTTAATCCTTTGTTTTCAGGAAAACACGGTGAGATTGACAACCTCATCGCAAGTTGGGGACAAAGTTTTGTGGTTGTGTTGTGCAGGTCTCCACGTTGCTACTAGCACTGGTAGTGCGCCCTGCCAAGGCTCAGCTAGCAACACCTTTGGGGTGTTTCCTTGCTCCTACTGGTTCGATTAAACCTTGGTTTCATAACTGAGGGAAACTTGCTGCTGTGCTCATCATACCTTCCTCTTGGGGTTCCCAACGAGCTCTACATCAACACCGAGCCATCAAGCATTTTTCTGGCGCCGTTGCCGGGGAGTCAAGGACATCTTCACAAGGGAAGTCCTTCATAACCAATCTCTTCTCTTTGTAATTTTTGTTTTGCTTAGTTTCCTTTTGTTTTGTTTGCTTGTTTCTTTATCAAAAACAAAAAAAATTTATTAGTTTTACTAGTTTGCTTTCTTTATTGAAAACACACAAAAAAAAATTAGTTCCTTTCTTAAGTTGCCACTATGTCTAGCCTTGCTCCAAATACTATGTCACCCGAGGAAATGATTTTCACTTTTAAACAAGGAATTGAGGAAAGTTTTAAAGAAGCTTGGTCTAGAATCTCTGATCTACATGAAAAAACTGAGCCTAAAATGACTCAAAGCTTGTTCCTTAGCAGTTTTTACCTTGGAATTGCTCTTTGCTATAGATATGCTTTAGATGCTGTTGTGGGAGGAGATGTCCTCAAATGTAATGAGGATGATGCTATTAATTCCATAAATAAATTGATCCTTACTTACAACTTGCCTAGCCAAACTGATATTTCTTTCGCAAAAATTTTTGCTAGATTGAACACTCTTGAGACTAGCACTACTAGCTTAAAATATTACTATAATATGCTTAGGGAGCATCACAATTATGTTCCAATAAATTCTGAACCATCAAAGTGGCTCCCTACAGTAAAGATTGAGATAAACACTGAAACTTTTCAAGCTCGCTGTGATATCATGTCTAAATTTTGTCTTATGCCCAAAGATATTTATGAATCTTTGAATACTTGGGGGCTTACTGAAGGAGGAAAATAAATATATCTTGCTAATAATGCTACCATTTTACCTATTGGAATAGCTGAAGGAGTGTTTACAAAGATCCTTGGGAAAATGATTTCTACTGATTATCTTGTCATTGAATGTGCAGGAAAAGGACAAATTACACTTGGAAGGTCCTTATTAGAACTCCTTTGAGCAATAATAGATGTGGGAAAGGGAACCATGCACATTTCTTCTCCACCAAACAATCACATTTTCCCCAAGGATAAGAATAAAAGTAAGAGAGGTAAGTGCAAGAAATTTGGTCTTAATGCTTCTTCATTTGAGAAAACTTAATTCTTTCTTGCTTCTTATGCCTAACTTAAAGGCGTTAAAGAAAAGTACTTATTGGGAGATAACCCAAAAGTTTTAGATGAGTCTTGGAAGTTATTACTTGAGTAATAACTGCTCCTTATCCTTTTTATTTGCTTTTTGTGCCAAGAGTAACCTCTAATGAGAGAGAAGTAATGATTGGGAAAGTTGTTGTCCCGAAACAGATTTCTGTGCTTCACCGTAAACATTCATGTAAAATTTCTGACCGTCTTTTTGAGGCGTGAATTTTTGTTCTTCTGCCCTAGGTTGTTATCTAACTTTTGTTAGTTCAACACTTTTTGATTTGAGCAACAGAAGGCCTTCGAAAAAATTCGTCTTTACCTACTGGTCTGTTTTGACAGATTTCTGCCATTTTCTGCATTTGCTTCTTGTTGGTTCCTTTTTGAGTTCTTTTGGGGAATCGAGTTTTTTGAGGGAAGTGCTACAGTAGCTAGTGTTCTAATGGAAGTTTATTTGGTGTTAGAACTGAACCTTAAGACTTATTTATCTTGAGTGCACTAATGTTGCTAATAAAGATTGTGTGAACTTTTGTATGAAGGAAAATTTTCAAGTGTATGGAAGGAATGAGTAATGAGATGAAGGATGGACTAAAGCTCAAGCTTGGGGATGCCACACATGTCACCCCAAGAAAAATCCAAGAAGTACAAGCGTCAAATCTTGGGGATGCCCAAGGCATTCCCCTTCTTCATCAATAAAAATCCCAGGTTTCTTCCAAACGCTTCATTTTTATTGTTTCATGCACAATTGTGTTGTTCTTGGAGCGTCTTCTTTTTCGTTTTTGTTTTGGTTTTCGTTTGCTTGGTTTCCTTAGTTTTCTGAATAAATTGGTTGGACCCCCTCTTTCTTATATTGGTTTGCAAATAGTTTGGTTTGGTTTGGAAAAGAGTAGGAAAGTTCATGCTTATGTGGTAAAAAGAGCCCTTTTTTACTTTGGCCTATGCTCTATCATGCCATGCTTGATATTGTTTTGGCTTTATGCTTAGTATTATTTGCTGTAGCATGACTTGTTATAAACAATTGAGATTGCTTAATGTTCCTTGGATGAATCATGTGTTGTTTTAGCATATTAAAGCATAGTATAGTGGTATTCTCCTTTGATGCTTTATTTGGGTTGACTTGGCGCATGCTCACACCATGTTATGACTATCTCAAGTCACCATAGCCTTTATTATCCTTTAGTTTTCAACTTGTAGTATCACTTTATGCTTTGATCAATGATGTTTTGTCGCTCTGCATGATTATGGCCATTATTGCTCTCTTAGTTTGTCGCTCCCAGTCTTTTGCTAGCCTCCACAACCAAGTATGAGTTCCACTCATGCATCCAACTCCCTAAACCAAGTTATTCCAAAGAGTACACCGTACCTACCCATTAGCTTATGCTATTCCAAGTATATTCATGCTTTTTTTACCTTCCGAATTAAACATGTTATGAGAAAACTAGTGATTAAAGCTCTCACAAACTTGATGGCACACTTTACTTTTCTTGCCCTTAATAAACTTGAACCATTGTGTCTTCTATGTTGTATATGTTTCCACTTATTTGATGGGAATTAGCAGAACCATGCTTTCATGGGGAACGCTTTCAACATTGCACTTGGTACTTGTACCTAGTTGATATCATGCTCTTTTGTATATGGATGTCGTCGGTGTGAAATGAAAGGGGAGCTTGTAAGTCCATGGAGTTATGTATATGTGTTAGAGAAACGCCTGGGCCGCTGGTCTAATCCATGCTGACATGGTGGAAACCTGCAGCGTAACCATAATGAGCTGTCTATGAAGCATTCTTCTTATAAAAAAGATTCCTATTGAGAAAAAAGAGAGAAAAAGAAAAAAGAGATATTATGAAAAGAGGAAAGAGATAAAAAAGCACCATATTCCCATGGTAAATAGGAACATTGCTGAGATGCTCGTTGTCTGCTTGCCTTGTCATTTTGATATGGGGATTCTTCCGTATCATCGGGCAAGGGGTACCCCATTGGCGGTTCTCTATGATACACATGTACTTACGACGACAAGAACTTACCAGTGACTAAACTTGAGTAGCATGAGGAGCGGCCCTCGTATACAAGGGACATGAGATTTCTAACTTATACTTCGTCAAGCATGTACACCATAGTTTGTTCACTTTAACCTTAATCACCTTCAAGATGCTTATGATAGGGGCAATGAGAGCTGAAAGCTATAAGTACCATAATTTTTGGAAGCTCTTTATGAGACTTGAATCCATTCTTCCTTCTATGAAGGCCTTTCTTCCACCATTATATGAGTCTCCACCTTCTACCTTTATGCACCTACTTTGAGAGCATAGTGGCCATTCTTAGTTCTATGTGCATTGTCCCAAGACTAGTTGGTTGATGCATAACTTGATATTGCTTGTTTTAAACTATTTGTATCTAGTCACTCTTATGAACTTTCAAGTTGTCCTATGCATTTATATTTTCTACTCTATGAGGGACAAGCTAAATGCTATTATGCTTTGTTTTCTTTATGTGAAATAAACAAACGTCTTGCAAAGCATTGTTATTCATGAATCTTTTGTTTGTGCCTTTTCATGTTGCATCATAGTTTCTTTGTCTTATTGCTAGAACTTTGTCTTTCATGTTATGATTGAAGTACTATGATCCCAGCTTTGAATGTTTTACAAATACTTTGATCAAGTCTTTGATGGTGCATGTCACCTCAAAAATTATTCTTTCTTTTTATCACTTACCTACTCGAGGATGAGCAGGAGTTAAGCTTAGGGATGTTGATACATTGCAAATGTATCTATAATTTTTGATGTTCCATGCTTGGTTTTATCCACTTTCTTGTGTTTTTCCCACACTTTGGAGTACTTTTCATATGATTTCTTGGACTAACCTATTAACAAGAGCCACACTGCCAGCTGCCTGTTTTCTACTATTTCTTGTTCTAGGAAAGTCAGAAAATGAATATTCTCTGAATTGGACGGGACAAAAGCGAAAGTGCCTATTTTTCCGGAAGTCATCAAATGCCAGAGTACGAGACGGAGAGGGGCCAAGGGGCCACCACACCACCTGGCCGCGCAGCCTAGCCTGGCCCGCGCCAGGGGGTGGTCTGGCCGCCTCCGGCACCCCTCGGCCACCCCTTCCGCCTATAAGATGCCCTCGGGACGAAAAACCTAAGTACCCGATCAAAAATCCACGAAAGAGTATGTAGCCGCCGTCATCTCCATCCCTGGATCGGGAGGACTCCGAAGCTCTTGCCGGCACCCTGCTGTAGAGGGGAATTCACCCTGGAGGCCTTCTTCATCACCATGCAAGCCTCCGGTGTGATGCGTGAGTAGTTCATCCTTGGACTACGGATCCATGTAGTAGCTAGATGGCTGGTTCTCCTCCTTTGTGCTTTCATGTTTAGATCTTGTGAGCTCCGTTCATGATCAAGATCATCTATTTGTAATTTTGCATGTTGTGTTTGCGGGGATCCGATGGATATTGAGATGTTATTTCAGATTGATTATTGATTCTATCATGTCTTTGTTATTTGTAATCTTGCATGCTTTCCGTTGTTAGTAGCTATCTTGTCCAAGTAGATGCTAGGAACTCCAAGAGTTAGTATTTATGCTCGATAGTGGGTTCATGCCTCTGGTAATCTGGGGAAGTGACAGAAATCTCTAAGGTACTAGATGTGTTGTTGCTACTAGGGAGAAAACAACAATCCTTTGTTCATAGAACAATCGTATTGTTTACTTTACACGCAGTTATTAAAGTAATAATCTATTGCTTGTAACTTAATACTGGAGGGGGTTCGGATGATAACCTAAAGGTGGATTATTAGTCATAGATGTAGTTGGATGGCGGTCTATGTATAATGTCGTAATGCCCAATCGAATCTCAAAGGAGTCAAGATGATTAGTATATGCACGTATTGCTTTCTCGATGTTTGTGGATTGCCCCGCTGTAATTTGTTCACCCAGGATGTTATCTATCTTAAGGAGAGCCACCTCTAGTTAACTATGGATCCCGGTCCTTTTTCTTTTACATACAATGTACAAATTGTTTACTATTTTGTGTTTACTTTCTGCAAACTATTACTTCCTTCCATTCGATATGTTTAATCCTTTGTTTTCAGCAAAACACGGTGAGATTGACAACCTCATCGCAAGTTGGGGACAGAGTTCTGTGGTTGTGTTGTGCAGGTCTCCACGTTGCTACTAGCACCGGTAGTGCGCCCTGCCAAGGCTCAGCTAGCAACACCTTTGGGGTGTTTCCTTGCTCCTACTGGTTTGATTAAACCTTGGTTTCATAACTGAGGGAAACTTGTTTCTGTGCTCATCATACCTTCCTCTTGGGGTTCCCAACGAGCTCTACATCAACACCGAGCCATCAAGCATTTTTCTGGCGCTGTTGCCGGGGAGTCAAGGACATCTTCACAAGGGGAGTCCATCATAACCAATCTCTTTACTTTGTTATTTTTGTTTTGCTTAGTTGGGGACACAAGAGACTTCTTATATCTTGATTGTAGGGTTGCTTGAGAGGGAATACCTTTGACCACTTCCTCCCTGAGTTTGATAAACCTTGGGTGATCCACTTAAGAGAAAACTTGCTGCTGTTCTAGAAACCTCTGCACTTGGAGGCCCAACAACTATCTACAAGAATAGAAGTGCGTAGACATCACACCCCAAGAAATATTCAAGAGGTACAAGCGTCAAAGCTTGTGGATGCCCAAGGCATTCCCTTCTTCATCAATAATCTCAGGTCTTCTTTCAAGACACTTTATTTTTATTACATTCTGCTCTCTATGTTGTTCTTGGAGCGTCTTTGTTTTTAGTTTTGTTTTGCTTTCTTTGCCAAAATAAGTTGGTTGGATCCCAACACACTTCTTTTGGAGAGATACACGCCCCGTTATTCATTGCCTAGAACACTCTAGTTTTCACTCTTATTGTTCTGTGAGTGTTCCCCTTTGCTAGCATTGCGTTTAGCTTTAGTTTTCTTATTCTTTTGTCTTAGAACTTTTTAGTTCTTCTTTGTAGATGGGTGAGACATGCTCTCTGGTCTTTCTTGATTATTATCTTTGAGAGTTGTTTCAAATAAGTCGATTGGTGTTGGAAAAGAGTAGGAAGTTTCATGCTTATAGTGGTACAAAAGGAAGCTTGTTTTGACTGTGACTTAGACTTTATCATGTCATGCTACATGTTGCTTTGACCATATCCTTAGTGATTATTGTTGTAGCCTGACTTGTTTCAAACAATTAAGATTGCTTAATGTGCCTTGAAAGAATCGTGTGTTGTTTTAGTATACAAAAGCATAATATTGTGGTATTCTCCTTTGATGTTTTATTTGGGTTGATTGGCACATGCTTACACCATGTTAAGACTATGAACCAGTCACCATAGCCTCTATGATCATTTAGTTTTTGACTTGCAATATCACTTTATGATTTAATTAATAATGGTTTGTTGCTTTGCATGATTATGGCCATTATTGCTCTCTTAGTTGGTCACTCTCAGTCTTTTGCTAGCCTCCACATGTACTGAGTATCAGTTCTGCTCATGCATCCAACCTCCAAGAAAACCAAGTTATTCCAAAGAGTCCACTATAAATTCCCATGCATGGTGTGTTACACCATTCCAAGTATATTCATGTTTTATCTACCTTCTAAATTAAACTTTTGTTATGTGAAAATTAGTGATTAAAGCTCTCACAAACTTGATGGCACACTTTATTTTCTTGACCTTAATAAACCTGAACCATTGTGCCCATATATGTTTCTTATATGCTTGCACTTTATAAGTTGTGAATTAGCAGAACATGTTACCATAGGGAACGATATCATGTTCTTTTGTTTATGGATCCCGACGGTGTGAAATAAAAGGGGACCTTGTAAGATCTTGGAGTTTGTATGTGTGTTAGAGAAACGTCGGGGCGGCTAGCTTAATCCATGCCTAATCATGGTGGAAACTTGCAGCATAACCATAGTGAGCATTCTATGAAGCATCCTCAATAAAAACCTATGCAAATAGCAAATAAAAAGATCGCTAAGATGCTCATTGTTTGTTGCCTTGTCAGTTTGATATGGAAAAGCTCTTGTGTCATGGGTCAAGGGGTACCCCGTTGGCGGTTCTCCATGATACACATGTACTTACAATGAAAAGAACTTACTTGTGACTAAAGTTGAGTAGCATGAGGATCAGTACTCGTAAGCAAGGGGCATGAGATTTTCAACTTATAACTTGTCAAGCATATCCTCATAATTGTGTCACTTTAACCTTAATCACCTCAAGATGCTTATGATAGGGGCAATGAGAGCTGAAAGCTAATAAGTACCATAATTTTTGGAAGCTCTTTATGAAACTTGAAATCCCTGCATCCTTCTGTGAAGGCCTTTCTTTTTTACTTTTATGTTGAGTCTCCATCTTCTATCTTTATGCACCAATTGAGAGAGCATAGTGGTCATTCTTAGTTTAATGTGCATTGTCCCAAAACTTGTTGATTGATTCATAACCTTGATATTGGTTGTTCTTAAATTATTTGTATCTAGTCACCCTTATGAACTTTGAAGGTGTCATATGTATGTATGTTTTGCTATACCATGAGGGACAAGCTGAATACCACTCTTATTATTTTTTCTATATGTGAAACAAACAAACGTCTTTCAAAGCATTGTTATTCATGATCTTTTGTTTATACCTTTTCATGTTACAACATAGTTGCTATGTCTTATTGTTAGAACTCTATCTTTCATGCTCATGTTTAGAGTACTTTGATACCAGCTAAGAATGTTTTAGAAATACCTTGATCAAGATTGTGATGGTGCATGTCATCTCAAAAATTATTATTTTTATCACTTACCTACTCGAGGACGAGCAGGAGTTAAGCTTGGGGATGCTTGATACGTCATAAACGTATCTATAATTTTTATGCTCCATGCTTGTTTTATATCAACTTTCTTATGTTTTGTTTCAACTTTGAGGCATTTTTATCCATTTTCTATAACTAACCTATCGAAAAGATGCCACATTCCTAGTTGTCGGTTTCTGATGTTTTTGGTTTCATAAACGCTAGTAAAGAAATATTCTCGGAATTGGACGAAACAAAAGCCAAAGTTCCTATTTTACCAGAAGACGCATGGAGCTAGAAGACGAGATGGAGAGGGGCCACGAGGGGCCCACACCACCTAGTGGTGCGGGCCAGGCCAGGCCGCGCCAGGGGTGGTGTGGCCGCCTCGGTGTTCGCCTCGACCTGTCCTTTCGCCTATATAAACCCCCTGAGATGAAATCCCTAAGTACCATATCAGAATTCCATGAAACGTTCTACAGCGCCGCCGCCACCGAAGAGGAGACACTACAAGAAAAGTTGGCTTTTACAATGGATGATTTTCGTGGTTGAAGGCCCGTTTTTCATGGCTGAAAAGTCTTCTACCACGGATGCCCTTCGTGGTAAAAGCCTCATCACAAAAGAATCTACCATGTTTTTTCTGATCATGGCGGATCGCACCCTTCAGCCACGAAAACTTGTTCTGTCATAGATATGTCCGCTAGCCGCGTTGACTGCTGACGTCATGCAAAATGCCACGTGGCAAACACCGTTAATGCCCAGTTACCGCCATTAATAGCCATAGAAACTGTGGTAGAAGCCAGCCCAGCCAAGGCCTACTAATAATTAAGTGGGCCGGCCCATTAGGAGAACACAATAAGACTATGGCCCTTTACTGTTTCGTCCGGAACTGTTTGAAATGGGCCCAAAGATGTGGCTAGCAGCGGCCCGTGAATGTCAGGCATGTTACTGTTTTGGCCTACAGAATCCCACATTGTTCGAATGGTGCGCGAACCATTAACATGCTGTGTCAAGTAGGCCTGATACTGTTAAGGCCCACGGTCAGCCCGTCACTATTCTCACAGCTCATTTTGGGCCACCTATGAATGGCCCACTTTTGAGAAGGTCCATTACTGTTCTGGTCTTTTACCGTACCGTCCGTCAACTTCTCGGGCTCACCAGCGGCCTGCAACTATTCTGATCTGGTACTATTCTGGCCTGCCAATATGTTTTGCCTGTTACTATTCCTGTATGGTAATATTTTCGGCCTGCTACTATTCTACCTCATTACAATTCTAGCCATCTACTGTTTAGGTACGTTACTGTTGTGGTCCTATACTGTTCCGGCCTTCCACTTTTCTGGTCAGTTACTAATCTGGCCCGTTACTGAGCTGGGTTGCCTCTGTTCTAGTATGTTACTGCTTTGGCCTATTACTGCTTTGGCCTATTATTGTTTTGGCATGTTACTGTTTTGGCCTATTACTGTTTTGGCCTATTACTGTTTTGGCATGTTACTGTTTGGCCTATTACTGTTCTAGCCTGTTACTGGTTGCCACTAGACGGTAGGCATCGCAGACACCTGCAGTTTCGGCCTTTCTGAAGCCTAGGAAAATATCATAAAAGGAGTACAATTAGGGAGCATCTTTTACTGTTCATGGTAGGCCTAATACAATAAGGGCAAATAACAAAGACCTAAACTCTTACCTCATCGACCTGACTGGCGCAGTTATGATACCGCCTACCGCCATGCATGGACGGAGTCAACTAAATGCCTACATGGCCCAACTCAAAAAAATGCCTACATGGCCTATGCGAGTTATCTAGATATTGCATCATTTGCAAACTTCTTAAAAATATTACATAATATCAATGCTCGGGAAAGAAAATTCAGCATTTCAATTGAAAACGAAGTTGATTGCATTGTCCTCAATTTGCTTTCTCAATCCATCAAAAGCATCTCCTTTTGAGTGTGACAGCTACATTGGAAAACCACCTTGAGACATGATCTTGCAGCCCCCTCTTGGTGGGAATAGCAATAATTGCAGTCTGAAACTAAGTGATAACAAGTTAATACAATAAACAGGACAAACTACTCATAGCTTAGAATGAACCAAATAGAAATTTTAATCACATCATACGAGAACTTGTATAGTAGGAATGAAAACGAGGAATGAACTATATATTGTAGAGGATAGTTATGTCATTGCTTAGGACGAACCAGAACAAGATGCAAGATATAGTAGTGTCGCACGTGAACCTGTAGAACAAGACAAACAATCATTAGACAAGTGTGCCTACAATGAAATGAGTAATCAAACAAAGTGTTTTTTAGAATTTCAGCAAATATAAACTAGGCAGGTCATATAAGCAAATATATATGGAAGCAGTGGTATTTCCTAGAATGCAAGAGACATACGGTGACTCGGAATTTATGGTGAGCTACATAATGTCATGCAGTTTCTGTCATAGCTAAGAATTAACCATACAGAAATATGCCATCATAAGAGAACTTCTAGAGCAGGAATGCAAACCACGAGTGAACTACATAGTAAAGGATAGTTATGCCATTGATTAGGACGAACTAGCACCAGATAGGGAAATAACGTCGTCGCTTGTGAACCTGTAGAAGAGGCTATGCAAACCATCATGTTCATTTTTCCATTCTAGGCTCTATGCAAGGAAAATAAAATAGTTAGTGTTGCAGCTTTTGAAGAACTAGATGGCAACAACAAAATTATAATCGAATTAGTATGAAGAGTCTAAACGGGTACTACCGGACAACATAACAATGCCAAGGAGGAAACAATAATAGGAACTTATCTCAGGACGAACCATATAGATTCACTAACTGTGGAGTAGGGAATTACTGTTTGCATTTTGCAAGAACTACACGATAGCAGGCAATTACTATTGTTCGGAGTAGCTAAGAACATGTGCATGACTTCAAAATTTTAGAGCAGCGAATGCAAACCAACATGTCTAGTGATGTACTTCGTAGTACCTAGCACGAAGAACAGGCGTGCACTTTGACTAGGTGTACAGGAAGATTAGAAAAATGCAGTTCACTGTGACAGGCTTGAACCTGTTGTACTGCTGAAAAAACAAAAAAAGAGTTGGTGATTTGGTTACCATGGTTGGATAGGCTTCTAATCATCATCTGTACCGACGTGAGTGACATCCTTGTCACCCAGGATTCTTCGATTGCGCCGGCTATTTGCGTCGTGGAAGCAGATCTTGGACGCTTGATGCCGACTTGACTACAGTGGATGAGGTTGAATCGGTGCACTACACGGCGGTTCAGGTAAGGTACGGGTGGGGAGGATGCCGGTGGTGTTGATGCAGATCTTGGGCAGTCGTTGATGGATTCGGCACCGTGGAGGGGAAAGTGGGAAAAGGAAATCAGGTGCGGTGGACGACGACGGACTCAGTGACCAAGGTCGGGTGCGATGGACGTTGGTGAAGCGGCAATGATGCTTTGGATGAGACCGCAGCTGATGCAGCTCCGGTATACTGTTGGCTGAGAAGTGCATGGTGTCGAGTTCCGGCGGGCAAAGCCAGCCGCGGAGAAGTGCTGCAGGAGGTTCCGGGCGCGAGAAATTTCGCAGTGTTTGAAATGGAGGGGCGCAAAGGAGTAGGGACCACATGATTTTGGTATCGTTTGAAACGGAGGGGCGCTAGAAATTTCGAAGTGTTTGAAATGGAGGGGCGCCAGAAATTTCATAGTGTTTGAAATGGAGGGGCGCGAGGGAGTGGGGACCAGGTGATATTGGTATCGTTTGAAATGGAGGGCACCAGAAATTTCGCAGTGTTTGAAATGGAGGGGCATCAGAAATTTCGCAGTGTTTGAAATGGAGGGGCATCAGAAATTTCGCAGTGTTTGAAATGGAGGGGCGCGAGGGAGTGGGAACCACATGATTTTGGTATCATTTGAAACGGAGGGGCGCTAGAATTTCGCAGTGTTTGAAATGGAGTGGCACGAGGGAGTGGGGACCACATGATTTTGGTATCGTTTGAAATAGAGGGGCGCCATAAATTTCGTAGTGTTTGAAACAGAGGGGCGCCAGAAATTTTGCAGTGTTTGAAATGGAGGGGCACGAGGGAGTGGGGACCACGTGATTTTGGTATCGTTTGAAACGGAGGGGCGCTAGAAATTTCGCAGTGTTTGAAATGGAGGGACGCGAGGGAGTGGGGACCACGCGATTTTGGTCGTCTAGCAATCTTGTCCGTCCATCCCAAATGAACGGGCCATAGGGGATACCTTCCCTTCGAAGGCTCTGGTGCGGACGCCTATGCAAGCAATCGCTGGGTGTCCCAGAGTAGACTATATGGGTAGATGTGTAGGGTACTGTAGTAGTAGACCATTAATCGGGCTAGCTGGCGCGATGTCATTTTAGCGCTCCACGAGTTCAAACTTTTACTTATGGTGTTTAGGAGTGAATTCATGCAGCTCAAAAAAGGTACTAAACGTATATGACTAGTAAACTGTACGTGCTTCGCACGACTATTTTATTGCGTGCACTCTAATAACTTACCTTATTAAAGTATAATAATATCCTGCATAATTTAGAACTTTGGTGCAATACTTGGTTGACTTAGAACTAAACATCTCTTGGGTATTTTAGAAGTACTCCTAAACATGTTTCGAGCTTACCAAGATATCGTGTATTTTTTAATAGATGCAGTACTATGGATGGTTTTGCATGACTGTCGACATGCACAATTTTGGTTTTGCATTGTTCACATTTGACGTCCGGGCAGACAATGTACATATACCTCTCCATGAACAACGATTGGAGTCTACATTTAATGTTACGTGTAAGTTTCGTTGTTTTTTCCCTACTTTCTAAATGTTACATTAAACTACCATCATTTCCAATGATGCATGAATCAATCAAAAAAGAGTTGTGACCTTGTTTTAGTATCTAAAAATATTTTCATGGTTAATAATTATTTTTTATCATTTTACAGAGCATTCCATAAAACGAAACAATGTTTTCCGCATCAAAGAAAATATTCCTATTACATGAAAAAAACAATTTCTTCATCACCAAGAATATATAGCACAAGAAATGAATCCCAACACAATAACCATATGCAATCACCTGATGTGTATAAACCTTAGCGACCGTCTAATTTGTAATTAGAAGTGTCACGGAGGGAGCATGCTAGATTCATTTATAGTGGCTAGGTGCAAATTTTTAATTCAATAAATGTACTACATTCTTGTGGACACTCACAAAAACAATTGACCTCTTGTCTTAGGAGACTTGTGATAAGACTATTACTAGTAGTTCAGAAATAAGTAACTTGGAATTTATCTAGATTCGTATGTATCACTAAAATATGTCTATATACTTATGAATATGATCTATATACTCAATCTATATACTCGTGAATCTAGACAAATCTAAGTTTCATCTTGAGGGAGTGCGGCAATATTATAAATTTGCAATGTTGTCATGATAAATAATGATATTCGCTACGCTCCATAAACGAAACCACTTCTTTTCTTCCGTCATAGTTTTACATTTTTATACTGAAGTATTTTTACTATAAAATAACGCATGAAATTAGTTACACGTTAGTGATTAAGTACTTGTGCTAATTTGTATTTACATATAGAGGTAATACTACACACCCAATTAACATCATAAGTAATTTCTCTTTCTCTCTTTCTAGGGGAGTTTTCTAGGTTGCCAATTTGAAGAATCATTTGTCAGCTAGGGAGAATTGAACACTTTAAATTATACAGCGAGTGATTAGATGGATGGATGACTAGTGCATAGAAGCAATCGAGCTAGTAAAATGCTCACATTTAATGGTAGATGTGAGCACAATTGATTGAGTGAAAAACCTTTTTTGTGCGGTCAAGGCCCCCGTAAGCTAATGACCCTTGCTAATCAATGCAGCTCACACATAAGTGTATTTTTACGTAGTAGTAGTAGTAGTAGAAACATCATCCAGGGAGACAGAGTTCAGCGTCTAGCAATCTTATCCGTCCAATCTGAAATGAATGGGTCAAAGCTGATACCTTCCCTGCGAAGGCTCTAGCGGGAATGTCTATGCAAGGAATCATTGGGTGTCCGTGGGTAGACTATAGGGGTAGCTGTGCTTGTGACCCAAAGTACTCCAGAGTCTAGACAATAGCTGGGTGTCCCTGACGCTGAAAGTGCATTTTCTTTTCTAGACACTCGATCTGGATCGCTACACATCTGACAAAGTAGAAAGTATGACCAAATTTAAAGATCACTCATTGACGATTTAATTTTTTTGATTTATCAGACATACTTTCCCTTCATCCTAATTTTTTTGAAAATGCCATCCAACCTAATTAAAAAGGATGTCACATATTTGACTAAATTTGGATGTATATGTACACTAAACAGTGACTACTATACGACAAGTATATCGTTACAAAAGCTCCACAGAGTGCATTCGAACGCTAAATAGTGCAATATAATTATGCGAAGACGGATGAGAAAAAATGATCCATGCACCCAAAAAAAATAAAAAGGAGGGCCACGTAGGCTAGTCCTCCCCCTTCCTAGTTCCTACTCCAAAATTCGGCGATTGCAACACTGTGGCCGCCCTACAGAGGTAGGGCCTCGATGACCTCCGCAATGGTCGTGACCTCGACGACCAACATGAGATGGCTTCTCTCTTCCTACTTAGCGGGGACTGACCTGGACGATCTCCGCAATGGTAGCTGCTGGCTACGGACCAACGTGGCTTCTTTCTTCAAATTTTCGCACTCAGCACGAAGCATGGAGGAGTCACGCTCATAAGATCGTGCGAGCTTCATTTGAAAATCCAAATCGGCTCGGAGGCGATCACACTCTAGGTTGAGCTCAAAGTTTTTCTGAAGAATATTGATGTTATGATTGTAGATTTCATCTACTTTGGCCGAGATTCTCGCCCTGACTTCCTGCATGGAAAATGCACCATCATTAAGAGAGCATGGAGTGCATGCAGAGAAGAACAGGAAATGTCAAGCGATCGAGCTTACCAGCTGCAAATATTGTGCAGTGTGCTAAGGCTTGAGCATGATCTAAGAAAATAACTTAGACGTGAGTCTAGCAAAATGAAAACTGCTCTACCGTTTAGGTCTCTTGCGTGGGTCCCATGTAGCAGGTTTTTTCACTTTTTCTCTCCAAACTACTAGTGCTCTAGCCAATGAAAATGCCTCAAAGTATTATGCCAAATATTTTAATCAACTAGCCTCTGGGTCTTGTACTAGACACAAGTCCAAGAATATTTTCCTTAGACCCATCTTCTCCACCGTTTAGACATAGGTGTAAAAGATGAAAAGTTTTCTTAGCCACCCCATTTCCTATATGCTGCACACGCTCACCATTTAGACAATGTCTAGCAATAAAACTTGCCAACTCAACAACGGAGCTAACACAGCAAAAATGGTTGCACTGGTTAGCCACCTCGGTAGGACCCACAAGCCCAGAAAAAGGTACCTTTTCTGCCCACTTTTCCGTCATCACCATCAGGATAATATGAGGCAAACAGTGGGTATTTTCTGCCTTTTGTTTCCTTAGACGCTCGGACTAGTACTAGACACGTGCCTAAGAGTTTTTTGGTTAGACACAGGTACTCCACCGTTTAGACTCGAGCTAAGAAACAAAAGGATTCTCTTAGCCACCGCAATTCTCATACGCTGCGCTTGCTCTTAGGACCCACCCAAAGTTTATAGAGAAATTTGGCTAGATACATAATAGTGCAATCAACTAGCTTATGTTGTACTAAGTGGGCCCCATCTTTAGGATTGGTTTTTGCCGGCCAGTCTAGTAAATTTCGAGTAGATTTAGAAAAATAATTCTAGTACGTACATTTCTTAGCCACGTTAGGAACGGCTCACGTTGTGCTTGCTCGTAGTAGTAGTACTCCCTCCCATCCATATTTACTCATTGCTGAATAGGACGTATCTAGCAATGAATCGGAGGTAGTAGTAGTAGTAGTAGCAGTAGCAGCAGTAGCAGTAGTAGCAGTAGCAGCAGTAGCAGCAAGAGCAGCAGAGCAGCAGTAGCAGAAGTAGTAGTAGTAGCAGTAGTAGTAGTAGTAGTAGTAGTAGTAGGAGCAGCAGTAGCAGCAGTAGTAGTAGTAGTCACATTTAATATACTTAGGGCTTGATGCATAAGCATCACAAACGGTCGCCAAAAGATCGAATGGAAAACTTAAAGATAACTTTAGGATTCTTTGGATAACAGGATTTTAAAACACTAGAATTTGACTCGGTCATAGGTACAAAACAATGCATTGGAAAATAGAGGAAATAGAATTCTTTGGATCACAGAATTTCAAAACATAGGATAATAGGGTTGGAGGTACAAAACAGAGGATATCTGCTGGCTTAAAGTCATTTCAATGAAACACAGTAAACGCGGAGGAAAATTGCCTCAATCCTACGTGAATGAGTGTAAAAAGTGGATGTTGAAATTCCTATGGTATTGGGGTGTAGAAATGCAATCTATATGAACTTTGGAGTTATGATTCCTTTCATCCAAAGGGCTTCCTTATGAAAAAAATCCTATGGGTCGAATTCCTCCAAAATTCCTTTGAAAATCCTTCGATCCAAATTGGCACTTAAACAAGATGTGCGTGCTCACGACAGACGAACAACTTCCGGTAGGAGGTGATGCGGTCATAGATTTTCATCTTGAACCCATCTATAGTGACCTTGAACATAAGGTAGTCACCCTCCTTCAACCCATGGAAAGCAGCAAAGGTAGCCCACTCTTTTTCCAGGACGATCTACTCTTTGTTGCGGTTGGCATGGACAACCCACTCGCATTCCTCGCATGCTTGGACCACCACTAGTTGTTGGTAGGGGCGTCCTTTCAAGTAAGGCTTGAAGAAAGTCGAGATGATAAGCATATACAAGTCATGTTGGACTAACTGGATGTAGAAGTGATGGCTCGTGGTTGATGTAGAGCTTGTTGGGAACCCCAAGAGGAAGGTATGATGAGCACAGCAGCAAGTTTCCCTTAGTTATGAAACTAAGGTTTAATCGAACTAGTAGGAGCAAGGAAACACCCCAAAGGTGTTGCTAGCTGAGCCTTGGCAGGGTGCACTACCGGTGCTAGTAGCAACATGGAGACCTGCACAACACAACCACAGAACTATGTCCCCAACTTGCGATGAGGTTGTCAATCTCACCGTGTTTTGCTGAAAACAAAGGATTAAACATATCGAATGGAAAGAAGTAATAGTTTGCAGAAAGTAAACACAAAGCAGTAAACAGTTTATAGATTGTATGTAAAGAAAAGGACCGGGATCCATAGTTCACTAGATGTGGCTCTCCTAAAATAGATAACATGCTGGGTGAACAAATTACAGCGGGGCAATTGACAAACATCGAGAAAGCAATACATGCATATACTAATCATCTTGACTCCTTTGAGACTTGATTGGGCATTACAACATTATACATAGACCGCCATCCAACTGCATATATGACTAATAATCCACCTTCAGGTTATCATCCGCACCCCGTCCAGTATTAAGTTGCAAGCAACAGATTATTGCTTTACGAATTGCGTGTAAAGTAAACAATACGATTGTTCTATGAACAAAGGATTGTTGTTTTCTCCCTAGTAGCAACAGCACATCTAGTAACTTAGAGATTTATGTCACTTCCCCAGATTAGCAGAGGCATGAACCCACTATCGAGCATAAATACTAACTCTTGGAGTTGCTAGCTACTTGGCCAAGATAGCTACTAACAACGGAAAGCATGCAAGATCACAAGTAACAAAGACATCATAGAATCAATAATCAATCTGAAATAGCATCTCAATATCCATCAGATCCCCGCAAACACAACATGCAGAATACAAATAGATGATCTTGATCATGAATGGAGCTCACAAGATCTAGACATGAAAGCACAAAAGAGGAGAACCAGCCATCTAGCTACTACAGGGATCCGTAGTCCAAGGATGAACTAGTCACGCATCACACTGGAGGCTTTCATGTTGATGAAGAAGGCCTCCAGGGTGAATTCCCCTCTCCGGCAGGGTGCCGGGAAGAGCTTCAGATCCCTCCCAATCTAGGGATGGAGATGACGGCGGCTACAGACTCTTTCGTGGATTTTTGATCAGGTACATAGGGTTTTCGTCCCAAGGGCATCTTATAGGCGGAAGGAGAGGCCGAGGGGGTGTTGGGGTCGGCCAGACCACCCCCGGCGCAGGCCAGGCTGGGCCGTGCGGCCAGGTGGTGTGGTGGCCCCTGGCCCCTCTCCGTCTCGTACTCTAGCATCTGATGACTTCCAGAAAAATAGGCACTTTGGCTTTTATCCCGTCCAATTCCGAGAATATTCATTTTCTGACTTTCCTGGAACCAAAAACAGTAGAAAACAGGTAGCTGTCAATGTGGCTCTTGTTAATAGGTTAGTCCAAGAAATCATATGAAAAGTACTCCAAAGTGTGGACAAAACACAAGAAAGTGGATAAAACCAAGCATGGAACATCAAAAATTATAGATACATTTGCAATGTATCAAGAAGCGCCTAGGACGATGCGCCATGGCATGGTGTCCAACCGACCTAGGGTGTCTGCTCGGTTTGGCAGAACTAGCGACCAACCTGGCAGCACTTGCCCTTGCCAAGGCCTCCACTCTCCTGCCCGGTAGCTTCAATTCCCTTGGTATGATGGGGAGAGAATATTCATAGCCACCTGGAGCTGGAGCAGTCTGGTGAAGAATGTAGTCTAAGTTCAGCATTACAACTGGGTCATCCTACATGAAAATTACCATTGCGTCAGTCCTTTGGAATTACCAAAACACCACAATGCATTGTATAAATTGACTAAAGATCACAATGAGTCATTGCACCATCAAAATTACCTAAACAGCACAAGGTATCAGGTAAATTAAATTGCCTACACAGCACAATGCATCATCAGAATGACCTAACCGATGGGTCCTCAAAATTTTCTGAATAGCTACTAGCAGGCATAACATTTAATTAGATTGATTAAACAGCACAATGCACAATCTGAATGGCTAAAATAGCACAATGCATTATCTGGATAGACAAAACATCATATATGCAGTGCATCATCAAAAATACCAAAACAGCAAAAGGTATCATGTAATTAAATTTAATAAACAGTGTCTACACAATCAAAATTACCTAAACTGATGGGTCTTTGAAATAATCTAAATAGCTAGAAGGCATATCATTTAATCCTAAACAGCAGAACGCAAATTAAAATGGACGAAACAACACAATGAGGAGACATGACACAATGCATCATACAAAAAATACCAAAACATCACAACGCGTCATGGAAAATTCCTAAACGGCACAATGCATCATCTAAATGCCAAAACAGAACCATGCATCATTGTCATCAAGAATATTCCATAACTAAGCAGAACAATACAAAAGACAAATATAGATACATTCAAATCTAGGCAAAGTCAAGTCAGCTATTTCTGGACGGAGGGAGGATAAAGAACAGCCCAAAAGACAATTATCAAGAATGTGGCATACAACTAAGCAGTTCAACAAAGGACCTGTAATACACGTTGCAAAAATCTGACTAGATGCACGTCGGATTTGGATTAAAGCCACAATCCTCCAGATCTAACCTCGTTGCAGTTGGGGGCGCAAACTTGCATAGGGGTCGATGGGTTGAGCAGATGAACAAGGCGCCACTAACGAAGAACTATCCACATACACCGAAGAAGCACAGACAATCGCTGATGAAGGGGGGGCACCGATAGGGGTTTCACCGCGTACACTCTGAAATTTGGCACATTGGGAATGAGAGTCCAACCTGCAGACAAAAAGGACGCGTCCGTCGCCGCACGAGCATTCGTTCCCAACGCACGCAGCGCCAGAGACTTGGACGACCGCTCGGCGGGCGACGAGGGTTTCGACGCGGCCTGCCGAAACCCTAAGGGCGATGGACGCCTCACCTTGGGCACGACTCGCACACACGTGAAAGGCGAAGGACGCTTCAGAGAGGGCAATGAGGCTGTCAGAATTGAACAAGCCACCTGCAGCTCCAAAGCAGAACTTGATGAGGACCCTAGCTCAACCATAGACAAAGGTTTTGGCATTAGTTTCATCGAGGAGGTGAGTGTGGGAATGTGATAGTGAGAGAGGGAATGGTGGGAGAGGAGTTAGAGAATGGGAGTGGGTAACCCTCTATCCACTTTAGTAGTACCGTGCTACAAAAAACTACATTTCATCTATCATCACTTTTTGATGAACTAGTTCATTTCTTTGAACAGACTAAAATAGTGGGTACCCTTTAGGTTTCAAACCTCCATATGGTACCTGTTTTGCTAGTAGTAAGTACAGTACAATACTTTGTATTACCCTCCATCCGAAAATATAAGGCACGTGAGGATTAGTCAAAAGTCAACATTTTTTAAGTTTGACCATGATTATACACAAAATATATAAAAATTTATAATACTAAACTAATATCAATAGATTCACCATAAAGTATATTTTCTTAATATGTCCATTCAATATTCTAGATGTAGATATTTTTTCTAAATATTTGCTCAAAGTTAGTAAGGTTTTACTTTTGACCAATCCTTAGATGCCTTATATTTTGGGATGGAGGAAGTAGTATCAAACTTTTTTTAGATAGAGGAAATTGCACGATCCACCATATTTTCATCACACTTTTGCACAAAGCACTTGGTGGATGTCATTTCTGCACATTTTAACAGTTTTTAAGCGTAATATGCAGAAATTTTGCTAGTTAGTCTTGTAATGATCGATTTAACCTCATTGGTAGCAAGACTGACAAGTGGTCCCTGAATGCCATTGCTCCCATTCACACACAAAGATTTGAATGATGCTAAAAACTGGATACTAACAATATTTATCACCCACAATACTTTTTGGATGCATGTAGCTGGTATGTAAGAGACTTATTTCATATGAAACATCAATGTTTACACAAAGGTAACAACATAACAGTCTATCACACACTGAATTTGTGAAGGCTTTATTTGGACGTAATAAACTTGTTTTTTAACATAACTTGTTTGTACATAAGATTTGACGTTTCATTCACATATCCAAATGTCCATCGAAGAGTTTCTTTTAAAGTGTAGGACTAGCGATATATGTTTGTTTATTACACCTCACACAAAAAGAACACCCTGATTTATCATAAACTTTAAGCAGATTATTATTTTCCTGATATTTATTTTCCTAAGAGCAAGCACGGTGAATATGCCTAGGAATGCCATAAGCCTAGTTTTTAGACAAAGTTTATACATGTTTCACTTACGATTACGAACTTTTTTGAGTTCTCAAGGTTTCCTAGCGAACTTCACATTATTAAACTAATTTAAGCTAATTTATCAGTGTTAGGTAAAATTCGAACTATGAGTAAGTAGTAGATTGCTCTTAAAGTTATAGAAGTATCTTTTGAAGGTACCCACACCCAGATTGTCAATATATCGGAAACCAATGAATTTGTTGGATTCAACTTCTTGCTAAGCATTTGCATGTACAAAATTTGTCTTTTATTTGAAAATAATTAAAAACATTGCAAGGTGACCTCTGACTTGTCCTACTTGCTGTGAGAAATATTATTATCAAGAGACTTCGCATATAAAAAACAACGTAATTGAAAATATTGCCTGCCATATATGAACATATCCTTAGGCTTTAGGCCAAAAGACAAGCTAAATGGCCTTATATATATGTACAACATACTTTATGGTAATTTTCTCATATTTGGTAGATGAGTGCATCTTGGCATGGTGAACAATAATGCTACTAGTACTGGGAGTTCCCAAAATTTAGGAATAAAAAACCATTTTCAAATTTGAACTACAAGTAAACATGATAGGATGCTCTTAAAAAGTTACAAACATCCTTTGAGTCTTTATGGTACCGAGGCGGTCAATACTTCAAAAACCAACGAGAGTTTTATAGGATTAAAATTCTTGCTACGAATATGCATGTTGATAATTTGATCCTCACTAGCTATGAACAAAAATAATGAAAACCCTAAAAATCAAGCCTTCTTCATGGCGTCCTCTTGCATGTACTACTATTTGCATTGAAAAATAATAATAACCGTGAGTCATCATAAATTACAAAAAAAAGTTACACAATATTATGGCCCATGGTGTATGGACACTCTTGGGTTTCAAGCCGAACGACAAAGGTAACAACCATATGCACATCGTATTATATTGTAATGTTCCCATATTTGGTAGATGTGTGCATCTTGGCAAGGTGAGAAATGGTGGCAACCACAGGTTCCAACTTATAGGAACAATGAAACTGAAAGCGTCAAGATTTTGTCTATAAGCAAGTACGAATAAAAATGGCTCAGAGTACCACAACAACAACCCTAGTTTTCAGACAAAGCGTGGACCTTGATACACTTACGATTGATTACCAAGTTTTATAAGTTCTCAAGCTTCCCAGCCAACTGTTTTCCTTGCTTAATTTTAGGGTGCTTTGTGCTAAATGTATGGACATCGATGTAATTTACCTTTTCAGGTCCTTGATATAAAATGTACTTCCACCGTCCGTGTAAAATTCGAACCTATAAACAAGTGGTAAAATTTAAACGTATTTAAGATTATTAGTTGTTAATGAGTATGAACATTCTTGGAGTTTCAAGCCGAACGACCAAGGTCATGGCCATATAAACATCACACTTTATGCTGATGATGATTCCATATCTAAGAATTTGCATGCCACCAAATTTGGCCATGTAGTTTGAAAACAAACGAATAGGAAGTAGAGGTATGAAGAGTATGGCTCGATCAGGTGCTCTCTCGAGAATGAGCCGAACCCGACTGTTTTATTTCTTTGCTTAATTTTGGGGTAGTTCATGCTAAATGTAAGGATCTCGATGTAATTTCCCCCCTTTTAAGGTCCTTGATGTAAATTATACTCCCATCATCCGTGTAAAATTCGAACCTAAAAGCAAGTGGTAAAATTTTAAACATATTTAGGATTATTAGTTATCGATGAGTATGAACATTCTTGGGTTTCAAGACGAACGACCAAGGTCATTGCCATATCTACATCATACTTTATGTTGATGATTCGTGATCCCATATCCAAGAATTTGCATGCCGCCAAATTTGGCCATATTTTGAAAACAAACAAAGAGGAAGTAGTATGAAGATTATGGCTCGATCAGCTTCTCTCAGGAGAAGGAGCAAAACATGACTGTTTCCCTACTTAATTTTAGGGTGCTTCGTGCTAAATGTATGGACCTCGCTGTAATTTTACCTTTTTTAAACGTATTTAAGATTATTTGTTGTCGATGGGTATGAACATTCTTGGATTTCAAGACGAACGACCAAGGTCATGGCCATATCTACATCATACTTTATGATGATGATGATCACATATCCTAGAATTTCCATGCCGCCAAATTTGGCCATATTTTGAAAAAAAACGAAGAGGAAGTAGTATGAAGAGTATGGCTCGATTAGCTTATGTCTCGAGAAGGAGCCAAACATGATTGTTTTCCTAGCTTAGTTTTAGAGTGCTTTGTGCTAAAAGTATGGACCTCGATGTAATTTTACCCCTTTTTAGGTCCTTGCTGTAAAATGTACTCCCACTATCCATGTAAAATTTGAAGATAAAAGCAAGTGGTAAAATTTAAACGTATTTAGCCTTAGTTGTGTGAATGAGTATGAACAATCATGGATTCGAAGCCGAACGATGGCCATATCCATCTACATCATACTTTATATCAATGATTCATGATCCCATATACAAGAATTTGCATGCCGCCAAAGTGGGCCATATTTTGAAAACAAACGAAGAGGAAGTAGTATGAAGAGTATGGCTCGACCAGCTGCTCTCTCTCGAGAAGGAGCTGAACCCGACTGTTTTCCCTGCTTAATTTTAGGGTGCTTCGTGCTAAATGTATGGACCTCGATGTAATTTACCTTTTTAAACATATTTAAGATTATTAGTTGTCGATGAGTATGAACATTCTTGGATTTCAAGACGAATGACCAAGGTCATGGCCATATCTACATCATACTTTATGTTGATGATGATCACATATCCAAGAATTTCCATGCCACCAAATTTGGCCATGTATTGAAAACAAACTAAGAGGAAGTAGTCTGAAGAGTATGTCTCGATCAACTTCTCTCTCAACAAGGAGCCAAACATGATTTTTTCCCTGCTTAATTTTAGGGTGCTTTGTGCTAAAAGTATGGACCTCGATGTAATTTTACCCTTTTTTAGGTCCTTGCTATAAAATATAGTCCCACCGTCCATGTAAAATTCGAAGATAAAAGCATGTGGTGAAATTTAGCTATTTTTTTAAAAAAATAATACATTTTTTTAATAATTGCCACGAATAATACACAAATTGAAAGATTTACAATTCTAGCGTGGTGTCGGCAGTTGAATAGCCGACTAGTCCTTATCGGCTTTTGAATAGTCGACTAGTCCCTATATGCTTTTGAAAAGTTGATTAGTACCTATCTGCTTTTGAAAAGCCGATATGTTATAGGGCAATGTGAAGAATAGGGGGGCTAGTCAGCTTTTCAAAAGCAGACAAGGACTAGTCAGCTTTTCAAAAACAGATAGGGACTAGTCGGCTATTCAAAAGCCGATAAGGACTGGTCGGCTTTTCAAATACTGACACCGCGCTAGAATGGAAAAAGTTTCAATTCGTGTATTATTCGTGAAAATTATTTAAAAAATGTATTATTTAAAAAATAGCTAAAATTCAAACGTATTTAAGCTTAGTTGTGAATGAGTATGAACAATCTTGGATTTCAAGACGAACGACCATGGTCATGGCCATATCTACATCATACTTTATATCGATGATTCATGATCCTATATCCAAGAATTTGCATGCCGCCAAATTGGGCCATATTTGGAAAACAAACAAAGAGGGAGTAGTATGAAGAGTATGGCTCGATTAGCTTTTCTCTCGAGAAGGAGCAAAACATGACTTTTCCTTGTTTAATTTTAGGATGCTTCGTGCTAAATGTATGGACCTCAATGTACTTTTACCTTTTTTAGGTCCTTGATGTAAAATGAAACTCCACCATCCATACGTGTAAAATTCGTACCTAAAAGCAAGTGGTAAAATTTAAACGTATTTAAGCTTATTAGTTGCCAATGAATATAAACATTCTTATATTTCAAGCCGAACGACCAGGGTCATGGACATATCTACATCATACTTTATACTGATGATTCATGATCCCATATCAAAGAATTTGCATGCCGCTAAATTTGGCCATATATTTTGAAAATAAATGAAGAGAAAGTAGTATGAAGAGTATGGCTTGATCAGCTGCTCTCTCGAGAAGGAGCCGCACCTGACTATTTCCATTTCTTAATTTTAGGGGTATTCGTGCTTAATGTAAGGACCTTTATATAATTTTTTCCATTTTTAAATCCTTGATGTAAATTTTACTCCCACCGTCCATGATGGTCCCATATTTGGGCGTAAAATGAGTGTGAATCATGGCATGGTAACAATGTTACCACTCAGAGTTTCCAACCATGAGGAAAGGAAAAAAATTAATTTTCCAAGTGAGAGGAGTGTATTTTCTGTAAAGTAAGTACTCCCTCCAACCTAAATTAATTGACTCAAGTTTATCAAGATTCGGATGTATCTAGTACTAAAATATTTCTAGATACATTCAATTCTAGACAAATATGAGTCAATTAATTTGGGTCGGAGGGATGAAGAATATGTATTTCTGTAGAAAAGAAACAAAGAGACAGAAGAGAAACTTTGGGCACATAGGAAGCAGCTCGAGAGAGCAGCGAAGAGGAGGAGTTGAAGGCGGTGCGATATGAGAGCAAAGTTGTGATGGCTTCTTGACACGAGGTACAGGGTACAGTCACCTAGTTGTACTAGTAGTACGGAACTAGTACTAGTAAATTTTAGGACCTTTACTATATACTACTGTATGCATACAAAACAAATTGTGTTTTCTCTCTCCTTCAGTGCCTCATCACCATCCCCACACCCCGGCTAGGTGATCTCTCCCTCGTCCAAAATGTGGCGCTACACACGTGTGTCGAACTGCCTTGTTGTCGGCTCCATGTCAGTAACAGGCGTGCTACGTAGAAGGAACCATTTTGGGGCTTTGTGACAAAAGGGACAATACTCATACTATTATTAGAGTCAGAGTTCAAACTTTTGCAGTTTCAAAATTTTCACTTCCTTCCAAAACATCTGGAGGGCAGGTTATTCAAAAGATAGTGGTGCACAAGGGATTGTTTATACTTTCTGGTGTCTGCAGTACGTCCCATCACATTCGATGCACTTCATTATGATCTGACCAGCTTTACCACTACTCTGTAGTACTCCATTGTCATTCCATTTCACACCCTACAAAGAGGAATCCACCAAGCACACCAATAGCACGCTGGATCGAAAGTACAGTATGTGTAGTACGAAGGGTATGGCTCGGCCGCTCGCTCGAAAAGGACCCGCACCCAGCTATTTTTCATTGCTTCATTTTAGCACCATTTGTGCTAAATGTATGGACCTCTATGCAATTTTCTATTTTTTGAGGTCTTCGATGTAAACTGTACTCCCACTAACCTTCTCAAATTTTAACTAAACATAAGCGCGATAGGTTGCTCTTAAAATTTTCCAAAAAACTTTTGAAGCTAAGCAGGAATTCGGTACATCGAAAAACCACCGAAAGTTCTGAAAAAATCATGTTCTATCAGAAACCACAGAGAGTTCTGACGACAAGTTCATCTTCTTTCTAAGATTTTTCATCTTGACAGTTTATGTAATTAGGTCAAACTTGAGCTACAACTAAGTGTGATAGATTGATCTTGAATTCAATGAAATTAGGTCAAACTTGAACTACAAGTAATAAATTGTAGGTTGCTTTGAAAGTTTTACGAAAAAAGCTTTTGGAGGTACCCATCGAGCGGTTAATTAATATATCAGAAACCACAGAGAGTCTTGATGAGTGGTTCGACTTCTAGCTAAGATTTTGCATCATGAAAATTTTGAACACCTTTTGAAAACGATCACATGAAATAGGGAGAGAGGGGAAATGATTTTTATATTCTCTATGGGAGACCCACAAGCTTGAGGTGCACCTTATTAGGCTTAAAGATACAAACTCTAAGTTCTCCACAATGTATATGGTGAACCTTAGCGGATGCCACATACTAGGCCTTAACGTGTGCTTTTGTACACATTGTTGATGCCCTTATTAGGGAAAAAGCAAATATTACTCCCTCGATCCAAATTAGTGTTCTCACATTTGTCTAGATTCGGATGTATCTAGTCATGTTTTAGTGCTAGATACATCCGAATCTAGACAAATCTGAGAAACTTAATTTGGATCGGAGGGAGTAGTATATTAGTACTTTTTATTGAGGAAAGTATATTAGTGCTAGTACACTAGTATAGTACTACTACTCATTTCTTTGCTTAGACATATGCCCACCTCTGTCCACGCCTTGTACTCATTTTTTTGAGGTTGTGCTTTTCCATTTAGGAATGTCCGAAGAATATTGGATCTGAATGCCAGAAGCCAAGTTTACCAAAATGTTGTACCAACGATTCTCATGTTTTATTTATGAGTTTTCAAACTTCCTAGCTAACTCTGCCTATTTGACCGAATGAATTTATGTCGATTTATGGAAATTAGGTCAAATTTGAAACTACAAGTAAATTGTAGGTTGCTTTGAAAGTTTTATGAAAAATCTTTTGGAGGTACCCATCGAGGGGTCACAATTAATATATCATAAGACATCGAGAGTTTTGACAATAGGTTCAACTTCTTGCTAAGATTTTGCATCTTCACAATATAACGAAATTAGGTCAAACTTGAGCTACAAGTAAGTGCGATAGATTGCTATTGAATTAAATGAATTTTCAGAGGTAGATGGGTGCATCTCCTTGTAGTAAACAATGTCATCAGTGTGAGTTTCCAACTATCAAGAAATAAAGTTCTCAGTTTTTCGAGTGATGACGAGATGGTTCTTTTTCGTAAAGAAAGCTCGAAGAATATGGATCTCAATGCCATAAGCCAATCTTCTAGGCATATTAAGTGGACCAACGTGTTTTACTTATGATTCCCATATGTTTTTGAGTTTTCAAACTCCCTAGATAATTAACTCTGCCCACTTGAATGACTACATGCTGATTTATCAAAATTAGGTCAAACTTGAACTATAACTAAATTATAGGTTGCTCTGAAAGTTTTACGAAAAAGCTTTTGGAGGTACCATACCGATCGGGGGAGGTCACAATCAATATATGAGAAACAACCAAGAGTTTTGACAATACGTTTGACTTCTTGCTAAGATTTTGCATCGCAAGACATTATTTAACGAGATTGGGTCAAACTGGAGCTACAAGTAAGCATGATAGATTGCTGTTGAAATATATGACTTTTCAGAGAGGTAGATGGGTGCATTTTCTTCAAGTAAACAGTGTTGTCGGTGTCATTTTCCAACTATAACAGGAAAGAACATTCCAGTATTCTCAATTTTCCGAGTGCTGACGAGTGAGGTTGTTCTTTTCTGTAAAGAAATGTCCGAAGAATATTGGATCTGAATGCCAAAAGACAAGTTTACCAACATGTTGTACCAACGATTCCCCTGTTTTATTTATGAGTTTTCAAACTTCCTAGCTAACTCTACCCATTTGAGCTAATGACTTTATGTCGATTTATCGAAATTAGGTCAAATTTGAAACTACAAGTAAATTGTAGGTTGCTTTTAAAGTTTTATGAAAAATCGTTTGGAGGTACCCATTGAGGGGTCAAAATTCATATATCATAAAACACCGAGAATTTTGACGATAGGTTCAACTTCTTGCTAAGATTTTGCATCTTCACAATTTAACGGAATTAGGTTAAACTTGAAGTACAAGTAAGCGCGATAGATTGCTCTTGAATTGAATGTATTTTCAGAGGTAGATCAGTGCATCTTGTTGTAGTAAACAATACTGTCAGTGTGAGTTTCCAACTATCAGGAAAGAACATTCAATTCTACATTTTCCGAGTGAAGTCGAGCAAGGTTAGTTGTTCTTTAATTTTCTATAAAGAGAAGTCCAAAGAATATTGGATGTGGATACCACAAGACAACTTGACAGACATATATAGTGGATCGACAACATGTTGTACTTGCGATTGCCATGTTTTATGAGTTTTCAAGCTTCCTAGCTAACCCCGCACATTTGAATGACTTTATGTCGATATCTCGGAATTAGGTGAAATTTGAAACTACAAGTAAATTGTAGGTTTTGCTTTGATAGATTTACGAAAAAGCTTTTGGAGGTACCCATCGAGGAGTCAAAATTAATATATCAGAAACCAGCAAGAGTTTCGACGATAGGTTCAACTTCTTGCTAAGACTTTGCATCTTGACAATTTAACGAAATTAGGTCAAACTTGAGCTAGCTACAATTAAACGCCATAGATTGCCCTTGAATTAAATGTTTTTTCATAGGAAGATCATCGGTGCATCTTCTTGTAGTAAATAGTGTCATCGGTGTGAGTTTCCAACTATCAAGAAAGACATTCAATTCTACATTTTCCGAGTGAAGAATACGAGCGGGGTTGTTCTTTTTCCTAAAGAAAAGTCCGAAGAATATTGGATCTGAATGCCACAAGCCAAGTTTACATACAGATATATTGGACCAACATGTTGTACCAACGATTCCCACGTTTTATGAGTTTTCAAACTTCCCAGCTAACTCTGCCCATTAGAATGACTTTATGTCGATTTATCGAAATTAGGTCAAATTTGAAACTACAAGTACTACTAAATTGCACGTGCCCTGGACGTGAGACTCAGATAATAGACATCTGGCGTACCATCACTATATAAGATTATAATAGGTAAAGGAGAAAAAATATAATTGGTAAAATTTGAACTACTACAAGTAAACTTTGTAGGTTGCTTTCAAAGTTTTACAAAAAAACTCTTAGAGGTACCCATAGGAGGGGGCGTGGGGAGGGCAGGGGGTCAATTAATATACTATCAGAAACCACAGAGAGTTCTGATGACAAGTTCATCTTCTTTCTAAGATTTTGCGTCTTGATAGTTTAATGAAATTAGGTCAAACTTGAGCTACAACTAAGTGCGATAGATTGCTCTAGAATTTAATGAAATTAGGTCAAATTTGAACTACAAGTAATAAATTGTAGGTTGCTTTGAAAGTTTTATGAAAAAAGCTTTTGGAGGTACCCATCAAGCGGTTAATTAATATATCAGAAACCACAGAGAGTCTTGACGAGTGGTTAGACTTCTAGCTAAGATTTTGCATCATGAAAATTTTGAACACCTTTTGAAAATGATCACATGAAATAGGTAGAGAGGGGAAATGATTTTTTCTATTCTCTATGGGCAACCCACAAGCTTGAGGTGCACCTTATTAGGCTTAAAGATACAAACTCTACTTTCTCCACAATGTATATGGTGAACCTTAGCGGATGCCACATACTAGGTCTTAAGGTGTGCTTTTGCACACATTGTTGATGCCCTTATTAGGGAAAAAGCAAATATTACTCCCTCGATCCAAATTAGAGTTCTCACATTTGTCTAGATTCAGATGTATCTAGTCATGTTTTAGTGCTAGATTCATCTGAATCTAGACAAATCTGAGAACATTAATTTGGATCGGAGGGAGTAGTATATTAGTACTTTTTTTGATCAAAGTATATTAGTACTAGTACACTAGTATAGTACTAGTACTCATTTATTTGCTTACACATATGCTCACCTCTGTCCACGCGTTGTACATACTGAGAGAATAAAATTTAGGCAGGGTAAAAGAGGGAAGCAACAAAGAGGAGTTGAAGGCGGTTCGATGTCAGAGAAAGTTATGATGGGTTCCTAACACGAGGTACTCCTGCGGCCACTCTACTAGTAGTAAATTTCAGGACTGATTCACGCAAAAAAAATTGTGTGTTTTCTCTCTCCTTCACTTCCTCTCACCATCCATCCTCCCTCTCTCCTACCCTTTCCCCTCGCGCACCGGCTCGGCTGATCTCTCCCTGGTCCACAGCGTTGTGCTGCGCACGTGTGACTTGGTACGGCAGCTCTGTGTCTCTGGCGTGTTCGGTAGCTGTGTTGGTGTGGAGTAGGGACGAGGAGTACATAGGAAGGAAACCACTTTGGTCCTTAGCGGCAAAAAAATTCAAACTTTTCTGGTTTTCAAAATTTTCACTTGCTTCCCAAACATCGGGAGTGAAGGTTACTCAAAAGATCGGCCATTCGCAGTACTTCTTATCTTATCTTTATCTTTTCTTATCTCTTACAATACCATACCACTATATACTGTACGAATAACTTCAAACATTGACAGTTGGATCAAGACTGGCAAATCCAAATAGTGTCGTCCGTATGATTTTCCAACTATATCAGGAAAGAACATTCAATTATTCTCAATTTTCTGAGTGCATGACGAGCGAGGTTGTGCTTTTCCGTTTAGGAATGTCCAAAGAATATTGGATCTGAATGCCAGAAGCCAAGTTTACCAACATGTTGTACCAACGATTACCATGTTTTATTTATGAGTTTTCAAACTTTCTAGGCAACTCTTCCTATTTGACCGAATGACTTTATGTCGATTTATCAAAATTAGGTCAAATTTGAAACTACAAGTAAATTGTAGGTTGCTTTGAATGTTTTATGAAAAATCTTTTGGAGGTACCCATCGAGGGGTCACAATTAATATATTATAAAACACTGAGAGTTTTGACAATAGGTTGAACTTCTTGCTAAGATTTTGCATCTTGACAATTTAACAAAATTAGGTCAAACTTGAGCTACAAGTAAGTGCGACCGATTGCTCTTGAATTAAATGTATTTTCGGAGGTAGATGGGTGCATCTCCTTGTAGTAAACAATGTCGTCAGTGTGAGTTTCCAACTATCTGGAAATAAAATTCTTAGTTTTTCGAGTGATGACATGGCATGCTATTAAATGAGGAAAGAGATGGATGTAGTAACTAGCTAAGTTACCATAACATCACACTTTATGAGTCTACAAGATAATTAATATAGTCTTCTATGACACTACCTATTAGTTACTATGCACTATGAAGGTGGTAACTTAGACTAGTGTTAAGTGCATGACACTAGTTGAAGTTACTCCCCACTATGACCAGCCTTAGCATCTACACAAGTAAGGGTAATTGATTGCTATTGAATTAAATGTATTTCTAGAGGTAGATGGATGCATCTTCATGTAGTAAACAATGTCCTCGGTGTTAGTTTCCAACTATCACGAAAGAACATGTAATTCTCATTTTTTTTGAGTGATGACAAGATTGTTCTTTTACGTAAAGAAACACCGAAGAATATGGATCTGAATACCACAAGACAAGTTTTCAGACATAAATGTATGGACGTCGATGTAATTTTACCTTTTTAGGTCCTTGATGTAAAATGTACTTGCATCGTCCTTGTAAAACTCAAACCTAAAAGCAAGTGGTAAAATTTAAACGTATTTAAGATTATTAGTTGTTGATGAATATGAACGTTCTTGGATTTCAAGCCGAACGACCAAGGTCATGGCCATATCTACATCATAGTTTATGCTGATGATGATCCCATGTCCACGAATTTTCATGCCGCCAACTCTGGCCATATATTTTGAAATCAAACGAAGAGAAAGTAGTATAAAGAGTATGGCTCGATGATTTCTCTCTTGAGAAGGAGCCAAACATGACAGTTTTCCCTGCTTAATTTTAGGGTGCTTCGTGCTAAATGTATGAACCTTGACGTAATTTTACCCCTTTTTAGGTCCTTGTTGTAAAATGCACTCCCACTATCCCTGTAAAATTCGAACACAAGAGCAAGTGGTAAAATTAAACGTATTTAAGCTTATTAGTTGTCAATAAGTATGAACATTCTTGCATTTCAAGCCGAATGACCAGGGTCATGAACATATGTACATCATACATTATGCTGATGATTCATGATCCCATATCGAAGAATTTGCATGACGCAAAAATTGGCCATGTATTTTGAAAACAAACGAAGAGGAAGTAGTACTACGAAGAGTATGGCATGGTCAGGTTCTTTCTCGAGAAGGAGCTGAACCTGACTATTTTCCTTTGCTTAATTTTAAGGAATGCTTCGTGCTAAATTTTTGTACATCGGTGTAATTTCCCCTTTTAGGTCCTTGATGAAAACAAACGAAGAGGAAGAAGTACTATGAAGAGTATGACTCGATTAGCTGCTCTCTAAAGAAGGAGCCAAACCAAACTATTTTATTTGCTTAATTTTAGGGTACTTCATGCTAAATGAATGGACCTCGATGTAATTTCCCCTTTTTTAGGTCCTTGATGTAAAATGTACTCCTACCGTTCGTGTAAAATTCAAACCTACAAGTTAGTGGTAAAAGTTAAATGAATTTAAGGTTAGTTGTGAGTGAGTATGAACAATCTTGGATTTCAAGCCGAACGACCAAGGTCATGGCCATATCTACATCATACTTTACATCGATGATTCATGATCCCATATCCAAGAATTTCATGTCGCCAAATTGGCCATATTTTGAAAACAAACAAAGAGGGAAGTATTACGAAGAGTATGGCTCGACCAACTTCTGTCTCGAGAAGGAGTTGAACCTGACTATTTTCCCTGCTTAATTTTAGGGTGCTCCATGGTAATTAAATGTATAGACCTCGATGTAATTTTACCTTTTTAGGTCCTTACTGTAAAATGTACTCCCACCGTCCGTGTAAAATTTGAACATAAAAGCAAGTGGTAAAATTTAAACATAATTAAGCTTATTAGTTATCAATGAATATGAAAATTCTTGCATTTCAAGCCGAAATACCAGGGTCATACATATTTACATCATACTTTATCTGCTGATGATTCATGATCCCATAGCGAAGAATTTGCATGCCACCAAATTTGGCCATATTTTAAAAACAAACAAAGAGGAAGTAGTATGAAGAGTATGGCTCGGTCAGCTTCTCTCCCTCGAAGGAGCAAAACATGATGGTTTTCCCTATTTAATTTTAGGGTGCTTCGTGCTAAATGTATGGACATCGATGTAATTTTACCTTTTTTAGGTCCTTGATGTAAAATATACTTGGATTGTCCATGTAAAATTCAAACCTAAAAGCAAGTTGTAAAATTTAAACATATTTACGATTATTATATGTCGATGAGTATGTGATACGTCCATTTTGCATCACTATTCTATATCATAATTTACTCTTATTCATTGATATATTTCATATTAAGAGATGCTACTTATGTTGTTTCATCTATTTTTCCATGGTTGATGACTTTTGGAGCATGGACCGCTGCAGTCAGGATTCTGATGGGAAAGGTGCTGTTTGGAGGCGAAATGCGAAGATCAGAAAATCCCAGAAAATACACGGAAATTTCTATTTTTCCAAAAGATGAAGGATGCCATCAGGGGGAGTGGAGATGGGCCACGGGGGGCCCACACCTCCCCCTGGCGCGGGCCACCCCTGGCCACGCCACCAGGTGGTGTGGCCGCCCTGGCCCACTCCTAGCTCTCCCCTTTGGCGTATATTATCCCCATGAAACCCTAAGCCTCGGGGAGCGACCATAGAAATATTACGCCGCCTCTACGGGGCGGAAAACACCGAGAGAGAAAGATCTCTCCGGCAGACAGAATTCGGTTGGGGGAATTCCTTCTCGGAGAGGAGAGATCGTCGCCATCAACACCACCATCAAGCTAGACTTCATCGGGATCATCATCACCACCATCATCTCCACCAGCACCATCATCACCACTTCATACCGTTGTAACATTTGGGTTGAGTCTTGCATAGTTCTTAGGGGGAACTTTCCCGGTGTTGATTACTCCTTGTAGTTGATGCTATTGAGTGAACCATTGAATTATCGTTTATATTCAGATTGTTACACATCATTATTTCATCTCTGATCATGATCCATATGATGTCTTGTCAGTAGTTCGTTTTGTTCTTTAGGACATGGGAGAAGTCATGTTGTTAGTAGTGGAATTGTGTTGAGAAAGATTCAATGGTTTGGTATTTAAGTTGTGGTCTATTTATTCTAGTGGTGTCATCTAAACGTTGACTACATGACACTTCACCTATACGGGCCTAGGGGAATGCATTGTGTATTTGGCTACAAATCATAGGGGTTGCCGGAGTGACAGAAACCTGAACCCCCGTTAGGTAACCTTTGCACAAGGGATGTCAGGGTCTTAGAGTTTAAAGATGTGGTTAGGTTTTTATCTTAATTACTTTCTTGTACTTGCGGATGCTTGCAAGTGGTATAATCACAAGTATGTATTAGTCCTGGGAAGGTCGGTACATTAGCACAGGTTCACCCACACAACACTTAGCAAACTAAAAAAGATTGATCAACTATATGAAGCGAAAGCACTTGACGATATTCCCGTGTGTCCTCGAGAACGTTTGGTCATCTTAATGAATACAACCGGCTTGTCCTTTGCTAAAGAAAGGATTGGGCTACTTGTTGCATTTATTCTTATTGTCTTTTATTTACTCGTACTTTATTTATCTGCATTATCAAATATCCCTAAAAATCTGTTTGCTAAGTATTTACAGAGAATTCCTGCTCCAAGCCATTCGCCAAAACCTTCTGCTCCTCGTTGGGTTTGACACTCTTACTTATCAAAAATACTGTGATACACCCCCTATACTTGTGGGTCATCAGTATGAACATTCTTGGATTTCAAGCCGAATGACCAAGGCCATGGCCATATCTACATCATACTTTATGCTGATGATTCGTGATCCCATATCCAAGAATTTGCATGCCCCCAAATTTGATCGTATTTTGAAAACAAACAAAGAGTAAGTAGTATGACGAGTATGGCTCGATCAGCTTCTCTCACGAGAAGGAGAAAAACATGACTATTCTCCCTGCTTAATTTTAGGGCGCTTCGTGCTAAATGTATGGACCTCGATGTAATTTTACCTTTTTTAGGTCCTTAGTGTAAAATGTACTCCCACCGTCCGTACGTGTAAAATTCGAACCTAAAAGTAAGTGGTAAAATTTAAACGTATTCAAGATTATCAGTTATCGATGAGTATCAGCATTCTTGGATTTCAAGACGAATGACCAAGGTCATGGACATATCTACATCATACTTTATGCTGATGGTTCCTGATCCCATATCCAAGAATTTGCATGCGGCCAAATTTGGCCATATTTTGAATACAAATGAAGAGGAAGTAGTATGAATAGTGTGGCTCGGTCAGCTTTTTTCTTTAGAAGGAGCAAAACATGACTGTTTTCCATGCTTAATTTTAGGGTGTTTTGTGCTAAATGTATGGACCTCGATGTAATTTTACCTTTTTAGTTCCTTGGTGTAAAATGTACTCCAACCATCGTACGTGTAAAATTCAAACCTAAAAGCAACTATAAAAAATTTTAAACGGATTTAAGTTTATTAGTTGTCGATAAGTATGAACATTCTTGGATTTCAAGAAGAACGACCAAGGTCATGGGCCTCATGGCCATATCTACATCATACTTTATGCTGATGATTCATGATCCCATATCCAAAAATTTGCAAGCCGCCAAATTTGGCCATATTTTAAAAACAAACGAAGAGTAAGTAGTATTAAGAGTATGGCTTGATCAGCTTTTCTCTCGAGAAGGAGCAAAACATGACTGTTTTCCCTGCTTAATTTTAGGGTGTTTCGTGCTGAATGTATGGACCTCGATAAAATTTTACCTTTTTAGGTCCTTGATTTAAAATGTAATCCCTACGTTCTTACGTGTAAAATTCGAACCTAAAAGCAAGTTGTAAAATTTAAACGTATTTAATTTTATTAGTTGCCGATGAGTATGAATATTCTTGGATTTCAAGCCGAACGACCAAGGTCATGGCCATATCTACATCATACTTTATGTTGATGATGATCCCATGTCCAGGAATTTTCATGCCACTAAATTTGGCCATATATTTTGAAAACAAACAAAGAGAAAGTAGTATGAAGAGTATGGCTCTGCACTCTCGAGAAGGAGCCAGACCCGACTATTTCCCTTTCTTATTTTTAGGATGCTTCGTGCTAAATGTAAGGACCTCTATGTAATTTTATCCATTTTTAGGTCCTTGATGTTAATTGTACTCCCATCATCCGTGATGTTCCCATATTTGGGAGTAAATGGGTGAATCATGTCATGGTAATAATGTTGCCACTCGGAGTTTCCCACCATGAGATAAATCTAGCACGAAAACATGACTATATACATTCTAATCTAGATAAATCTGAGAACATTATATGGATCAGAGGAGTAGTATGTATGCATTCGAAACAAATTGTGTTTGCTCTCTCCTTCAGTCCGGCATCACCATCCCCACACGCAAAGCAAATTTGAGGACATTTTGAACTTTTTTTTCGGTACGGTGTGATTTGCTGTCCCTAGATACCTACCGGAAAAAACAGTAGCGCCTCAAACTAGGGGCCAGCGTTGCGGGCTGGAGCATTTAAGAAATACTACTATATCTAATTTTATGTATTATTCCTTTTTTGCATAAGCGTTTATGTTAACGTCCCGTGTTAGTTTTTCCCTAATATACCAGGTCGAAGTAGTCGATCCGATAACTGGAGGACAACCGCCCTGCGCCCCTCATTGTCTTCCTCTACCGCTCCGACCGCTTGTGCACCATCATAGCCCCTCTCCACCCTTGCAGAAAGGTAGAAACTGCCAACCCATCCCGACTAATCTTCCGCAGTACTCTTCCTCAGAACGACATCTGGAGCGATGAATCGTCAGATATCTGAGCGCTACAGCCAGGCTATCAGATTTGGCAACCTCCACTACGGACCGTTGAGCAACATCACCGGTCGCGCCGATCTTCTGAGCACCGCTTTCCTGGCCCACGGCATGGTTGGCATGCATCGAGGGATTGCGGAAGATCCTAGTATCCCGTTTTGTTTGCCCTGCCTACTTCACTCTGACCCACAGACATGCCCACTAGACCGTGACGAGCAGGTAAAAATCAGTTTTGCATGATTTTTGTAGGACTCAAATCCTTAGATTCTTTCCTATGGATTGAATTTGGATCAAAGGAATCGTGGTACGCAAATTCTTTTGAACTGCAACCCCCCACCCATGCTTAAATCCTGTAGGAATTGGAACATCTACTTGAGGCTCAACTCTCATTGTGGCAATCACGTAGGTAGTTTTCCTACATTTTATAATCGCTTGTTTTCACCGGCAAACCTGTGAAATTCCTGTGTTCTCAATCCTGTGATCGAAAGAGGCCCAAGACTTTTGCTTCAGTGTCCCCCTCTCCTCCAAACATACTAATCTAAAAACACAAGAACGACCAGGATTGTTGATACCTGTAACGAAAGGTGTATTAGCCAATCAAGACTGGCGTCATATTTTAAGTTTCATGTGTTTTACAAACACAAGATTTCTGTAAAAAGTTGGCTCTTTGGTTTACATGAATACAAAAACATAGGATTACTTTAAAACATGGTAAAATCAAAGTCAAACCTCATGGGAGAGTATATTTATGATGTTATCGTGTCTCTTGGGACCTCATTCTTGTTCTTTGCACGCGTAGGAATTTGAAAATGAGGTCCAAGTTGGATATGAAGAATCGCATATGAGTTTTGGAGGATTCTAACACGTAGGATTTTGGAAGATATCAAATTCCTATGGAGTCACTTCTTAGTTCCTATGCCCTCCATTCCATAAGAATCTAAACATGGGCTCCAACCTCATTTTATTTCTCCTTTGAGAAGTCCAATGCGCTTACACTATATTCCTGCAAAACTCTTGTGTTTATTTCCTATTCACCATCCAAAGACACATGTTACAAAATTCATGCGTTTTTAATTCCTAATATGAATTTACTATACCTACCATGTCAATTCTGTGTTTTTCCTATTCCTACGTTTTTTTAAAAACCATTGATCGAAAGAGGCCCCTAATCTTGTTAATCAATCATAGGAAAATTTCCTATGTTTTTTCCTCTGGTCCATTCCTCTGAACAGTGCCAGGATAGGAAACTTAACTATTCCTACACTTTTTCTTTAATGCAAACAAGACCTTATTCATTGGTGTGTTTGTCTACATGCATTCATGATTTATTCAACACGTTTATGCATCTTTCATATAGTAGTTTTTCTGCAAAGCTAGCTAGCACTACCCGCTTTGTCAAACACCTTGCATGCCCTAGATATAAAGAAAATCTATTGCAAGGTATTGACGCGTTGCTGATGCCACTAGACAATCCAACAGTAGAAGCATTTGTAACAGTTGATGATGACATACCCGAAACATGGGATGATGAAGGATTTGAAAACAAGGGTCGCTGGGTTGGTGCCAACGGAGAATGGATTGCGATTGCAAAGCACCCAGGGCGCTGGTACCTCCAAAATGTCTATAGTATGGCATGTATCGAGCTGCCACGTGTGCAGTGTGTTGATATTTATCCATCGAGTAACCAGTGTTTCCCTAGCCCCCCATGCACTTACCTCTACAAGCACGCGTATATATTGCTACTAAAGATACAAATAGCAAAGAAATCGTACAGATTTGAAAACCAATGGCGCTACAGTGCGATGGCGGTGTTTGACAAATTCATTGCTACCATAGATTTTCCTTGTGACAGGGACTGGATTATCCTTCGAAATGACTATCTTGCACCAGCAACGTATGTCGATGCCATTGCCAAGTGTCTAATCTGTGGTTCTATTGATCGCATATATGCGGTGACAGAACCGCGAGGAGATGTTCTTGTCTTGGAACCAAACAAGTGGAGTGAGTCCTATTATTTAAAAGTAAAATTTATAAATTACATACAACTGCATTGTTCATGATACTTTTGCTAACTGAAATGCACACACATGTATACTTGCAGGCCCACGTGTCATACATGCTCCAGTAATTGAAGAGCCGGCAAACTTCCAAGCCGGTGACAATGCCGAGGCTGGAGATATTGCATTACACAGCTGGTACTTGGCAGAGCTTGGCTGGAATATCCTATGGATTCACACCAGGGGTGCACGAACCAGCAGCCATCGTAATCCTGTATCATACATGGGTAGAGAACTGCTCTCTTATCCCTCGCTTTGCTGCCACGTTTTCCAGAGGGCCCTTAATTTGGATGACCCTATAGCACCGGACTGGATCAGAAGGGATAATCTTGAAGGAAGGTCAGTGTTTGTGGGAATCAACCATCCATTCATCCTCGAGCCCCCGACAAACTCTGAACCTGGTGCTGCCAATGTTGATGAAGCTCTGCCAGTGTTCAGAGGAGACTGTGTTTGCTACACACGTGCACTGCCAACATCACCCACAGCCAGTTCCAGATTGGAGTAATGACCCACAAGTATAGGGGTGTATCGCAGTATTTTCGATAAGTAAGAGTGTCGAACCCAACGAGGAGCAGAAGGTGCTGACTAGTGGCATGGATCGAGAATTCTCTGCAAACACTTAGCAAATGGATATTTAGGGGTTTTTGATAAACCAAGTAAATGAAGTACGAGTAAATAAAAGACAATAGGAATAAATGCAGCAAGTGGCCCAATCCTTTGTAGCAAAGGACAAGCCGGTTGTATTACTTAAGATGACCAAACGTTCTTGAGGACACATGGGAAGACTGTCAAGTGGTTTCGCTTCATATAGTTGATTAATTGTCATAACCTAAACCCGATAAGGTGCATACCTTGTGTTTATAGTGCTAGTCCCTGGATCGAATAGCTAGCACCCATAGTTTAAGATGTAATATCAACAAACAAAGGTCATATTACATCGCATATCCAGGAATAAAAATAGTTCATTACAACTTACATAGCTCATATGGCTATCTTATTACAAAGCAACAGATATAGCTATAAAGCATGGAGTCCTTCATCTTCATGTGCCACAGGCAAACATGTTGGGTGCAGACTCGTAATCCCTTACTCATCAAACTTCACTATCATCAAATAATCCTGCAACATGATAAGTTATAGCCACAAGGGTCAATACATTTTGAATTGTATTGGCAAGTGTCACTAGTATGTGGATATAAAGTGGAACCTATTACTACATGCATATCTGGCCAGGTAGAGCTTTGGCTAGTTTGCAGCAAGAAAGTTTTTCCCAATCCTTTTATAAATAGTTTGCAACACTTATTATCAACTAAGTTACACTGGATACCCTCCAGGTAATATTTCCAATCACAACATAGTAGTACCTCTGATAGAAATCAGTGAACCTAGGTTCCATTGATAGAAATCAATGAACCAACAACCCTTGTTCACCCATAAAGTTTTAACTTAGAGAAATTAGAATGATGAGATTCTTGATTCTGCTTCATTGTCTTGATGCTCAGAAATTGTCCATAACCGGGGACACGGCTAAGTACTTAGTTTTACCCTCTCGAGAGGTGGTGCAGTTTTCCCAAAAGACTCGACATGCATCGAGACGAGACTTTTCAGAAGCAATCCCTCAGACCACCACGGACGCGTTCCATCCTATCATCACTACCACCGTCTATCCGTCTGGCTAAGTTCTCGCAACTTAGTCGGTCAAGGCAGAGCCCATATGCCATGTGGCTGCACTGGAAGCTTCACGACAAGAACGTCTCTAATCTCTTTGTTCCTGGGTGGCCGTCCACAAGTGCGATACACCAGCCGACCATAGATATGGCCCCTGAGTAACCACTCAATATAATCCAAGCAAGTCCCATTTCCACCTAGGTATTTCATTAAGTACTTGTTTTATTATAGAAAACATATATTTTCCAATACTCCATATAATCATCATATGATATTCCACCCCAAAAACTATAGTAGGGCTAAGCATTTCTAATCTTACGATGTTTCACCTACCAAGTAGAAACTACCATTCCCTATTCTACATAGGAGATATAGCATAGCATAATAATATAGTCTATCATGCATATACTACAAAAAATCCACTAAGTATAATGAAAACAGTAGGACTTGATGATAGTGCCACTTGCCTTGATAGTAGAATATTTAGGTACCCTTCTTGATCTTTCAAAGATTACACTCCTCAAAGTCTACAACAATACAATCAAGCAAAAAAGGACACTCTCAAAACTAGCATCACAAAACAACACATGAATACATGAAATACATGCAAGCATACAACAAGATATTTTATTGAACAAGTTGTTACAGCAAGGTTCTGAACACTACAAACACCTACTGGTCCTTTTATATAATTGAAATTCCAATTGGAACCATTTTAGTGCAATTTGGTTATTTAAAGTATTTTTCTTTTACTAGGATAAGGCTTATTCAATGTGATATTTGCTACTGCCATAAAATTATAAGTTTAATTTTTTTGTGTTTATGTTTATGGTCAGAGGGTTCAATACACAACCATTTTCAAAAGGTTTCACTCAAAAATAATTTTTAGAACATGTTTTATAGCCAAAATACCTCACAAATGGTTATGTATAAAACGTCATTTTAACCATCACAAAATTACCTAATTGTTGCTCTATTGTTTTCTACTCATTTTTGTGAATCCATAGACATATTATTTGCTAAATTTGGACAAACAGAACTAAAGATATGATTTTTGCAAGTTCATATGTTCTTATGTCCTAAAAATCCGAAAATAGAAATTGGTAAGACAAGTGGCACATTTCTATTGCCATGTACCCCTTCGGTAAGTGATGTATTGATATCCCTTAGATGAAGATCAAACGGACCAGGTTAGCTCACCGGAAAAGCTCGCCGGAATAGCGGGCACGAGCTTGACGTTGACGTTCTCGTCGCTAGGAATGTATCCGGAGTTGAAGAAGACGTGGACGGCGTAGATGACGTCGAGGCGGTACTCATGGTCATGATGGAGAGCTCGCTTGTTTTCAAAGACAGCGCCAATCCACAGCTGGAGCCGCGGTGGCGTCAGGTGGCTCGACCAACGGAAACTAAATGTCGTCCCACCATGTCCGGGAGGTAGAAAAAGATGAGGAGAGTATTCTGGTTCGAGGAATTGACAAGTTTCTCACCGTGGACGACAAGATCTGACGATGAACTCCGGTTTTTGGCTAATCTTGGCATCATTGGTATGACTTCTACAGACCTCCTCTCGAGAAATTTTGAGAACCAAAATGATGGAGGAGAACAAGAGGAAGATGGTGCTCTCTTCGGTTCACGTTGTTATGGTAGGAGGAGGGAGATCGGGATACGTATGCCACCGATTGGCATTCGGAGCACCGGTTTGATATGAGATATTAAAGTACTAAAGTGAGAAACTAATGGCCTGAATGGAACCTCCACTTGATTATAAACGTTTTTCGTTTTGAACTCAAAGGGAAACGGTCATTAGAATTGATGGGGGAAGGAGAGGAAGGAGTACAGCCATGAAGTTGCTCTCTGTACGTGAAGGAGGAGGAAGACGAGCGAGGAGCGCTCGACTCTGTCCGGCTCCTCTAGATGGGCCAAGAAAAAGGAAGAGGCCCAAAAAAATAACATGAAGGAAAAAATAGAGAAAGGATAGCTGGGTGGGTTGGGCTGCTCTCAGGTGGCCGTAGTTGGGCTGGATCGGCTCTTTTTTTTAAATTCGTTTTTCTTTTTCTGTTTTCTTTTATAAATTTTTTTAGAGCTCTAAATAGATCCAGTCAAATTTCCAAAATTTTGTAAAATCAACAAGATCATTTTGTGATATTATCTATCGTATTTATTATCCAATTTAAATAATATTATTTATAAATATTTACTTTGGCCTATATGGTTCTCTTTTTTTACTTAGTTACTTTCCTTCATATCTTTTTATTTAAAACTCCAAAAAGGGTCAAACCAATTTACAAAGTTTTATAAAATAATTCTTTACCATTATATGTTATTTAAATATACTTTTGTTCCATTTAGACAAGGATTCAAGATATGGCTAATCTTGGCTTTGCAATATATTTTTGATTTCTTTTTCTTCTTGTCTTATATAAATCTCATCTTTTGATTTTTTGATTTATAGTTCCAAAGGTGGTTCCAATTTGGATGATTCTATTTAATAATTATTTTGCTTTATATAACATTTAAAATTACTTTGTTTGCAATTAACTTATTGATTTTTTCTATCAGCTTTATTGGCCGAGTACTTTCTTTTATCTTATAAAAATCATAACTTTTTATCCATGACTCCAAATAGAGTGAAACCAATTCTTGTGGATTTATAATTTTGTTGTTTACCAATATAGATCACTTAGATATGCTTATTCTCAAATTTCTATATGGAACATAGCCATAGAATTGAATTGAACTTGATGTTATGATTTTCTTATTAGGGTTTAGGTTTTTGGTTTATTCTTTTTCCATTGGTTTAAAATGCAAGTGCTTAAGATCAAGATACATTTCATGCATGATTGCATTTGATTTGTTTGTCACTTCCTTATTTAAAATTCATTTTATTTAAATAAGGTTCTGGTATTTCCTATTAGAAACAAAAAAATTCTTTTTTCCCTAAATTTCATCCTTTATTTCTTATGTTTGTTTGATTTTTCACATTTCAAAATTTGGAAAATTTTGGGATGTGATAGGCTACCACCCTTAAAAGGAATCTCGTCCCGAGATTCAGGAAGGCTAGAAATAATAGGTTGGTTTCAGAACAACTAGGATACTACCACCCTTAAAAGGATTTGACTAGATTGTATCTTGGAACTTACTTGGTGTTTCGATACAGTTTCCCTGGGCAGTTGTTTCCATAGTGTCCCTTATTGCCACATTTGAAACATGTGACATGGTTTAGGCATTTCCCTACCAAACATTCTTCACATCGGTAGTCAAGAATTTTCTCCGCCAAACACTCATGGGCATAGTGTCCAAGATTGTGACAGTTGAAATAGGGAACTAGACCTCCATCCTTATAATATCCATTGGAATTAGATTTGGTAGTGATCATCGTGTTCCTATCATGATTCTCAGCATCGTTCTTGTTCTTAGGGAAGTCCCTTGCATAGTGTACTAGCTTCTTGATATCATCCTTCTTTAGGCTCTGTTTTCCTTCTTCGGGTTCCTCTATTTTGTTCTTCTCCTTTTCTAGACAATTTGATGCATAATGTCCTAGTTCCTTGCAATCATAACACTGTAGTTCACTAATGTCCTTCTTCTTTTTGGGTCTCTCCAAGGCTAAGAGGTCGGTTAGTTCATGTTCTTCATATTCCAGCACAAATTTAGGAAACCTTTCTCGATTCTTAGAACGGTTCCGAGGAAAACGTCCATGTTTCCTCTTATGCTCACCAAAGTTGGTTACTTTGTATGGAGGTGTGTTTTGAGATTTTACTTTGACTTCATCATTCTTGGTGGAAGTTGTACCTTCATGGGTGTTCCCAAAGACTTGATATATTCCATCCTTAGCTTGATGTTTTATCCCTTGAAGTACAGGGTAGATGTGGCATTGGACAGGGACATGATCAGTTCCTTCACAAAGGAAACATGTAAATTGAGATGTGGGGCATTCTCCAACTGGATGGCTTCCATCACAATTAGGGCACTGATCAGTATGCTCTTTGTAAGTATGTCCTATGTCTCCACATATTTTGCAAGCTCTTGGTCTTGTGACAATATCATCCTTCAAGTCATTGTTGTCATGGTCTCTCTGTGGAGGATTGTTGCTCATGTGGATCATCTGATTGGTCATCCTTCGCAACAATTGGGATTGATCTCCTAAGAACCTTAGTTTTCTTGGGTTTAACTCAGTGTTGTTGTGGTTGTTGGCTAAAAACTGGCTTGTCACTTGATTCAACTTTGTTTGTGCTGCTAGAAGTCGCATTGCATTGGGCATCTCATGGTTGTTGTCACCATCATTGATGTTGGAGTCGTGGTCTCTTAGATAAGTCATCTTTTTGGATTAGGTAGAGATTAGAATAGAAAAATATTCCTAGGGAAAGAATTCTAGTTATACACAACATATCACACAAAGCAATATGCAAGCAATTTCAATCATACATACACAACAATTTTCAAACATTACTTAGGCAAACAAAATATTATTGTCATACCACATAGATTGGTATGACCTATAAACAATCACAAAATCGATTATTTAAATGAATAGCTAATGTGGTGGTCCAACTATAGGGTTCTATTTGATATTATTCCCTTGGGATTATTCCATCCTTCTCCATAGCTAATGAATTAGGAATGAGATCAAGGTGTCTTTATGTCATCTTGTCACAAGGTCCTCCTAAGTCTCCAGGTCTTGAGTATATTTCTTCTCTTCCTTGAAGTCCTTCCAAGTGTTGTGCAGTTTATGCCTAAGTATTTCTCCAAGTTCTTCAATATCCTTCCATGCAGCACTTCTTGTAGAGTGAGGTTCCAAGTTGGTGAATATCCAAAGTCCCATTGTCCTGTTGTTGTCTTCCTTGATAGACTTCTTGAAGATATCCAAATGAATCAAGATAGTTCCACGAGAACAAAAGCTAATATAACCTAGTAAAACCATAATAGATAAGTTTCTAATCCTAAGATCTTTCCTGATTTCTCTCTCATCTTATTGTCTACAAAACTTGAACTTCTCTTCTTTCTTGAAATCCTTGTATGATCCTTGAACTTCTCCTCCATTGATCTTGACTTTTCTTCTTGATCCTAGAATGCCTTGTCCTTCCCCTTGAGTTAGGCGTGTAGCTCATCATTTCCTAAGTAGTTGATGCTCCTATTATCAACAGGATCCTATATAAAATTTCTAAGTCCTAGAATTACTGAAGAATAAATCATCCTTCTAAAACTTCTTCTCCCGGCTTCTTTTGGTGATGGAGATATGTTGATCTAGTATCTTGACGATGTTGAGAAGTCCGAATCCAAAGTAGGTGGTCTTGAAGTCCTCATTGATCCTGAAGCGAAAGTCCTTTGAGGTGTTGAGACTTAAGTCCTTAGCCATGCTGATGATGAAGTCTTGGATGATGTTAAAGGTGAAGTACTTGGTGAAACTGAACCTGAAGTCCTTTGTGATGTTGAAGTCCTTTGTGATGTTGAAGTCCTTTGTGATGTTGAAATCCTTTGTGATGTTAAAGCTGAAGTCCTTGGTCATGTTGAAGATGAACTCCTTAGTGATGATGAAGTTGAAGCCCTTTGCGATGATGAAGTTGAAGGTCCTTTGAGATGAAGTTGAAGTCCTCTGCGGTGATGACGTTGGCGTCCTTTGTCATCAAGTTGAAAAGGGAGAGATATAGAAACTAAGGAAAGAATTTACAAGATTATTTGTAAATAACTTAGAACAAATACAACTCCTATTATTCTAAGGGGTTGTCCAAATCCTAGGGTTACGAACCTACAGGCAACACAATGCTCTGATACCATCTGTCATGACCTGAACACGATAAGGTGCAGACCCTGTGTTTATAGTGCTAGTCCCTGGATCGAATAGCTAGCACCCACAGTTTAAGATGTAATATCAATAAACAAAGGTAATATTACATCGCATATCCAGGAATAAAAATAGTTCATTACAACTTACATAGCTCATATGGCTATCTTATTACAAAGCAGCAGATATAGCTATAAAGCATGGAGTCCTTCATCTTCATGTGCCACAGGCAAACATGTTGGGTGCAGACTCGTAATCCCTTACTCATCAAACTTCACTATCATCAAATAATCCTGCAACATGATAAGTTACAGCCACAAGGGTCAATACATTTTGAATTGTATTGGCAAGTGTCACTAGTATGTGGATATAAAGTGGAACCTATTACTACATGCATATCTGGCCAGGTAGAGCTTTGGCTAGTTTGCAGCAAGAAAGTTTTTCCCTATCCTTTTATAAATAGTTTGCAACACTTATTATCAACTAAGTTACACTAGATACCCTCTAGGTAATATTTCCAATCACAACATAGTAGTACCTCTGATAGAAATCAGTAAACCTAGGTTCCATTGATAGAAATCAATGAACCAACAACCCTTGTTCACCCATCAAGTTTTAGCTTAGAGAAATTATAATGATGAGATTCTTGATTCTGCTTCATTGTCTTGATGCTCAGAAATTGTCCATAACCGGGGACACGGCTAAGTACTTAGTTTTACCCTCTCGAGAGGTGGTGCAGTTTTCCCGAAAGACTCGACATGCATCAAGATGAGACTTTTCAGAAGCAATCCCTCAGACCACCACGGACGCGTTCCATCCTATCATCACTACCACCCTCTATCCGTCTGGCTAAGTTCTCGCAACTTAGTCGGTCAAGGCAGAGTCCATATGCCATGTGGCTGCACTGGAAGCTTCACGACAAGAACGTCTCTAATCTCTTTGTTCCTGGGTGGTCGTCCACAAGTGTGATACACCAGCCGACCATAGATATGGCCCCTGAGTAACCATTCAACATAATCTAAGCAAGTCCCATTTCCTCCCAGGTGTTTCATTAAGTACTTGTTTTATTATAGAAAACATATATTTTCCAATACTCCATATAATCATCATATGATATTCCACCCCAAAAACAATAGTAGGGCTAAGCATTTCTAATCTTACGATGTTTCACCTACCAAGTAGAAACTACCATTCCCTATTCTACATAGGAGATATAGCATCGCATAATATAGTCTATCATGCATATACTACAAAAAATCCACTAAGTATAATGAAAACAGTAGGACTTGATGATAGTGCCACTTGCCTTGATAGTAGAATATTTAGGTACCCTTCTTGATCTTTCAAAGATTACACTCCTCAAAGTCTACAACAATACAATCAAGCAAAAAAGGACACTCTCAAAACTAGCATCACAAAACAACACATGAATACATGAAATACATGCAAGCATACAACAAGATATTTTATTGAACAAGTTGTTACAGCAAGGTTCTAAACACTACAAACACCTAGTGGTCCTTTTATATAATTGAAATTCCAATTGGAACCATTTTAGTGCAATTTGGTTATTTAAAGTATTTTTCTTTTACTAGGATAATGCTTATTCAATGTGATATTTGCTACTGCCGTAAAATTATATGTTTAATTTTTTTATGTTTATGTTTATGGTCAAAGGGTTCAATACGCAACCATTTTCAAAAGGTTTCACTCAAAAATAATTTTTAGAACATGTTTTATAGCCAAAATACCTCACAAATGGTTATGTATAAAACGTCATTTTAACCGTCACAAAAGTATCTAATTGTTGCTCTACTGTGTTCTACTCATTTTTGCGAATCCATAGACATATTATTTGCTAAATTTGGACAAACAGAACTAAAGATATGATTTTTGCAAGTTCCTATGTTCTTATGTAGAAATTGATAAGACAAGTGGCAGATTTCTATTGGCATGTACCCCTTCGGTAAGTGATGTATTGATAGCCCTTAGATAAAGATCAAACAAACCAGGTTAGCTCACCGGAAAAGCTCACCGGAAAGCTCGCTGGAATAGCGGGCACGATCTTGACGTTGCTATTCTCGTCGCTAGGAATGTATCCGGAGTTGAAGAAGACGTGGACGGCGTAGATGACGTCGAGGCGGTACTCATGGACATGACGGAGAGCTCGCTGGTCTTCAAAGACAGCGGCAATCCACAGCTGGAGCCGTGGTGGCGTCGGCTGGCTCGACCAACAGAAACAAAATGTCATCCCACCATGTCCTAGAGGTAGGCAAAGATGAGGAGAGTATTCTGGTTCGAGGAATTGACAAGTTTCTCACCGTGGACGACAAGATCTGACGATGAACTCCGGTTTTTGGCTAATCTTGGCATCATTGATATGACTTCAACAGACCTCCTCTCAAGAAATTTTGAGATCCAAAATGATGGAGGAGAACAAGAGGAAGATGGTGCTCTCTTCGGTTCACGTTGTCATGGTAGGAGGAGGGAGATCGGGATACGTATGCCACCGATTGGCATTCGGAGCACCGGTGTGATATGAGAGATTAAAGCACTAAAGTGAGAAACTAATGGCCTGAATGGAACCTCCGCTTAATTACAAACGTTTTTCGTTTTGAAGTCGAAGAGAAACGGTCATTGGAATTGATGGAGGGAGGAGAGGAAGGAGTACAGCCATGAAGTTGCTCTCTATACGTGAAGGAGGAGGAAGACGAGCGAGGAGCGCTCGACTCGGTCCGGCTCCTCTAGATGGTCCAAGAAAAAGGAAAAGGCCCAAAAGAAAATAACATGAAGGAAAAAAATAGAGGAAGGATAGCTGGGTGGGTTGGGCTGCTCTCAGGTGGCCGTAGTTGGGCTGGATCGGCTCTTTTTTTTTAAATTCGTTTTTCTTTTTCTGTTTTCTTTTATAAATTTTTTTAGAGCTCTAAATGGATCCATTCAAATTTCCAAAAATTTATAAAATCAACAAGATATATTTTGGGATATTATCTATCTTATTTATTATCCAATTCAAATAATATTATTTATAAATATTTACTTTGGCCTATATGGTTCTCTTTTTTTACTTAGTTACTTTCCTTCATATCTTTTTATTTAAAACTACAAAAAGGGTCAAACCAATTTACAAAGTTTTATAAAATAATTCTTTACCATTATATGTTATTTAAATATACTTTTGTTCCATTTAGACATGGATTTTAGATATGGCTAATCTTGGCTTTGCAATATATTTTTGATTTCTTTTTCTTCTTGTCTTATATAAATCTCATATTTTGATTTTTTGATTTATAGTTCCAAAGGTGGTTCCAATTTGTATGATTCTATTTAATAATTATTTAGCTTTATATAACATTTAAAATTACTTTGTTTGCAATTAACTTATTGATTTTTTCTATGAGCTTTATTGGCCAAGTACTTTCTTTTATCTTATAAAAATCATAACTTTTTATCCATGACTCCAAATAGAGTGAAACCAATTCTTGTGGATTTATAATTTTGTTGTTTACCAACATAGATCACTTAGATATGCTAATGCTCAAATTTCTATATGGAACATAGCCATAGAATTGAATTGAACTTGATGTGATGATTTTCTTATTAGGGTTTAGGTTTTTGGTTTATTCATTTTCCATTGGTTTAAAATGCAAGTGCTTAAGATCAAGATACATTCGATGCATGATTGCATTTTATTTGTATGTCACTTCCTTTTTTTCCCCTAAATTTCATCCTTTATTTCTTATGTTTGTTTGATTTTTCACATTTCAAAATTTGGAAAATTTTGGGATGTGATATTAATCTTCTTTAGCTTGCTAAGTGTTGTGTGGGTGAACCTGTGCTAATGTACCGACCTTCCTAGGGCTAATACATACTTGTGATTATACCCCTTGCAAACATCCGTAAGTACAAGAAAGTAATTAAGGTAGAAACATAACCACAGCTTTAAACTCTAAGACCCTAACGTCCCTTGTGTAATGGTTTCCTAATGGGGGTTCAGGTTTCTGTCACTCCGGCAACCCCTAAGATTAGTTGCCAAATACACAATGCATTCCCCTAGGCCCATATAGGTGAAGTGTCATGTAGTCGACGTTCACATGACACCACTAGAAGAAGTACACCACAACTTAAATATCAAACTATTGAACTTTCTCAACACAACTCCACTACTAACAACATGACTTCTCCCATGTCCTCAAGAACAAAACGAACTACTCACAATACATCATATGGATCATAATCAGAGATGGAATAATGATGTATAACAATCTGAACATAACCAATAATTCAATGGTTCACTCAATAGCATCAACTACAAAGAGTAATCAACACCTAGAAAGTTTCCTCTAAGAAGTATGCAAAATTTAACCCAATTGTTACAGCAATATGGAGATGGTGATGAGGGTGGTGATGTTGATGATGGTGGTGATGATGATGATGATGATCCCAATGAAGTCCAGCTTGATGGTGGTGTTAATGGCGACGATCTCCCCTCTCCGGGAAGGAATTCCCCTGACAAAAATCTGTCTGCCGGAGAGATCTTTCTCTCTCGGTGTTTTCCGCCTCGCAAAGGCGGCGGAATCTTTCTGTGGTCGCTCCCTGAGTCTTAGGGTTTCGAGAGGAATATATATGCCAGAGGGGAGAGCCAGAGGTGGGCCAGGGCGGCCACACCACCTGGTGGCGTGGCCTAGGGTGGCCCGCGCCAGGGGGTGGTGTGGGCCCCCTGTGGCCCATCTCCACTCCCTCTTATGGCAGCCTTCATATTCTGGAAAAATAGGATTTTCCATATATTTTCCCGGATTTTCTGATCTTCACAAATTTTGCCTCCAAACAACACATTTTCCATCAGAATCCTGACTACAGCGGTCCATGCGCCAAAAGTCATCAACCATGCAAAAACAGATGAAATAACATAAGTATCACCTCTTAATATGAAATATATCAATGAATAACAGTAAATTATGACATAGAATAGTGATACAAAATGGACGTATCAACTCCCCCCAAGCTTAGACTCCGCTTGTCCCCAAGTGAAACTGAGCTCAATAAACATGACCTCGGGTTTATGGAGTGAAGAGTCGATAAAAGAATACGGACAAGAAGCATCACATTCATCAATACATAGATCATAGTAGAATTCAACTCACTATTATACAACTTAACTTGCAATAAGTAAAGGAAACACAATCAAGATACATAAGGTGAATCATAATTGGTAATGGCAAACTTAGCTCTTGGTCGAAGAATAGTTGATAATTTGCTGGAGTTCACAAATAACTGGTTTTCCATGAAAGCTTTCAAAGTAGTAATCACCAAGATAAGAGCAATGTGCAAAACAAGGAACATAAGAAACATGATTGAATAAATCATCATATGAATGAATGAAACACAACAACTCAAAATACTTGTTGCGATAGAGAGGAATAGGTTTACTGACACAACTACAAAGTACTAGAAAGGCCCTTCGCAGAGGGAAGCAGGGATTTCAAGTTTCATAAAGAGCTCCCAAAAATTATGATACTTACTAGCTTTCAGCTCTCATTGCCCCTATCATAGGCATCTTTAGGTGATTAAGGTTAAAGTGACACAACTAAGAGGATATGCTTGACAAGTTATAAATTGATGTCCCATGCCCCTTACTTACAAAGACCGAACCTCATGCTACTCAACTTCAGTCACGAGTAAGCTATTGTCATTGTAAATACATGTGTATCATCGAGAACCGCCAACGGGGTAACCCTTGCACATGATACAGGAGCTATCCCATAATCAAAATGACAAGGCAAGCAGACAATGAGCATCTCAGCGATCTTTTTATTTGTTGTTTGCATAGGTTTTTATTGAGGATGCTTCATAGAATGCTCACAATAGTTATGCTGCAAATTTCCACCATGATTAGGCATGGCTTAGGCTAGCGGCCCAGGTGTTTCCCTAACACACATATAAACTCCATGATCTTACAATTTCCACTTTTATTTCACATCGCCAGGATCCATAAGCAAAATAACATGATATGAACTAGGTACAAAGTACCAATGCAGTGTTGAAAGCGGTCCCCATGATACATGGTTCTGCTAACTTCAACTCATAAAGTGCAAGCATATACGCAACAAAGAAGGACCCAATGGTTCAAGTTTATTAGATGCAAGAAAGTAAGGTGTGCCATCAAGTTCGTGAGAGCTTTAATCACTAATTTTCACATAACAAGTTTAATTTGGAAGGTAGACAAAACAAGAATTTACTTGGAATAGCAATAATGCTACTATGTAGGTATGGTGGACACAATTGGTAGAGGTTTTGGTTTAAGGATTGGATGCACGAGAAGAATTCCCTCTCAGTACAGGTTTTTTCCTAGCAAGGTTGGGTAGCAAGTATATGAGTTGAAGGAAGCAAACAAACATACAAGTGATAAAAACAAACATGCAATCTTCCTTGGAAGCACAAAAGATCTTAACTAGAGAATACTAAACTTATGAGCAAATCAAGAAAGAAAGATGACGAAATTATATTTCTTAGAGTACTTTAATCTTTTTCATTCAACTCTCAAAAATAGTGTTGCTACTGACCAAGCCAGGTTTGCCAAAACCAACAAAATTAACTTAATGATCCCAAAGTGATACCAATACTAACAAGATCAATCATATAACCATGAATTGAGAACTAATATAAGATATGTAAAAGAGTAAATGATAGAACTTCTCATTAATATTCCATAACGGCAACTCACACCAAGGGATACATATCTAACGAGAGAGGGGACACTTCCATAATGCAAACCATCCTACATGATAACTTCTCTATTCATGATATGACTCTACTAAAAAGGTTAAAAGATAGAAGATAGTGATGTGATACCGCGGACTCCCCCAAGCTTGGAACAAACCAAGGGGATGCCAAACCTGATGACGAATTACTCCTTCGGTGGTGGTAGTGTTCTCTCATCTTCGTCGGACTTCCAAGGTAAAGGCTCCCCATCAACAAAAGACATCCTGGTCTCCATCATCCTGAAACTAGCAGCAGCACATATGCGTTTAAACCTAACTTCATACTCACCATTTTGATTTTGAACGTCGTAGAGCTGTGCTTGCAGTTGGTTTGTTGTTTGGTGAAGTGAGAGGATTTCATCCTTGAGCTTAGCAGTCTCCTTTTGGTGCTCGGTGATGAGTTCGGCACAAATATTATGAATGATATCCACTTCGCGTTCCGCCATCTTCTTGTACCTAAAGACTTCTTGCTCCAGCGCTTCCATCATGTCCTCTAGACTTCCTTCGCCTTTAGGGCCTTGAACTTCTTTTATCCATACCTCCTCTTCTTCAAGCAGCAACTCCGTAGGATGAATCTTCAACTCATGCATGTATGGGTTGATGATATCCGCTGAGGAATCATCTTTAGCTGATCCAGAGGAAGACATTATGGCTCCAAAACTGGGATTCTTCCTGTCAGAAACAGATCGAAACGAAAACACGACGAAAACACGATATACGAACCTCGGGGGATCCGGGGGATTATATATTACGAAGTTTCATAACAAAAGGAAGGTACTGGGAGAAAAGCGGTCGGAGACGGAGTTCGGGGTGGCACACCACCTGGTGGCGTGGCTAGGGGTGGGCCCACGCCACAGGGTGGTGCGAGCCACACTGGCTCCGTTTCCGTCCCTCTTTCACTTCGTAGCTTTCCTTATTGACTGAAAACTACAAAAATATAGTTGCATAGTATTTTCGTGGAACTTTTTTTACCAGAACAGTTACCTATTTGAAAACAGACTCTGCAGGTCTCTAAATTTGATATCTAGTAGATTCTTATGGAGTCACCACTTGAATAACATCAATATATTCATCTTCATACACTTATTACTTGAGTCATGAAACCTTTCACTTTCTCATTACACCATTATCTCCGCTACCTGGAAATTTCTTTCACACAAAACTCCACACAGTTCTCATTAGCAACATTAGTATAAGTGAAGTGATAAAACCTTTTGAGTCTACTTTCAACTGAAAACCATCAAAACATAAGCTACTGTAGCAACTCCTTACGAAAACCCAAAAATAATTCAAAAAGGAGATTGAATAAAGAAGCAAATGCAAGAGTGCCAAAATCTGTCAAAACAGACCAACAGGTAAAGAAATTTTTTCAGAAATCTTCTGTTGCTTGAATCAAAAAGAGAAAAACTAACGAAAGTTAAATAACAACCTGGGGCAGAAGCACAACAAATTACAGCTCAAACCGACATACAGAGATATCTCACGAATTTTTACGGTGAAGCACAAAATTCTGTTTTAGGGCAGCCACTACCCCAAATATTACTTCTCACTCATTAGAGGTTGATCTTGACACAAACACCAAAAAAAAAGGATAAGGAGAGGTTATTACCGAAGTAATAACTTCCAAGACTCAAAGAAACAAAAACAAACTGAAAGCAAAAATAAATTGGGTTGTCTCCCAAAAAGTTCTTTCTTTATACCCATTAAGATGGGCAAGATAATTTTGAAGATGCTCACATAGGAATATGAATTGAAGTGAAAGAGAGCATTAAGAAGCAAAAATACACGTATTTAAGTCTAACCCACTTCCTATGCAAAGGAATTTTGTAAACAAACAAGTTGTTGAAACCAGAGGATACAAGCATAGGAAGGCAAAAGAAGTGCAACATAAAAACTTTCAGCATAAAATGAGGAAACTTGATATTATTGAGATGCATAAGAACACTTTTCCCTCTCTCATAGTAACTTTCAGTATCATGCATAAACTTAACAATATAACTATCACAAGGACCATCGTGACATTGATCGCTTATAGTAACAGAAAACACAGGAATACTAGTTCTCATAATACTACTTTGTGAAACAATATTAGAGGTATCCTTACAAAGGATAGCGTGTCCCTCTTCTACATATTTAGTGACAAAGTCTTTCACATTTGGTATTATAGGTTCATCATCCATTTCTTTATCAGGTTCAACAGCTTTACTTGTACTTTCATTAACCATACTAGCTATCATAGAATGTTCCTTTATCTTAATTGGGAAAGGGATTTTCTCAATGTAAGGTTTAGGTAAGACATGATTAGCAGTATAAACTTCAGTATTTCTCGCAGGAACACTCTTAGAAATATCTTTATAAGGTTCATGATACTTATTCCACTTCTTTTTAGGCACTTCAATGTAGGAAGCAAAAGCCCAAAAATAAGAAGCAATAGCTTGAGAGTCTAGACCATAAGCATTTTTAATATTTTGAAAGTCATCAGTTCCCATAAAAGATTCAATGCATTCATAATCATAATTTATACCTGACTTTCTTCCTTTGTCATTCTCCCAAGCTTCAGCATTGTCTTGAATACGGTCCAGAAGATCCCATTTAGCTTCTTCTTCCATGCGAGTGAATGATCCAGCACAAGAAGCATCCAATAAATCCTTGTCATGTAGAGGGAGCCTTGCATAAAAGTTATTTATAATAATATTATTGGGGATCTCATGAATGGGACATTTGAGCATTAGTAACTTCATTCTCCCCCAAGCTTGAGCTGTACTCTCTCCATCAAGAGGCCAAAAGTTGTATATTTGATTCTGATCTTTATGAATCTCACTAGGAGGATAAAATTTTGAATAAAAGAGAGGCACTATTTCCTCCCATTCCAGAGCTTGACCATTCTTCAGCAGCTTATACCATTCTTCAGCTCTTCCTTTTAGTGATAATGAGAATAACTTCTTCTTAACTTGATCTGTAGTAATACCTGCACACTTGAACAACCCGCATAATTCGTGTATAAAGAGTAAATGATCACCGGGATGGACAGTTCCATCCCCAACATAGTAGTTATCCATAACACGATCAATAATTCTTTTAGATATTTTAAAAGCATCATTCTCAGCAGGTGGTGGTTCATCTACTACCTTAGCAGTGGTAGTAGCATTACCAAATAAGAAACTCAGCGAATTATCCATAACGAAAATAAAGCAACTAACAGAAATAAACAATACTCACAGTAGAAGTTTCCTTTACCAGTTCCACTCTCCAATAGCGCTTCACTCCCCGGCAACGGCGCCAGAAAATAGTCTTGATGACCCACAAGTATAGGGGGTGTATAGCAGTATTTTCGATAAGTAAGAGTGTCAAACCCAACAAGGAGCAGAAGGTGCTGGCTAGTGGTATGGATCGGGAATTCTCTGCAAACACTTAGCAAACAGATTTTTAGGGGGTTTCGATAAAGCAAGTAAATGAAGTACGAGTAAATAAAAGACAGTAGGAATAAATACAGCAAGTGGCCCAATCCTTTATGCAGCAAAGGACAAGCCGGTTGTATTACTTAAGATGACCAAACGTTCTCGAGGACACGCGGGAAGACTGTCAAGTGCTTTCGCTTCATATAGTTGATTAATCTTCTTTAGCTTGCTAAGTGTTGTGTGGGTGAACCTGTGCTAATGTACCAACCTTCCTAGGACTAATACATACTTGTGATTATACCCCTTGCAAACATCTGTAAGTACAAGAAAGTAATTAAGGTAGAATCCTAACCACAGCTTTAAACTCTAAGACCCTGACGTCCCTTGTGCAATGGTTTCCTAACGGGGGTTCGGGTTTCTGTCACTCTAGAAATCCCTACGATTAGTAGCCAAATACACTATGCATTCCCCTAGGCCCATATAGGTGAAGTGTCATGTAGTCGACATTTACATGACACCACTAGAAGAAGTACACCACAACTTAAATATCAAACTATTGAATCTTTCTCAACACAACTCCACTACTAACAACATGACTTCTCCCATGTCCTCAAGAACAAAATGAACTACTCACAATACATCATATGGATCATAATCAGAGATGGAATAATGATGTATAACAATCTGAACATAAACAGTAATTCAATGGTTCACTCAATAGCATCAACTACAAAGAGTAATCAACACCGGGAAAGTTTCCCCTAAGAACTATGCAAGATTCAACCCAATTGTTACAGCAATATGGAGATGGTGATGAGGGTGCTGATGGTGATGATGGTGGTGATGATGATGATGATGATCCCGATGAAGTCCAGCTTGATGGTGGTGTTGATGGCGACGATCTCCCCTCTCCGGGAAGGAATTCCCCCAGCAGAAATCTGTCTGCCGAAGAGATCTTTCTCTCTCGGTGTTTTCCGCCCCGTAGAGGCGGCGGAATCTTTCTATGGTCACTCCCCGAGTCTTAGGGTTTCGAGAGGAATATATACGCCAGAGGGGAGAGCCAAAGGTGGGCCAGGGCGGCCGCACCACCTGGTGGCGCGGCCTAGGGTGGCCCGCGCTAGTGGGTGGTGTGGGCCTCTGTGGCCCATCTCCACTCCCTCTTCTAGCAGCCTCCGTCTTTTGGAAAAATAGGATTTTCCGTATATTTTCCCGGATTTTATGATCTTCGCAAATTTTGCCTCCAAACAGCACCTTTTCCATCAGAATCCTGACTGTAGCGGTCCATGCTCCAAAAGTCATCAACCATGCAAAAACAGATGAAATAACATAAGTATCACCTCTTAATATGAAATATATCAATGAATAACAGTAAATTATGACATAGAATTGTGATGCAAAATGGACGTATTATGGAGCCGCATGCACGTCAATGGGGGAGCTGCCGTAGGTTCATCACTTAACTACACTGGAGCGGAACATAGAGAGCAAATGTTTGAGGCGCCAATGTGGTTCGTTCCAACCCTGCCTCGTTAAACCTTTGTGCAGTTTGACCAAAATACCAAAAAACTGATTATTAGCACTCGTAACATCATTTATGTAGCTAGTACTTGTCACCATGTAATGTACGGTACTATGTACGTAGTACTTTCATACTGTATTGTAGTATCAGTACTTGCAACATCATTTCCACTATTTCTTATACTAGGCACCATGTACGTAATAATATACTTCCATAGTATGTGTTTGATGTTTCCCTATTCAAGCACTCAAGCAGCCGTTCCCAATTTTTTAGGCAATTAATTTTTGCATGATAATTAGTAGTACTGTATTGGTGGCAAGGTTTGCTTTGTCCACAACATTCGTGTAACCTCGCCGCATTTATTCCCTCACCATCCTCCGCCACAGCCCCAGCCCTCTCTCACATAGCACTCCTTAATCACCATTGCACTTCCCTCCATCGACGACCACCACCGCCACAACTTACTCGTCTTAGGCAGGTCAGCTGCGGGTGGCGGGCCCTGCAACCTCATCTATAGAGTTGTCGCATCCCTCAGACATCACGGTGGCAGTGCGGTATGTACATAATCCCCGGAACCCTTGATCTTGATGATGAGATGCGGTCAAGCTTTTATTAGCGCTTGGTTAACATTGGGTTAGTGTTGAGTATAGTTCTCATCTAGTGCATTTAACCTGTTTGTATACTATAGTTCAGTTTTACACATGCAAGCTAGCTCCGGGGCTAGATCTACGGTGAACTGTAATAATAAGTTCAAATTTTGTATTGATTGATCCACGACTGATGATGATTTGGGAGGCCACTCGGTATGTTTTGCTTTAGATTTGTCTCATGGGCGGAGGTCCCTTTAATTTGGGCAAGTTAGGGCGGCTGCTGCCCTACCCTGATTTTTGCCAAAAATCGAGTATATGTATGGATCTCTAGCATCGGCAGCAGATAGAGCTCACCATGTTCGTCCGTTCGTCTGTTCCTGGGTGTTCGGTATCTGTACTACTCGATAAAGAACTGCACTAATGTGATGCCTAGACCTTGGAAGTAGTACTAATATAACTGGCATTCATGCTAGCTAGAGTTAAGACTTTAATTTGTGTACTTCGATAAGAAAATTGCTCCACTTTACTTTCTTAGCTGATCTTGTATTGTACTCTATTAGCTAATTACTGTACTATTTCATAATTATTGACAGCTGGTAGAGACATTATCTGTCCACGGGATTTTTTTGTAGTGTTCGGGCAAGAAGCTCAAGCTTGGATAGACTCATCATCGAAGAAGACAAGAGAACCCTGTGCAGTCTGGATGGAGGGGCGAGCCAGGAACACCCACGTGGAGAACACTTGTGACGAGTTCTGCAAGATGCTGTTAATACCGGGAGGGTTAGACGTGCGGAGCATACCCAGCTCCTTTTTGCCAACATTTGGCGGTGAGTATCCAGAGGCCATCAAGTTGAAGATATGCAAAGCCTGCAGCTGGGACGTCAAGCTAAAGAAGCAAGATGGCAAGGTAATCCTTGATGAAAGATGGCTAGATTTTGTCAAATCACATGACTTGTAGTTAGGATACTCTCTGGTATTCAAGAAGCTTTCCACCACTTCCTTTAAGGTGATAGTATTTGATCATGATAACTACGAGAAGGTGATCAGATGTGCAGGTTATCACCCATCATTTGATGGAAAATTTACTATATTGTAGGTGTATTAATGTAGTGATTGTTGTCTTCTAATTATAACTATTCTGTAAATAGGTGCTTGAACACCTTCCGTTATCATGCATCCTGTTGGAACACCATGGTACTTAATCGCGCTAGGCTCCAATGTGGAGGTATTTATTGTACTATGTTTGAAGCAAAACTGCAAAACAAACATCTAGTGTACTACTGCTAGTATTGTACTACCTCCTGTTCCAAAGTATTAGGGATGGACATAAAACTCGAAACTCGACGAGTTTAATGCACACTCATTTGCTTGGCTAGTTCAAAATTGACTCGTTTCCTTAACGTTCTGAGCTGAGCTGCAGTTTTTGCTCGATATCCTTAACGAGCTAAACGATCGAGTTAACGATGTTCGTGAGCTACTCGTTAAGCTCGGTAACAACCAAGGTAAGGCCCACTTATGTTGCTACATGTCTAATCTGGCAGCCCATCTAAGGCAAACATCTAGCCCATTGAGTAAGACTGATCAATCTAGGAGTGAGAGCGACTGACCAAAAACCTTACCCTAGACTCTCCCGATCGATTCAGAATATTTCTCATGTGTCTCGTCAACTCTTCATCTCCCACATCATACCCCATCTCCATCTTCTCGATCTGGATCTACTGACCGCGGAACTGACCGAACCCTGCCGACTATCGTTTTTAATTATCGGTATGCCTCTGTCTTGAGGCTGATACATTTTCATAACGAGCAGCTCATGAGCGCTCGTTAACATCTAATGAATCGAGCTGAGCTTTACTTTTTGCTCGTTATCCTTAACGAGTTTAATGATCTGAGCCTTAATGAGCATGAGCCTTATCAAGCCAAGCCTTAACGAGTCGAGTTGCTCGATAGTCCAGCCCTACACAGTATAATCCTTTTTGGCAAACTAAACAAACATCATCTGGTCAAACATGACAGCAGTAGTAACTCTAGTCGGTGTACACGGCAGTGTGCCGGCCTAGCTGCAATGGCCCAGGTTGTGACATGGTTAATTTAGCGGACGACAGCATGCCAGCCTAGCTATAAAATGTGCCAGGATTTCAGATGGTTAATTTAGTGCACTACAGCGTGCAAGCCAAGCTAATCGGCATCCTGGATGCAGCTCTAGAGGCCTTGCAAAAAAACTCGTTCAAAGAGCCATCCCATCTTCCCCATCTCGGCTGTTTTTATCCCCACTCGCCAACGCCGCGTAGCCCCGCATTTGGGATCGTCTCTAGTGCATGCTTCGCACATTTTCCTCGCCATCTAGCCCGCTGCATCGGATCTTGCAGGCTGCACGCCACACCTCTCGAAAAGTCCCCTGATAGTCATACTCTGGTCCAACCTCTTCCCCCCAATCCATCCCGATGTCGCAATCGACGCACAACCCACTGCATGGCATCTGGAGCAAGGTCGATGATGACATTTTCAATGAAATCGCTATGCGTCTAGACACTACCAGTCCTGCCCGGCTGGCTGCATGCTCCAAGGAGCTGTACCGCCAAGTCGCGGGCGGAAAAGGTAGAAGATGTCCCAACGACCACTGTGGGACATTCGTCCCCTACAACAACGTCTACGACCACATAATCTGGTGGTTTCACAGCCAGCAAGTATGCATGGAGCCTGGATGTGAGTTCATCACCTCGTCGGTAGAGCTAACACCTACGGTAGAGCTCATCTGCCACCTCAGAGTTGCCCACTCGAGGACTGCGCCCATAATGCCCTATAGCCACAAACATTTGGAGCCGTCTAAGCCGGTGCCCACAGGAGGCTCGCAGAGAGCGGATATCATCAGCATCGGGAAAGAGGGCACCGTGTTCGTCACCCAAATTGATGGTGACACCATGGACATCGTCATATCCCCGAGGTTCGTCAGTTCATGGGCGTGCGAATCGCCACGGTACAAGGTGAAGCTTTGGTCGTTGTCTCTGTGGCATGAGCTCCATGCAATCGAAATGATGGCGACATCTGAGCTGATGAGCAGGCCATCATCGGCCGAAGTCGCCCTTGAAGGGCTCAGGTCGTACCTGTTGCAGCCGCGGTGTTACCTGGAAGCTTTTGAACCGTTCGTCGGAATTCCCTGTGGATTAGGAGTATTGCATAAACAAGTTTCAAAAGTGAGATAAAACATCTAAATATTAGTTGTGATGATCCCAATGTTAAGATATGTAACGTTGTACTAATTAATTACTACTCTATGTTGGTGACAGATTCAATTTGTATGGGGAGAGGTGGAACAAGTTTGCGGCAATGTATACCTATTTCCAATGTACGCTGCTGACATAGTGGGCCCACAGGCAATGGTGTGACAAGGAAAGGGTAATAGGTAGGAAAGAAAGTGCTACTCTGCCAGCACTTGACACGCTGTTGTGTTATGCCGACTATTTTGTATGGAGGTCTTAACTTGCTACTGTTAATCTATTTTGTAGTATACATATGTACTAGTACTTGTTCAGATCGACCAATCGAGTGCTGAATATGGACTCTATTTCCTTTTGAGTCATGGCCTTGCTACAACTATTGAATTTCAATATCTGCATTGCTGAATCTGTCATTTCTTTTGGCCATTGTTTGTACTGCTGAATCGGTCACTTTGAAATGCTGCTGAGTCTATCAAGTGGTGTTGAATATGAACTAGGAATCTATAGATATTTTTTCTATCTTATTCTATACTGCTCAAGCTTCAAATGTTACTCAATCTGTCAAGTGTTATGTTGTTACTATTACTAAGGTATTTTCTAGAACTAATACTGATGTACTGGTACTTGTTTAGATTAAGTGCAGTAGATGGTCTTTCTTTCCTTTTTAAACGTGGCTTTGTCACAATCTAGATGAGGCTTGGGCACTTTGGGATGCATATATATGGGGGTCACACTGGTATTAATGTGAAGTGGAGGTATGCACACAAAAGCATACTTGATCATCAGTTATGCTTGCTCCAATGATCGAGTGTGCTCGGAGAAAAGGGGAAACTGATCGTGCGACAAAGTTTTTAGAGCTAAAACATGAACGGGTTCTCTCCGTACTGCTATTGAGTTTCCGTGTCTGTATAGCTGAAACAGTCACTTTGGAATGCTACAGAATCGGTCAAGTGCTAATGAATATGAGCTAGGAATCTCTTGATATTTTTTCTGTCTTATTATGTACTACTGGATCTTTTAGATGGTACTAAATTTCTAAAAAAGTTATGTCACTGCTGCTGGGCTGCTTGCACTAGAGCTTTTGCCTGTGTGTCATCGGAACCGTTGGATGTGTTTTGGAAAAAAAATGAGAGGGTACCAAGTGAAGTCATTGGATACTAGTCCAGTTTTGGCGCATGCGATCTGTGTCCCTTGTTCTTTAGATATTTTTACATGAATATATGTCAAAAGAATTATTGTTTCTTTTTCCCTCCAGTGGTGAGGTATGTGTTCTGAATTTGGCCAAGCCACATCATAATGCAAATTTTACTAAATAGGAGGTAAAATCTAGCCCATTCGGCCCTTCTTTAGCCCAGAACAATTTAATTCGGCCTTGTAGGGGTCAGAGGAATAGCTGACGAAAGCCCATTTAAATATTTATCAAGGAGCCCATGGAGAATAGCGCATGGAGTATAGCCCATTGAGCATAGTAGTTGTAGAATAGCCCAAAATGCTTAATTCGGTGTTTTTGGAATTGCCCTTTAAAACAAAAACAAAAAACCCGTCTACCCATGTTTTTAAGAAACAACTCCATTATCTGGCATTTAATAAATTGAGATGCTAGGATCGCTTCCCTTTTATTTTAATGAGAGAGATAACATGGACACATAAAATCTTTTTAAGAAGGCTAATATATAAGTTATAGGTACTATAAAGCTTTTTAATGAGAATGTTCATCTATGTTGTTTGTCGTTGTGGCAACGCACATGGTTTATATGTGTTTTGAAGTCTTGAGTTCAATTATCTGTGCTTGACATAAAATTATCTTGGGTTTACATTTTTTCTTCTAGCAATATTGCTTTATGGAGAGGCTAACATCATGGACCCACCAGCCTTCAGCATCCCTCGAGTTTAATGGTCGGGTTTGAAAAAAGTTAAATAATTGTACAGAGAGGCTGGCATCAGGAATCCACCTGCCAGAACATACGAGGTTGCAACTGGGACCCACAAGCCAGAACATACCAGAGAGGCTGACATGGGGGCCTCAGCAGCAAGACCATACACGGCTGCCACATCGAGCAACATTGCCAAGGTCAAAATAGCGGGCGCGCGGCCGAAAAAAAGTTCATCATACGCAGGTTTGATTTACAAAGAGATTGTCATGTGGGACCCAGTAGTGCGGCCTTATACAGGTTCTACCTCGATCAACGTTGCCAAGTTCAAAACAGGAAGGCACGAGCGATAAAAAAGTCTAGCATGCACACGTTTCTTCTAATGAGACGCTCACATGGGGGACCTAGCAGCCTAGAAAACAGCAAAAATTATATCATACACACGTTTCTTCTAATGAGTGGATGACATGTGGGGCCCTCCATCATGATTAAACAGTAGATGCAGCGAGCAACGCTATCAAGTTCGGAACACGGAGGCGCGACCAAGGGAAAAAGTTCTACCATACACACGTTTCTTCTAATGAGGGAATGAGATGTGGGGTCTAGGAGTTTGATTAAACGGTAGATGCATCAAGCAGCGCTATCAAGTTTGGAATAGTGTAGCGCGAGCGAAGAAACAAATTCCATCATACACACGATTCTTATTAATGTGAGGCTGACATGGAGGACCCAGCAGTGTGACTAGACGGCAGATAGATCGAGCAACGTTATCGAGTTGAAATCAGGGAGACAATATCCAAGGGAAAAAATTCCATTATACACACGTTTCTTCTAATGAGAGGATGACATGTGGGTCCTAGGAGGTTGATTAGACGGTGATGCATCGAGCAGCGCTATCAACTTTGGAACAGGGTAGCGCGAGCGAAGGAAAAAAATCCATCATACACATGATCCTTCCAATGAGAGGCTGACATGTGGGACCTAGCAGCCTGACTAACGGCAGACGCCTCGAGCAATGTTATCGAGTTCAAATCAGGGAGGCACGAACGAAAATTATGGTCTTACACACTGATGTTCGGGACCCACGCGCCTCAAAAGACTTCGGCGAGTCAACATCGCGCGAGGAAACAAAAATCTTGCTTCTGCCACGTGCTGGCCGAGCATCCTCCATGTTTTTAGCAGATCCGACGTAGTAGAGGGCCGCGAAACTGGAAAAAAAGTTTTTCATCGGCCATGGCCGAGCCGAGAATTTCGTCACGGAAGACGTGCCTTCTACGACGACTGTCGGGCCAAGTCATTGCAGAAGGAAACTTTTCTTGTAGTGAGATTCGGGAGATAGAAGTCTCTGTTCCGGCACCTTGCCGGGACGGGGAAGTGCCCCCGGAGCCATCTCCATCCACTCCACCGCCATCTCCATCGCCGTTGCTGACTCCCATGATGAGGAGGGAGTAGTTATCTCTCGAGGCTAAGGGCTCTACCGGTAGCTATGTGTTCATCTCTCTCTCTATGCGTGATCTTATTGAGATCATGAGCTTTGTAATGTAGTTGAATAAGTAGATCTATTCTGCTACTTGTAACACCCCAAAACTTCTATCAAGATTATCAAGTTCGAATCACCCAAAGTTAGGGTTAACAAAAAACTTTTGTTAATAATTTAAATATGAATGCATGTTAGTTTTGCATTAATGTGTGATTGATTGAAAATGCCATGCTTGATTACTACAAATGATGTGAAATGGTTTAAAGGTGAAAACTACATCATCTAGGCCCATTTACAAACAAAATCAAAAGAAAAAGAAATCATATATGAATAAATAAAGTAAATGGTCATTTTGGCCAAAGTTAACCACTAGGCCACTTTGAGTGTTCCTAGAAGATAATTTCTAACATAAGCTTTTCTACTTCTTTTCACCCCTTGCTAGACCAAGTAAAAGTGTATCAAGGCCCACTTTACAAACTTACAAAAACATCTTTCAAATCCATTTAAAGGACATTTGAAAATTGAACCTAGTTCATATGTGAAGATCTCACTTTTTCAAAAACCCATCAAACCAATTCCCCTTGGCAAACACAAGCAACCAGAGACACTAAAGCTTAAGATCAAACTACTCAAGAAGTTTCATTCAAAAATATCAAAGTAATTCTCTTGTGGCCATTTCATCAAACACCTTAATTGCACAATTTAACCTACTACCTAACTTCACTGTTTCCACAGTTATTAGTCGACCATTTGGTCTCCACTTCACTCCCCTGTCTCCCCTGAGCATAGCCAGCACCCAGACCAAGTGCCCCCTTTTCCGTTTGCATAGTGGAGCGCCGCCCAATTTTGGTCATCGCCGACCGACCATGGCGAGCTCACAGCAGACACCGCCGCAGCCAACCATGATGTCCAGGAAGCATGCCGCACTCCACCGCCACCCCTTGTCCCAGCCTCGACCCTAGCTGAGCCCTGGACCACCCTAGCTACGCCGCGCACCGTGCCTCTGCACCATGTCCAGAGCGCGCCAGCTTGCCGTGCCCGACCAACTCGCCCAGACCGCACCTTGCCCTCGCCGCACACACTCACGCCTGCCATGATCACAGCAACCCAGCAGACAGCCCCGTTCGCCGCCGCGCGACCCGCAGCTACTGCACGTCGCCGCAAACACTTCTGCGTCCGCGTGGAGCACCACACGCCCCGACCGAACCACACTGAAAGGATAGAGATGTCTCCTAGAGGGGGGTGAATAGGCAATTTCAAAACTATTACGGTTTTGGCTTGATAGAATGCGGAATTAAACTAACGTTTATTTTACAACCACAAAACCTAAATACACTAGGCTCAACTAAGTGCACCAACAATAAGATAAGCTAAGCAAGATAACACAAGATAAATAAACCACAAGTGATAAGCAAGATATAAGTACTTCAAGCTCGATGGCTATCATAAGGAAAGTAAGCTCGGGTATAGAGGTAACCGAGGCACGCGGAGACGAAGATGTATTCCCGTGTTCCCTTACAAGTAAGGTACGTCATGTTGGAGAGGTGTGGGATTCCACAAAGGATTTCCCAACGCCACGAAGGCTCACCTTCTTCTCCGAGTCTATCCCACGAAGGAATAGGCCCTTTCCTTATGGCTAGCTTTTCCTCCACTCCGGAGATGGCAAGCTCCACAACCACTTCACAAGCTCCACGAAGGAGAAGCCTGGGTCTCTTCACAATCTTCCACGAAGAGGACACCACGGCACCAATCGCCAAGACAACTAGGAGGTCACCCTCCAAGAGCAACAAGCTCACGGTCTCTCACTCGAACAAATCGTAGTGGAGAGCTCAATACTTATGCAAGAATGCAAGCAAGAACACCAAGGGCATTCAAATCCCTCACTCTCAAATCCCACCAAAGCAACAAGTGCTAGGGAGGAATTAGAGAGGAAGAACAATGTTGGAAGTCAACCAATGACTCCAAGATCTAGATCCAATGGGTTCCCCTCACTTAGAGGAGGAATTGATTGGTGGGAATTGTAGATCTAGATCTCCTCTTCCAAAGCCCTCAAAAATATGCAAGAATCATAGGAGGGAAGGGAGAGGAAGCAAGCTCAAGAGGTTCAACAATGGAGGTCAATTTCGTGGTCAAGAACACCCAAAAACGTTGGGGCAAGAACCCCCTTTTATAGGGAAAAGCAAATATGGCCGTTGGAGAGAAAACAGCGAAAACTCGGTTCCAAAGTCGGTTGGACCGGCCCTAGAACCGGGAAACTCGGTCCCCAGGCCGGAGGACCGACCTACAAACCGAAATACCTGTGTTTGCCAACCCGGAATAGACTCGGTCGCGAAAACCGGAAAATCCGGTCTGAGATCCGGTCTACCGGAGCTGGAACCGGACCTTCTGGTGTGGGACTTGGTTGAACCGGATCCACAACCGGGATGAAACTGACTTCACGAAAAATGCAATAACTTTTGCATCCGGACTCCGATTTCGATGATCTTGGGCTTGTTTTGACGAGGACAACAAGCTCTACAATATGGTGCATGAAAACATCATAGTCCAACAAAGGAAGATAGAACCAAATGAGGAAAGGTATGGAGCCTCCCTATAAGAAGAACTGGTAAAACCTTCAAACTCGAAAACGCCATATAAGATGCATACGAATTCTGTTTTGGTGAACTTGGGCTTGTTGAAGAGCTAGCAACAAGATAAAGAACCTCACATAGAGAAAATACCAAGAAGCAACAAAATAGGAAGATGCAAAGTATGCAAAGGATTGTGCTCCCTATGACGATGTGATCAAGTTACCCAACCGAAAGCCCCTCTTGATAGTGCGGCTATCTATCCTATAACCCGGTCTCCCAACAACCACCTTGAGACCGGTAAAAGGAAAACCTAGCAAGGCCATACCTTTGCCTTGCGCATCCTGCTTGATCTTGATGACAATGCTTCAAGCTCCATCCAAGCCGGAATGCATCACTTGATCATTATTGCTTCGTGAAGACTCGTAATTTGCTCCCCCATACACCACTATGGGATAGCTTCATGAAGACACATCTTCACATGTCCATTATCACCAATATGGATGGCAAGCTTCAAGCAAATGATCTTCTCGAGATGCTTATCATGAACTTGCCCTTCTCAAACTTTGATGACGATCACCACTTTATGTCATCCTCTCATGGGCTATATGAGATCTTCACTTTTGAAGCATTCCCATGGAAAGATACCTATCCCATATAGAAAAAGCAAAGGCACATATATAATGGGTTAGTTCATGATGCATAAATGACAAGGCTTACCATACCACAAGATCCATGTGGTACATTCTTTATGATTCATGTGTTGACCAACTTGAAAACACTCTTCACTCTTTATATTGGTCAACCAAGTATCTTCTCATGCTCCATCTCAATATCTTGAGGTACATAAAGAATTCTTCATTTGATTGCATGCTCTAAATCTTAGTCAACCATATCTCAACTAATGAGGCTATCATGACACCGGCTTAGAGCCATATCTTGAATTCTTCTATTGAGATCAGACTCTCAAGATCTTGAACATATCATATTCTTATCTTCAATTTGATGATCTTGATGCTAAAACTCAAGGTATATCTTTATCTTCATGGAATCCATACTTGAATCCAACATATGGACTACAAGCATGACCTATGGAATATTCCTTCATATAAAACTCAATGAAAACATTAGTCCATAGGGATTGTCATTAATCACCAAAACCACACATAGGGGCAATTACCCTTTCAATCTCCCCCATTTTGGTAATTGATGACAATCACAACAAGAGGGTTTATATAATGAATATTAGAAACAAGTACGCAACTTATCCGAGAATAAGTTGTATATAAGAGGTTGTATTTGATATGGTTAAGTAACACAAAGATACTAGCCCATATCAAAACTTATTCTACTCACACAATTACAACTAATGCAAGAGATGTGAGTAGAACCAACATATATAGAGAAAACTCCCCCACAATACATGCATGTGTGATGAACTTGAATTTCATTGCATACATTGTCAAGCATAACCTTTGGGAGAGTTTCCACTATATATTCAACCATGCAATACATAATAAATATGAAATGCATGAAAGGCGAACACTTAAGAACAAACCTATCTTAAGTAGAAAACCATTTCCCTTAAAACCCTCTAAACTTCTCCCCCATTGACAACAAGTGCCAAAATGGATGACAAAGTTAGAAGGCCAATATAGTTCAAGTTCCTCCCAAGGTGTACATTTCTCATAATATGAGTGAAATCATATGCATATATCCAATAACGAATACTTGGAGGAAATCAACTATATTGAGGATCGAATATTTCTAAAAGGATAACAAGGTGAAGAAACTTCAACGGATGAAGTAAGCAATCAAAAGATCCAAAAAAATCAAATGGACAAATAGTTCTCTAAATGAAATAAGGAAGCTCCCCAAGGTTCGTGCATAAATTAGTTGTTTCATTTGAATACAATATGCACAAAATGGAATCCTCACTCCCTCTATATCATTTAGAACACATCCAAGATACAAGGAGTATACATATAAATCAATACACTTGTCAAGACAAGCTTAAGTCCAAAATAAACCAAATATGAGATATGAGTGCGCGAAGATGCAATAAAACTAAATCGAGCACTCATAAATCACGACCTTACCAAAACCATTAAAAACTAAGCGGATAAGTGAGATGGTTGGCAAAAGGCGAGGATATCAAGGTGAGATATTAACACTCTTGTGTATATAAGTTTCTAATTGGGAAATCATGGGCATAATCCACAAAGAAACATCCACACATAAGAGGTTAATAAAGATAAGAAAACATGATATCCAAGAGGAAGTCATAAGATATACCAAAAAATGATATTTTGCTTAAGTGCATATATATATCCCATGGCTCTATTTTGTCTTATGGTATATCAATGAAATTCACCAAAGAAAAAGAAAACCTCAAAAACATCACAACTAACACTAAGGGAACTAATGCTAGTTGGGATATTTTGAGAAAGGCAACACGTATCAAAAGGAAGGATTCAATGCAATTTCAACAATATTGCACATGAGAGTACCTTGAGGAATTGATATGTAATAAATTGCTAGAAGGCATATTTGGGATTGGTGAATCATGAACATGATTTTATATACTCCCCATTATACGCATCATCTCAAATTACTCACAAGAGCAATAAGGATAGAAAAGTCTTTCAAAGATCCTTGCAAGAACCGCAACATTTATAAACAAATAAATTCATGCCAAGATGCAACCTATAAGAGATTGGATGGAAGAATAGTATGTATGAATAAGATACTTGTTACAGAGATAGAAATGGTATGATGTAGTAGATAAGAATTATTCGATCATCCTAGCTTGGCTCCAATTATCATGTGGTGACAGCACGTTCCTTATAGATAAGACAAGCATCCATTGCATCTCCAATGTACCTAAAAAACATTCAAGTACATCTTGGTCCCCAAACTTATTGGGTCCAAAGTGGTTAGACTAACCACAACACATAGGACATACTCCATAAAAATATGTGCATATTTAGAGATAAAATTTGAATTCATGCACATCATAGCCGTTTAAGGATTTGATGGAGTATACCCTATATATTGGATCAAAGAAAGCAAAACATGATATAAGATATACATTTAGTAAACATGCATGCACGAGACTTTCAAGAACCAACAAAGATATAATTTGGACAAAACACCAAAATATTCAAGAAGGCATACAAGGTGTGACAAAACACATTTGTTGTCCAAACTATATCAAAGAATCAAATCAACACAAGATTTGTTCAACAAAGTTCAACAAATGAACCAAGCAAAAACTATTGAGCATAAAAGATGAGATAAAAACATAAATGCTCAAACATTTATCTCATTCAAGCAAATAACATAGAGAATAAATAATGAGATAACAAACTCCCCAAAGAGCAAGGTTTCAACAAATAAACCAAACCCTTAACACTTTGCACAATGGCACAAGGTTCCTAGAAAAAAAGTTTGTCTTCCACTAAAAGCACATTTGATAATAATCAAAAAGACCATCAAAGAGATGTTCAAAAGCCAAAGAATACAATGGGAGCCACAACAATTTTTGGAAAGAAAAATAAGGCAATAAGAGGTGAAAACCAAGGTGAAGATGATCCACAAATGCTACCACGCCAAAATATATCAATTGTCGAAGACAATGAGTGTATTGGAATTTATTTCCGGTGGTATATTACATAGATATTAAAGATAAATCTTCACAATAAAAAGCATAGGATAGGAATAAAAAGATTAAGCACTATGCAAAGATAGAGATTCTTGATAGCTTCAACTAGTCACACAATCATGCAAAGCAATGATTATAATAACTTGAAGCAAATGGTCTCCCAAATAAGATATAGAGATATGCATTTTAGGAAGGCCACACCAATAATTTCTTACTCAAGCAAAGACCGAAAAGTTGAGCAATAAAAGCTTCTAACAAAAATTAGGACCTTGTTTGAGCTAACATGCCACCTAGATACAAGATAATCAAAAATATCAACTCTAAGTGGCACCACCTCATATGTTCACATTTCCTAGGATTGTGATATGCAAAAGAAGCATATTACTCCCCCATAATGTGGTATTCAATTTTTTGTTAATAAGAGGAAAAATAACCTCAACTAGAGATAATTAATGGACATTTTAGAATTTGAATTTCTCATGAGTATGACACACCACATAGTGACTAGATAAGCTTGAAATATCAATACTAAGTGGTAGTACTCATGTACACACATTTTAAGGTTTGAGAGATGCGTGAGGCATATCACTCTCCCAAATGGGATGTTCCATTAATCACTCGAAAAGAGCCCAAAAAGATATCATCAAGATGCATTAGAGGCTCAAAGAAAAACACACAAGTAAATGATGTGCTAAACACATATACATACTTGAATACACAAAATAATCAAGCATGAGGCACAAAAAATACAAACACATACTTGGTACAAAACCAAAACATGCAAAGGGGCAAGTAACTTTCAATATAAAAGAGTTGAATTCGAGTTACCGCAAAGAGGCGCATTGGGTATATGGTAGGGAGATGATAATCCTTATAACTTGGCTTGATCAAATATAGTATATGAAGATCCCTTAATTCTTCATGAGTTAGCCAAGTCTCCAATGCCCTCCAGTAACACCTATTGATCAAGTTTGAGCTTGTTGGTCCCCAATCAAGTTGGGTCCTAAGAGGTTAGTCACAATAGGCTTGGCAACCCAAATGGTTCGTTTCTTGACACCACTTTGAGTTCCAACAAACTTGGCAAACACATTGCCATCCTTATCCTTCCCAAGAGAATAGTAATCATCAACAATGATAGGGTTAGGTAAGGTACCATTTGAACATGAAGAGGCCAAGTGCCCCTTCTCACGACATATGTAGCAACAAGTGCTCCCCTTTCTCTTCTTTATTGATTTCTTGTCTTGGGGAGCCTTATATTGATTCTTCTTGGGAAGTGGCCTAGCTTCAACTTGAGGTTGAGATTGGTCTTGACCTTGACCTTGTGGCCGCTTCCCTTGTTGCTTATCATTCAAGTGCTTTTTCTTCAATGGACAAGATCTTACATGATGTCCTACAACCTTGCACTTGAAGCAGATAATCTTAGACGAATTCTTGACTTGGTCTTGGCTCTTCTTCTTGTTGCTCTTGGACTTGTTCTTGTTATTGGAGTTGAATCCAAGTCCACTTTTATCGTTGGGGCATTTTTGCACACTCAAAATATTATCGAGTGCGGATTTGCCTTCATGACTCTTTTCCAAGTCTTTCTTCAAAGAAGTGACTTGGGCCTTGAGCTCTTTGATTTCCTCTACATGGTTAGTATAAATAGAGGTACTAGAGGAAGTGGAAGCTTCATTGTTAGAGCAACAAGGAAAAGCAAGTAATCCAACACAAGTTTTATCAATAGTATGACAAGAAGGATCACTAGGACTAGCACATGGCAAAATAGCATTTTGAGTAGAAGTTGTGCTAATGTCCAAATGAGGCTCATGAGATGTTACCTTAGTGATACTTGCCTCACGAGCTAACTTTAGCCCATCATAGGAGATTAGAAGATCATTATGAGAGGCCAAGAGCTTTTCATGAATTTCTTCCAATTTCCCATAATTGCTAGTTAGCAACTCAAGTTGAGCCCTTAGCTCAACATTCTCCTCTAAGGTAGATGCTTCACAAGAAGTAGAGTTAGTAGCACTAGCGTCATTAATAGATTTTTCCTTTTCAAGCTCATAAGATTCAATTTTTTGTATGAGGAGACGATTAGTGTGCTTCTCCTCGGCAATCTCTTGCTTAAGGAGATTGAATCTCCGACTCCCATCATCAAGTTGGAAATCCAACTCCTCTATGGTTTCCGTTTGTTTAGTTATGGTGTCCATAACGTGTTCGATACAAGCAACGGCCTTATTATTACCACGAAGAGAGGTACACAAAAAGGTCAGCTCAAGCACAAGAGCTCTAGTATCCTCATCAAGTACATCATCACTATCATCATTATCATTGCTATTATCTAGATAAGATATGTTGGGATCCAAAGTAGGAGATACCTTTGATCCTCTTGCCATAAGGCACATGTGAGCATGGGAGGATGAAGATGAGGATATTCTTGAATCTTCATTCATGATCGTGTCTCGCTCCATATGGTGTTTGATTTCCTCTACATTGTTAGATACACAACTAGAGGAAATAGAAGCATTTTGTTTATTGGAACAAGACAAATCAAGCATATCATCTACACTAGTACTCAAATAATTTCTAGACAATATGAATGGACTAGCAACACAAGGGGATATATAATTATCGTTGCAAGAAGTGCTTAAGTCCAAACTCCCTACACCATTAGCATTTATAGAACATGAATCATTGGTGTAAAGAGAACCACTACCATCATTACATATGATTTCTCCACTCACCATGCCATTACCTTGTGACTTGTCACATGTAGGTGAAGTGGAGGGAATTGAAATCTCATCGCGACCGGAGGTGGAATCCACTTGGAGCTCTTCATGATGTGAAGGAGAAGAGAGCTCCTCGGAGATACCACCGACCCTATGAGAAATGGACCCACCAAATATTTCTTTAAGCTTGGTCCTCATCTCATGAGATGACTTGCGCTTTACATTTGTCAAGAACAAATTAACTATGGGTCTCAAAGAGAAAATAAGCTCATTAGATACTTGAGCTTTGAGATGTAAATTTTTCTCATCCTCTAAAGATAGATTTTGAGGATCCATCGGAGGAGAAAAACCTACATCTAGAAATTGCTCAATATTTGGACACAAGGTCCGAAGATTACAAAGCAAGAAATTTCTCCACAAAATATAATTTGTGCCATCAAAGATAATTGTGTCATTGTGCACTATACTACTAGCCGACATCTTTACACTCTAGGTGGTGAAGCCTAAACAAGGAGAGACCTTGCTCTGATACCAATTGAAAGGATAGAGATGTCGCCTAGAGGGGGTGAATAGGCAATTTCAAAACTATTACGGTTTTGGCTTGATAGAATGCGGAATTAAACTAACGTTTATTTTACAAGCACAAAACCTAAATACACTAGGCTCAACTAAGTGCACCAACAATAAGATAAGCTAAGCAAGATAACACAAGATAAATAAACCACAAGTGATAAGCAAGATATAAGTACTTCAAGCTCGATGGCTATCATAAGGAAAGTAAGCTCGGGTATAGAGGTAACTGAGGCACGCGGAGACGAAGATGTATTCCCGTGTTCCCTTACAAGTAAGGTACGTCATGTTGGAGAGGTGTGGGATTCCACAAAGGATTTCCCAACGCCACGAAGGCTCACCTTCTTCTCCGAGTCTATCCCACGAAGGAATAGGCCCTTTCCTTATGGCTAGCTTTTCCTCCACTCCGGAGATGGCAAGCTCCACAACCACTTCACAAGCTCCACGAAGGAGAAGCCTGGGTCTCTTCACAATCTTCCACGAAGAGGACACCACGGCACCAATCGCCAAGACAACTAGGAGGTCACCCTCCAAGAGCAACAAGCTCACGGTCTCTCACTCGAACAAATCATAGTGGAGAGCTCAATACTTATGCAAGAATGCAAACAAGAACACCAAGGGCATTCAAATCCCTCACTCTCAAATCCCACCAAAGCAACAAGTGCTAGGGAGGAATTAGAGAGGAAGAACAATGTTGGAAGTCAACCAATGACTCCAAGATCTAGATCCAATGGGTTCCCCTCACTTAGAGGAGGAATTGATTGGTGGGGATTGTAGATCTAGATCTCCTCTTCCAAAGCCCTCAAAAATATGCAAGAATCATAGGAGGGAAGGGAGAGGAAGCAAGCTCAAGAGGTTCAACAATGGAGGTCAATTTCGTGGTCAAGAACACCCAAAAACGTTGGGGGCAAGAACCCCCTTTTATAGGGAAAAGCAAATATGGCCGTTGGAGAGAAAACAGCGAAAACTCGGTTCCAAAGTCGGTTGGACCGGCCCCAGAACCGGGAAACTCGGTCCCCAGGCCGGAGGACCGACCTACAAACCGAAATACCTCTGTTTGCCAACCCGGAATAGACTCAGTCGCGAAAACTGGAAAATCTGGTCTGAGATCCGGTCTACCGGAGCTGGAACCGGACCGTCCGGTGTGGAGCTCGGTTGAACCGGATCCACAACCGGGATGAAACTGACTTCACGAAAAACGCAATAACTTTTGCATCGGACTCTGATTTCGATGATCTTGGGCTTGTTTTGACGAGGAAAACAAGCTCTACAATATGGTGCATGAAAACATCATATTCCAACAAAGGAAGATAGAACCAAATGAGGAAAGGTATGGAGCCTCCCTATAAGAAGAACTGGTAAAACCTTCAAACTCGAAAACGCCATATAAGATGCATATGAATTCCGTTTTCGATGAACTTGGGCTTGTTGAAGAGCTAGCAACAAGCTAAAGAACCTCACATAGAGAAAATACCAAGAAGCAACAAAATAGGAAGATGCAAAGTATGCAAAGGATTGAGCTCCCTATGACGATGTGATCAAGTTACCCAACCGAAAGCCCCTCTTGATAGTGCGTCTATCTATCCTATAACCCGGTCTCCCAACAACCACCTTGAGACCGGTAAAAGCAAAACCTAGCAAGGCCATACCTTTGCCTTGCGCATCCCGCTTGATCTTGATGACAATGCTTCAAGCTCCATCCAAGCCGGAATGCATCACTTGATCATTGTTGCTTCGTGAAGACTCGTAATTTGCTCCCCAATACACCACTATGGGATAGCTTCATTAAGACACATCTTCACATGTCCATTATCACCAATATGGATGGCAAGCTTCAAGCAAATGATCTTCTCGAGATGCTTATCATGAACTTGCCCTTCTCAAACTTTGATGACGATCACCACTTTATGTCATCCTCTCATGGGCTATATGAGATCTTCACTTGTGAAGCATTCCCATGGAAAGATACCTATCCCATATAGAAAACGCAAAGGCACATATATAATGGGTTAGTTCATGATGCATAAATGACAAGGCTTACCATACCACAAGATCCATGTGGTACATTCTTTATGCTTCATGTGTTGACCAACTTGAAAACACTCTTCACTCTTTGTATTGGTCAACCAAGTATCTTCTCATGCTCCATCTCAATATCTTGAGGTACATAAAAAATTCTTCATTTGATTGCATGCTCTAAATCTTAGTCAACCATAGCTCAACTAATGAGGCTATCATGACACCGGCTTAGAGCCATATCTTGAATTCTTCTATTGAGATCACACTCTCAAGATCTTGAACATATCATATTATTATCTTCAATTTGATGATCTTGATGCCAAAACTCAAGGTATATCTTTATCTTCATGGAATCCATACTTGAATCCAACATATGGACTACAAGCATGACCTATGGAATATTCCTTCATATAAAACTCAATGAAATTATTAGTCCATAGGGATTGTCATTAATCACCAAAACCACACATAGGGGCAATTACCCTTTCACACACCACCCCACGCCTCGCCATTACGCCCGTGAGAACCGCCAGGGAACACATCATCATCCACCTACCTCCGCCACGCCAATAGCAGCATGTAGCGACGCCACCGTCGAGCTCACGCGGCACCGTTCGGTCCCCTCGCCGCGGTATAAAAGGAGACCACCCCCGCCTCCATTCTCCACACCACTCCACTCCCCACTCCTCAAAGGCACTCCCCCACTTCTTCCCGGAGCAAGGCGAGCACCACCACGCCGCTGCTGGAGGAGAAGGGCGACGTCGATTTCGACCACCCCAAGCCCTATCGTGACTGCGCCTCGAACCGCCATCGTCTACCACGTCGATCGCCCCCGTCGCTGACACTAGCTGGAGCCCAGGTGAGCCCCACACGACCTCCACCATCGCGTTAGGGTTGATTCCTCGCCAGAGTAGTTCGGCGTCGATGACGACTCCTAGTCGTTGATTTGTCTTCTAATCGCACGGCTCAGATGCGTAGATACCGATTCGGTTAAACTGAGTCGCTGACGAGAGGACCCCCTCTATTAGCAGCCCGTTATGCTGTGTAGTGCAGTTCGGCCGGCCCGTTTAAGTTTCCCGTGCATCCTAGGAAATTCAAATTAGTATTTTTCCATTTAGTTAAAACTAGTTTCTGACAGTAGATTCAAAAATCAATTCAGAGAGTTTCACTAAACCAAATTGCATGATTCAAATTTTGTTAGAAAGACATTTAAATTATCTATCCAAGCCCATTGGATTTAATTCATTTGGAGTTAGATATCACCTATAGTAAAAATAACAAGACCGAGAATTTTGCAACTTCAAACATTTTTCAAAAATCAACCATAAAGGCTTTTGAGTTAATTCCAACTCTCAAAAATCACAATTGATGAGATCTATATGAATATGTAAAAATATTTAGGTTTGCATGCAGTGACTTTGGACTAGTACCAAAATAATGCTATATAGGCATTTCTAGTCACTTTAATTGTATTAAATATGAAGTATTAAACTTTACAAAATATGATCAACACTTTAAATCACATTCCCATGTATTAGAATATGTGGTGATGACATGTTTCCACATGATCCCATATTCTATTTGGAGAATATTAAATCTTAATTAATTTCAATGAGTAGAAATTACTTTTCTAAAATAAGATGAATAAAACTAGTTCTTTAATTCATGTGATGATTGTGATGATGCTAGATGATCAAGTGTGAGCCTTAGTGTGCTAAAGAGCATTAGTTAAGTATTGTTTGGTAATTTTGTACCCCGTATTCCTTTATAGACGATAGTACCGACCAAGGATACGAGGAGGAGGAGTTCGACCCCGAAGAAGAGGAAGAAAACTTCAATCACTGCACCCATCAAGGCAAGCTAACACTTTCAAGTATTATACTTATGCAAGCCATCACTAATAAGCAAGTTAGACCTTGCAAGTTAACCTTTGCAAGTATTAACCTAAGCAAGATGCACTAGGCATGCTTTGGTTATACCATTTTGATTATACCAATCCCAAGTTTTACTTGCAAGCTTTATTCTTTTACTTTACTAAAGTTCTTTACTTTTAGTATAGATAGCATAAAGAGTATAAAACTAGGCCTATCTAGTTACACTTATATGCCATTCTATGGCATGAGATTGAAGATTAGCACCCCTCATTAGTGAACAATCTTAACCTTAGTGGCTATTGCTAAGCATAAAAGTTGATCACTTTAGATGGGAATACTTGGTGAAAATGATTATGAAAACCTTGGAATGATGAGTCATTCTATTGAAATGTTTTGACATGTGTTGAGAAACACAAAGGATTTTATGATGAAAATGTTGAGGCATGAGCCGTAACCCTTTTACAAAAAATGATGGTTAGCTTCGAATGCGATACCATTACAATTTTATCGTACAACCACAATACCTGAATTGCGCAGGGCTTAGCCGGAAGTTTATATGCCTTAGTATGGGTTCCCTCGTGGGAGAGGTTTGAGCTGAGGCTACCTCTTGATGTGTGTCCACCTATGAAGTGCCCAGGATGGCAGATGGCCATGGCTGGGAGGCCAAGCTCATAGGGGAGGTGCCTATACTAGAGTGTGTAAAGGAAAGGTTATGATTGATTCTCCGCATACTAAGTATGATGATTCAGGGTTATCCCTGACGGATGTATCGAATTTTGTGGTGAAAGTGTACCACCTCTACAGAGTGTCAAACTATTCGAATAGACGCGTCCGCGGTCATGGACAGTTGGAGTGGCCATACTGTTCCGTCGTCAGATATTTTCAAAATGACTTGTGAAGTGAACTATGATTTTTGACTTGACCACAACAGGGTTGTGAATATGAAAACTAGGTTCCCACTTAAAGTGATTTAGAACATTTACTTAGTTTTCTTTACTTCTGAACTCAGCTTAAGATAGATCTGGCTTTTTGCAAATAAACCTAGAGCTTAAGATTCCTACTAGAACTACCTTACTTGTTAGTGATAGTTTGCGAGTACTTAAAGAGTACTCATGGCTTTGTCCCTGGCTATTCCCGTGGCCAGACTATGAGGAGGACTAGCAGGATGATGGACAGCAGGATGTCTACGACAACTAGGATCATCTCCCATCGTCAGCATTGCCAGTGACCCTAAAGATGGAGTCCACTACTATGCTTTACTATTTCGCTGCTTGATTGTATTAAGACTGGATCATGAGATCCTTTATTTTTGTAAAACCTTATTATGGTTTGTAATGGATGATGTACTTTGATATCAATCTGTTATGTCTCGCAAAAATGGTAATCCTAGGATTGCCTGGAATGGCATAACAGGCATATAGGATTAAAAATCCGGGTGTTGACAAGTTGGTATCAGAGCCATCCTGACCATAGCATACCCTAGTTAGAATGGACTTCCGAACAAAAACTTAGTTTCAAAAACAAAGGAAGTGAGTATTTATGAAAACCTATTCCCACTCTTATCCTTGAGATTCTTTCAAAAAAATCACGTTCCTCAAAACTTCTTGCAATTCTACATAAAATTTGACACACTTGATCACCTCACTAACTTACTCATCCTAAATTCTTATAGATGGAGGTCTAGTATTGCAAGTTCTACCAATTGGGCAACGGAGGCCAGCTGATGTTTGAGAGGGATCTAGATGCACTGTCAGAGTATTTGGAGCGCCCACATCCAGAACTCTTCGGAGCCCAACTCAACGATCACATCGAAGGAGATCTACAATGGCTGATAGTTGTAGACCTCTACGGCAAGATGGAGGCACCCACTTCTGAGAAGATCCAATTCACCCTGCAGGAGAACAACTGGCTAGATGGATTAGGCAGGGCCATGCATGAAGCTCTTGCCCGTCTGTGCAGACAAAACATCAACTTGATCCAAGGAACTCGCTTTGCTCACTTTGCAAGGCGTGATTCTATGGGAATGCCACTGGAGATGCCAAGTCACCCAGAGTTGAAGCACCAAGTAGACAATCTTGACTTCATGTTGTATGATAGGCAGAAGGAGTTGGACAACGCTCGCACCTACGCCAACCACAATCTTGCCATTGTCGTCAACAAGGACCAGACCATCGCCATGCTCATCAAGGATCGCCAATCACTTCATTGTCAACGTGAGAAGAAGGATCGCACCATCGATCGTCTTCGCAAGAAGGTAGCCGCTCTTGAGAAGACCGTCCGTGAGCAGGAAATCCATCTTGAAGCAAAGGAAGAGGAGGAAGGTGAAGATATCCAGGGAGATCTTTACTCTTACCTCAGTGATGACAATGACTACCTGGAGGAAGATGCCATGGAGTTCCACACTGATGATGATGATTTCGACTTCATCGATGATGACTAGATGCACTTGATCACTCTATGAGATTGCGGTGTTTGTTGGAACCATCTAGCGCTCAAGGTGATAGTGAGGGGTTATCTAGATGGGGAATGCGAACTTTAAGGTGTGCTGTTATAGCCCTACATCGTCCAACCCGAGAGTAGTTCAGGGTAGCATAATGAAGAGAAGATATTTATATGAGAGTGTCCACTACTGAAAGTATGATCCCTAGGCCTTGTCTCTAAGCATTGAAACACCGTTTACAATCATCCATGTTACATGTTTGCTTGCTGCCACTCTTATTTCAGATTGAAATTACCACTTATAATCATCCATATTACTTGTATTTCACTATCTCTTTGCCAAACTAGTGCACCTATACATCTGACAAGTGTATTGGGTGTGTTGCGGACACAAGAGACTTCTTGTATCTTGATTGTAGGGTTGCTTGAGAGGGATACCTTTGACCACTTCCTCCCTGAGTTCGATAAACCTTGGGTGATCCACTTAAGGAAAACTTTTTACTGTTCTACAAACCTCTGCACTTGGAGGACCAACAACTGTCAAACATATTCAGGAGGGTGGCAATAATATTAAATATTTCCACCTAATCACAAATGGGAAACATAGAAGAAAGAAAATCTTCCAGTTGGAACATGATGAAGGAATAAGCATAGGTCAAGAGAACCTAAAAAATTACATATCTAAATATTATAAAAATATGTCTGGCCCGTCATCTAATAACAATTGTGTGATGAATGAGTTAGTCACACATGATATAAAACAATTATCAGCAGAAGAATTTACTATATTAACTGATTGCTTAACCAAAAATAAAGTTTTTTTTGAGGCAGTTATGCAAATGGAAAAGAATAAAGAAAGGATCCACATGATTTTTTGCAGAGTTCTACCAAAAAAATTGGGATATCCTAAAAGGTGATCTAATGGCAATGTCTATTAGCTTCCAGAAAGGAGAGTTACCTTTATTTCCCTTAAATTTTGGAATGATTATTCCGCTCCCTAAAAAGTAAAAGACAATTCAAGTACAGCAATACATTTGTCTCCTTAATGTTAGCTCTAAGTTGTTCACTAATGTTGGGACAAATTGTGTGACACAAATCTCTAAGAATGTTGTGCAACCAGCGCAAACACATTTCATGCCAGGTAGACATATTTTAGAGGGAGTGGTCATTTTAAATGAGACCATCCATGAACTTCATGGAAAGAAACTGGATGGAGTTTTACTTAAAATTGACTTTGAAAAGGCTATGGCAAAGAAAATAGGTCTTTTTTGCAACATACAATGTGTATAACGGGTTTTGACCCAAAATGGTGTGAGTGGGTCCAGCGCTTTATAGAAAAAGGGAGTGTGGGTATTATAGTCAATGATGATATAGGTCCTTAGTTTCAAACTAAGAAAGGTCTGGGCCAAGGAGATCCTCTATCTCCAATATTATTTAATTTAGTTGAAGATATGTTGGCAATTCTTATAACACGGGATAAAGAGGATGGTCAAGTGAGTGGACTCATACTTCATTTAGTTGATGGGAGGATTTCAATTCTTTAGTATGATGATGATGATACTATTCTTTTTATGGATCATGATCTAGAAAAGGCTCTAAATATGAAGTTTGCAATATGCATCTTTGAAAAATTGTCAGGTCTAAAATTAACTTTCACAAAAGTGAGATTTTTTATTTTGCCAAGGCAAAATAAGAAGACGTGGAATATAAGATTCTCTTTGGGTGTGACATAGGGTCTCTTCCTTTCAGATATCTAGGGTTTCAGATTCATTTTCACAAATTAAAAAATGGTGAGTGGAAACCAGTAGAAGACCATTTTGAAAAGAAACTTAGTAGTTGGATTGGCAAGATGCTCTCATGCTCTCCTATTATGACCAACTAGTTCGTATTAATTCTGTTCTTATGAGCTTACCAATGTTCTTACTATCCTTTCTAAAACATCCTAAAGGGGTAAGTAAAAGGTTAGATCTTTTTAGATCTCAATTCTTCTAGCAAAGTGATGGCCACAAACAGAAATATAGATTAACTAAGTGGAATATGATATGTAGACCAAGAGACTAGGGGGTTAGTAGTAGAGGTTTTAGAATTAAAAACAAAATTTTACTTAGCAAGTGGATATATAAGCTTATGAATGAACAAGGAGTGTGGCAGGAGCTGCTCCATAAGAAATATCTTCAATCTAAAACTATATCTTAGGTTTTAGCAAAACCACGTGACTCCCTATTTTGGAAGGTTTTAATACGTTAAAGATGATTTATTTAAGAGGAGAGATCTAGTGATTGGTAATGGGAAAAATTTTAGGTTTTAGGAAGATACATGGTTAGGGAATAAGACGCTAAGTGATCAATACCCAACACTTCATAATATCGTCTATCATAAAAATATTATGGTTGCAAATGTGTTGGCTTTGGCTCCTTTAAATATAGGTTTTAGGAGAAGCCTATCAGGTAATCAATGGGATAGATGGATTCACTTGTTTTTTAGACTCATAATAGTTTAGTTATCAGACAATGAGGATGTTTTTAGATGGAACTTAACTACCTCGGGTTGCTTTACTAGTAAATCAAGGTATCTAAACTTTTTTAATGGCCATACGATCTATTTGATGAAATACATTTGGAAGTTTAAAGTACCTCTAAAAATTAGATATTTGTGGTTCATTCATACAAAGGAGATTCTTACAAAGGATAACCTCATTAACGTAATTTTGAAAAACCGGGCACCATATGCCTAGGTGCTGCCTCTGATTTCTCGGTCTTTAGGGATACCATTATTTCTTCACCCGTTGCTATCATTTATAAGATGACTGCTCTCGTGATAAGTGGACTCCATTAGTACCAGCCAAATAACTTCAATTTCATCAAGGCGTCATGGAAAAACTTCATTTGCAACTTCAAGACTTCAATAAACTTCATTGATAAAGCTAATCTCTAGTAGTCATTTATTTGATGTATGCATACATCATTGTTGGTATTTTTTATGTTGTGTACTCTGTTTAAACTAGCAGACCCAGTGTTCTGTTTTGTAAACTCTATAGCTGGTAACCCCGGTATGACTGGTTCTCTTGGCATACATGTCAGGTCCCCTCCTAGGTATCTTAAAAAAACATCTTCGCTTAAGTCATGGATGCTTCTCCAATAATGTGTGTTAATCCTTATCTTAGCATGTTGTCTCTGTCTCATATGGAAGAACGATTGTTGATTGGTTGAATCATAGAGTTTCATCATGTGTTGCCACATTCTTGACATGAGTGAAGTATAAAGTTTCGCTGTGCGTCTCCAAATTGTTGACGTGATTATTCTCTCATAGAAAATGTGCATCGACAATCGACATGGGCTTTATATCATCTCAATCCACCAAGATGGTCATGGGCTTCTGCAACATGGGCTCAAATCGACTATTGGGCCTACGAGTAGCTTCTACTGTGCCTGTTGAAGAAGAATAAAGTATATATTTCACTCCCCAAATCCACCCCGATGGATAGAAACCCCCCCGACAATTTGGACTAATTTCAACCCTGAAATCAGCAAATCCGGGCAAATGACCCCTATAGCTATTTCTATTACATCAATAGAGGTTTTGTGTCCAAAATATGATGTAGTGAATCACAGGCAGATTAGACTACTCACCGACTATCAACATCTGAATACGCTCGAAACTACAACTTGCTAAAATGAAGTGTTAGCAGTAAACTGTAAACAACTATGTCCGGATTGGAACCACCCAGGCCTGTTTGGTTGCTTGGGCTAATATTTTTCCCTTTTGGCAGTTGGCCCGCAAGATGCTGCATCCGACAAGATTGGGTTTGGGCCAACTTTGACATCTTATTGGTTGCCCACATCTAGTTTTGGTGCAATTTTGGCATGTTGTTTGTTTGCATGCATTTGGGGTTTATTTCATCGGTGATGCAATTAACGGTTGTAAGTTTGTTTGTTTTGCATGTATGTTTCTGTGATAGAGTGACCTTACCACCATATTGCACAAAGCACACACAAGAGCAGAACGTACACCACAACACGCAACACACATAAACACATCACATAACAATCTTACTTAACAGGTTCTTAAACACCTTTACGCCACAATCAAGGGTTCTTACTAATGCCCTTGATGCATCATCAACAGGGGATTCCCATGTCCCTGAATCACTAGGGGTTTAACCCTGATCAAAAGCTAACACTTGTTCAGTAGTTCATCATAAGCTTACTACTACTACTTACATCACATAACATCAGGTTGTTGTCTAGCCGTGGTTAGGGTAGGTGTACTGTCTGGCAGTGGAGGAGCTGTCCTTGTAGATCATCATCTTTAGGACGAACACCTGAATCTTGAATTCCACGATGCCGTCATGCTGAAGATCGTAGTTGTAGACCATCTCAAACCAGTCCTTCTTCAGCACCACCTGGCCGCCGAAGTAGTCCACCTACACCCATTCGTCACGCTAGCGACATGCATACACCATTGAAGTAGTTCACCTGCACCCATTTGTCACGCTAGCCCTTCTAGAATGCCGACGGAACGAGCAAGTCATGCTCCTCCAGTTGGACGACGAACCGGCAAGGATCCTCAACCTTGGGGTAGTGTCCCAGCTTGGGCTGACGACCGTGCATGTTGTAAGGATGCAGTTCAAAGAACATTTCATGATCTCTAGTGTTTTGCGTGTTAGATAACAATACCATGGATCATCTCATGTGTGTTAAGTGCTGCAGATGATAGTTCATATGAAAAGCAGCCAAAATATGTTGTTGGGGGCGGATTATCCGCCCCTATCAAAGGCTGGATAATCCGGCCTAGCCCAAACGACAAACGTGGGCAAGGCGCGTCATGCGGTATGGGGGCGGATTATTCTTCGGATTGTCTGGCCAGGGCCGGAGTTTTTGCCCAGGCCAGATAATCCGCCCCCCAAGAAGTTTTGCAAAGGCTGGCAAGGCGCATCGTGTTGTATGGGGTGGAGTATCTCGCGGATTGTCCGGCCAGGGCCGGAGTTTTTGCCCGGGAAAGATAATCTACCCCCAAAGGGGCCTAGATAATCCTCCCCCCAGGAAAGTTTGCAAAGGGAGCCAAGGCGCGTCATGCGGTATAGGGGGTGGATTTCCCCCCGGAAAATCTGACTCTAGGCCAGAGGATTGCCCCAGCCGGATAATGCGGCCCCCACTTGGGCGGGATAATCCAGCCCCCACTTGGGCGGGATAATCCAGCCCCCCAACTTCTCCAACGGCCAAGTTTGTACAGGGGGTATAAATGCCCCAATCATTCCTCCTGTCAGATCTCTTGATTCATTCTAAAAAGTACTAGCCTATTCTTCAAGCTCTCAACCGAGATATCTCACTTCAACCACCCAAAGGCTCCGATCTTTGGGGAATCAAAGGAGGGGACTTCAATCATCGACATCACCAATCAAGCGCATCATTTCCCCTCCATTCACTTGGAGGATTCTCGATCTAGTATTACTTGCGAATATCTAGATCTTATGTTTCGGTTTTGATAATGTTTGTTCTTGTGGCAGCTTGTTGTCATTACGGAAGCCTCCAATTCGGTTGTGGATGTGTGCCCCGCTAGTTGTGTAAAGGCATCGGTTCCCGCCTCGAAGGGTACCAATAGTGGAAAGGTGGATCAGGCCTTTGGTGGCGAGATGCATCGGAGAACAGGGTAAGGCCTATTGTGGCATGGTGGTCTTAGTACCGCCCACCCCTCCAACGCAGACGTACTTCCCTTAACAAGGAAGAAACTGCGGTAAAAGAAATCATGTGTCTCTGCATGCTCCACTACGGTTTCCTCGATCCTCACTCTTACTTACCTTTACTCGCTTAGTAGTTAGGTTTACATATAGGGAAATTCTCCATAGTTGCATATCTAGAGAATTTACCTTTGTGTCGAGCCTAAAATTGAAAAAGTATTAAAATTTGGAGTAGCACCTATTCACCCCCCCCCCTCTAGGTGCCCATACGATCCATTTCAATTGGTATCAGAGCCTCGACTCTATATTCGGGCTTAACAGCCTAAGAGAAGTATGGGTACTAAGGGAGGTGGGAGTGAGGTTGTGGACAAGGTCACAATGGATGATCTCAAGACGTTGGAAACAACCTTGTTTAATTCCTTTGAGTCCAAAATGGAAGAGATGCAGCAAATGATTGCTCGTCTCATTTCATCTACAACCCCACCTCCATCTACCTCTGAGGCCTCCACTCCGCTATCTAAGGAGAAACCTAATGCTAACTCCAAGGAAGATGAGTTGGGTGGTGAGAAACATAATGGCCCGTCCTCCAAGAAGGGAAGTGGCAAGGAGGACTATAGTGAGGTCTCTCACCTATATTCTCCCGACCCACCAATCCCTCACCCATATAAACAATAGGGGTGATCCACCCAAGCTTACTACATCCTCATTTAATCAATGGCAATTCTTAATGAGATCTCATGTGTCCAGTTCATCCATTGAGCTTTGGAGGATCATTGAAGATGGCCTCCACATTGGAGACTCCACCAACTTGACAAGAAGAGAAGTAGTGGACAGTCAACTCAATGCAACGGCTCTTCACATGATTCATCTTGGTGTGGGTCCCAAGGACATGCCACATATTGAACACCTCAACACCGCCAAGGAAGTTTGGGATGCTCTCACCGACTTGTTCATCCGCAATGAAAGCATGAGAAGAAATAGGTATGACGATCTAAGCAATGAAGCTAAAGGATTCTACATGTTGGATGGTGAGGACCACGAAGACATGTATAGAAGGCTCAAGAGCATTGCAACAACATTTATAAAGCATAGGGCCACTCATATTGATGATGCTTGGATCAAAAGTAAATATGTGAGTGCCCTCATGCCATTTGAGCCCACGGACTTGAAGAGTTTGCAAGGTAGACACAACTACCACCAAATGACTTCGAGCGAAGTCATGCAAGAAATGGTGGCTTTTAAAGTGGCAGCTAAGAACGCCGAAGATGCTCGTGCTCGGGCAATTGGGATGCAAAAAGGCGTAAATGTAGCATTGAAGGCAAATGTTGTTGAACAAGATGAAGATGATAGAGGTTTTGACATTGTATCCATGAGTTGTCCTGAGGAGGTCAAGCGTGATCATGGTGAGTACATGGCCTTCTATGCAAGAAACTTTTGGAAGGACCCAACTAAGGCTAAATCTAAACTTGAGCGCAAGAATGGGTCAAGTGGGTAAAAGGAAAATAGCCCAAAACCGAGAACTTGCTACAATTGTGGAGACCGTTTGTACTTTGTGGCTAAGTGTCCCTATCAAAGTAGAGAACATAATGGGGGTAGGATCATCCTCAAGGAAAAGTCCAAGGCACCTTGGAAGAAGCCATTCGTCAAGAAAATGCTCCCTACAAGAAGCAACCTAAGATTCTTTTGGTGACACAAGAGGAGTATTCATCTGGAAGTGAAGATGAGGATGAAGACAACACTCGAGAGGTGGCTGCAATAGCCACCACATCTACCCCCACATCGTTCGTTGACTCTTCCAATGAAAACTTCATCAACAAGAACGTCACTTGCCTTATGACAAGAGGTTCCGAGGTATCATCTTCTATCTCTTCTTTTCCTAAGACTACTATGAATGTTGATATGGATGATCATACAAGTCTTAGAGTAAAGGAAGAAGTAATTGCTTTGGACCATTTTATCACTAACTTGCAAGGTGAGCACAAACTACATTTTGAGGCTCTCATGAGCCAACTTGCTCACTCCGAAGAGCTCCTCGAAGAAAAGGGCAGAATTGAAAAAGAGGATGCCATGGAGATTGTATCTTTGAAGAATGCTCTAGAAGAGGAAGAAGAGACTTGAGTATCTCTAGAGGAGAGGCTCGAGTCAATTGAGGAGTCACATGACGAGGTTGTAGCCCAGCTCATAAAGGAACGTGATAATGCGCTTGCCAAGGTAAACAAATTAAAGAAGGAGAATATTGACTTTGGGGCTACTCATGCTAGACTCTCTGAGAAATTAGAGAAACTTGACATTGCCTACAATGCATTGGAGAGTGAACACTCTAATCTAAATGAGTCTCGTGATCAGCTCCAAACTCGATTGGAAAACTATGTTATGCCTAGCACCTCTACACCATCATGTGGACATGAATATGTCATTGAAGAAAATGCTAGGTTGAAAGATGAGCTTATCAAGGGATCACAACCCAAAGGTAAGGAAGTCCTAGATGAGACCCTTAGTAAGCAAAGGGCAAGCAATGGAAAAGAGGGACTTGGCTATGTTCCCAAGACCAAGAAGAGAAAGAACAAAAAGAAGAAGGCCAAGAGCGTTCAAGCAAAGACAAGCACTGCTAAAAAGAATGTCATGAAAGACAAAACTAATTATTATGGTTTTGCAGGGTTCTAACAATCCTCATTATGAATTATTTCATGATTACTATGGTGATATCTATGCTACTTATGTTATTCCTTTTGATAATTATATTTCTTGGTCTATTTGGCTTCCAAAGACCCTTGTTATTAACATGAGAGGACCCATTGAAAAATGGGTACCTAAAACCAAGAAGTAATTCTCTTGCAGGGCTATGCTTCTTGTGGGTCTAAATGGGTGCTCGATAGCGGGTGCACAAGTCATATGACCGGAAGCAAGGAAATCATCACGGATATGAGGCCAAACCATGATCAAATAACCGTCTCCTATGGTGATAAGTCAAAATCCGAGGTATTAGATCTTGGCAAGGTTGTGGTTTCCCACAATATTTCTCTCATGGACGTCATGCTTGTTGAGACCCTCGATTACAATTTACTTTCTGTCCGTGCCCTTGGTAAGATGGTCTTTGTTGTTTTTATTGATGGTGATTTAGTGGTACTCTTGTGCAGCAAGTCTCTAAAGGTCGGTTTCGTGGGATATGTCAAAAATGACATGTATGTGGTGGACTTTTTGGGGAAAACCACTACAGGTCCGATGTGTCTTTTTAGAAAGGCTGACGCGGGTTGGTTATGGCATCGTCGTCTAGCCCACGTTAATATGAGAACTTTGCAAAGCCTTCACAAGGGTGGCCACATTCTTGGACTAAAAGAAAATGTTTCCTTTGCCAAAGATCGTGTTTGCAGGGTTTGCATTGAAGGGAAGATGCATGACTCTCCCCATCGAAGGAAAACAATTATTTCATCAAAGAGGATTTTGGAGCTCCTTCATGTGGACCTCTTTGGTCCTCTGTCACATGCGAGCCTCAGTGGTAAGAAATATTGCCTCGTAATTGTCGATGATTATTCAAGATATACATGGGTCTACTTCTTCAAGCTAAAGAGTGAGACTCAACAAATGGTCATTTATTTTGCCAATGAGGTCCAGCGTCAACACAATGTCCCTATATTGGCAATTAGAAGTGGCAACGGCTCCGAGTTCAAGAACTACACTCTGAATAAATTCCTAAGTCAAGAGGGGATAAGACACCAATATTCCGCTGCGTACACCCCTCAACAATAAATGGTGTAGCCGAGAGGAAAAACCGGACTTTAATGGATATGGCAAGGTATATGTTGGCTGAATTCAAGTCACCATATAACTTCTGGGTTGAAGCCATTTCTAGCGCATGTCATTCATTCAACCGGCTTTACCTCCGCAAAATCTTGGACAATACACCTTATTAAATACTTACCAGCAACAAGCTCAACATTTCATACTTTTGGGTATTTGGTTGTAAGTGTTTCTTTCTTATCAAAGGAGTTCCTTTATCTAAATTTGAGTCTAAGGCTTTAGAAGGAATTTTTGTTGGTTATGGTGCTGAATCCCACACTTATAGAGTCTACAATAAGCTCTCCGGAACTGTTGTAGAATCTTGTAGTGTGATGTTTGAGAAAAATGATGGCTCCCATGGAAGGCAAGTTGATGTTTGTGATGCAGATGTTGAAATGCCCCAAGACGCCATAAGAAGAATGGGCATGGGATTTTTCCGCCCCATTGAGAAACCCCTTGTGGCGGATTGGGAAGGACAATGCCATACTCAAGTAGAGCCCTCATCGACACAAGCTCAACAAGCTCCACTTGTTGGAGAAACCACTTCACCAACACCTCAACCTGCTGAAGGTCATCCATTATCTGAAGTTTCTGAAAGCTCTAGGCTAGATTTTCTGGGTGAAGCCGGATTATCCAATCATACTACATCGAATGCAAGGAACGAATAGAACGACCAAGAAAAAGATGCAAATCCTAGGCCGGATTTTTCGTGTGACACCGGATTATCCGGCCCTTCTCCAACTCGTGCCAGAAGCATCCAAGATGATCAAGAAGGACCAAGAAGGACCAGGACGGATTATCCGGCCACTCCCTCAGCCAGATTATCCGGCCCTAGAGACTCAGAACAGCAGCAGCCTCCTGTTATGGCTGATGATCAAAATCAAGGGCAAGGTTCTTCATCTCCCGTTCTCATTGAACAAGTTGTTGATCAAGGTTAAGCTAGTGGTCCCAACGAAGACTCAAATGATGAAGAAATTCCTCCTAGAAACAACAAGTTGATTGAACTTCGTCGCAAAGCTCATGCTAAAAGAAATATCGAATTAAGAGGACACACTCTTGATAAAGTTTTAGGTGACCTCAGATGAAGGGTGTCCACAAGAAGGAAGCTAGCAAGATTCGGTGAGCATCAAGCTCACATATCCATGGTGGAACCCAAGAAGGTGTTTGAAGCTCTTGAAGATCCAGACTAGGTTGCTGCTATGCATGAAGAGTTAAATAATTTCGAGTGCAACAAGGTCTAGAAATTAGTAGAGAAGCCCAAAGATTGCTGCAATGCTATCGGCACAAAGTAGATCTTCAAGAATAATAAAGATGAGAATGGAATTTTTGTAAGGAACAAGGCAAGACTCGTGGCATAAGGCTTTTCCCAAGTTGAAGGCATTGATTTCGGCGAGACTTATGATCCAGTGGCTCATCTTGAGTCCATTCGTATCCTCCTTGCTTATGTAGCTCATAATAATTTTAAATTATAGCAAATGGACGTTGAGAGTGCTTTTCTTAATGGTCATGTACATGAGTTGGTATATGTAAAGCAACCCCCGGGTTTCGAGGATCCCATCTTCTCGAACCATGTTTACAAACTTGATAAGACGCTTTATGGCCTTAAACAAGCCCACGTGCGTGGTATGAGCACCTTAAAGAGCTTTTGCTAGACTATGGCTTCGAGGTTGGGCAAATCGATCCCACTCTTTTTACTAAGAAGGTTAAGGGGGAGCTCTTCGTATGCCAACTATATGTAGATGACATCATCTTTGGCTCTACTAATAAAGCTTTTAATGACGAATTTTCAAAGCTTATGACTAAAAGGTTTGAGATGTCTATGATGGGGGAATTACGGTTCTTTCTTGGATTTGAGATCAAACAACTTAGAGAATGAACCTTCATAAATCAAGCAAAATACATCCAAGACATGCTCAAGAGGTTCAAGATGACGGATCTTAATGGCGTCGCCACACTGATGCAAACTAAATGCCATCTTGAACTCAATCCCAATGGTAAAGATGTGGACCAAAAGGTATACCGGTCCATGATCGGCTCTCTCCTTTACCTCTGCGCATCTAGACCCGATATTGTGTTGAGTGTAGGTGTGTGTGCAAGGTATCAAGCATATCCTAAAGAAAGCCACTTAGTGGCGGTCAAGAGAATCTTTCGATATTTGGTTCATTCCCCAAATTTTGGTTTATGGTATCCCAAGGGCTCCAATTTCTCTTTACGTGGTTATACTGATTCAGATTGAGTTAGTGACAAGGATGATAGGAAATCAACTTCTATAGCTTATCAATTTTCAGGAAGGTCTTTGGTATGTTGGTCTTCGAAGAAACAGAATTGTATATCTCTCTCCACCGCTGAAGCTGAATATGTGGCTGCTGTAAGTGCATGTACTCAATTATTATGGATGAGGCAAACTTTAAAGGAATATGGTGTCAATTGTGACAAAGTGCCTCTTTTATGTGATAATGAAAGTGAAATCAAAATTGCGTACAATCCGGTGCAACATACAAGGACAAAGCATATTGAGATTCATAATCATTTTATTCAGGATCATATTGCTCATGGTGATATTGATCTATCCTTTGTGAGCACGAAGAACCAACTTGCTGATATTTTCACGAAGCCACTTGATGAAGGAAGGTTTTTTTATTTGAGGAATGAGCTAAATATCGTCGATTCAAGGAGCTTGTCTTGATTACTCATGCATACCCACTTACATCTCATTTATTTGGTTTAGGTGTGGGCATGGATATAGGGGAGTGTGGTCCTAATTGATTGGGCTAACCCTCCCCCCATAATGCTGAAAGCAAGAAAAATCATTTCTCTTAATATCATTTTGTGATATGTGAGCTTATTGATGAGTATTGGTTATGAACCCAAGATATATCTTCGTGGTGTCATACCATGCACACCAACATGGTGGCCTCGTCCACCGCCCTTTTCTGTAAGAAGAGTTGGTTCCTTGTGGATATTTCTGGAGTTTCTTGTTTATCTTGTGTTCTTATGGAAAACACATCCAATTTTGGCTTTTATTTGATTTGGCTCTTGCAATCTTGGGTGTGTAGTACCATCTCAGTTTGGTTGTCTAAATCAAAGCCTTTTTCTATCCCCGAGCCATCTATTCTTGCACACAAGTCCTTTGTTTCTCTTGTGGTGGTTTGTCAAGGGGTGCGCGGGCCTGAATCTGTGTTCAACAGAAATTCAGAAAGTAGGGGGCGAATAATCCGCCCCTGGTGGTTTCTGTCTACTAAGGGTAGGGCGACGGGGGGGAAGCGCTCAAACAGAGCATCTCTTCTCCTCCGACCGCCCTCTCTCTCTCTCTCTCCAAGCCGCCGCCTTCCGCCCCAGCCCTTCCTGGAGCCGTTCCGGCCACCGGATTCTCTAGGCGTCCCCCGGATCTTCTCCCCCGAGTGATATATTGGGGCGCTAGTATCGCTCTTCATCCTTTTTGGCATTTCGATGCCAAAGAGGGAGAAGTAGTAGGTTATCATGGATTTGCATGGGTCGGGCGCAAGCATTTGCACTTTATCGTTTCGTTTTTATTCTCGTTTGTGCCCATTTAGTGTTGAACTCTTATTCGTGAGTTTATTTGTATGAGACTATGTTTGTGTGTGGCACTGTGGTTCAGTTGTGGATTTATCACTGGAATTATCTTACGGATTTATCTCTTGGTGATTATGGATCCATCTACCTTATTGGCTATATCTTCTATCATACTAGCCATCTATTTTGGTTATTTTTCTCATGGTGGAAGGCCTCAATAATGGTTATCATGTTAACTATCCTTAGATTATATTGAGGACTTCTCTCTCACGGTGGTATGATGTTCTTGGTCTAATTTGTCATTTGTATGTAGATTCCATTCCAATGAAATAGCCTCATACTTATTTGTGTGCATTTGTATTCAAATGCAAATATTCTAATTATGCACACATTTAGGGGGAGTCTCTTTCATTCTTGAAATGATGTTGTTAGGAGATCTCTATTGCAAATCCTAGTATTGTCATCTAACACCAAAAAGGGGGAGATTGAAAGAACATTTCATGATCTCTAGTGTTTTGTGTGTTAGATAACAATACCATGGATCATCTCATGTGTGCTAAGTGCTGCAGATGATAGTTCATATAAAAAGCAGCCAAAATCTGTTGTTGGGGGTGGATTACCCGCCCCTGCCAAGGGCCGAATAATCTGGCCTAGCCCAATCGACAAACGCGGGCAAGGCGCGTCATGCGGTATGGGGGCGGATTATTCTTCGGATTGTCCAGCCAGGGACGGAGTTTTTGCCCGGGCCGGATAATCCGTCGGGAGGCCGGATAATCCGCCCCCTGAGAAGTTTTGCAAAGGCTAGCAAGGCGCGTCGTGCTGTATTAGGGGCGGAGTATCTCGCGGATTGTTTGGCCAGGGACGGAGTTTTTGCCTGGGTCGGGTATTTCGCCCAGGAAAGTTTGCAAAGGGAGCCAAGGCGTGTCGTGTGGTATAGGGGCGGGCTTCCCCTCGGAAAATCTGACTCTAGGGCAAAGGATTGCCCCAGTCGGATAATCCGGCCCCCACTTGGGCCGGATAATCCGGACACAACTTCTCCAACGGCCAAGTTTGGACAGGGGGTATAAATTCCCCAATCACTCCTCCTGTCAGATCTCTTGATTCATTCGAAAAAGTACTGGCATGTTCTTCAAGCTCTCAACCGGGATCTCTCACTTCAACCACCCAAAGGCTCCGACCTTTGGGGAATCGAATGAGGAGACTTCAATCATCGACATCACGAATCAAGCGCATCATTTCCCCTCCATGCACTTGGAGGATTCTCGGTCTAGTATTACTTGCTAATATCTAGATCTTGTGTTTCGGTTTTGATAATATTTGTTCTTGTGCCAGCTTGTTGTCATTACGGGAGCCTCCAATTTGGTTGTGGATGTGTGCCCCGCTAGTTGTGTAAAGGCACCGGTTCCCGCCTCGAAGGGTACCGATAGTGGAAAGGTGGATTAGGCCTTTGGTAGCGAGATCCATCGGAGAACAAGGTGAGACCTATTGTGGCATGGTGGTCTTAGTACCGCCACCCCTCCAACGCAGACGTACTTCCCTTAACAAGGAAGGAACTATGGTAAAACAAATATTGTGTCTTCGCGTGCTCCAATATGGTTTTCTCGCTCCTCGCTCTTACTTGCCTTTACTCGCTTAGTAGTTAGGTTTACATATAGGGAAATTCTCCGTAGTTGCATATCTAGAGAATTTACCTTTGTGTCGAGCCTAACATTGAAAAGTATTAAAATTTGGAGTAGCACCTATTCACCACCCTCCCTCTAGGTGCCCATATGATCCATTTCAGCAGTGCCACCTCCCCCGCCAGACACTACTGGCTTCAAGCCCCGAGCCTAGTGGTTCGTCGAGAGCACGTCCTGATACCTTGGTGAAGGATGCCAGCCCCTTCCCACCAATCAAGCTTCACAACCTTGTTAGTACGAGAACGAGAATGTAAGAAAATGATCAGGACAATAGTGCACAAAGTACTAAAACATGGTATCAATTGAAACTACAACTAGGTTGAACTACATGAAGATATTGCATACCCAAATCTACAATCTACCAAATCATGGCTGGTCTGAAAAGCATTTCCAAATCGAGCAATGCACATGAAGACAATTGCATGAAGAACAATGTACTAAATCAACTACCGAAAATGTAGAGATATCCTAACTTGGGAAATGGCCATCCAATTCGGGATTTCTCCACTTTGAATTCCCAATCTTGAAGTGCACGAGTACGAATCCCCAATCAGGCAAACCATAGCCACTAATGGATTCCTAACTTGCTCATTGAAACCCTAAGCTCTAATCCAAATTGAACTTCGATTTCATCAATCCAATCGGGCAAACCCTAACCTCTAATCGAATATGCAAGTTAGAAGAACTTACATGGGAGATAAGAGCCTCTGTTGATGCTCCTAGAGCAATAGAAGGCAATACCGGAGCCGAAGACAACAAGCCAGGCGCGTGGGTAGCGCGAACCAGCAGGGACAGAAAAATCCTCGCCAAATCATGAGGGTTAACCCGGTGAATGCTTGTGCCTCCATGCAGCCATATTGGACGCAGACGCGGTCGCTGATTAAGCCGTTGCCGCCGTTGCGGCAACCACCACGGTTGTTTCCTCCCACGTTGCGCGAGGCCTCCCCCAGACGAGGGAGGAAGCCTTTGGGCGCCCTCACCAAAGATGCCTCGCCGCCAGCGGCTAGATTTTCCAGTAGGGCGTCGGCTCATTGCTCTTACGCCGTCTTTTCGTCTATGCAAGGGCGGTGAGGAGGGAGAGGGGAAGGTGCGCCAACCATGGAGGGCAACATCAAAATGGGGGTGAGGGGGCCGGAGTAGGCGGTAAGGGGAGTGGAGTGAAACTTATGCCGAAACATCCATCTCACGCACTTCCCAGCGCATGCAACCTCTAGGCACGTTACGCTCGCTAGAGCCTACTGCATGCGGCTTGGAAAATAAAACACTTATTTCTTCGGCCAGATGCGAGAAGAGCCCCGGTGGCCAACCAAACGAGCCACTTTTGTGTATCGTAGTGCTCTTTTTTGCGAAACCCAATACAAACGTGGACGTTCATACGCACATCCCTATGAACGAACGCACACACACCCTATCTCTATGAGTATCTCAGAAAGACTAAGTCTTGAGACTGATCCAACGGGTTTCGAACTTGATGAAGTCATCATATATACCCTCGTTATAAACGGAAACACTGCCTTTCATCGAAGAATATTGGTGTTTATGAGATACCAAAGTGATAAATCTAGGATTTGAAATCTGGTGAGGTGCCATCCAACCGTAGGTTGTTGGTTCTCCGCACTGCTCTCTTTAAAACTATACTCAGCCACACGATGGAGCTGGCCATGCACTTTCGCCATGTCGCCCCTCTGTTGGAGTACTGGCAGAGCCTCGGTGCCGGAGCTGCATGCATCTGGGGGTCACGTGCAGCAGAGTAAAAAAAATAGTTAACCTTGCAATCAGCTCCAAAACTAGTGTGTGCACCCTGTAATCACCCCGGTGTGTACTCTGTTGTAGACTTGTAGTACTAGGTTGTGTACCCTGGTTGAGTTTGGTCTAGCTCCGCCGCTGAGAGAGAGCCTCGCCGACAAACCGAGCAGATCTGTCACCTCGCCCTCTTGCATTTGCAGAGCGTCCCAGTTCTTCCCCCTCGCAGACGCACACCAATTGCTCGCTCGAAGCAGTACTTGGATTTGCTCTTGCTAAGTTTGGCATCCCCAGCCATACTCAATCCAGCCCGGCCGTCCTCCTGTCCTCCTTCCTTAAAGCAGAGCGAGCATGCTGCTCCCCATCACGAGTCCTGCTGCTGCCTGCTGTGCTGTTTGGTCCGAGCTCCTACACCTGTGAGTTAGGCCGTGACGTGTGCCGGCCGGTGAGCGGGGAGGGCTTTTGGTTTGGTTTGGTTGGACTTGGCGGGAGCGAGGGGATCGGAGAACGCCGCCGTCGCCGCAGCCACTGCCGCCGATGACGCCGCTGCCGCTCACGCCCCAGGGCTCCTCGGTCTACTCGCTCACCTTCGACGAGTTCCAGAGCGCGCTCGGCAGGCTCGGCAAGGACTTCGGATCCATGAACATGGGCGAGCTGCTCCGCAACATCTCGCCCGCCGAGGAGCCGCACGCCGTCGGCGCCGTCGGGGGCGGCGGCGCCTCGTCCTCCGCATTTCCTTATCAGGCCATCCAGCGTCAGGGCTCGCTCACGCTGCCTATGACGCTCAGCCAGAAGACCGTCGATGAGGTCCGGCGCGAGGTCTTCGGCGGGTCCTCCGCCTCCACCGCGCCCTCGCTGGCCCAGAGGCAGCAAACGCTCGAAGAGATGACGCTCGAGGAGTTGCTCGTGCACAGCGGCCTGGTGCGGGAGGACATGGCGGGGCCGCCGCCCGTGTCGCAGGCGACGGTGCCTGCCGCCCGGCCGCCTGCTCCCAGGGTGAGTGCTCTGTTCTTGGCTCGGCCAGGGAGGTGGCGGTGTTTCCGCAGAGCAAGTTTTATCAGATTTTAAAACTTTTTGACATAATTTACCATTTTAAATTTATTTCCTTAAATCTGGTAAAAATCTGACAAACTTCCTTAAATCTGTATATACTGTCATAACAAGGTTTATATATGGTATATTATACCATTCACTCTCTTTTCACTTAATTGAACTTTCTTGCAAATGAACTGCTAAAATATGTGTTTTCATGCTTCTAGTAGTAGTAGTTAAATGGATATACTAAGCAAGTAGTCCAGATGACATTAAAATCAATCATGGCTAAGATTGCGGCTGATGTGACTGAGATGAACAGCATCCCCTGGTATGCAATTGCCGGTTTCTTTTGTTATGGTGGATACACTTCTTGCTTTCTTGTTCATTGTGAAAGAACATATTTTTGTACAGTACTTTATGATGGTGATAGTTATTATTGATCATATACTCCACTTCTAAACCAACCATAACATCCCACGTTGATGTATCGGCCAACCATCTGGCACCATCCATTGGGCACCGGCCAACCTTAGTATTCTGTTAGTTTTCATTAAATGATTATTTTATCTGCAACAAATACTTTCTTTGGAGTGCGTTTTCGAACCTTTTCAAGACAATTGATGGAGTGGAAATACCAGTCATTGCAGCGATACTGGAAAGATCTTTATCCTCCAGAGGAGAACTCTGACAGTCATGAACTGATTGATGCCTTCGAATCTAACAGTGATGAGTTGGTTGGTGCTCTCAATTACAGGTATGCCGCACTCAGATATGTTCTATACTGTATGTTTGATCTAAATGACCGTTATGGCTGATGCGAAAGCACCCTAACACCAGGTCAATTTATAGTCACATTATTTCTCTTTTCTTCATATCACACGTTATCGGGTTCCCATATTCATCATACTGCACCATTTTCTTAGTTCAAATAGTTAGATTCAGAATGATGAATTCCAAAGTTTAAGTCAAGACTCAGTGGGTATAGGTGATGCACTGACATTTTCAGTTTCGGAAACGACTACGCAAGGCGCCACTACATAGTGCTTACCAACTTTAAGTTGGATCTATTATAATGTGTCTAGCTCAAACAAGATGCAACATGCTACACCTATATATATTACTCATTTGGATATGCCACACATGATCCACATTGTGCACGAGCAAATGGAAAAACAAAGATCCGTCGCGGTGATGAAACACTCGCAACAGCAACAACAGCACATAATTAAATATTATCATCTTCCTCGGTCGAACGACCCTCACATGACCGGCTCTCAGGGGCCAAGCGCCCTGAGCAACAAAAAGTAACTGAGAGTAGGACCTTGGGAAGTTGCATCACAGAGGCTGATCCTCCTACTTCCCAACAAAATGATGAAAAATGATCTTCAATAGTATGATTTTTCATCTGAAAATTCATAGGGACACCCATGTGAACCTGGGCTTCTAAAAACGTTTGTACATGTAAAAAGTTCCAGAAATAACTATTACTCCCTCCGTCCGGAAATAACTGATTTGGATTTGTCTAGATTCGCATGCATCTAGACGCATGTATAGATACATATAAATCTAGACAAATAAAAGTCAGTTATTTCTGGACGGAGGGAGTACATGATTATGTTTATGTGTTGTTTGCACTCACAAACTTAAGTGATTTTTTGCATGTTTGTGATATGTACAAAAATAACAGATTTGCTCTATTTAGGAAGAAAAATAATCTTACACTTCTCTGATTTTGAGAATGCATGTTTTGATTAGGGTGGACATAAAACCTAACGTACTAGATGATATATTGTATGATCAAAGTGCGGAGCCAGTAAGCCTACCACTCTCACTTCTGCAAGACATCACGCATAATTTTGCCAATGAGCGAATAATTGGTCAAGGTGGATTTGCTGTCGTTTACAAGGTAAAGTTGATTTAACCTTCAACCCTATAACTTTTCTCTCGTAATTGCTAAACTTGATCTAATTTTGTATGGTTTTCTAACAAGACACGTTAATCAGGGAGTTCTTCGAAACGGGAGTGTTGCTATAAAGAAGCTTTTGAACAGCAAGACGATCGACGATGAACCATTTTATCGTGAGACTAATTTTCTGATGAGTGTCAAGCACCAAAATATAGTACGATTTCTCGGTTACTGTTCTCATACAGAGAATAAAGCCATTAAAATGAATGGGTCAGGAAAATGCGGGAAGTATATTTATCCCGAGGAGAGAGAAAGATTACTCTGTTTCGAGTATATCAATAAAGGAAGCTTGCACAATCATATTACTGGTACTACTGTGCTGCACTTTTATCTTTTTTCCATGGTCGGTTAATCACAAGGATCAGACCAGGCAGAGAAAATTTGATCTATCCAGTGTAGCATGGGTTATTCAAATGTTGAAATTTTCATGCTTCCCCAATGCTTTTTTTTTCTTTTCCACTTCTGTTTATGAATGGAAGAACTTTTATTTTCACCAAAAACTGATAGTAGTAGAAAATAATACTTCTAGTTTTGTACTTGTGCAGATGAACTAAGTGGACTTGAATGGCATACACGATACCAAGTAATTAAAGGAATTTGTATGGGTTTGCAATATCTTCACAAGGAAAGGGATATTGTTCATATGGATGTTAAACCCGACAATATACTGATAGATGATCTCATGGTACCCAAAATTACGGATTTTGGTATATCAAAATACCTTGATGGAATATCAAAAGCTGTTACTAAAGTACAACATATGTCACTGTAAGTTGTGCATCTATAAACCAATTGTTTTTGCGTATTTAGATTCCATTATTGTCTTTTTTTGGCCATAATGCATCGAACTTCGTGCAGAGGATATTGTGCTCCAGAATACCTACATGGTGGATATGTCTCATTCAAGTCTGATATATAGTTTGGGAGTAATAATTAAAGATCTTGTGACTGGACGAAAGGAGGACCCTGATGTCAGAAATGTAAGAATAATGAACCCAAAATTCAGCCTTTTCTCCACGGACAGCCAATTAAAAGCGTGCTAAGCAAAATACATTAAGACACTTGAAGGAGACCAAAAAGATATAGGAGTTTTTGGCTGGCAGACCACAATTCCAGATTACAATATTGTTCATTGAAACACCTTTTCATTAAAATATTTCCTTCTCATACTATTGTTCATGTTTTTATTGTTTACATGCCTTATTAATGGATATGCTATTTAGTTTAATTTATATATTGGATCAAAACTTCAAAAGTTTTTCCACATGGTCTACAGTAAAATATAGCACTGGTCTAAGAAAAGCTATTTCAAAATGTTGGAAAATTTGATGGAAACACTTCTATGCATGCATGTCAATGTGAATGAAAAAGTTAATAATTATATGGCTGAAAGAAACTATTGTAACCTTCACCAAGTGTGGATTACAATAATTTTCTATCATATTTTACATGATACTGCCTCCTTTACTCTTTTAGGGTATTTAATGTCCAAATCGGTCTATTCAATCTTTTTTCTAACGAGCTAGGCGCCTTCAATTTGAGTATAACTTGCGGTTACAAACGGACCAAATAGGTCCCTCATGTTTACATGCAAATGTGGGTTAAAGAACACCAGATAGGTCCCTCCATCTTGTTTGAATTGAAGTTTATTGATTTGATGCAGGAGATCTGGTATTACCTGAATAATATTTATTATCTACTTCCTCCGTTTCAAAATATAAGATGTTTTAGCTTTGTGAAAGGAGTGTATCTAGACCCCTTTTAATGTGTAGGTTTCACTCTAAACCTAGATGAACCTACACACTAAAAGAGGTCTAGATACACTCCATTCACAAAGCTAAAACATCTTATATTTTGAAATGGAGGGAGTAAAATACAGGAGATCTGGTGTGATTTGTATGCCCGCACGAGGTACGACTAAATATTTCAGTATCATTTGAATCCCCCTTTTAAAATTATTAGGTACTTCGAAGATGGAGACAGAGGTGGAATAGCTCAGCCAAGTATCCACCACTGGGGTACCAACAAGTAACCAAGTGCATCGAAATTGCTGTAAGATGTATGTCACATGATGCAAAAACAAGACCTGATATATCAAATATAGTCCTTGAGCTCAATGAAACGGAACGTATGAGCGAGCACGTTGAATCTACATTTAGCCTGGTAAGGCTCGTACGCTCCCTGAGTATTAGCCCAAATAAGTATTACCTCCGTAGCAAAATGTAGTACGTTTGGTAGGCTATTTTAGCCAAGCAAAACATACATACAGTACATTTAGGAACAGAGGTACGTACTAAATATGATCTTTTTGTTGCAGATAAGCCCTTACCCCTGGGAGCTGCTTGATATTGACCCTCTGGAGCTGCGCTTCCCTTTTGAGGTAGGCAAGCAGATACCATGCTCACTTCAACTAACCAATCTGAGAGATGATTACGTTGCGTTCTACATCCAAGCGTCAAGTGGGCGGTACTGCATAGAGCCGATCAGAGGCACTGTGCCACCCCAGTCCAAGATGAATGCCACCATAACGTTGCAAGCACAGAAGACAGCGCCACCGCAGCGTAGCCATTACACGGATGAGTTCGTCGTGCGGTGCACAACCGTGAATAAGGATCTCGCGACTGAGAACATCACCGAAGAACTGTTCAATGGAAAGTTGAGCGAAGTGGTTGATAATGTGAATTTGACGGTTGCATTTTTAACGCGTTGCTGATTACACGTTCTGGGGTGTGTTGATAACTTTGCAGTAGTATAGTATTAGCATACACCATACAGGGAGGTACATGCTATCTCGAGGCAAAACATTAGCTTTGATCGACTCAACTGAAACGAGTTGTTGTTAACGATTTTTTGAGCTGAAGTCTTTCCCATTATTTGGGTGAGCATCAACTTTTGACTCAACATAACAGAGACCCATTGTGTGTATGTGTTGTGAAATTCTTATTATTGGTTTGTGTTTTCAAACTAATGGATTGCCAAACATAGCCTTAAAATAGTTTCGCCAAAATTTAAGGAAGTAGAAGCGCCGAGTGACAGCGAAAATAAATGGACTACTCGGAAAATTTCCGTAACCACATCATAGACACACCAATGACACCAACCAAAATGTAACTTCAGTACTATACAAGAATAAAAGTTTACGTAGCACTAGGGACTGCCTGAACCGGGTAGTAGTGGCCGTTCCTTTCCTTAATGTCATCTCGTTAGGGCAACACAACGGCCTCCCGCAAACGGACCGTGCGGGTTCGAATCAGTCCGACTGGACCGATATCAGCACCCAACGGTGTCCATTTTCTGGTCCGGACAACCGCATTTCCTCCCCATCTTTGAGGCTCATTTGCAGCAGAACGGACGGTCCGGACGTGTCCTGCCTGTCCACCCCGTCCGCCGAATGGCTCATACATCAGCCACATCGCTCCCCACCAACTCCACCACTCTCCTTCCCCGCCGTTGCCGCCGCACCAGGCGAGTTCGCCGCCGACCACCGGACCGTCGTCGGTCGTGCTGCGCGCCGCCTGTCCTCCCCCTGAAGAGTGTCGCCCCCAACCTCGACTTAGGGCCTCCGCCTCCGCCTCCGCCCTCAGCTCCATGAACCACCTCGCCATCTCCTTCCTTGATCTCCTCCCCAGCGAGACACGCACGATCCTCCCTGCTCCATGCCGGTCCTCCTCATCCTGAGCTCAGGCGCTCCTTGCTCTGGCTCCGGCGTCGCCAGTGCCTGGAGCACGGATGGAGGCATCGACAACACTTCTGGAGGCGAATCAGGCGTGGGTGTAGGAGCGGAACTATTGCGATGTGGACACGGATGTGGCACGGCTATGAGAAGCCATGAACTCCGCGAGGCACCAACAGCAGATCCTGGCTGCGGATAGGCACGCCATGGCAGGCAACAGCGGACGACGATGGCAATACGGGCAAAGATGACATGTAGTTTAGTTATTAGTTCATTTTTATGTCATGATCCCACTTCGATGTCACTATCTATGTAAAATGATGTCGATTTGCCTCTGCGTCCGGAAGTCAATGTGCCAAGGCAGTCGATGCACCATGGTAATTGATGCGTCAATGGAACCATCAATGTCACGCCAATGCACCCTAGCCTTTTTAAGTATGCCGCACACGCTCGCCCGTTTTCAATCCACACTATTCCCTCACATCGCATCGGTTGCCATGGCCAGAGGAACTAGGGGCAATGGCATGGGTAGAGGCCGTGTGAAAGAGCATTTCATGATCCCTAGTGTTTTCTGTGTTAGATAACAATAACAAAGACTTTTTAATTGTGCGTTCAGTGCTGCAGATAATTCTCCCCAAAAGATCTCCTAGTCAAATAAAGCAAAAGAAAGATTTTAAACCAGATAATCCGCACCTGGCAAAATCGGCTAAAGACCAGGCGTGCAACACTCTGTGGGGGAAGGCGGATTATTTGCCGGATTTTTGGCACTGGGCCAGATGTTTTCCTAGGGCCGGATTATCTAGCCTCTTCCCTGCTCGGATTATCCACCCCTCCCAACAATCGACTAAGGACTAGGCACGCAACGTTCTGTGGGTGGGGCGGAGTTTTTCCACGGATGTTTGGTCAGGGCCGGAGCTTTTGCCCTGACTGGATATTTCGCCCCTCCCCATGGGCCTGATTATCCGCCCCCTTGGATTTTTCGCTAAGGACCAGACGCGCGACGCTTTGATGGGGGACATATATTTGGACCGGATTATTTGTTCCAGGTCGGATTATCCGGCCCCCACTTGGGCTAGATTATCCGGCCCCAGTTGACTCCAACGGCACCATTTTGGGAGGGGGTACAAATTCCCCTCCCCATCTTCAACCTAGTGGCTCTCGCATCTAACAAAAAACATTGTACTATTGAACTCCAATTTCCACAAGATCTCCACTTTCAACCTTCCAAAGGTCTTGACCCTTGGAGAATCGAAGGAGGGGGCCTTGATCTACATCATCACCGAAGAGATCTTCAATTCACCCCTCATTCATTTGAGGGCCCTTTGATCTAAAGTTTCATTTGAATTTTTAGATCTCAGTTTCATTTCTTGATAAACTTGTTTATTGTGGCAGCTTGTTATCATCTCAAGAGTCTCCAATTCAGTTGTGGATGTGTTCCCCGATCTCGTCGTAAAGGCGTCGGTTCCCTCCTTGAAGGGTACCATATAGTGGAAACGTGGACCAAACCAGTTGTGGCGAGATCCATCGGAGAACACGGTGATGCTATTGTGGCATGGTGGTCTTAGTACCGTCCACCTCTCCAACGCAGATGTACTTCCCTTAACAAGGAACGAACTGTGGTAAAACAAATCATGTGTCTCTGCGTGCTCCACTCTCGGTTACCTTGTTTCTCTCACCACCTTTACCTATTTAGTAGCTAGGTTGACATATAGGTAAATTCACTGTAGTTGCATATCTAGAGAATTTATCTTTTGTGTCAAGCCTAATTTGAAAAAGTATTAAATTTTGAAGTAGCACTTATTCAACCCCCCCCCCCCCCACACCTCTAGGTGTCGATACGATCCATGTCACCCTGAACATGGTCATGGCCGATTTCGCGTCGCCTCTAGTCACCTTGCCAGACTTCTCCGGCTTTGAGTTCTTCTTGGTCATATCTGAAAACTCTTGGGATGCTCTTAGGCTCCCAGACAAGTTCACCGTTGTGATGTTCACCGTTGTGATTGATGGCCAACAGCCTCATGAAGTGAAGTTGTGGGAAGCTACGACGACGGGTATTGGGATGTGGAAGTGTACTTTGACGACAAAGGTCACATGTATCTCGCTCAGGGGTGGGAGCAGTTCGCCCGCGTGCACGGCCTACATGTGAGGCACTTCCTGTCATTCACATATGATGGCGACAACGGGCTCATCGTCAAGGTGTTCGACACCACCATGTGTGACGTCACTAGCACATCGACGATGATGAGGACGACGACGAGGAGGATGACATCGACGACGGCGAATAGGACACCGGCTGTGTTCTATCTCTCTGTTTAAGCAACTATGTATTCTTTCATGCAATAATTGTGATTTCTAATTTATGCATTTTATTTGGGCCAAATATTGTTTGGGGGCCCATTTTGCGGCGCCGCGGTAGGGAGTGTGGGTAGGCCCTCCCAAATGGCTGGCACTCTAAACCGGCATCCTCCATGACCGCATCTGGCGCTGCTGCCGGACACAGTTCGGGAGCCGCTGGTGGGGATGCTTTAATAGCCCTCACATCCATGTTTAAAACAACAATAATTATTATGGATTGGAGGTAGTATCATATATATAACTGCACATCATATACTTAAAAACAGATGCGGACTCGGATTCAAGGCGAAAATTATCCGTACCATTTACACCTCTATCTTTTTATGTGTTTTGTGTGTAGATGAGGACAGGGTCCCTGATGCAACTTTTCGTGTAGTTACAGTGTAGTTAAAGTGTCCATCCCTTGTGTGGGCGTGTGGATTGGCTGAAAAGACCTACTGTTTGTCTATTTCCATGAGGTTAGTATGACGATACATAAAAGGGAGAGCTAATGGATAATGCTGTTGAAATAATATATATACAACATAATACAGTTTGATTCAGCATGCCTTTCGGTGCTTCATGTCAAACTTCCAGTAAAAGGGGGAGCCAAGAATACCGACGCCTATAAATTAAGATTAGATGTTTCAGAACCTGCACGGGTAAAGCACGCAGAGGTAAGTAACTACTAGAAAATATTAATGGAAAGACACAACAATATATACTGCAAAGTAAGGAACCAAACAGAGGTATACGATCAACCATATATACCTTTGTGTTGGTGGAGCAATCAGCAACGTAGCACATTTCAGCTGTAGAACAGAAACTGGAGACCTAGCTATGCATATTAACGTGATGGCCAGTGGAAACATTCTGAAAAACGCAGTGTCACTATCTCTGTACATGCACGGACAAGTGGGGTGCAGATGTCTCCTGCTCATAGGAGGTGCTATTCTTGGTAATTGAGCTCTTTTCGTTCTGAACATGTTCTAGGAACTCCATTACTATGGGATCAGTCCAAGGACATCCAAATGGAGCTTCATCACCTGCTACCCATCCAAGATGACCACCCTGTGGTGTGACTATCAGTAGGCAGTTCGGATTTGCCTGAAATAATAAAATAACAAAAACTCTTTTGAGTCGTTTCAGGGCACTAGTGCAGCACCAAACCAAAGCAGAAGTAGATTATGAATTAGAGTGGACATGTTGGCCTTATTCGGTCGTACAATATACCAATAGGTGAAAAGGGGGCGTGTACTGGAATGGAAAAATACCTTGATATCTTCTCTAGGAATTCCCCTAGATGGTGCAATTGGATCATTATCTGCCTGCACATGATTAAGCTAGCATTAAAGTTATAGTACAAAAGTGCAAACCAAACATTTCCAATATATCCATGTATGGCATTTTTTCTTGGTGGCATGAATAAGTAGTGGTGCTTTAGAGAATCTAATGGACTTGTTTTTCAGCATGCTTATGGAAGTACAAAATAGACGGCAGTAATTTTAATGTTACTGTGCAATACATGAATGTGAATTGGGTCAATTTCAAAGTATCAACTTGAAGCAAAATATGCAGCTTAAGGAATGAAATATCATGTCTGGTGCTATCCAGAGACTAGAATTATTCTTGTGATTTCCCAACACAGCTGAAGTACTAACTCTGATAAATTTAAACTTTCAACATTTTTCAGATTGCAAGACATTGGAAAGCATATCAAATGTATCTCCGGCTTTCATTTTAATTATAATGCCCGAAGACCATAAATTAGTGTGTGTTGCAATTTCTTACTTTACCATTTAACAGCTTCAAATAAACCTTAAGTCGTAGTTCTAAGTAAGTCATAGCATATTGGCATGATCTTAACCAAGGTAATTAGATAGCTGTTTTTTCAGAATGCACAAGTGCAGCATAAAGATCAGGTATCTTCACCTGTATGCACAATAAGGGTATGGAAACATTCTTGATGGAATCTGAGCTGCTTGAGTTGGAGTAATAATCATCCACTGACTTGAAACCAAATGAAACTGCCCACAATTGAAATGTCTTTTATGTATGGTGTGCCAATGGCAAAAGGTAAAACATGTATAATTTCAGCTTCAGATCACTGCAAACCTCGGGTTAGCCCTTCATCAAAATCTCTAACAGTTTTTGCATTGGCTGCCTTTGGTATGTTGTATTCACCACCCAGTCCTTCAAAAAGCAGTGCATGCCTAAATTTTGACAAAGTTCCAAAAAACATCAGCTGTTTGAAAAGGGGCGTGAAAAATATTTAGGTTCGAGGAAAGATGAACAAAAAGGTCTACTTCTTAAATATGGTCCTCAGAGAGTTAGCAAGTGCTCTATCATAGACGTTGTTGAACCCTTTGTGGAAATCTTCATCTGCAATTACCAAGTCAAACGGATTGCACATGGACACTGCTCCAGAAAGATGGCACTTATCAGTCTCCTGGAAAGACAGAATTATTGAGTTACGTTATGGACAGGCGGAGGAAATAAATCATTTAGACCAATTTTATACAGGGATAAAAAGGAGCTGTTGCAATGCTAATCACTTTAATTAACATTGATGGCCTCAAAGAGAAGTGGTGCATATTGGCATATGTAGGTTAATTAAGCATGATTTGCTACAAAATGACTAAGTGAAGTATAAGTTTATTGAATATGACAATAGACGACGTAAATGTTTTTCCGATGTTGAGTAGAAATGCAGAACTTTTATATCATTGAGTACAGACCTCACCTCGCCAAGGTATCGAACGAGAATATTTGCTCCAAGTGACCAGCCAGCCGCATAGATATTACATTCAGGGTAACGGGCCAAAACATGATCGACTACTTGACGGAGATCTCCAGTAAATGAAGCAGAATAGAACTGTGCATGGCAGAGGATAAGGGTTAATAGTATTTAGAAGCTAAGATGTCCTTGCAGAGTATCTGCTTTATTTGTTTTTAAAATAGCTATCTGCTAGTCATTATATTTGCCTGCTTGGTATGTTATCTATTAAGACATTTTGTTACTTCCTAGGTATCCTCCACAAGATTCATCCACTGATTACCAAGACCAATGCTGATGGCCAGAAAGAATGGTGTCAACACTTAACAGACAACATTTTACATGTTTTGGAAACTTTGCAAGTATGGATAAGTTCAAAGTAGAAGTGCTGGCATTGCATATAGGGATAATTCACTAATTCGGATGCTTAGCACTAAGTGCTTACCGTCGGTTCCCTTTTATAAAAAACTCTGAAAACTGTTCTAAGTAAAAATTGAAAGTTTAACTTTTCACATAAGTTTGTTCATGAGATAAAATTATGATAATCATGTGATTGTGTTAAAGAGAAGCAGTCTTGCCAAAGATGTTTTAATGAAAGCAGGTTGGCATCGGGATAAATAGTGACATTTCCGTGGTTAGGAGCAAACTTGTATTAAACACGTACATTGTACCTGCTCAATAGTAGCATTTTTTGTCTGGAACGTGGCAAGGTGTGTCTTTATGGGGATGTAAAACAATTGTTTGAAGTAGTTAAACACATTGAGAAAGCATGGAAAGACTCTAGTTACTATTGGATTCGAGCCATTTTCTTGTCTATTTGAAAGGCACATACTCTGGCAAGCTTCCAGAATAAGATATGGAATGACCTTGTTTCTATTATTGGTATGAACTGTCACTTGCTATTCCAGGTCTTTGCTTCACGAAAGAAAACGGAGGGGGGGAGGGACACACTCCATGCAGTGAAAGAAATAGTAGGACTGGTAGATTGTTTGCTTTCGTGTGACACATTGACATGTTTTTGTGCCTCCTTGGCTTATGTGACATGACTACATGAGAGCACTGATAGATTTGCAATATTGATGCAAATTATATTATTTAGAACCAATTTAATTTTTAATGAGCTATAACTAAGTTTGCCGCATAAAACGATTAAACAACTGAAGTACCTTAGCTGTAGTCACAGGACTGCTTCCACATCCACGGCTATTGAATACCACAACACGCCATCCTTTGCTTCTAGCTCTCAAAAGCATATGCCTTACATATGTATCCTGACTTCCCCCTGTCAGACCGGGCTGCCAATATCAAACTCCCATCATCAAGCATTAGCCATAGGCTAATAAAAAACTATGCATGCATGAAACTACAAGTAAACAATGTGCATACTACTGCAGACAAGAAGTGCCAAGAAATAAAATGCTGATGTCAATAGTCATCTATACTTGCAACAAAGTTAAATTAACATGGTAGAGAAAACATGAATTTAGGACAACAATGTATTCGGCTCTGCACTATGATCAAAATTGTGTTAGAACCACATATACCCCAGCGGCAGCATTTAGTGTTTATTTTTTACCGACTAGTAGTTAAAATGCTTGGTTAAGCAGATGTCTTGCTGAGTATTCAGTTAAATGCTTAATAAGATGCAAATTTCTAATGTTCACAGCATTCTTATGCTTTGGTTGAGGTGAAAATAATGGAGGAATGTTTTTCCTCAGTTAATTTTCCCAGCACTTGAATAATTAATGATGTTCAGCAAAAAATTACTTTATTGAAATATGATGACAATGAATAATGTCACTAACAGATTAGGAAATCAAACTGGCATGTACGAATCCAATCCAGGGGAAAAAAATCTATCATATGAATAAAAACATCCAGCAAATTTTCAAAGCTGAGAAGTTTTTTCTTATCAGATTATCGTTAGTGACAAGGGTCAATTTCATTCATGATATTCATAAGTTTTGTATGGTTCATATATGTATCTGTTGCTTGATCAGTCGTCTTCATAAGTATGTATACCCATTGCTAATGTACAGCCATGGTACTAGTTGGAAAATCATATGCTGTTTGAACAAAACTCCTGTTATGTCATAGCTATATTTCATTCTCCATGTGCTGTGGTAGTACTATACCCCTATTTCACCTAAGATCTCTTTACCCGACGACACATCCAACTTCCTGACCTAAAATCTCAGGAATACACAGCTCAGCAGCACAACCAAATCCTACTATACAGAGATGAGAGACAAATATATCCTCTCTATACAGATGAGAGACAATTCGCAAAAAAAAAATACAGATGAGAGACAACGAAATCCTCTCTATAGAGATATGAGAGATCATCTCATAATTAACCAAAACACCTCCTCTCGTTTCTACACAGGCAATAGTAACAATACCAAGAGCAAAGGTCACAAAAGGCAAGTTACACGCGGTCCACGATCACGAGCTCATCGGAAGTAAATTTTAGCGAGTATTGCTGCAGCATCTTAGCTACTTAATCACTCGAACAGGGTACAGTAACACGCATAACTCTAGACAGAGTCCTGCAGTAGACCCGAAAGAGAACCAAATTCCACCGCGCTAGTATCCTAAAGTCCTAACCAAACCCCACCTCACGGGTCACGGCTATCCTTGACGGCAACAAGATGTCACACTTTCGTCGTGTCCACTGCGCTGCGCAACACCAACCAAGAGAAGGAAAGCGAGACCATACCAGCAGAATCAGCAGCGGCGCGTCCGGCGGCAACGCGTGGTCGTCGCCGGAGACCCAGTCGAGGGCGACGGCTCCGTCGTCGGGGGTGCGGAGGCATTCGCGCCGGAACGTCACGGCGGGGAGCGACCGCGTGAAGGCGGCGAAGATGGTCTCGAGATGGCGGTTGGACGCGAACACGGGGAAGGGGCGGTACGGGCGGCGGAGGCTGTCGAAGCCGGCCAGGAGGCCGCTCCGCGCACCGGCGATCTCGAGGCTCGAGTGTGGGAGGAGAGGCTGCCCCCCGGCGGCGCGGTCTGGGTCGGGGTTCTGGGAGGAGGCGACAGAGGAGGAGAGCGACATGGTGGCTGCAGGGAGGAGCAGGTAGCGGAGGCGAGGGGCGAAGCGGCTGGCGGGGCCGGCGAATGGGGATGGCGTTTGTAGTGCGGCCATCGGATTCGTATCGGATTCCTGCTTGGTGTGTCCACTCGGGTTTGGTATACGCTTCTCGCTTAGGAGCCCAGGAGCCAGTAGGAATTGTGGCTGGATCGTTGGCACGTCGCTACTCCCGGGGGGGGGGGGACCGGGAAATTACACTGTTCAAACCTTGGCCGGCTGTGTTTTGACTGCACCGCAATTCAAAAAATAAAAATGTTTGAATACACCGCTATGCTGGATCAGGCTGATCGGCTCGGTCTTCGGTTTATAAGGTCTAGTCGTACCCGGAGATTAAGCTTCCACGGAAGGGCAATGCAACCTCTTGTACCAAAAGTCATTTGTTTGGTTACATGTATCCTCATTTTTCTATGGGTTTGAAAGCCAAGGTCAGTTGTTTGGTTTCATATATTCTTGGTTTTCACCAAATTACTACTTGTTTGGCTACTTGTATTATTCCTGATAACCTTACTTTCTCACTGCCCAGATGAGCTTACCCAACACCAATAAGGCAGATAACAAAGTTTAGTCAATTGTAATTCAGAAAACTACTAGATTATGTTAAGACTGATTCGACATAATCAGTCATGACGTGTGTGCTGCAGCACGTGTTCACAAACAACTGCCTGTGATGCCGCACAAGTTCGTTACAAATGGAGGGATTATAACTGAATACCACCTCCCAAAATATACAGACCAAAGTTGAGGGGTCACTGCAACCAAAGTTCATCAGCCTAGCTACTCCAAAATACACATCACAGTCATCATCATCAACACCGCTACCAGCACCTCCTTGAAGAGCTCAGTTCGCTGCTCAGAGGTAGTGCTTGTTCAGAAAAGCCATGAACCAACTCATCCTGCGCTCAGGGGTCATGGCAATGTATCTAGTCGACTGTCCACTGTGCTCCATCAGGTGGCTAAGAGCATGGTGTATCGCGGTCACAGAGACGGGCGCAACGGGAATGCGAGTTCCGTAGATGATCTTCATCTGAGCATAGTTCTCAATGGGCTTGTTTATTAACTCGGTGTCCGATGGCTGAGCCTACATGAGAATCATAGTTAGTTCAAGACATGTAGTTCATATGTGAGCTTTAAAACTGCTGATGCAAGTGCAAATATATCAAACCTTGATGTGCACATAGTAGTCAGCATCGTCCATGATGATAGAAGAGGTCTCCTCTACCCAACGCACAGTCTCTAGCCTCTTGATCCTCAGCACCCGAATCCACCTAACTCTCCAGCGCCTCATGTGGTTGTACACCTGGTTCGCAGAGACTGACCGGCCACAGAACTTGAAGACATCCTTTGCAATCAAGTGCATGCCCGCTTATATGAACCCTTGAACTACTGAACCCCCTTTCTCGATCAACTAGACGACCTGATTCAGGACGAAGGTGGACAGAGATGATGGCTATGACATGGCCAACTTCTCCCTGGTCACCGCATCAGGCATCGGCACATAAGGCAGAGGCCTCACAGAGGTTGCTGATAGATTAGGGGATGCAACCTTCTCCTACGGCACCAGAGATACTGATACGTCCAAAACGTATCTACTTTCCCGAACACTTTTACTATTGTTTCTTCTCTATACTTGTGTGATCTGGATACAACTAATGCGGACTGACGCTGTTTTCAGCAGAATTGCCTTGGTGTCTACTTTTTGTGCAGAAAACCAACTATCAGGAAAAATCCCAGAAAATATGCCAAAAATCCTATTTCACCCGAAGACTCCAGGAGCCAGAATACGAGACGGAGAAGAGCCAGGGGGTGGCCACACCACCTGGTGGCGCGGGCTAAGCCAGGCCACGCCAGGGGGTGGTGTGGGCCCCCCAGGCACCCCCTCGGCCTCTCTCTTCGCCTATAAGGAGCCTTCTGACCTAAAAACTTTGGGGGTTCAACGTTTTTCCAGAAGGAGTTCCGCTCCGCCGCCACCACCAGATTCCACGAAACAACACCAGAAACTCCGTTCTGGCACCCTGCCGGGACGGGGATTAGAGGAGATCATCGCCATCATCATCGCCATCGCTTCTCCATCGACCATCCATGTTTCCCCCATCTATGAGTGAGTAATCCCCCGCTGTAGGCTATGGGGATGGTAGGGATTGGATGAGATCGTTCATGTAAAGGCATCAGATTATTAGGGCATGGTGCCTAGTATCTTTTATTAGTGCTTTATGACTTTGTTGCGACTTGTTGTGCTTAATTCTTGTCACTAGGGCCCGAGTGCCATGATTTCAGATCTGAACATGTTATTGATTCATTATGATAGTATTGTTTTTGGTCTTATCTGCAAGTTGTATACACACGTTGTTGTCCGGAACCTATGGCCCCGAAGTGACAGAAATCGGGATAACCGGAAGGGAAAGGTTTTGATGTGAGGATCACATGTGTTCACGGAGTGTTAATGCTTTGCTCCGGTGCTCTATTAAAAGGAGCACCTTAATTGCCAGTAGTTCCCTAGAGGCCCCGCTGCAAACGGGCTGGCAGGACAAAAGATGTTGTGCAAGTTCTCATTGCGAGCACGTATGACTATATATGGGACACATGCCTAGGATTGTCTAGTACTTAGATGCTTTATCTTATTTATCTGCAATTGCCTTATGTTCTGGTTTCTATGTGAATTGTCTTGTCCATGCAACGCCCGTCCATCCATCCCTATGCCCACCGCACTCGAATCCCACTGTTTACTGCTTTTGTTACTACTGTCTTTGCTTCACTACTGCTGTTACTTTACTATTCCTACTACAAAACTGTTGCTACTGATAAACTGCTGTGAGCAAGATTGTTTCCAGGTGCAGCTGAATTGACAACTCAGTTGTTAAGGCTTATAAATATTCTTTGGCTCCCCTTGTGTCGAATCAATAAATTGGGTTTCACTTCCCTCGAAAATACTGCGATACACCCCCTATACTTCTGGGTCATCAAGACTATTTTCTGGCGCCGTTGCCGGGGAGCATAGCTTTATTTATCAAGCTCACTTGGATTCTCTATTATTCGCTGCTATCCATCCATCATGGGTAAGTCTCGTGATGGCAAGGTTCCTATTTTACCATCCACTACAAGAAGAGATACGGTTCTAAACACCTCTGTTGCTCTTGATTCACCATCTGTTTTGAGTAAGTTCCTTACACCACCACATACACATGCTACACCCACTACTACTACTGCTGAATCTAAAACTTCTAATGCTTATGATGCTGCTTCTACGGTGCTTGATAAGAGTGGTTCATTAGGTCCTTTCCTAGATGCTACGATTGCTAGAACTATAGCTGGAAATACCGAAACTCCTAATGAAGACACTACCACACCTGTTAGCTCACCTGAGTCTAGTGAGAGTTATGATATTGAAGATGGTTATGTTGAGATGACCGATGAGTTTATTAAAGAATGTAAGAACACCCATGATAGGAGCGCTGCTAAGAGTCTCCTTGAGAGGCGTACTATTAGACCCAAATTATAGCCTGTTGTTAAGTTTGCTGCTTCTCCCATAAACATTATAGATGAATATTATGATTTCTCTCTCGATCTATCTTACATAGCTATCGTCGAGAAAGAACCTTTTTGTGGAACTAAGAATGAAAGTGCGGTAGCACATATGAATGAACTTTCTACCATGAGTGGCTTGTTTTCTGATGATATTAAGATGCGTACTTACTTTGTTGCTAAGATTTTCCCCTTTTCACTGAAAGGAGAAGCTAAAACTTGGTTTAGTAATTTACCTCCTTGATCTATTGACAGCCCTGAGTGCTTGATTAGTACTTTCCTGCAGAAATATTTTCCTCCCAGTGCTAGACATGCTATTTTGCAGGAACTTTTTGATTTTAAACAGGGAGAAAAAGAGGTATTGCCCAAATCTTGGGCAAGGTTTTGTGCTTTGATTCATGCACAGGCTGGAAGTCCATTACCTAAGAATGAGCTCCTTTATATATTTTATAATGGACTAACCGAAGAATCTAGGACATACCTAGATAGTTGTGCTGATTGTGTTTTCAGGAATAGGACTCCTAAGGAAGCTGAGGAGTTAATGGCTAAAATAAGCAAGAATTATGAAGATTGGACTCCTCCTAAACAAGCTATACCTGAAGTAATTGTACCTGGACCATCTATTCTCGTGCCTATTCCAACATCAAAGAAGAGGGGAGTTATTGAATTAAATGATGAAGTGATGAAGGAAGCTAAGAAATGTCTTAAGGAGAAGGGAATTAAAGTTGTAGATGTCAAGAATTTACCTCCTATAGAAGAATTATGTAAGCCTATTCCCTACTCATCCACTATTGAGGTACACTCTCTCCAACACTTTGATGAAGGTGATATCCCTTACCCTAAACCTCCTGATCAATGCTTAGAAGAATTTGATATATTTATTGTTAAGCAAGATAACTTTAATAAAAGGGTGCAAAATCATCTAATGGAAAACACTAGAGCTATTGTTGAGTTGAAAGATATTGTGGAAAGAACCTCTAATGATGTTAAAATGATTGTTAAACACTTTCAAATGGTTCAAACTCAAATAGATCAACTCGTTAAAGCGCAAAACGACTTGCTAGTTAATGCTGCTAAAGAAAAACATGCTTATGAAATTAGAACTAGAAGTGGTGCTGCTACCTAGGATCCTCTATATCCTGAGGGCATCCCAAAAGAATTGAGCAGGATTCTCAACAAGCTGAAAATAGTGGCTCTACTCGTAAGAAAAGGAAAAAGAAACATAAAACTGTTGTAGAACCCCCTGAACCTGCTTTAGATCCTAATAGTATATCTATCTCTAATGCTGAAACTGAAAGTGGTAATAAAGAAAATGAAATTCCTAATGAAGAAAAATTTGAAGAAGAACCTGAAAACCACACTAAGACTACTAAATACACTAAAGAAGATTTTATTGCTAAGAAACATGGTAGTGAAAGAGAGCCTTGGGTCCAAAAACCTATGCCTTTCCCTGATAAGAAACACAAGTCAAAGGAAGATGAACATTATAATAAGTTTTGTGAGTGGATGAAACCTTTATTCCTGCAAATTCCTTTAACTGATGCTATTAAATTGCCTCCTTACTCAAAGTATATGAAGGATATTGTCTCGAATAAAAGGAAGATCCCTAATGAAGAAATTTATACTTTACTTGCTAATTATTCCTTCAATGGTAAGGTTCCTGAGAAACTTGGAGACCTAGGGATTCCAACTATCCCTTGCTCTATTAAGAACAGTTATGTTAGAACTGCTTTGTGTGATTTGGGAGCTGGAGTTAGTGTTATGCCTTTCTCTCTCTATAAGAGGCTTCAGCTTGAAAAATTAATACCAACTGATATATCTTTGCAAATGGCTGATAAATCTACCACTATTCCTGTGGGTATATGTGAGTATGTACCTGTTCAAGTGGCTCATAATTGCTTGATATTAACTGATTTTGTTGTGCTTGAAATGCCTGAAGATGATAATATGTCTATTATTCTTGGGAGACCTTTTCTTAATACTGCAGGAGCTGTTATTAATTGTAATCAAGGAAAGATGACCTTCAATGTTAATGTCAAAGAACATACTATCTATTTCCCCAAGAAGATTGAAAGGACTTATGGTTTGAATTCAATTGAACATATTGAAGTCATTCAAGTTGGAGAAATATATTGTCCCATACCAAGAGAAAAATTTGAAACTATTATGATTGGGACCATTGCTATCAAGGTTGAGGTAACATAATCATTAGTGGAATACAAAGTTTTGTCTCATATGCAATTGTTTTGGTAGCAAGACTTGATCAACCTTGTTAACAAAAGGATTCCATTGAACAAAACAATGTTTTCATTATGATTATCTCCGTTTATTTCTATCCTTTGCATTTTAGTTTTTGCTTTCGTTTAGTTTTATTTTTGTTATTAGTTGCTTGCATGTTAGAACTTCTGTAGTTCTAGCCTTGTTTTGTTCTTGCATCATGTTTCCAAAAAAAAAATCTGTCTGTCAGAAAAATCATTCTTCTATTTCTGAAAAATGCCCAAAAATAAAGTGTCTTGAAAAATTCCAGAAAAATTCATATTAAGTTTTTACGTGAAAAAAGGGGTAGAGGAGTACCTGGGAGGTACCAGGGGGCCCACCAGGCAGGCACACCACATGGTGGCGTGGCCAGCCTTGGGTGGCGCCATGCCCTGGTGTGGGCCACCCCTGGCCCCCCACTAACTCTCTCACCTGCCACTTTCTTCTCTCTCCCGAGTAAGCTCCAGTTCATAGCTCAAAATTGTGTTCTTGCTGTGCTTGCTCTCGATTTTTTCGATCTCCTTGCTCAGCCCATCTTTCTTGCTGAAATTTGGAGCATTTGTTCCCTGGTATGTGACTCCTCCCCTTGTCCAAGTAGATTTGTGTTTAGTGGTTTATATCTTGAGTATTTTGCTGCTGTAGGTGACTGGTTATGAGAGCTTATAAGCTTGTTTGATGCTTAGAGATATAGTTTTGATGCATGTTTAGGCCTCTTGCAAGTCCCTATGAGTAGAATCCTTCATTATATTTACTTTGCAATCACTTGTTTAATAGGTGTTTAAATTTCAGAATACCAAGCATGAACAACCATACTTTTGGAGAGATATTTGAGAGTGATGCACCTAGGAGGTCGAGGCCCTCAAGAACAGCCTCTCAAGCTAGGCCATCATACAATGAAGATCTCATTGCAACTCGTATTGGCAGTGAAAGGGATGATGGGGATGCTCACCCATCCTCTTTTCCTTGTTTTACTTTCTTACAAGCTGCAGGTATTCTTGATGATTTCTTGCTACTAATTGAGAGGGTTGGTTTGACCTCATATATGCAAGATGAGAGTGCACAATACGCTATGCTCACCAAAACTTTTGTTGAGAGCTTCACGTTTACTAACACACCCTATCAGTCTACTGTCTCTTTTAAAATCTATGATCTGCCCTTCACCATGCCTTTGGAGATATTTTGCAGTATTGTAGGTGTGCGCATGATAGGGACCGTGAAGAAAATTCAAGGGTGACCCGCTGATTTGTTGGAACTTTACCGAGGGGTGACCAATGATGATGACCGTGTGGCGTAGCGCGGAAAGATAAGAAATATCCAACTCCCTGCTCTTAGATACTTTGCATATTATCTTGCTACTAGTGTACTGGGTAGGGAGAACACAAGTAATATATCCAACTATCATTTAGCTTTCCTTGCTGCTGCGCTTAACAATGATACTCGGTACAATCTTGGCTCGCTTATTGCTCGCTGCCTAGCTACTAGGGGGCCTATCTATGGGGGCATCATTGCATCGCGCATAGTCAATGCATTAGGTCTTTCAGTGGATCCCTATGATGCTATGTTGGCACCACAAAGGCTTGACCTTGTTGCCATGAAAACTCATCACTTTGTCACTGCTACCTCTAATTTGAAAAATCTAGTATATAGGATGCTTTTCACTGACGGGGATGAAAGGGAGATCCTTTTGCCACAGCCTACTTTGTTTAGTGTTCACAGGAGACCGTGGTCGCGCTCCAAGGAGGAGGTGGACGAGCAGCTTCGCTTGCTGGGTTTCCACGAGCAGCACCAGGAGGATGTGCCCTCCTATGATTACTCCGCGCATTACGGAGGGACGTACTCGAGTTCACACCAGGATGAGGGGACCTCTTCGTCGTACCAGGGTGACACTTCATCCTGGCCAGCTTGGGATTGATACCCACTTAGGCCAAAAGCCTAAGCTTGGGGGGAGGTACGCCGACACCGCACCCATCTCCATATCATGTTGCGTCGGTACTTTGTATATTCATGTTTTCGTTCTCTTTTTATTTTTCGTTTTTCTTTGCTTTTGCTTCCTAAAACACAAAAAGACCAAAAATATTTCTGTTGTTTCTCTTTGGTTTGCTTCTTATTTTTGTCTTGGTTTGCTTTTCCCTTTTTCTTTGTTTGAACTATTCGAAAAACCCAAAAAGATTTTGCTTTCCTTGTCTTTCCCTTTTGGCTCTTATTTAAAAATCGAAAACACCAAATGTAATAATCAGTTAAGCCTCGATGAATTATTTTGCCTTGAGGATCTTGAATCACTTTTGTGCCATGAGTAGTCCTGTTTTGTTGCAAGCATGATAATGAGAGCTATTGCTCTCTCGTTTGTCGCTCCCTTACTATTGCTAGCCTTCACTTTCACTGAGTATGTTTTACTCAAGTTCCCAACTCCCTAAACCAAATATTTCCAAAGAGTCCACCATACCTACCCATTAGCATCATTTGCTACCTCCGTGCATATTCAATATGCCTTGTTTTCTTCCGAATAAAATGTTTGTTTGTTATGAGAAAGTTAGTTAGTAAAGCTCTCATGAACTTGATGGCACACTTTATTTTCTTGCACTTAATAAACCTGAACCATTGTGTCCTTCTTTGTTGCGCATATGCTTGCGCTTTATGAGTTGAAGTTAGCAGAACCATGTATCATGGGGACCGCTTTCAACGCTTCATAGGTACTTTGTACCTAGTTGATATCATGTTCTTTTGCTTATGGATCCCAGCGGTGTGAAATAAAAGTGGAACTTGTAAGATCATGGAGTTTGTATGTATGTTAGAGAAATGCCTGGGTCGCTAGCCTAAGCCATGCCTAATCATGGTGGAAACTTGCAGCAAACCATAATGAGCATTCTATGAAGCATCCTCAATAAAAATCTATGCACATAGTAAATAAAAAGATCGCCAAGATGCTCATTGTCTGCTTGCCTTGTTATTTTGATTATGGGATAGCTCCCCTGTCATGTGCAAGGGGTACCCCGTTGGCGGTTCTCTATGATACGTATATACTTACAATGACAAGAGCTTACTTGTGACTGAAGTTGAGTAGCATGAGGATCGGTCTTCGTAAGTAAGGGGCATGAGACTTCGATTTATAACTTGGCAAGCATATCCTCTTAGTTGTGTCACTTTAACCTTAACCATTTAAAGATGCTTATGATAGGGGCAATGAGAGCTCAAAGCTAATGAGTACCATACTTTCAGCATTTGGAAGCCTTTCAAATTATTCAAAACTTTTTCTTCTACTTGTCGAGTCTCCACATATTCTCCAAGCACCTTCTTGAGAGCATAGTTGTCATTCTTTGTGCTTGTTTCATTACTTGATTATTTGTGTTATGACTTTGGTGCTTGTATCCTTGATATCTTTACTTCTAGTCATCAGTTGAACTTCAGAGGTGCCTTGATATTCATAATCAAAGGCAAGCGAGATACCACTCTATCATACCTTTCTATGAGCATTGCAATGTTGCTTATGTTTGTGCCTCATGCTACTTATTATTCTTGAGTTGGAATCTCTTCATAGCTTGCAAAGACTATTAAGTAGACTCAGTTGCATACTCTTTATTATGAACTGTCTGAGTAGTTGATCACATTGCTGAGAATATTTACATCTTATGAAGCAAATGTGTTCGTGAAAGTTCTTTTATCGCACTCAGTTTTCAACTGAATTGCTTGAGGACAAGCAATAAGCTAAGCTTGGAGGGAGTTGATACGTCCAAAATGTATCTACTTTCCCGAACACTTTTCCTATTGTTTCTCCTCTATACTTGTGTGATTTGGATACAACTAATGCGGACTGACGCTGTTTTCAGCAGAATTGCCTTGGTGTCTACTTTTTGTGCAGAAAACCAACTACCAGGAAAAATCCCAGAAAATATGCCAAAAATCCTATTTCACCTGAAGACTCTAGGAGCCAGAATACGAGACGGAGAAGAGCCGGGGGTGGCCACACCACCTGGTGGCGCGGGCCAAGCCAGGCCGCGCCAGGGGGTGGTGTGGGCCCCAGGCACCCCCTCGGCCTCTCTCTTCGTCTATAAGGAGCCTTCTGACCTAAAAACTTCGGGGGTTCGACGTTTTTCTAGAAGGAGTTCCGCTCCGCCGCCACCACCAGATTCCACGAAACAGCACCAGAAACTCCGTTCTGGCACCCTGCCGGGACGGGGAATTGGAGGAGATCATCGCCATCATCATCGCCATCGCTTCTCCATCGACCATCCATGTTTCCCCCATCTATGAGTGAGTAATCCCTCGCTGTAGGCTATGGGGATGGTAGGGATTGGATGAGATCGTTCATGTAAAGGCATCAGATTGTTAGGCCATGGTGCCTAGTATCTTTTATTAGTGTTTTATGACTTTGTTGCGACTTGTTGTGCTTAATGCTTGTCACTAGGGCCCGAGTGCCATGATTTCAGATCTGAACGTGTTATTGATTCATTATGATAGTATTGTTTTTGGTCTTATCTGCAAGTTGTATACACACGTTGTTGTCCGGAACCTATGGCCCCGAAGTGACAGAAATCGAGATAACCGGAAGGGAAAGGCTTTGATGTGAGGATCACATGTGTTCACGGAGTGTTAATGCTTTGCTCCGGTGCTCTATTAAAAGGAGCACCTTAATTGCTAGTAGTTCCCTAGAGGCCCCGCTGCAAACGGGCTGGCAGGACAAAAGATGTTGTGCAAATTCTCATGCGAGCACATATGACTATATATGGGACACATGCCTAGGATTGTCTAGTACTTAGATGCTTTATCTTATTTATCTGCAATTGCCTTATGTTCTGGTTGCTATGTGAATTGTCTTGTCCATGCAACGCCCGTCCATCCATCCCTATGCCTACCGCACTCGAATCCCACTGTTTATTGCTTTTGTTACTACTGTCTTTGCTTCACTACTGCTGTTACTTTACTATTCCTACTACAAAACTGTTGCTACTGATAAACTGCTGTGAGCAAGATTGTTTCCATGTGCAGCTGAATTGACAACTCAGTTGTTAAGGCTTATAAATATTTTTTGGCTCCCCTTGTGTCGAATCAATAAATTAGGTTTCACTTCCCTCGAAAATACTGCGATACACCCCCTATACTCGTGGGTCATCAGATACGCAATGTGTTCAGTTTTAGGGGAAAAACTACACTTGCAACAGTAATCCTACCTACAACACATGGCAATCCTCATAGTACAATATGAATACTAACTGTCAAAATGGATCACGATCTACTAGAACAGAGCACAGACGAACACATGAACTGTGAGCTAGAACATGGCAATGGATCTAAGCTGTGATAGCTAGGGTTAGGTGTTTCTTACCACGATCTCAATCTCGACCGACGAGGAGGACATATCTGAGATAGCCGAGGACAAAGGCTTGTCGGAGATGAGATAGACCCACCGAAGTAGGAGGCGCCGCTTACCTACCCGTCAGTGAGGAAGGGGATTTGGAGGGAGAGCTCAAAATTGGGGGAAATGGTGGCGAAGGAGCGGCGGTGTTTATAGCCGTCGCGAATCGGTGGGAGGTAACCCAATTTCTCTGGCCAGATTTTCCCAGCCCCCGCCATCCATCCCTTGCACGCACGCGTGCATCTTCTTCCCCCACGAGCGAGAGATCGAAGAACTTAGCTCCGTGGAAACGCCCGATTTGGGCGTTCCTCCAGGGCCAGGCTAAGGGGCACTTTAAAACTTGTGCGGTGCAAAGATTCCTCCTAGCGCACAGAACCAAACTCCCTTTTTTCCCACGCCATGCGAGAAACGAGGATCGGGGCAACCAAACACGCGCTTTGAGCACCTCCACTCGTTGGGCGTTCCCAGGCCAAAATCCAGCACTATTTAGCGTCAAACGGACATAACTTTCAACCTAGGAACTGCCTTTTTCCTACTCGTGTTCCCAAGTATGGTTCCCAGGTGACGCAAAATCGACGAATTTTCGCCCAAATTTGGCTCAAATTCGAACAGAGTTTGGCATAGTTCGGCATAAATATGAATACAGAGCAATGTTCAGCATTAAATGAAACATAGTTCGGCATGAAATTAAACATAGTTCGGCATAGACTAGAAATACAACATAGTTCAACCAGATCATGTTCAACATCTACGTGTTGCCCTTCGTATCCATATGTGCTCAACCAGATCATCATGCAGCTATTGATGCACTATCAGGTCTCGGATCTCCTGACGCATGGCGATGAAGACAACCCACGTTAGCGATAGGATCTATAAGAGGTCCCTATCTATAATATGGCTCCTCATGCTCGAGCAAATCCACTAGATGCTTCCGCTCATCCTCAATGATCATGTTGTGCAAGGTCACACAATAGTTCATCACTTCCCACATCTGATCTTTCGACCAGGTCATAGAAAGGAACCGGACAACTACAAACCTCTGTTTAAGGACACCAAATGCCCGCTCCACGTCCTTCCTGCAAGCTTCCTGTTCCTTGCCAAACTAAGAATGCTTGGGGAGCATCGGGCTTGAGATAGTCTTCACAAATGTTGTCCATCTTAGATAGATGCAATCTGCAAGATAGTATCCCTTGTTGTAGTGGTGCCCATTGATCTTAAAGTCCATAGGGGGAGCATGACCCTCAACAAGCTTGGCAAAGACATTTGAGGACTAGAGGACGTTGATGTCGTTGTTCGATCTAGCCATGCCAAAGAAGGAGTGCCAAATCCAAAGATCGTGTGTAGCAACTGCCTCGAGTATCACACTGCAACCTCCTTTGTGGCCTTTGCACATTCGTTGCCAAGCAAATGGACAGTTCTTCTAGTGCCAATGCATGTAGTAGATGCTTCCAAGCATTCCAGGAAATCCTCTATTTTCATTGACTGTGAGGATCCGAGCAGTGTCTTCAGCATTGGGTGTTCTCAAGTACTGTGGCCCAAACACTGCAATCACTGCCCTGCTAAACCTGTACAAGCAATCAATGGCAGTGGACTCATCCATGCAGAGACAGTCATCGACACTGTCACCCGGAGCTCCGTATGCAAGCAACCTCATCGCCACTGTGCACTTCTGCAGTGAGGAAAACCCTAGCATGCTGGTGCAGTCCTTCTTGCATATGAAATAGGGGTCGAACTCTTGGATGGCATACACGATGTTGAGGAAGAGTTTCTGACTCATCCTAAAACAACATCCAAACATGGCCTGTTCGTGCAGTGGCTCATCTGTGAAGTAGTCGGCGTGCAGCATGCAGTAGCCCTCCACTTGCTGCCTTGCTTTGCACTTCCAGCGACCCTTCACTAAGCCTCCACACTTTGGCGCTGTAGTATGCATGTATAGCCGGGCCAAGGAGGCAAGGATCTGCATGTGCTCTTCATATTCGGCGGTTGCGGTGTTCTCTTCCTCCGGCAACAGGGCGAACATCTCCTCGTCGCCGGAGTCCATGGCCGAACGGGAAAAACACCTAACACTTCGCGGTCGAGGTGGCGGGAGCTCGGAACAAAGTCGACCTACAGCGAAGGCGGAACGACAAAATAAGGCCTAGGCAGAGGGGAGAGGATGTAGCGGAGATGGCAGGCCTATCTACAGGTGTGGTTTTTGCTTAGCGCGGTGCAACCTAGCTAGCGACGACATGGCGGTGACGAAAGCTCTCTGCCGCGGGAGAGCCGAGTCGGGGTGGGGAATGGGGTTATCTCGCCGATAGGGTTGGCCCACCTGTTTTTTGCTGCGTTTGGCGTTCCCAGCACCCTGGGTTCAGCCTCGGAATGCCGATGCAGGTTGGGCCAAATCCAGACCAATTCAGCGTCCTGTGAGCGCGATTGGGTGAAATTTTGCCATCCGAATGAAAAATCGCCCTGGGAATGCCCTCCTGGGAACGCGAGCGGAGATGCTCTAATGGTCAACTATCTGGAAAGTCTAGAACGGAAATTGACGGTTTAGCTCTCGACTTTAATCGATCTGAACTGATACCATGTGGTCGAATGGGAGCTCCCAAGATGACGGCGTGGGCCTCTCAAAAAAAGATGAAGGCGTGGAAATCGGTTGGGATGATGTCAAACGATGGGAGAGAAGAGGGAATGGAATAGATGAATGGGTGACAGGTCAAGGGCTCACTACATTCTAGTGATGCGCGGCATGGTGGCCAACTATTGAGCGTCTAGAGTTAAATGCTTAGAGCATCTCCACTCGACCCCCTATATGGGCTCCGGTGGGCAGCAATTTTTAGCCCATATGAAGAGGCGCAGTTAAGGGGGAGTGTTCCCAGCCACGCTCCCTCTCAATAGTTACATATTCATTCATTTCACATACATAGATAAAATGGAGGGTGATTATCTGCATCGCCAACTCCGCTCCATCCTAATCTACTATGCCACTTTCACTACCACGGCCGTCGTATTCGTTATCGGCACCATCCGCCGCATCACCATCCTCCTCCTCCTTGCCGGAATCGAGGTCGACAATCCTGGCGGCCTCCACTTTCCTCATGAATTCTTCACGGCGCGCCGCATCGATAGCAGTGTAGATCGTACGCTCACACACTGCCTAGAAGCGATGCCTCCCTTTGGGTTGCGCAAATCTAGGTGGAGCTACTATCAGTGAGCTCGGCACAGCAAAATCTCCTTTGCCCTCTCCTTCTTAAACCACTTCGGCCAGTATGCGCTCATGGGAACGTACCAGGCCATCGCCTTCTTCCACTCCGGCAACTCGCGGCGTCGCTCTTTGATTTGCATCGCCAACTCGGTGCCATGCAAGGGCGACACCACGTGCACACCGGCGTAGCTGAGCTCGAAGATGGCCGGAAGACTCGCACGCGGCGGCACGAGGATGTCGTAGTGGGTGAACATCACAACCTCGTAGAAATTGAGCTTGAGCCTCTCCATGGCAGCGACAGCGGGAGGGGGAGCGAGGGAGGGAGGGGTGCCTAGATATTGTGGGGAAAAGGGCGGGAACGAAGCTTCCTCCCACTGCCAAGGCTGGCCCAAGTCGTTTTTAGCTCCATCCGGCACCCCGCTTGCCCCCTGGGGGTAGAGTTTGGCCTGGGGGCACCGGATAGCTAAATGGGTCGCACCAGCGTGAAAAAAGATTTGTGGGTGAGATGGGCGCGATTTTGAGCGCCGGTACCCCCGATAGCCCTTAAGTGGTGATGTTCGGGCACGTGTGTGTAACTGCCTTGCTCAGGGACATTTTCCTTTTATAAGCATGGGCTAGGTTATAGTTTTCCTTTTTTAGTCTACTTCAGTTCCTTTGGTTATCTCAGGCACCCAAGGGTCAAAATAAAAGTTTCTCGAACTGTTAGGTATCAAATTGACAATTTTCAACCTAACTAGGTTTGGCATTGGTTCTTTCACGGTTTGAGAGATTGGTTCTCCGTTAATTTGCCTATGTGTCTTACAAGAGTGACTTATTTTAAAAGAGTAAAAATAATGAGTATGTTTGACATTTTAAGCATGAGCGCCTAAATGTATGACTAAAGATTAGCCTCGTGTTAGATACTTTTTTTGTGAATATGTGTTGGATACATTGTTAAGGCAAGAGACAACAAACTCGATGGTTGTTCTATATGATTTTTGTTGTGAAAACAATTGTGTGAAAAGGAATAGAGAAAAACACACCCATAGCATACCAACTAGCCGAGAAGGAGCAGATCGGTCACCAAGTCGCAGATTGGCAACCCGGGGTCTCTAACTTGCCAAAACTGAGCAAATTGCTCACTCCATGATGGTCGTGCTAACGGAGCCAAGTTCAGACAGACTCTGATGACGTAGTATTACCGTCCGTATCGTAGGTTGTGGGATGGTTGTCGGCGTCGTTTTTTGCATAAACCCCCTCCTTGTCATTTGTTCATCCATCACACCTCCTCCGTCGTAGGGCAATTCGGTGGCGGTGACAGCATGCTGACAGCTGCTCACCAGGCGCAGCTGCACCATCGAGCAAGAAATGTCCTCTCCGGCGCCTGAGGATAAGTTGGTTCTTCCGCACTGAAGAGATCCAAGCAAAGACGCCCCCGACTAAGGTGAGTTCCAATCTCGACTGCTCAATAGGCCCTGCGGTGGAGATTTAGTAGGGGAATGTGGTAGTATTTGCGCTAGCAGATTGCTTGTTGAATCTCAACTCCCTATTGTTGGTGAAAACAGGAATCTCAACTTTGTAGGTCTGATGCTAGGGAAATTCAGTGTAGAGCTACATTATGGGGGATTTTTCTATCTCCTTGAATCAAACCGTTCTTACTTAGAAGGGAAGGTGGACTGGTTCGATCATTGCGATGCAGAAACATGGAATCGGGATGCTATTTATTGGATTTGGTGAATGATCGTGTGTCCTCCTGGACCGACCGGTTACGTGTTTATATGTGATAGAGAAAAGCCCTCTACGTGGCGTACAAAAGGTATGTATATACAATCGGAGTACTAATTCGCATAGTATACAACTCTAACACTCCCTCTTAATCTAAAGCTTGTAAAGATTTAGATTACATTTAAACTCATCTAGTTTCTTGGAATATAAGACCTTGGTAAAACCATCTGCTATATATTTAATCTTTGCTGGCAATGAACCTGACCTCAAGCCGTTTATTTGCAACCTTTTCTCGAACAAAATAGAAATCAATCTCAATATGCTTGGTGCAAGCATGAAACATTGAATTAGCAGATAAAAACATAGCACCAAGAATGGTTTTTCCTTGAGAATCACACCAAGCTCACGTGCTAGAGCCTCAACCCAAATCAACTCGGATATAGCATTGGCAAGTGACTTATACTCTGCTCCAGTGCTTGAACGTGATACTATAGGTTGTTTCCTGGAACTCTAAGATATGAGATTAGGACCAAAGAAAATGGAAAAACCTCCAGTTGATCGCATGTCATCTAAGTCACCAGCCCAGTCCGCATCTGAGAATGCACTAAGTAATGTGGAAGAAGACTGTTGAAAAGTTATTCCAATTGTACGTGTACCATGAATATACCCGAGGATCCGTTTTACCACATACCAATAAGCAGTGGTAGGAGCATGAAGAAATTGACACACCTTATTAACTGAAAACAACAGATCTGGTCATGTTAGTGTTAGATACAGGAGTGCACCAACAACACTTCTATAGCATGTACTGTCTTTGTCACCAAGTGGGGAACCATCATGAAGAGACAAGGTGTCAATACTATATAAAGGAGTTGGACAAGATGTGCATGTAGTCATTCCAACACGAGAAAGAAGATCAGCTGCATATTTGTCTTGATTCAAAAGCAAACCATGTTCATGTTTGTGAACCTCAAGACCCAGAAAATAATGAAGCTCTCCAAGATCCTTGAGAGCAAGTTCATTACTTAAACTGTTTAGCAACCCTTGAACAACAGTATCTGAAGAGCTGGTCACAATGATATCATCAACATAAATAAGAAGAAACATCTGAATGCCTAACTTGTTAAATAGAAACAGATGAGGGGTTAACTCATCAATGCCCATCGCAGATGGACTTAGGTTCGAGGAAGTGGAGAGTGCTGGAGGCATCGATCGGCTAGCAAACAAGCACATGGGGACACAAGGTTTACCCAATTTTAGGCCTGGTAGAGGACCCTACTCCTGCTTGTTTACTCTTGGAATTGTCGAGGAGTTGAAAGTTATAGGGGTGCGCAGATGCAATCTGGCGATGGTGTGGAAACTAGGGTTGTGGATCGTCCTCCTCGCCGCCCCCTCCTAGCCTTTATATATATAGGCTACGTCTCGGGATAGAAGGCCGAGTCAGTTACAGGTTAGGTTTTCCCTTTAAACTTCTATCTTAAGTTTGGCATGTGCTGCAAGCAGTCGAAGTCTCCTGGGTCACCCGAATCTTGGCTGGGCCTTAGCAACGTCGTGGGCTTCTTCAATGATGGACTGTATATGCCAAACTCGAGTACCTGTAAAGTATGCCCATGTCAGAAACAAAGAGGTATCTGCCTTGGATGGAACAAAACCAAGTGTGTGAAGTTTTGAACTGAGGCGAGAGTACCAAGCTCAGGGCTTATTTCAGTCCATAAAGAGCTTTGTCAAGTTTGCAAACATAATGTGGCACAGCGGAAGACTCAAAACCTGGTGGTTGTTTCATATACACTTCCTCTTCCAGAACACCATGTAAGAACGCGTTCTTGACATCTAGCTGCCAAAGGTTCCATCCTCGAGAAACAGATATGGAGAGAACAAATCTAATGGTTGCAATTTTAACAACTGGACTGAAAGTATCCTCATAATCAAGACCATACCTTTGCTTAAAACCCTTTGCAACAAGACGAGCCTTGTATCTGTCAATAGTGCCATCTGCATTTTTCTTGACATGATAGACCCATCTATAGTCAATAATATTCATGTGAGAGCTTGGTGGCACAATATGCCAAGTTTTGTTAGCCATAAGTGCATCATACTCATCTTGCATTGCATTTTTCCACTTTGTATCAGCAAAGGCTTCCCGAATATTTTGCGGTTCTCTTGTAGATGTTAACAATAACTAGAGAACGGTTCCATCAGTACGAATTTTCGATTGTTTGATACCTTGTTGTAAACGTGTCTGGGGGTGACTGATAGGGTCAGCAACAGAATCATCATCAGCAATGTTTGACATAGAGGATCCTATGCTAGGAATGATGGTTCCTAGCGACACGGTACCACAGTTAGGCGACGTGCGATCGAGTGACGCGATCTCCTCAGGGGCCTCGGGGGCACTGTGGTCGGGCGACATGAACGTGGGCGTCGCGGTCTCCTCGGTGGCCTTGGGGGCGCTGCGGTCGGGTGACGTGTCCCGCGTGGAGCCACTCCTTGACATGGACGCGGGCGCATGACCACCCCTCGATGCAGACACGAGCGCAGAGCCACCTCCTGGCGTGACACGCGCGGAGTCTCCTGGCGTATCGTATGCGGGACCACAGTCCCCTGGCACCGATATGATGCGAGGACCAGGAGCAGGAATTGCCCCCTGACGCGGATGGCGAGGGTGATCCGATCGGTGTGTGATCCAACGCTGATTTTTCAGAAGAATCAGCTTTGGGAACTGAACTGTTTTGTCCTGTAGCATGTGTTTGATCAGAACCATTATTTGATATGCCGTTTTCTTCAACGCGTGCAGAATTTTGTGTTGCAGAACCACAAGTAGTAACCGGTGAAGTATCAACAGATAGAACAATTTGCAGATAATGATCACTAGTGTGCACACCCCTATCATGTGATGCCGAGGAAGAAGTTTCTGGAGGAAGAAGAAGAATTTCTTCGCTTAATCTGCGGCCAGCATTAGGATGAAGGGATGCAAAAGGGAAAACATTTTCATCAAAGACAACATCATTGGAGATATAAACACGGCCAGTTGTCACATCAAGGCATTTAACTCCTTTATGAAGGGGACTATAGCCAAGAAAAACACATTTCTTGGAATGAAAAGACAACTTGCATTTATTGTAAGGACACAAGTTAGGCCAGCATGCACAACCAAACACACGAAGAGATTCATAGTTTGGTTTAATACTTAGAAGTTTTTCAGTAGGAGTTTGAAGATTAAGAACTTTTGTGGGTAAAAGATTGATGAGAAAGGTGGCTGTAAGGAAGGCATCATCCCAGTATTTTAATGGCATAGAAGAGTTAGCAAGCAAAGAGAGACCAACTTCGACAATATGACGATGTTTACATTCAGCTGACCTATTTTGTTGGTGAGCATGAGGATAGAAGACATGATGAGTGATGCCTATACGTTGAAAGAAACCATTGAGTTTTTCATATTCACCTCCCCAATCGGTTTGCATGGTAATGATCTTTCTATCAAACTTGCGCTCAACATATTGTTGGAAATTAAGAAAAACTTGATAGACTTCTTGTAACATCCCAATTTCAGCAACCCTGATTAGTTGTCTAGAATGCAAAAATCAGGGGGAACAAAAACTTTTTCTTGTTGATTGATGCAGTGTTGCTTGATTGCTTGTCTGTGCTTATGCCTCTGAATGTGCAACAGATGATATACTCCTTACCTCAACCTCAGTTGACAAAAGCTATTTGACAAAAACTGTCTTGGCTTATGTTTCATATTCTGAAATGTTCTGGAATTTCAAAACCTAAGCCAAGATGCCCTTGCAACCCAAACTATTTTATTAGCTTCTATTGATCAAACTATGGAGAGCTATATAATATAATTCCTTATGTTTTCAAGACCGAACTTCAACTACTCTGACCTCTAGGTTTTCCAAAACCTGGTTATAAAGCTTTTGAATGCTACTTCTGGTAGAAATACCAAGGACTCTCACCTTACTCAAACCCCAACCTTCCAAAGTATCCATCCTTACTGAAGGAAATATGCCCTGAGAGGCAACAATAAAGTTGTTATTATGTATTCCTCGTATATGATAGATGTTTATTTTGCATGCTATAAATGTATTGATTGGAAACGTTAATACATGTGTGTTTAATAAACAAAAAGGGTTCCTAGTTATGCCTCTCTTATACACTAGCTTGTTGATTAACAAGATGATCAAGGTTTCCTGATCATAGACATTGGATGTTGTTAATAACAAGGTCACAAAATTTGTGAAATGATGTGATGAACATTCATCCGAAGTATAGCATTACGATCAAGTCATTATGTTTCTATTGCTATAACATCATACAAAGTAATCTTTATCCTTATACCATGAGATCATGTTAATTGCTAACACCGGAAGAGTATCTTGATAACATCAAACGTCACACCGTAACAGGGTTACTATAAATATGGGTTCAGTGCTACGAAGGTGTTATGTTGAGGCTCATGGATCAAGAGTGGAATTTGTCAATCCCGATGACGGATAGATATACTATGGGCCCTCTCGATGATATCACATTAAGATAGCTTGCAAGCAAGTGATGTGATCACTAGAATGTTATATCACGGGAACAAGAAAAGAGTGCATGTCGGTAACGAGATCAAACTAGGTATTTGGATACCGATGATCGAATCTCGGACATGTATTATATCATGAGACAAAGGGATTAAGTTACTAGTGATACATTGCAAATGTATCTATAATTTTTGATGTTCCATGCTTGGTTTTATCCACTTTCTTGTGTTTTGTTCCAACTTTGGAGTACTTTTCATATGATTTCTTGGACTAACCTATTAACAAGAGCCATAGTGCCAGCTGCCTGTTTTTTGCTGTTTTTGGTTCTAGGAAAGTCAAAAAATGAATATTCTCAGAATTGGATGGGACAAAAGCCAAAGTGCCTATTTTTTCGGAAGTCATCAGATGCCAGAATACGAGACGGAGAGGGGCCAGAGGCCGGCCACACCACCTGGCCGCGCCGCCAGGCTAGGCCCGCGCCAGGGGGTGGTGTGGTGGCCCCTGGCACCCCCTTGGCCCCCCTTCCGCCTATAAGATGCCCTCGGGACGAAAACCCTAAGGGCCCAATCAAAAATCCACGAAAGAGTCTGTAGCCGCCGTCATCTCCATCCCTAGATCGGAAGGGATCTGAAGCTCTTCCCGGCACCCTGCCGGAGAGGGGAATTCACCCTGGAGGCCTTCTTAATCACCATGCAATCATCTGGTGTGATGCGTGAGTAGTTCATCCTTGGACTACGGATCCATGTAGTAGCTAGATGGCTGGTTCTCCTCCTTTGTGCTTTCATGTCTAGATCTTGTGAGCTCCATTCATGATCAAGATCATCTATTTGTAATTCTACATGTTGTGTTTGTGGGGATCCGATGGATATTGAGATGCTATTTCAGATTGATTATTGATTCTATCATGTCTTTGTTATTTGTGATCTTGCATGCTTTCCGTTGTTAGTAGCTATCTTGGCCAAGTAGATGCTAGCAACTCCAAGAGTTAGTATTTATGCTCAATAGTGGGTTCATGCCTCTGGTAATCTGGGGAAGTGACAGAAATCTCTAAGGTACTAGATGTGTTGTTGCTACTAGGGAGAAAACAACAATCCTTTGTTCATAGAACAATCGTATTGTTTACTTTACACGCAGTTCGTCAAGCAATAATCTGTTGCTTGCAACTTAATACTAGAGGGGGTTCGGATGATAACCTGAAGGTGGATTATTAGTCATAGATGCAGTTGGATGGCGGTCTATGTATAATGTTGTAATTCCCAATCAAGTCTCAAAGGAGTCAAGATGATTAGTATATGCATGTATTGCTTTCTCGATGTTTGTCAATTGCCCAGCAGTAATTTGTTCACCCAGCATGTTATCTATCTTAAGGAGAGCCACCTCTAGTGAACTATGGATCCCGTTCCTTGTCTTTTACATACAATCTACAATCTTTTACTTCTTTGTGTTTACTTTTTGCAAACTATTACTTCTTTCCATTCGATATGTTTAATCCTTTGTTTTCCGCAAAACACAGTGAGATTGACAACCTCATCGCAAGTTGGGAACAAAGTTCTGTGGTTGTGTTGTGCAGGTCTCCACGTTGCTACTAGCACCGGTAGTGTGCCCTGCCAAAGCTCAGCTAACAACACCTTTGGGGTGTTTCCTTGCTCCTACTGGTTTGATTAAACCTTGGTTTCATACTGAGGGAAACTTGCTGCTGTGCTCATCATACCTTCCTCTTGGGGTTCCCAACGAGCTCTACATCAACACCGCACCAACACTTTTCTGGGCGCCATACACAGAGCCGTCAACTAGCGTTAAAGGTTCTCACGATCACAGAAGTCCTCATTGAATATGCAGGAGTCAGTATGGATCTCAAGGTCCCGCTTCTGATTATTGATCTGAGAGGAGTCTCAATCATGTCTGCATTATTCACGAACCGTAGGGTGACACACTTAAGAGTTACCGGACACCATTTTGGAGCACATATGTTTCAGATGAAAGAATTGCAAAGCGCAGGAATTGTTTCGATAGAAACCGGAATTGTTTCGGGTGAAATTGCAGAAAGTGGTTCTGCATGTAATATTGAAATGTTGCAAGGGGTTTTATGTGAATGTTTGTTAATTAAAGTAATTAACAAAATTCTGAATAAATATAATAAAAGAGTTTTATTAAATGAGAGAGCATTAAACTTAGAGAATTTTAATGCATTTAAAGTGGAGACTTTAAAAGAGAATGTGAAGGGGCATTTTAATGTGGAGGAGTTACCACCACATGAATGGGGGAGGTGAGGGGTCACCCCCATGAGGCGCTGGCCATGGGGAGGGGAACCCCCTCCTCCTATAAAAGGCCCCCCTTCCTCCTTCTTCCACACACTTCCTCGTGAAGGATCTCTCTCCCCCTCTAGAATTATTCCCCCATGGTCTCGGATTAGCGAGATACATGTTCCCGGTGGCATTTCATCTGGAAGGAGTTGCTGCTTCCGCTGCATCGCTGGAGCGAGAAGGTGGAGGTTGTCTGGTGGCTTGAACGTGTGTGTGAGGACAGACGCGCTACTGATTTGCGGCGCTCGGACTTCCACACGATCTTGAGATCGGCAAGTGTACGACTACATCAACCACGAGTTCCTACTCGTTAACAAAACTCGTTGTCTTCGAGGGTAAGTTCTCGATGGTTGTATGTCCGCCTGTTGCTCTGTATCTAGTAGATAGATCTTGGCGTGTAGTTCTCATCGTAGGAAATTTTTTGTTTTCTATGCTACGGACCCAACACTTACCTCAAGCTAAGCTTGATGGTAACCCTAGTAGTAGTTGAATTGCTTGTAAGATGAGTTGTGTTGATCTATTGTCTGATGAATTGCCTTGATCTGTTGTTTGAATTGTTTGCTTAGGAGTAGTATGAGCTACTCTAGGGCTCATCATATATCTTCTAGGTAATCCAATAGTGTCAACCCTAAGAAAGTTAACCAAGCTGGATCTAATCTATAGCCACTAGGTGATCATGTAAAACCATTAACCGGGTCACTTCTGTAGTTATTCATTCTAGAAGTTTCCAAGTCAATGAAGACCAATATCAAGAATGGATCTATTCTTATCAATCTACACTTCAACATCATCCACTCGATGATGCTTTGATACCTCGCAACCCATCAAAAACATCCCCACTCATATTCTAGTCAAAAACCCTAAATCTGCTAAATTTGACTAAGTCTGGAAACTGTTTCAACATCACTTCTTTTAATGCCTCTATTTATCAACCCTTGTGCATTTTTGGTAATGCACTTGAACCATATTGTAGACCACCATAAGGAATACCAAGGCCCATTCTTGACCTTGGTTAGACCATCCTCTAACCCCTTGTTCTTGATAGTTTTGCAGGCAAGAAAACAATAATTCCTGCAAATCTTATCAACATGCCTACTTTGGAAGAAGCTCACACCTACATGTTATCTTCTTTTCAACAAATTCTTGCATGATTGTGTTCTACTCATAAAGGTCTAGAAATACCTACTTGACTTGTTCCAATTGGATCCTTGTGCTTCTAAAACCCACATGGTTTTGAAGGCTATTTGACAATATATTATCGCATCATTATCTTATTCAAAGTTTGGAATCAATCCTTGGAGAGCTCAAGTAGATCAAGCTCAAACCTCTATACCATGGTGGTCTACATCACTTGGTATATGCATACATATATCCCATGCCCCAAGGGGAGCTCTGAGCTCCAAGACCCAACAAGACTTTGATGGTATGAAAATAACATCACCCTAGATCCTCTAACCCTTGTTTCCTACTAAATTTTATCCCTATTTATTATGGAACAAAACCTAGTTAATCTCTTAAATTGACAAAATCTCCAAAACCTAATCTATAAAAGAAAGTTTGACTTTATACAAAACACATCACCATATTAATGCACATTTGAGGCCTATATATCATAATCTATACTCCCACTTCAAAAATAAATATTTTTGAAGAGATTTAATAATTCTTTTTGCCCTTTTTCCTAAATAGAAGAAACGATAAAATAAATGTGTTAAATACTTTTATGCCCCAATAAATCTTGAGAAAATTCCCCAATATGTGATATGATATTTGGGACCATCTCCCATCAAAAACCAACCTTGTCCAATGCGAAAATCTCAAATGAACTCAATATAACCCATTAGGCACTATTTGGATAATTATTAAAAAGGGATCTAGAATTGTCTGAAAAAACCCCAAATAATTCCTAGAGGTATCTCTTGACCATACCTAGCTATCAGTAGCATTGCCTCATCTTGCCAAGAATCAAAACCAAGAGATGCCTCATGATCATTAATAAGGCCATGATATGAATTATTTCAAATTCATTAAGCAAATCCCCACAGAACCACCACCACATCCCTTGGTTGACTACCCCAGCACTAGGACACCCCCTCTTGCTAACGTATCTATAATTTTTTATGTTCCATGCTTGGTTTAGTATCTACTTTCTTATGTTTTATCTACATTTGGAGGTACTTTTATGCATTTTCTGGAACTAACCTATTAACAAGATGCCATAGTGCCAGCTGCCTGTTTTCTGCTGTTTTTGGTTCCAGAAAAGTTAGAAAATGAATATTCTCGAAATTGGACGGGACAAAAGCCAAAGTCAATATTTCACCAAGGGGGACACAGAGCCAGAAGACGAGACGAAGAGGGGCCAGGGGTGGCCACACCACCTGGTGGCGCGGGTCAGGCCAGGCTGCGCCAGGGGGTGGTGTGGGCCCCTCCGGCACCCCCTCCGCCTCCCCTCTCACCTATAATCCGGAAGCCTCCAGCCACGAAAAATTCCGTAGTGCCGCCGCCACCGAAGGGGAGATTTGGGGGACAGAAAGTCTCTGTTTCGGCACCCTTTCGGGACGGGGAAGTGCCCCCGGAGCCATCTCCATCGATCTCCACCACCATCTCCATCACCGTTGCTGATTCCCATGATGATGAGGGAGTAGTTCTTCCTCGAGGCTATGGGTTCTACCGGTAGCTATTGTTCATCTCTCTCTATGCATGATCATATTGTGATCATGAGCTTTGTAATCAAGTAGATCTACCATGCTACTCAAGTGCTTTAATAGATCTCTGCTCTCCCCATGTGTGTGAAAGTGACAGTGTGCACACCATGGTGGCACTTAGTCTAGAAATTACAAATACTTGTAATGAGTTATATTTGGAGTTGGATGTCTCTATGAAATTGTGGTGTTTGTTGGAACCATCTAGTGCTTAAGGTGACAGTGTGGCGTTATCTAGATGGGGAAAGCGAACTTTGAGGAGTGCTATTATAGCCCTACCATGGATTAGAGTGTCCAACCGGAGAGTAGTTCAGAGTAGTATCATGAAGAGAAGATATTTATATGAGAGTGTTCACTAGAGAAAGTATGATCCCTAGGCCTTGTTTCTAAGCATTGAAACACCGTTTGCAGCTAGATCTATTACATGTATGCTTGCTTCCATCTTTATTTCAGATTGCCTTTAGTCTCTTCCTACCCGTCAAGCTCTTTTCTAGCACCGTTATCTTATATTCATACCACTTGTATTTCACTATCTCTTCGCCGAACTAGTGCACCTATATACCTGACAAGTGTATTGGGTGTGTTGGGGACACAAGAGACTTCTTGTATCTTGATTGTAGGGTTGCTTGAGAGGGATACCTTTGACCACTTCCTCCCTGAGTTCGATAAACCTTGGGTGATCCACTTAAGGGAAACTTGTTGCTGTTCTATAAACCTCTGCACTTGGAGGCCCAACAACTGTCTACAAGAATAGAAGTGCGTAGACATCAAGCTATTTTGGCGCCGTTGCCGGGGAGGTAAGGTAAAAGGTACTCACATCCTCCGGTGTGAGTGCTCAAAGTTATTTCCTTTAGATTCTGCAATTTTGTCTTTTTCTTCTTGTTTTCACTAGTTAGGCTTAATGGAAAACAACAACAAAAATAGAGAGCTTTATAGTATTTATCTTGAGTTAGGACATGAAGTGTTTGAAAAGAAAATTAAAAAACCTATGGAACTTTATTTGCATGCTAACAAAAAATGTTGTTAGTATGAATTCTTTGGACACCATTATTGCTAATGCTATGGAAAAGTCTAAGCTTGGGGAAGCTAGTTTTTATGAAAATGATCTTTTTAGTTCCCCACCTTTGGAAGATAGCTATTCTATTGCTTATGATGATACAAAACCTCCAATATATGATGATTACAATGATGAATATGATATTTTCGGTCCACCTACTACTGAGGAGGAAATTAATTATGACTATAATATGCCTCCTATATTTGATGATTATGGTGATGAGAATAATAATGATAGCTATTTTGTTGAATTTTCTCCCACTATGATTAATAAGAATGACTATGCTTATAGGGAGAGTAATAATTGTTTTGTGCATGTGGCTCATGACAAGAATGTTATATGCAATAGTTATATTGTTAATTTTATTCAAGTTGCTACTGAAAGTTATTATGGGAGAGGTAAACATGGTTTTATGTATCTCAACAATATTAAGTTTCCCCTCTTTATGTTGAAAATTTTGAAGTTGCACTTGTTTTGCTTTACTATGCTTATTGGTTTGTGCTTTCATGACTTGTTTCTTTACAAGATTCCTATGCATAGGAAGTGGGTTAGACTTAAATGTGTTTTGAATTTGCTTCTTGATGCTCTCTTTTACTTCAATTCATATTTCCTATGTGAGCATCTTCTCAAACTATCATGCCTAACTTAAAGGCGTTAAAAAAGTACTTATTGGGAGATAACCCAAAAAATTAGATGAGTCTTGGAAGTTATTACCTCTGTAATAACCGCTCCTTATCCTTTTTATTTGGTTTTTATACCAAGAGTAACTTCTAATGAGAGAGAAGTAAGAGTTGGGAAAGTTGCTGTCCCAAAACAGATTTTTGTGCTTCGCTGTAAAAATTCGTGAAAATCTGTGTACGTCGGTTTGAGCTGTAATTTTTTGTGCTTCTGCCCTAGGTTGTTATCCAAATTTTGTTAGTTCAACACTTTTCTATTTGAGCAACACAAGGTCTTCGAAAAATTTGGTTTTTACCTGCTGGTCTGTTTTGACAGATTTCTGCCATTATTTGCATTTGCCTCTTAATCTCTTTCTCTTCGAGTTCTCTTTGATCATCTGAACTTTTTAAAGGAAGTGCTACAGTAGCTTGTGATTTAATGGAAGTTTTACTTGTGTTGAATATGAACCAAAAGACTTATTATCTTGAGTACACTAATGTTGCTAATGAAGATTGTGTGAAGTTTTGTATGAAGGAAATTTTGAGGTGTAGGGAAAGAATGATGTAATGAGATGAAGAATGGACTAAAGCTCAAGCTTGGGTTTGACACTCCGTGTCACCCCAAGAAATATTCAAGAGGTACAAGCGTCAAAGCTTGGGGATGCCCCAGGCATCCCCTTCTTCATCCATAAAAATCTCAGGTCTCTCTAGACACTTCGTTTTTATTGTTTCATGCACAATTGTGCTTTTCTGGGAACATCTTTATTTTTGTTTTTAGTTTTATTTTGTTCGGTTTGCTTAAATAAGTTAGTTGGATTCCAACACACTTCTTTTGGAGAGAGACACACTCCGTTTTCATTGCCTAGAAAAGTCTAGTTTTCATTCTTATTGTTATGTGAGTATTCTCTTTTGCTATGTAGCACCCCAGTAAAACCACTACTAGAAAATCGTGTGTTGTTTTTATTTTGTGCATTATCATGACCGCATGCTCATGTCATCATGCCACATTGCATTTGAGCATCATCATCATCATGCACATGTTTGTCCCTAAAACTATTTTTAAAAGCCTAGTTTTGTTTTCTAAATATCCTCCCATCTTTATTTTAAATAAAAACCCCAGGCTTGTCTGGAGTATTTTGTTTGTCTAAAAACTATTTACAACAGTCTTTGTAACTGGAGTAAATAAAACTTATATTATTTTTGGGAGGCAGCGCCCAAAAGCCCAACCGGCCACCTCCATCATAAAGCTACCAAACCTAGTTCTATCATAACCCTAACCCTAAACCACCGCACACCACCGTACCTACCCAGCCACCACACCCCGCCCCAACGACCACACCGTTCACTCGGACGCAATGCTGCATTGCACGCCCGCCAGCGCGCGCGTACACAAGCCGCCCCGACACGCACACGTCGCTTGGACACGCCCCAGCGACCAGCGCCCGCTCAATCGCACGCAACCCCGACCCCCACGTACCCCGTCCGATCGAGAGACCTCGTCTCTCCCTCGATTCCCCGTGCTCCCCACAATTCCATCGCGGGCCCACCTCACCTGCTGCCTCTCGTCGCCCACCAACCGCACACACCATTGCCCCGCCTCGATTCGCCCCTCACCGAGCTACCGCTGTTGGCCACCCACGGCCATAGTGCCCCTCCGCGTTGCCTCGCCAGCATCCCCTCTTCACTGCGCCGCTCGAGCCCGAGCACGCCGGCCCGCGAGCATGCACCGTCGCCGCCCGGAGCTCCTTCTGCCTCCCGTGTCGGCTGCCGCTCCGGCCGCGTCGGTCGTGACCTTTTCGAGCTCCACCACCTACGTCCACGGGGACCCATGCCCCTCCTCGTCGAACCGCCATCTGCGCCCCTTCGCCGTCGACCCCGACCCCTCACGCGGCTACCAGATCCGGTGCACAGCGCTTCTTCCAAGGCCACCGGTGCCTCTACCTCCTCTAAGCCGCGCCTCTGCCTGCAACACGTTGGCTGCCGCGTCACCGAGCCGCCGTTCGAGCCCGGCCACAGCTCCGCCCGCGGTATTCCTTGAGCCGACCTCGGCGAGCCCTCTCCATGGACTCCGCCGTCCCTGGACCTCGCTACTGTCAGACCTGTGCTGGCCCGCGCAGCTCCGTCACCGACCTCAGCGCCACTGTCCTAAAGCCTCTCCATTCTCCGTCCGTGCGCGCTAGTGCCAAGCTCTACGTCGCCTTGTGCCTGACTTCTTTACGGTTTTCCCCGTGCAGGACATCTGCGCCTCTGTGGTTGGACCGCTCCAGGTCCGGCGTGTACCTGCGAACCCTCCGGCTTAGCCAGCGCTTGGACATCGTGTCGGCTCCAGATCCCAACCTCTGTGCTGCTACGCTGCTGTCCAATAGACCAAGACCCAAAAGATATTAGCCATTGTTGCCATGCCCGTGTACTCGTGGCCTCGTCAAGAGTTTCGTGACGCAAGTTCCACCAAGACCATCTTCGTCTGCCATCGCAAGATCTTCTCGAGATCCTACCAAGACCTCCTCCATGGACCCGAAGACCCCGATCTCGGAGTCCGAAGGCCGATCCCTCCAGACCACCAAGTTCTTCTTTCCGGATCCGAAGACCAATCCTGCCAAGGCACCGAACCCCGTCGAACCCTCAGAACCAAGATCGTCGAACCCTATGTGTGACCCATATCTATCCTTATTTTATAAATGCTATATATACTTGTTGCATATTAAATTGTTCATACTTACATGCATATTATGGGTGTTTGGGGCTATTTCAACGAACCACCTAAATTAAATATGGAGACCATATGCGGGTTATTCTAGTTTTATATTGGCTCCATTTAAATTTGAGTAGCGAACCGATGCCATGTTTTGCCTTGTTAAGTCAACATTTAAATTGTAGGGTATCTAAACAAACTTTAACCTTCTATTTAATTGTCGGGACCCTGGTTCCGCTTAATATTGTCTAATTGCACCGCATCTTTGCCATGTCATGCATCATACATGCATCATGCCTGATCTTCTACCGTAGTATTAAATAGTACATCTGGTGTTTCTTCTAGTGCTTTGCTTCTACACGGATTAGGCCGTTGAGTTGATGCGGGTATCACAAGTCCTTCGGATAATGTATCTTCGGAAGTGTTTCCCAGGCGAGCATTCTCCCCCTTTCTACCTATTTTGCGTTTATAGTCTTTACTTCCTCCTGTTGATCTATTGCTATCCGTATTGGGATGATTTAGTTTCCGTGCACCATTTATATTCCTTGCAACCTCTATATTGCCTTGGACACATCCTATTGCCTGTTGTTTGATAGATAGTCGTAGTTGCTTGCTCAGGTGCTGCTTTGCGTCGTTGTTGTTCCACCGTTGTTGGAAGGTTGGCACATGTTTAATGGTGGAGATGATCATGGCTTTAGTTACAACTTGATATAAAATGTCGGGAATAGATATAACTAATGCAGAGGCATCGGTGGGCAATAGCTAATATTTGGTTCTTCCACGCTCACTTGTGTCCCGTAGGCCCCGAGTACTTGATACCTGTTCCTTGACTATTCACACTATCCACATACGGGAGACTATATGAATCCCCCTTTGCTTGAGCTTGATTCACACTTTATTTCTTGGGGCCACAAACTAGTTTGTGGCTTTATTACTATCCTGTACTTATGCCATGCTTTACTTCTTTATTTACGATTGTGTGTTGAGCATCTGTACTATTTAGGACTTGTGACACGTTTCCGCGATATCGACAAGCCTAGTCACTCTTTCAGGTTCCCAGTCGTTTACATCCATCTACACAAACCTTGGGTCCATCTCGGAGCCGGCCAACTTCGTTGCGGGTAGCTTAATGGGGTGGCCCCCTGAAATAATTTATGAATCCTGTGAATGCTTTGTCGTGAGGCCTTATTGCGTTTTATTTGGTTCTTCCCGAGGTTGATCGTGTGTGTGTTGCTATTTGTGCACCCCTGTAGGGTAAAACTTTCTAAAAGCCGTGTCCACGGTTATGGACGACTTGGAGCACAGTATCTTGATCATAGACAACTATAACTAAAGTAATGCTATAAATTTGACTTTGACATGTCTAGTAATCAGTTTCACTACAATGGAATGAGCAAATAAAAGTGCCAACAACTGCTGGATTTGGGATATCTCTGTCTAATTGTATCTGACTAGTAAGTGCTGCAACTATAACAAAATGAATAAAACTGCCAACTGTGTGAGTTCCTCGGTTTGACTTCCTCGTTTGGTCTCGAGGGGGATATACTGATGTCTACACACTTCTATTCTTGTAGACAGTTGTTGGGCCTCCAAGTGTAGAGGTTTGTAGAACAGCAACAAGTTTTCCCTTAAGTGGATCACCCAAGGTTTATCGAACTCAGGGAGGAAGTGGTCAAAGGTATTCCCTCTCAAGCAACCCTGCAATCAAGATACAAGAAGTCTCTTGTGTCCCCAACACACCCAATACACTTGTCAGGTGTATAGGCGCACTAGTTCAGCGAAGAGATAGTGAAATACAAGTGGTATAGATAATTATAAGTGGTAACGGTGATAGAAAATAGCTTGATGGCGTGGAAAAGACTAAAGTAAAACTGAAATAAAGATGAAAGCAACCAAACATGTAACAGATCTAATTGCAAACGGTGTTTCAATACTTAGAAACAAGGCCTAGGGATCATACTTTCACTAGTGAACACTCTCATATAAATATCTTCTCTTGATGATACTACTCTTAACTACTCTCCGGTTGGACACCCTAATCCATGGTAGGGCTATAACAGCACACCTCAAAGTAAGCCTTTCCCACCTAGATAACCCCATACTGTCACCTTGAGTACTAGATGAGTCCGACAAACACCACAATTTCATAGAGACATCCAAATCCAAATATAACTCATAACAATTATTTGTAATCTCTAGCCTAAGTGCCACCATGGTGTGCACGCTATCACTTTCACACACATGGGGAGAGCAGAGATCTATTAAAGCACTTGAGTAGCAAGGTAGATCTAATTGATTACAAAGCTCATGATCACAATATGATCATGCATAAATAGAGAGATGAACACATATCTACCGGTAGAACCCTTAGCCTCGAGAGAGAACTACTCCCTCCTCATCATGGGAATCAGCAACGATGATGGAGATGGCGGTGGAGATCGATGGAGATGGTTACGGGGGCACTTCCCTGTCCCGGCAGGGTGCCGGAACAGAGACTTTCTGTCCCCCGAATCTCCCCTTCGGTGGCGGCAGCGCTGCAGAACTTTTCGTGGCTGGAGGCTTGATTATTTAGGGTTTTTGCCTCGGGAGGATTTTATAGGCGAAGGGCAAGGTCGGTGGAGGCCGGAGGGGCCCACACCACCTGGTGGCGCGGCCAATGTGGACCCTCGCCACCCTATGGTGTAGCTGGCCCCTGGCCCCTCTCTGGCTCTCCTTCTGGCTCCGTGAATCTTCTGGGAAAATATCGACTTTGGCTTTTGTCCGGTCCAATTCTGAGAATATTGATTTTCTGATTTTCCTGGAACCAAAAACATCAGAAAACAGGCAACTGGCACTATGGCTCTTGTTAATAGGTTAGTCCAAGAAATCATATGAAAAGTACTCCAAAGTTGGAACAAAACATAACAAAGTAGATAAAACCAAGCATGAAACATAAAAAATTATAGATACATTTGCAATGTATCAACATCCCCAAGCATAACTCCTGCTCGTCCTCGAGTAGGTAAGTGATAAAAAGAAAGAATAATTTTTGAGGTGACATGCACCATCATAAACTTGATCAAAGTATTTGTAAAACATTCAAAGCTGGGATCATAGTACTTCAATCATAACATGGAAGATAAAGTTCTAACAATAAGGCAAAGAAACTATGTTGCAACACGAAAATGCACAAACAAAAGATTCATGAATAACAATGCTTTGCAAGACGTTTGTTTGTTTCACATAAAGAAAACATAGCATAGTGGCATTCAGCTTGTCCCTCATAGAGTAGAAAATATAAATGCATAGGACACCTTCAAAGTTCATAAGAGTGACTAGATACAAATAGATTAAAACAAGCAATATCAAGTTATGCATCAATCAACTAGTCTTGGGACAATGCACATAGAACTAAGAATGGTCACTATGCTCTCAAAGTAGGTGCATAAAGATAGAAGGTGGAGACTCAATATAATGGTGGAAGAAAGGCCTTCATAGAAGGAAGTAGAGATTCAAGTTTCATAAAGAGCTTCCAAAAATTATGGTACTTATAACTTTCAGCTCTCATTGCCCCTATCATAAGCATCTTGAAGTGATTAAGGTTAAAGTGAACAAACTATGGTGTACATGCTTGACGAAGTATAAGTTAGAAATCTCATGTCCATTGTATACAAGGGCCGCTCCTCATGTTAATCAAGTTTAGTCACCGGTAAGTTCTTGTCATTGTAAGTACATGTGTATCATAGAGAACCGCCAACGGGGTACCCCTTTCCCGATGATACGGAAGAATCCCCATATCAAAATGACAAGGCAAGCAGACAACGAGCATCTCAGCAATCTTCTTATTTACCATGGGAATATGGTGATTTTTTCTCTCTTTCCTCTTTTCATAATCTTTTTTTTTCTTTTCTCTCTTTTTTTATCAATATAGGACTCTTTTTATTATAAGAAGAATGCTTCATAGACAGCTCATTATGGTTACGCTGCAGGTTTTCACCATGTCAACATGGATTAGACCAGCGGCCTAGGCGTTTCTCTAACACATATACATAACTCCATGGACTTACAAGCTCCCCTTTCATTTCACACCGACGACATCCATAGACAAAAGAGCATGATATAAACTAGGTACAAAGTACCAGTGCAATGTTGAAAGCGTTCCCCATGACATCATGGTTGTGCTAATCGCCAACAAATAAGTGCAAGCATATACAACATAGACGACACAATGTTTCAAGTTTATTAAGGGCAAGAAAAGTAAAGTGTGCCATCAAGTTCGTGAGAGCTTTAATCACTAGTTTTCTCATAACAAGTTTAATTTGGAAGGTAAACAAAAGCATGAATATACTTGGAATAGCTTAAGCTAGTAGGTAGGTATGGTGGACTCTTTGGAATAACTTGGTTTAAGGAGTTCGATGCATGAGTGGAACTCATACTTGGTTGCGGAGGCTAGCAAAAGACTGGGAGCGACAAACTAAGAGAGCAATAATGGCCATAATCATGCAGAGCGACAAAACATCATTGATCAAAGCATAAAGTGATACTACAAGTTGAAAACTAAAGGATCTTAAAGGCTTAGGTGACTTGGGATAGTCATAACATGGTGTGAGCATGCGCCAAGTCAACCCAAATAAAGCATCAAAGGAGAATACCACAATACTATGCTTTAATATGCTAAAACAACGCATGATTCATCCAAGGCACATTAAGCAATCTCAATTGTTTATAACAAGTCATGCTATAGTAAAGAATACTAAGAATAAAGCCAAAACACTATCAAGCATGGCATGACAAAGCATAGGTCACAGTCAAAAACGAGCTCTTTTTACCACATAAGCATGAGCTTTCCTACTCTTTTCCAAACACAAACCAAACTATTTGCAAACCAATGTATGAAAGAGGGGGTCCAACCAATTTATTCAGAAAACTAAGCAAACAAAAGCAAACTAAAAAGAAGACGCTCCAAGAACAACACAACTGTGCATGAAACAATAAAAATGAAGCGTTTGGAAGAAACCTGGGATTTTTATCAATGAAGAAGGGGATGCCTTGGGCATCCACAAGCTTTGACGCTTGTACTTCTTGAATATTTCTTGGGGTGACACGCGTGGCATCCCCAAGCTTGAGCTTTAGACCATCCTTCATCTCATTACTCATTCCTTCCATACACCTGAAATTTTTCCTTCATACAAAACTTCACACAATCTTTATTAGCAACATTAGTGCACTCAAGATAATAAGTCTTCGGGTTCAGTTTCAACACCAATAAAACTTCCATTAAAACACAAGATACTATAGCACTTCCCTCAAAACATTCAATTCCCCAAAGAACTCAAAAAGGAACCAACAAGAAGCAAATGCAAATAATGGCAGAAATCTATCAAAACAGACCAGCGGGTAAAGACGAATTTTTTAGAAGACCTTATGTTGCTCAAATAAAAAAGTGTTGAACTAAATAAAATTATATAACAACCTGGGGTATAAGCACAAAAATTCACGCCTCAAAAGGACGTACAGAGATTGTACACGAATGTTTATGGTGAAGCACAGAAATCTGCTTCGGGATAGCAACTTTCCCAATCATTACTTCTCTCTCATTATAGATTACTCTTGGCACAAAAAACAAATAAAAAGGATAAGAAGCGGTTATTACTGAAGTAATAACTTCCAAGACTCATCTAAAACTTTTGGGTTATCTTCCAATAAGTACTTTTCTTTAACGCCTTTAAGTTGGGCATGATAGTTTGAGAAGATGCTCACATAAGAAATATGAATTGAAGTAAAAGAGAGCATCAAGAAGCAAATTCAAAGCACATTTAAGTCTAACCCACTTCCTATGCATAGGAATCTTGTAAAGAAACAAGTCATTAAAGCACAAAGCAACAAGCATAGTAAAGCAAAACAAGTGCAACTTCAAGACTTTCAACATAAAGAGGGGAAACTTAATATTATTGAGATGCATAAAACCATGTTTCCCTCTCTCATAATAACTTTCAGTAGCAACATGAATAAAATTAACAATATAACTATCACATAAAACATTCTTATCATGAGCCACATGCATAAAAGAATTAATACTCTCCACATATGCATAGTCATTCTTATTAATCATAGTGGGAGCAAATTCAACAAAATAGCTATCATTATTATTTTCATCACCATAATCATCAAATATAGGAGGCATATTGTAATCATAATTAATTTTCTCCTCAATAGTAGGTGGACTAAAAATATCATATTCATCATTATAATCATCATATCTTGGAGGCATAGTATCATCAAAGTAAATTTTCTCCTCCGGGCTTGGGGGACTAAAGAGATCATCTTCATAAAAACTAGCTTCCCCAAGCTTAGACTTTTCCATAGAATTAGCAATAATGGTGTCCAAAGAATTCATACTAACAACATTGCTATTAGCATGCAAATAAAGTTCCATAGGTTTTTTAATTTTCTCTTCAAACACTTCATGTCCTAACTCAAGATAAATACTATAAAGCTCTCTAATTTTGTTGTTGTTTTCCATTAAGCCTAACTAGTGAAAACAAGAAGCAAAAAGACAAAATTGCAGAATCTAAAGGAAATAACTTTGAGCACTCACACCGGAGGATGTGAATACCTTTTACCTTACCTCCCCGGCAACGGCGCCAGAATAGCTTGATGTCTACACACTTCTATTCTTGTAGACAGTTGTTGGGCCTCCAAGTGCAGAGGTTCGTAGAATAGCAGCAAGTTTTCCCTTAAGTGGATCACCCAAGGTTTATCGAACTCAGGGAGGAAGTGGTCAAAGGTATTCCCTCTCAAGAAACCCTGCGATCAAGATACAAGAAGTCTCTTGTGTCCCCAACACACCCAATACACTTGTCAGGTGTATAGGCGCACTAGTTCAGCGAAGAGATAGTGAAATACAAGTGGTATAGATAATTATAAGTGGTAACGGTGATAGAAAATAGCTTGATGGCGTAGAAAAGACTAAAGTAAAACTGAAATAAATATGGAAGCAAGCAAACATGTAACAGATCTAATTGCAAACGGTGTTTCAATACTTAGAAACAAGGCCTAGGGATCATACTTTCACTAGTGAACACTCTCATATAAATATCTTCTCTTGATGATACTACTCTTAACTACTCTCTGGTTGGACACTCTAATCCATGGTAGGGCTATAACAGCACACCTCAAAGTAAGCCTTTCCCATCTAGATAACCCCACATTGTCACCTTGAGTACTAGATGAGTCCGACAAACACCACAATTTCATAGAGAGATCCAACTCCAAATATAACTCATAACAATTATTTGTAATCTCTAGCCTAAGTGCCACCATGGTGTGCACGCTGTCACTTTCACACACATAGGGAGAGCAGAGATCTATTAAAGCACTTGAGTAGCTAGGTAGATTTAATTGATTACAAACCTCATGATCACAATATGATCATGCATAAATAGAGACATGAACACATAGCTACCGGTAGAACCCTTAGCCTCGACAGAGAACTACTCCCTCCTCATCATGGGAATCAGCAACGGTGATGGAGATGGCGGTGGAGATCGATGGAGATGGTTACGGGGGCACTTCCCTGTCCCGGCAGGGTGCCGGAACAGAGACTTTCTGTCCCCGGAATCTCCCCTTCGGTGGCGGTGGCACTGCATAACTTTTCGTGGCTGGAGGCTTGATTATTTAGGGTTTTTGCCTCGGGAGGATTTTATAGGCGAAAGGGCAAGGTCGGTGCAGGCCGGAGGGGCCCACACCACCTGGTGGCGCAGCCAGTGGGGACCCGTGCCACCCTATGGTGTGGCTGGCCCCTAGCCCCTCTCTGGCTCTCCTTCTGGCTTCGTGAATCTTTCAGGAAAATATCGACTTTGGCTTTTGTCCGGTCCAATTCCGAGAATATTGATTTTCTGACTTTCTTGGAACCAAAAACAGCAGAAAACAGGCAACTGGCACTGTGGCTCTTGTTAATAGGTTATTCCAAGAAATCATATGAAAAGTACTCCAAAGTTGGAACAAAACATAAGAACGTAGATAAAACCAAGCATGGAAGATCAAAAATTATAGATACATTTGCAATGTATCATATACCAGGATGGGTATGATTGGTGTTATTATCAGGTTGGTTCCGAATAGGTCTTTCTTATCTCTCTCTAATAGCTGACAGTTGTATCGAGCCTCTATAGGTTGTTTAGTGCATGCTTGACTGCCGCTTCAGTCCACCATACCTATGTAGGTGATAGCCACCGAATTCTAGACTCGCAGTGTACTGGCCTCAGTACTGACCGCTCCCTTTTGTCCTTTGCGCTTTGTCGGCATCCCTTTTGTTTTAGTAGGTATGAGATCGACGTCATTAGCAGGGTTACCCTTCCGGCTTGGCCTGGGTAGGGTTATGGACGCCATTGGTTATTCTTCAGGGCTCTTAGCCCCATTTGCATCTTATCTGTACTCGGATGTTGTATAATTTTCAAGGTGATTTGGATCTTTGTATTGTATACCACTATTCTTGACTCATGGAGTCGTTGTTGAATATATATGTTTTGTGGGTTCCATCGTGGACTATTGTGTAATGGTATTACTTTGTTTTTCCACCCGAACACAAGTGCCTGGTGGGCATCTTTGAATCGTTTCTATGCGGGTTTGGCGGGAATCGCTAAAACTTGCATAGGGCCGATTCGAGGGTGTTACATGCTAGGACTGTGTTTAGCCTTAGTTTTCTTGTGCTTTCAGCTTAGAACTTTTTAGTTCTTCCTTGTGGATTTGTGAGACAAGCTCACTGTTCTTTATTGATTATTATCGTTGTGAGTTGTTTCAAATAAGTCGATTGGTGTTGGAAAAGAGTAGGAAAGTTCATGCTTTAGTGGTACAAAAGGGAGCTTGTTTTGACTGTGGCTTGGACTTTATCATGCCATGCTAGATGTTGTTTTTGCTTTATGCTTAGTGATTTTTGCTGTAGCATGACATGTTACAAACAATTGAGATTGCTTAATGTGCCTTGAAAGAATCATGCATTGTTTTAGCATATTAAAGCATAGTATTGTGGTATTCTCCTTTAATGCTTTATTTGGGTTGACTTGGCGCATGCTCACACCATGTTAAGACTATACCAAGTCACCATAGCCTCTATGATCATTTAGTATTTGACTTGTAATATCACTTTATGCTTTAATTAATGATGTTTTGTTGCTTTGCATGATTATGGCCATTATTGCTCCCTTAGTTGGTCACTCCCAGTCTTTTGCTAGCCTCCATAACCAAGTATGAGTTCCACTCATGCATCCAACTCCAAATAAAACCAAGTTATTCCAAAGAGTCCACCATACCTACCTATTAGCATTTGCTATTCCAAGTATATTCATGTTTTTATCTACCATCCAAATTAAACTTGTCATGTGAAAATTAGTGATTAAAGCTCTCACGAACTTGATGGCACACTTTATTTTTCTTGCCCTTAATAAACTTGAACCATTGTGTCATCTATGTGTTGGGGGGATACCCCCGGGTAGGGTCACGCCGGAGTATAAAGGCCAAGTTAGCAGAGGTTCAGCAAGGTCAAAGCGAATGCTGGCCGGGTCACCTCAAGGCAGGCCGAATCACGGGGTAATCCAGACCTGGGGGCTTTCACCTAACTAGGTCTAAACCGACTAAAGCAGTAAGTTGGAAGTGCATGTTTTACTTGTATACAGGAACAGGTGTGGCCGGATCAACCATCATCCGAGTCACGTCTGGCTTCCAGGAGAAGGAAGGAATCTCGCTGGTCAAAAGAAGCCCCGGTACGCACTGCCTGAGCGAAGCAAGCAAGGACAGGACCACCGGGGTGTGGCCGACAAGGGTGACGACGCCCATGTCGGCTGACGCGGGCGCCGCAGAAGGGGGTTGGTTGGTGAGTCTTTCTACTATTCTGTTTTGGCTAGGGTTTCAGGTGTGATCTGTGGGTGAGAGTAAGAGAGCTCCTTCTTCCTCCTCTCGCCAATACAGCTCTAGGAGCACTTGTAATCTTGGAAGGAAATCAATACAAACTCCTGTGTGGAGAATCACTACACTATCCCTCCCTGGATTCTCCTAGCGTATATTAGTCCCCACCTTTAGCCTATCCATGGCATCTACTGTGACACCACCACGGCAGTTGGCGCCCACCGTGGGGTTAGCGGCGCTAGCAGGGGTCAAAATCTGGACGGGAAACATCATCAGCACCGGTGAACGCATCGTCTCCGGGCTCGTCCAGCGCTTTGGAGCGCTGGACTTCGTCAGCGACAACGCTGGCTGCTTCGGCACGCGTCCTCTGCCGCGCAATGGCCTTTTTGTCAGGCTCGGCGCGCACAAGGTGTACGTCGCTGTGGACGTGTCATGTGTTCATCCGCGTCACGTCGTTGACGCGGGGGAGCCTCTCCTCACCGTGGTTCCCGAGACGCGTATCGCTCGCTCCCCGGACCATGCGGAGGTGATGATGACTGCGGCAGGTGCGGGCGCGAGCAAGGATCCGGCGCCAGATCCGGAGGTAACGCCAAAGGCACCGAGGAAAGGTAGAGGTCCTCCACTAGAGAGGCCAGAGAACGTGTTGAGGGAAGCAATGGATAGCTTGGCAAACCCTGTAGTAGCAGCGGTAGATCCGGCTCGAGCGCAGGCTGAGCTGGAAGAAACTAGGCAGAAAATACTAGAGGGCTCAAAGAAAATAGCCATGGCTCAGCAGTCGTTGAATATGACGCTGCGTGAGTACGCAAAGGCGAACAAAGTTGACGTTGTAAAAGTGAAGGGGAGAAATCTCATGAGCAAGATGAACAGAGAGGGTGATACTGGAATTGAGGTATCAGAAAACTATTTGTCCGTGGGGCTGCCGAGGTATAGTACCCCGGCAAAGAACCTCAGAGCAGCGGATGCAGCTGCATCCGAGTTGGAGGGTCTAACTGGTGAAGCCCGGCAAAAACAACAAGATAGGGTTAACGAGCTAGTTCGGATTGCGAACAGGCAAAACGAGGAACTGCTCAGGGCTAACCCAGAGAGAGCTGGAGCCTCCAAGATCGTCCATTCGGCAGTGGGTAACCCGGAGAAATCCGCTGGAGCCGCATCGTCTCCTCATGGTGGTCCAAGGAGAGAAGAGGTGGTAACCTCGGCCAGACGAAACAAACAGATCGTCCTGTATGACCCGACGCGGGTAGGGAAAGGAAAAGAAGCGCAGAAAAATGATGATCGATGGAGTGTGAGCCGAGGTGAAGCTGGCCGAGCTAACCGCGACCAAGGCAATGCCGGTCAAGGGAACATTGTCAACGGCAATGCCGGACAGCGAAACTCGGCTGGAGCAGGACAACCGTAGCAGCGGAATATACCAAGGCAAGAGCAAAGTGCCGGCCGAGGTATGCAACAGAAAGGCGCTCCACGAGAGCAAGACAGGTATAATGATGGAGACTCAGAAATGGCAAACGCGGGATACCCGAGGCAAGACTATCATGTGATAGGGTCAAGATTGGGAAGCAGGGATTTGATGCCGGATGATGCCAGGTTGAAACTGGATCGACTGTATAGGTCGGAACAAATCGAATGTCAAGGTCCACCGGGTCCAGCATGTTTTGGACCCCGGATCATGAAGGAGCCATCGGTACCCAACTTCCAGCTACCCAGGGGCATGAAGACGTATGACGACAGTACAAAGCCGGAGGATTGGCTGATAAATTATGCTACAGCAGTGAAAATTGCCACTGGCAACTTGAGATGGGCTGTACAATATGTACCCCAGATGTTGGAAGGCCCGGCAAGGGTGTGGCTGAACAATTTGCCACCAGGAAGCATCAATTTCTAGATAGATTTCGAGGAGATGTTCATCAGCAATTTTTCGAGTACGTATCAGAGGCCAAATAGGCCACAGACCCTAGCTATGTGCAAGCAAAGGCCAAATGAGACGGATCGGGAATTTTTAACCCGGTGGTGTACTGTGAGAAACTCATGTGAGGGCGTGATAGAATCATAGGCCATAGCATGGTTTGCACAAGGGTGCAGGTATGGAAGCGAGCTGTGGATGAAGTTGCAAAGGAAAATGCCAACTACATTGGCAGAGATGATCCGGATTGTAGATTCGTATGCTTTGGGTGATCCGACTCAACCTAGGCTCATATCAAACGAGCCAAACCATGAGTACTACCAGAGAGATGGGGCCAGATCATCCCGAAGGAATGACTACAGAGGAAAAAGGAGAGATGATAGACCGGATCATCGATACGGTTCGCACCAAGTTGCAGCTGTGAATCAAGATCAGCCCAGAGCAGGGGGCAGTCAACGCCAAAAAACTGGAGGGCAGTGGACTTCGAGAAACGATGGCAAGAAGACTTGGACACCAGAGCAAAAGAAGCAATGGCAAGAAAGGAAAGACCATCCAAGGTATACTTATGAGTCGATGTTGGATCAGCCGTGTAAGTTTCACACGCCAAATCCGAATAACCCAGCGGGTCATACGACGAGGCAATGTGAGTGGATGCGCAAGATTGAACAAGGTGGTTCGGGGAATGCTCAGGCACCCCGGAATGATCAGCCTCGGCAGGAGTTACCCCGACAGCAATTGCTCTCCGGAGCAAACACGCAACAGCTAATGTTGCCTCCCCCTCCGCCGAGGTATGATAACAATGAGAGAAGGGATGCGGTGCACCAAGTGGAAAATCAGCATCAGCCGGATCAGAGGTACCCCGGAAATGAAGGGAGAAATGAGTACAGGGAGCACCATCAGAGCTATTGCGTGTTCACCACTGAGGAAACAGATAGAAAGAGCTTGCAACATAGGCATATGGAGGTGAATGCGGTGATGCCTGCAGTGACGAGGTACATGCCTTGGTCGGATCAGGAAATCACCTGGAGCATCAGGGATCATCCCAAGCTCATGCCAAGCCCTGGTTCGTATGCGTTGGTGCTGGATCCGACATTCATTGGACCTAGCATTAACGTAAGATTCTCAAAGGTGTTGATCGACAATGGCAGTAGCATTAGCATCATGTATGCGGACACAATTCGCAAGTTGGGTATCTCGGAGAACATGCTGCATGCCACGAGAACAACTGTCCATGGTATTGTGCCTGGCATTTCGTGTGAACCCATAGGCAAGGTCCGGGTTGACGTCTTGTTCGGCACGAGGGATAACTGCCGAACCGAAAATTTGGAGTTCGAGGTGGTGAACTTGGAAAGTGCTTACCATGCATTACTCGGAAGGCCAGCCCTGAGCAAGTTCATGGCAAGCTGTCACATTAGCTACTTGAAGATGAAGTTGCCCGGACCGAACGGAGTAATTACCATTGCCGGGGATTTTCGACGTTCCATGGAGTGTGCGTTGGCCGGATCAAACTTAGCCGAGTCGCTTGTGATTGCGTAGGAAAAAAGGAAAATTCAAGAGGTGGCGGCATTGGCTCAGTCCGCGCAGTAGTATATGCCGGCGCTGAGTAACCCGCATGGAAGTGTCTCTTTCTAGGCCACGAAAGATACCAAGAAGGTTCCAGTTGATGACATGTTCCCAGAGCGCACCGTAACAATTGGTGCCGGGTTAGGTGATAAATAGGAAAGTGAGCTCGTCAGCTTCCTCATGAGAATCGGGACATTTTTGCTTGGTCCACACAGGACTTGCAATGTGTTTCGAGGGAGTTGGCCGAGCACTCTTTGAATGTGAGACCCGGAGCTAAGCCGGTGAAGCAACCTCTCTGCCGCTTCGCCGAAGATAGGAGGAAAGTCATTGGGGATGAGATAGCTCGGTTGCTAGCTGCAGGATTTATCATGGAAGTACTTTACCCGGATTGGCTGTCTAATCCGGTGCTGGTGGAGAAGAAGAAGGATGACCCGAACGTAGCAGTGGTTTGGTGCATGTGTATTGATTACACGAACCTGAACAAGGCGTGTCCAAAAGATCCATTTCCACTGCCAAGAATAGATCAGGTCATAGACTCAACTGCTGGATGTGAATTGTTGTCATTCATTGATGCATATTCCGGTTTCCACCAGATACCTCTGAATCCGGATGATCAAATAAAGACTGTGTTTATTACCCCGTATGGGGCTTATTGCTATCGCACCATGCCATTTGGTTTACGTAATGCAGGGGCAACGTACCAAAGATGTATGCAAAAATGTTTGCACGACCAAATAGGTCAAAATGTACAGGTGTACGTGGATGATGTAGTTATCAAGACCAAGGAAAAAAAATGCTCCTTGACGATATCAGGCAGACGTTTGCGAACCTAAGGAGGTTCCGGATGAAACCTAACCCGAAAAAATGCACCTTCGGTGTCCCGGCTGGAAAACTGCTTGGTTTTCTGGTTTCCAGCCAAGGTATCGAGGTTAATCCAACCAAGATCCGGGCCATCGAACGAATGGAACTGCCGAAGTGTCTTAACAATGTACAGAAGTTCACAGGTTGCCTGGCCTCGTTAAGTCGGTTTGTATGTCGGTTGGGAGAGAAGGCATTGCCTCTTTACCAACTCATGAAAAAGTCGGATAAGTTCGTTTGGACGCCACAGGCCGATGAAGCCTTTACCCACCTGAAGAAAATGTCAGCCACGTCACCAGTGCTAGCCTCACCACTATCGAAGGAGCCAATGTTGCTCTATATAGCCGCAACCAACCGAGTTGTAAGTGCAGTGATAGTGGTGGAGCACGACGAGGAAGGTAAGTCGGTGCAAAGGCCGGTGTATTACTTGAGCGAGGTGTTGTCAGCCTCAAAGCAGAACTACCCACACTATCAGAAGGTGGCATATGGCGTGTACATGGACGCCAAGAAACTGAAGCACTACTTTGAGGAGCATCCTATCCGGGTCATATGTGAGGCCCCCATATCCGAGATAATGAGTAACAAGGATGCGAGTGGCAGAATTGCAAAATGGGCTATTGAGCTAGCTCCTTATGCACCGCTATATGACAGAAGAGAGGCCATCAAATCTCAAGCTGTTGCGGACTTTTTCGTGGATTGGGCCGAGGTACAATACGAACCGCCACTCCCAGATCCGAACTATTGGCGGATGCACTTTGACGGATCAAAAAACAAAACCGGGCTAGGTGCCGGAGTTGTACTTACGTCGCCAAAGAAGGACCAACTGAGATATGTGCTGCAGATCCATTTCGCGGCATCAAACAATGTCGCTGAGTATGAGGCACTTGTGCACGGGCTCAAGGTGGAAAACGAGATCGGGATACATCGGATCATATGTTTTGGCGACTCGGATTTGGTGGTGCAGCAAGTGTCGGGAGTGTGGGACGCCTTGGATCCAAACATGGCGCTGTACAGATTTCATGTGCAGAAGATATCTGGTTACTTTGAGGGATGCGAATTTCACCATGTACCCCGGGTGGAAAATGAGGCTGCCGACATGCTGTCGAAGCTCGGGTCAACCCGACAACCAGTTCCACCGGACGTAGCATTAGAGCACCTCAGAAAACCATCCATCAGGCCCTCCCCAGGAACTGACTCAATCTACGTCCTGGAGGACACTGAATCCGGAGCTGTGCCCATGGACATTGACATAGAAGGTGATGCGCGAAACCCGGGGACTGCCTCGGCAAACCCGGGGGCTGCCTCACTGGACAAGGGGACTGCTTCGCAAGACCCGGGGACTGCACAGCGTGATCCGGTTGAAGTTATGCCGGTGGATCAGATGGAAATTGATGAGGATGTGTTCCCTGTGCGACCAATACCAGCTTGGGCACAACCCATATTTCAATTCCTGAAGGATGGAACGTTACCTACTGAGGAAGTGCTGTCCAGGCAAACACAGAGGAGGGCAAAGGCCTACACAATCATCAATTCCGAACTATACAAAAGAAGTTAGACCAATGTCCTCCAGCGATGTGTTGACCCGAAAGGACTTGAAATCATCTGAGATATACATCAGGGGGAATGCGGGCATCATGCCTCATCCCGAGCCTTGGTAGCAAAAGCTTTCCGACACGGATTCTACTGGCCAAATGCCTTAGAGCAAGCGGAAGATCTGGTGAGAAAATGTAATGGTTGTCAGAGGTATGCTACCAAGACACATATGCCGATGTCGAAACTCAAGACCATACCAATCACTTGGCCATTTGCCGTATGGTGCTTGGATATGGTGGGCCCGTTCAAACCAGCAAGGGGAAATATGACTCGCATTCTGGTAATGGTGGATAAGTTTACGAAATGGACTGAGGTAAAGCCTATAAGAAAATGTGATGGAGCTACGGCCGTGACGTTTCTCAAAGATATCATCTTGAGGTACGGTTATCCACACAGTATCATAACTGATAATGGCACAAACTTTGCGGAAGGAGCATTTGCGCGTTTCTGCCGGGATAAGAAGATCCGGCTAGACGTAGCCTCGGTAGCCCACCCCGCATCGAATGGACAAGTAGAAAGATCCAACGGATTAGTATTATCCGGGATAAAACCCCGGCTCATTGAGCCGCTGCAAAGATCAGCGGGGTGCTGGATAGAAGAACTACCAACGGTACTGTGGAGTTTAAGAACAACTCCGAATCGATCGACAGGCTATACACCATTTTTTCTGGTATATGGGGCAGAAGCTGTATTACCAGCCGACATAGAGCATGATTCGCCTAGGGTCACCCAATACACAGAAGCCGAAGTGCAAGAAGCCCGGCAAAATGATGTTGATCTGCTGGAAGAAGCGAGAGAACTGGCATTGTCCAGATCCACCATATATTAGCAAAATCTTGACGCTATCATAGCCGGAAAGTATGCCCTCGGGTCTTTCGGGAAGGCGATCTGGTGCTCCGGTTGGTACAACGTACTGCTGGCATGCATAAATTATCCCCCCCATGGGAAGGGACGTTCATCGTGAGCAAGGCATTACACAATGATTCTTATTATCTTATAGATGCAAAGCCACATGAAAAGAACAAGGCAGACAGGTCCGGAGAGGAATCTAAGCGACCATGGAATATAGCTCTACTTCGTCCTTTCTACACTTAGCTCAAGAAGTGTATGTATCCGTGTCTTCTCATATGTCGGTATGTATGTCGGCAATGAGCTTATCAATGAAATGTTGGCACCTCGAGCAGTAACTCGGGGACTGCCTTAATAATGTTTGTTGTTTTTCGTGCGTCAGCTGGAATAAGTTATTCTACTTAACTCGGATTAGTAATGTGTGAGCACCAAGAACCCAACTCTTCGAGTTGCTGCTGTCCAACAAGAATTGCTTCATGGCAAGCAAGAGAACAAGTTTGGAATTGCGTAGCACGTGAAAAACGACTAAGGAAAAGAATTTATTTGAGCCGAGGTTTGTTTTTTGGACTAACCTAGTATTTATTTTCAAGTTATTATGCTGGTTCATTTTTGAGCTAAGTCTAAAAGTTTCCCAGTACTGTTAAGACAATTTTTGAAGCTCAGATTCGTAAGTCATAAAACCAAATCAAGGTAGACACGAACAGAGCCAAGAGATTGAACGAACAAGAAAAGAAACTCGGGGACTACGCCCAAGTTAATTCGGCATAAGCACTTAGTAGCAAAATATAACATGTCTTTGGAATACAATTCCACCCAGCATACCAAGGATCTAATAAGTTTTCAAGTGTTTTTACTTAAGGAGCAACGGGAGGAAGTTCGGCATCATCTTCGCCCTCTTCGATATCCGAGGAAGCGTCCTCTTCGTCCTCACCTGAATCATCTTCAACGTTCTCGACTTCTTCTTCGCCAGCGACTTCTAGGAAGCTCGGACCCTCAGTCTAGTCGTGAATCGGAGCATATTCGATGAGACTGTGGGCGCAAGCCTGGCGCCGAGCCACCCACTCCGGGTCATTGGTCCATCTAGATCCTATGCGCACGCATGTAAGGAGGCTGAGATCAATCTTCTCGTACCACGTAAGAATGTGGTGAAGGATAGTATCAGCTGCGGCACGTCCAGCAGACTCTCTCCAGAGGTCGAGCTAGGTCTCGATTTCCGAAAGCTTTTCAGCGAGATGTGTAACTCTCTCCGGAGCGTCATCAGCGGGCCAGAACGTGTTGAAGATTTGGACTGAAACTTCAAGGAGATCTTTGCCATAGTTCTTAATGATTTCCACGCGAGAGGACAGGCTGACCAATAGGTCCTCCATGTCTAAGGGAATGCTCTCACCGTCAGGAGCGACGGGAGTACCCCTCTCTCGGCGGAAATTGGCAACAGCAGCACTCACAATAGCAGTACCCTCTGGAAACTGGCCTGAGGAACAAGGCAAAGGACGAAGCTGAGAAACAAGACGTATGAAGTAACCCGGAGAAATAAGGCGGATAAGGGAAAACAAATTACGTGAGATGTGGCTGTGAATCTGGGTCAGTTCCTTGGTACAATCATCACGCCTCTTCCGAAGCTTCTCAAGCTTAGCGTTCGCCGACTCAAGTTTGACGTCGCCCTCCTGAAGAAGCTCACGGTCCTTAGCAATTTGGAGGTTGAGGCGCTCACGCTCTTCGGTGTAGTCCTGGTCAGCCTTTTTTAGCTCGGCTTGGTGTTGCGCCTTCATCTTCGCCATCTCAGCCTTGAGCCTGGCAATCTCATCGTCCTTGGTCCGGAGAAGGGCGAGCTCGTCATCTTTCTTCTTCAGCTCGGCTTGGTGCTGCCCTGCTTGTTTGAGAAAATGCAGCATCATATCAGGCACGGGCACACTATCTTCAAGCAATGCTGAAATAGTGTGTTGGCCCGGCAGAGCCGAGGTATGAATGTTTGCCGAGCCAAGGAGGAAAGGAGATAGAAAGCACAGTGAAGATAGACAAAAAGGATGTACCCTTGATCTGCTCCAAGTTCTCCCGCATTATCTTGTTCTCAGCCTCCACCCCAGCTGCAGAAACTGAATGATGAGATTAGTTTGGCAAAGGAAGATGAAGCAAAACGAAGAAGCGCTAAGGAAGAAATTTACCCCTCTTCTCGTATTCTGCAATAAGTGCAGCTTGCTTTGCGCGTAGCAGCTTGTGGGTATCCAGCAAGCGTTGGAATTCAGCACTCTGGCGATTGGTGGTCACCTGAAAGGGACAAACACAAGTTAGCTTGATGCATATTCGAAGTGTACTAAAATCCGGGCCAAGTGGAACTTAACCCGGCTCTAGGTGTGTGCATATTCGAAGTGTACTAAAATCCGGGCCAAGTGGAACTTAACCCGGCTCTAGGTGTGTGCATATTCGAAGTGTACTAAAATCTGGGCCAAGTGGAACTTAACCCGACTCTAGGTGTGTGCATATTCGAAGTGTACTAAAATCCGGGCCAAGTGGAACTTAACCCGGCTCTAGGTGTGTGCATATTCGAAGTGTACTAAAATCCGGGCCAAGTGGAACTTAACCTGGATCTAGGTGTGTGCATATTCTAAGTGTACTAAAATCCGGGCCAAGTGGAACTTAACCCGGCTCTAGATGTGTGCATATTCGAAGTGTACTAAAATCCGGGCCAAGTGGAACTTAACCCGGCTCTAGGTGTGTGCATATTTGAAGTTCTCATGGAGCTACGTTAGTTTTCTAAAGAGCATCCGACCGAGTAACAAGTTACTCCCCCGGAGGCTCGGGGACTAATGGTTATCTACAGCATGTAAAGGGGAAGCGACGTACCTCCATCATCCACCCAACAAGGTTAATTGTCTTCGCGGCTATGTTCATCTAAGCGGAAAACTCGGCGGGGCCGAACTTTTCCGGGAGATCAGAATCTTGAACTACCTCTGCCTTATTCCAGTTCATGACAAATTCTATCAGGCTCGGAGGATACCGTTCACCGCTGGGCATATGGGGCGCCACCAAGCCCTTTGCGTGCGCTTCCTTCCTTTCAATCAAGGCAAGGGCTGGGCTAGTGTGCAGAAGCATCTGCTGTGAATCAGTTGGCTCGGCAGGGGCGTCCTTCACTACTGGAGCTTTCTTAGGAAGCATTGATACGAGGGTACGCTACCCGGCCTCGACGGATGTCAGCTTGGCAGCGTTCGGAGCCTTCTTGTCCTTGGCTTGCTGGGAAGAGGAAGCTGTTGCAGCAGATTTCCCCTTAGGAGCGGCCGGGGTAGCTCCTCGCCGAGGTTGAGAAGACTCGGACGAGGCAGAGGAGCTAGGCGCTGGTGCTCTTGTTGCTGGGCTTGGGGCCACTGCTGATGTTTTCGCAGCCGGAGTTGGTGCTAATGCCGGAGTTGGAGTTGGTGCTGGTCTGGTTGCTGGTACTGGAACTGGTGCACGAGCCGAGGTAGCCTCAGTGACTGCTGGTTGCGGCGTTGCCGAGGTGGTGGATGCCGTTGCTTCGGTTGGGCCGGTCTCCCCCGCTCCAAGGTTACCCTCCTTTTGCCGAGGTGGAGCTGAACCCGGAGCGGCCACAGAGCCTTCTGGAATAGGGCTCAGCGGGCGTGACTCGTCATCGCGACGGGGAGAAGGGCTAGGCCGGAGAGGTGAAGAGATGCTGGATCCACTTTGAGGGACCTCCACGAGCCCTGCAAAATCAAATAAGGTCAGAAGAAAAATTACGACGGAGTAAGGAAGAACAAGTTACAGAAGAAAGAATGACTTACACATCTGAGGTTTCGGCCTCCTTGGGTTTCCGAGCCCTTCGTGCTAGGGCCTTGCCTGCTGGCTTGGAGGCGGTCTTGTCCCCAGACTTCTTTCGCCTTTTAACGGGCTGGGAAGGTCCAGAGGAAGAACTTGAGGAAGCCCCACGCTTCTTCTTCAACGCCACCGGAACAGGTTCGCCCGTAGCGAGGGGAGGATCCTCGTGGATATGACCACCGGGGTGAGCTGATGGCGGAAAAGCAAAAGAAAGGGGAACAGCCTCAACGGGTTCAATCACCTCGATATCCGAGTCATCTTCATCATCGGGCCAATCTCTAATAGAAGAGGATTTACCCGTGGGTCGTTTCGTGGCGTCGGTCATGGGGAGGAACATCTCCTGGTCCGGCTCTTCCTCATCCGGAGTCTCCTGGTCCGGCGCCCACTTAAGGGTCGGATCGGTGCCGTCCTCGAGGGTCTGCTGAAGGAATTGCTGAGGAAAAGAACGAACAAAAGAGTCAAAAATGCAACAATAACTGACATGTGATTGATCTGGGGTAAGTTTGCAACATGATACTTACCATGGGAGGAAGCCGGTCACGGCAGAAATGCTCAATCCCCCAAGTCCACTCAGAGGAGAAGTCCTTGTGAGTGGTGAAGAGAGCCTTAACCCGGCGATAAATCTCCGTGTTGCTCAGCTCGAAGGATGAAGTCCGGTTGGGATCGCGGCCGAAGCTCATGTGGCACACCTTGTGGGTGCGCTTCTGGAGGGGGGAGATTCGGTTGCGCACGAAAGTGATAATTGCATCCTCGTTGCGCAGCCCGAGCTCCTTCAGCTCCGTGAACCTTTTGTTGACCTGGTTGGCCAAGGCCGTGGGCTTCCTGGGAATGGCGTCCCACAGATCCGGGTTAGGTGGACCCGGAGTATAGGGGAGCAACCGGATTAAATCTTCGGTGCCTGTGTTCCGGACATAAAAGAACGTCCGGGCCCACCCTTTGCAGGACTCTAACCCGGTGACCCGGGGGAAAACAGAAAACCTCCGGGGAGAGATGGAGGCCGCTCCGAACTGAGTGACCCGTGTGTCCTCCGGATCAGTGTGGATGTCGGGGATGACATTGCGACGAAGGCCAAAAAACCGGATCCACAGCTCCTTCATGGGCCATAGTCCGGCGTAGCCTTCGATCGTAGAAGCAAAGGCAGAGAGGGAAGTAATGGCATTGGCTGGAAGATGGTGCGGCTGGAGATGGTAGGTAGTGAGCCAATCCGGGAAGAAATCGTTCACCGGCAGTCCGAAGCCCCGTTGAAAGTGAGACAAGAACACGCCGAACTCCCCCGAATTGGGTGAGGGAGCCAGTTCGGCAGAGGCGAGACGAGCGGCGATGCCGGCGGGGATGCGTCTGGTTCGGTAGAGCCAGTCCAGGTCGTCCTGGCAGACCCAGGAGCCGGTCCACGCACCGCGGTCCGCCGCCGCGGCGTCCTCCTCCATTTCTTGTTCAGCAACGATGAGTTCTTCTTCCGTCATCTGGTCCTCGAGGCCCTCGCTGGCGCTAGAGGCGGCGGGGGACAATGGCCGGGATTGACGAGCACCCGTGGCAAAGGAGTGGCGCAACGGTGGCTGCGATGCAGGCGAACGAGAGAAAAGCCCGGCGGCGACGCTCCTCTTTGGCAGTGCTGGCGGCGGCGCGGTCACGAGGAAGATGAAGAAGAATAGCAACGGGCAGAGGGGTGCGGAGAGGGAAAATCCTAAGGGACGCACCCCTCCGCTATTTAACCACTCCCACCAGGGGTGAGTGGGATCGCGTCCTGTGGACCGGCCACACGCAGTGGCCGTGTATCACCCGTCCGGACCAATCAGTGGGGAGCCACACAGAGGGCCACAGAGCAGAGAGAATCCCATGACGTGACACTGTGATGCAAAGAACGAGGAGGCAGGCATGACGTGACCTACGCACAGTGATAACTGACAATTACTGCGGCGGTTACTGTGCAGGCAAAATAAGAAGACAAAATGATTACCCTTCACATGGGATGGCGTACGAGAGAAGGAAACAAGACCCAGATGGAACTATGGTAACCCGGCCAGCAAGTAAAAACTTGGCATGTGCGAAGGGAAAGTAAAACCATGAGGTCCGAGTTAAAGTGGTAACCCGGCCAGCAAGTGAAAACTTGGAATGTGCGAAGGGAACGTAAATCCATAAAATCCGAGGTAAAGAGGTAACTCAGAAATAACGACTGGAGCTTGAAATTGAACCTGATGTGGCCTTAGCGGCCAAGGCAGCTAAGACCGCACCAGCTTCGAGGACTAATGTTGGGGGGATACCCCCGGGTAGGGTCACGCCGGGGTATAAAGGCCAAGTTAGCCGAGGTTTGGCAAGGTAAAAGTGAATGCTGGCCGGGTCACCTCAAGGCAGGCCGAATCACGGGGTAATCTGGACCTGGGGGCGTTCGCCTAACTAGGTCTAAACCGACTAAAGCAGTAAGTTAGAAGTGCATGTTTTTCTTGTATACAGGAATAGGTGTGGCCGGATCAACCATCATCCGGGTCACGTCTGGCTTCCAGGAGAAGGAAGGAATCTTGCTGGTCAAAAGAAGCCCTGGTACGCACTGCCTGAGCGAAGCAAGCAAGGACAGGACCACCGGGGCGTGGCCGACAAGGGTGACGACGCCCATGTCGGCTGACGCGGGCGCCGCAGAGGCTCACGTAGCTAAAGCATGAGTGACGCGGGGGGAAAAGCACCCCGGTCGGTTTACCACTTTGGGAGGAGGCATATTCTTAGGAATATGCCTCCACGTATGCCATAGGCAGAAACCGAGCCTCCTCTATAAAAGGGGGGCTAGGGCTTCTGTAGAAGGGGGTTGGTTGGTGAGTCTTTCTACTATTCTGTTTTGGCTAGGGTTTCAGGTGTGATCTGTGGGTGAGAGTAAGAGAGCTCCTTCTTCCTCCTCTCGCCAATACAGCTCTAGGAGCACTTGTAATCTTGGAAGGAAATCAATACAAACTCCTATGTGGAGAATCACTCCACTATCCCTCCCTGGATTCTCCTAGCGTATATTAGTCCCCACCTTTATCCTATCCATGGCATCTGCCGTGACACCACCACGACACTATGTTGTATATGCTTGCACTTATATGTTGAGGATTAGCAGAACCATGCTGTCCTCGGGAACGCTTTCAACATTGCACTTGTACATTGTACTTAGTTGATATCATGCTCTTTTGTCTATGGATGTCGCCGGAGTGAAATGAAAGGGGAGCTTGTAAGTCAATGGAGTTATGTATGTGTGTTAGAGAAACACCTGAGCCGCGGGTCTAATCCATGCCTAATCATGGTGGAAACCTGTAGCGTAACCATAGTGAGCAATCTATGAAGCATTCTTATAAAAAAGAGATAGAGATTGAGAAAAAGAGAAAAACAAAAAAAAAGATGAGAAAAGAGGAAAGAGAGAAAAAAGCACCATTTTCCCATGGTAAATAAGAATATTGCTTAGATGCTCGTTGTCTACTTGCCTTGTCATTTTGATATGGGGATTCTTCCGTATCATCGAGCAAGGGGTACCTCGTTGGCGGTTCTCTATGACACACATGTACTTACTATGACAAGAACTTACCGGTAACTAAACTTGAGTAGCATGAGGAGCGGCCCACATATTCAAGGGACATGAGATTTCCAACTTATACGTTGTCAAGCATATACTCCATGGTTTGTTCACTTTAACCTTAATCACTTCAAGATGCTTATGATAGGGGCAATGAGAGCTGAAAGCTAATAAGTACCATAATTTTTGGAAGCTCTTTATGAAACTTGAATCCCTGCTTCCTTCTATGAAGGATTTTCTTTTAATTTTATGTTGAGTCTCCATCTTCTATCTTTATGCACCTATTGAGAGAGCATAGTGGCCATTCTTAGTTTAATGTGCATTGTCCCAAGACTTGTTGATTGATGCATAACTTTGATATTGCTTATTCTTAAACTATTTGTATCTAGTCACCCTTACGAACTTTGAAGGTGTCCTATGCAATTATGTTTTGCTACTCCATGAGGGACAAGCTGAATGCCACTATGCGATGTTTTCTTTATGTGAAACAAACAAATGTCTTGCAAAGCATTGTTATTCATGAATCTTTCGTTTGTGCCTTTTCATGTTACAACATAATTGCTATGTCTTATTGTTAGAACTTTATCTTTCATTCTATGTTGAAGTACTTTGATCCCATCGTATCAATGTTTTACAAATACTTTGATCAAGTTTATGATGGTGCATGTCACCTCACAAAATATTCTTTCTTTTTATCACTTACCTACTCGAGGACGAGCATGAGTTAAGCTTGGGGATGTTTATACGTTGCTAACGTATCTATAATTTTTGATGTTCCATGCTTGGTTTAGTATCTACTTTCTTATGTTTTGTCTACATTTGGAGATACTTTTACGCATTTTCTAGAACTAACCTATTAACAAGATGCCACAGTGCCAGCTGCCTATTTTCTGCTATTTTTGGTTCCAAGAAAGTCAGAAAATGAATATTCTCGGAATTGGACGAGACAAAAGCCAAAGTCAATATTTCACCGAGGGGGACATGGAGCCAGAAGACGAGACGGAGAGGGGCAGGGGCTGGCTGAAGGGAATATGCCCGAGAGGCAATAATAAAGTGGTTATTATCTTATTCCATGTTTATGATAAATGTTTATTTTGCATGCTATAGTTGTATTAATTGGAAACATTAATACATGTGTGTTTAATAAACAAAATACAAAGTTCCTAGTAATGCCTCTCATATAAACTAGCTCGTTGATTAACAAGATGATCAAGGTTTCCTGATCATGGACATTGGATGTTGTTAATAACGAGGTCACAACATTGGTGGAATGATGTGATGAACATTCATCCGAAGTATAGCATTACGATCAAAGTCATTATGTTTATATTGCTATAACATCATACGAAGTAATCTTAGTGCTTAGACCATGAGATCATGTTAATTGCTAACATCGGAAGAGTATCTTGATAACATCAAACGTCACACCGTAACAGGGTGACTATATAGGTGGGTTTAGTGCTACAAAGGTGTTATGTTGAGGCTCATGGATCAAGAGTGGGATTTTTCCATCCCGATGATGGATAGATATACTCTGGTCCCTCTTGGCGATATCACATTAAGATAGCTTGCAAGCAGGTGATGTGATCACTAGAATGTTATATCACGGGAACGAGAAAAGAGTGCATGTCGGTAATGAGATCAAACTAGGTATTTGGATACCGATGATCGAATCTCAGACATGTAATATATCGCGAGACAAAGGGATTTAGTTACTAGCATTAAAGGTTCTCACGATCACAGAAGTCATCGTTGAATGTGTAGGAGTCAGTATGGATCTCTAGGTCCCGCTTCTGATTATTGATCTGAGAGGGATCTCGACCATGTCTGCATTATTCGCGAACCGTAGGGTGACACACTTAAGGGATACCGACACCATTTGGAGCAAACACGTTTCAGATAAATATTTAAGAAAGCACTGGAATTATTTCAATAGACACCGAAATTGTTTCGAGTGAAATTGCTGAAATTGGTTCTACATGTAATATTGAAATGTTGTAGGGGGTTTTATGTGAATGTTTGTTAATTAAAGTAATTAACAAAATTCTGAATAAAACTAATAAAGAGTTTTATTAAATGAGAGAGCATTAAATTTGGAGAAATTTAATGCATTTAAAGTGGAGACTTTAATGGAGAATGTGAAGAGGCAAATTTATGTGGAGGGAGTTACCACCACATGAATGGGGGAGGTGAAGGGTCACCTCTGTGGGGCGCTGGACATGGGAGGGGTACCCTCCCCTCCTCCTATAAAAGGACCCCCTCTCCTCACTTCTCACTGACACCTTCTCGTGAAGGATCTCTCTCCCCCTCTAGTATCATTCCCCCATGGTCTCGGATTAGCGAGATACATGTTCCCGGTGGCTTTATCTAGAAAGGAGTTGCTGCTTCCGCTGCTTTGCTAGAGCGAGGGACAGAGGTTGTCGGGGTACCATACGTGTGTGTGATCACGGATGCACCGCTGCTTTGTGGTGCTGGACTTGGTGGTGCTGTACTTGCTGGAGCTGGATCTGATGGACGTGCTGGAGCCGGACCTGCTAGACTTCATCACGATCTTGAGATTGGCAAGTGTACGACTACATCATCCACGAGTTCCAACTCATTAACAAAGCTTTGTTGTCTTCGAGGGTAAGTTCTCTATGGATGTATATCCACCCGTTGCTTGTATCTAGTAGATAGATCTTGGCGTATAGTTCCCATCGTAGGAAATTTTTGTTTTCTATGCTGCGAACCCCAACAATGGTATTAGAGCCTGATCTATGGGTAGGTGCTTTGCACGGGTAGTACACATGTTTATATGTGGGCGATGATGACCATGTTATTGCATCTTCTATGTATTTTCAATATTGGTGGCATAGTGGGATGAAGCGGCTCGGATCAACCTTACATGTCATCGCACATGAGACCGGTTCCACGACTGACATGCAACTAGTTTTGCATAAGTGGATGGCGGGTGTCTGTCTCTCCTACTATAGTCAATATCTGATTTACAACGAGTTGCTAATAACTGGGTTATCCTCGTTGTGGTTCCATGTTCGTAGGTAAGAACGGTTCTATCTCCGAAAGCCCTAAGCCACGTAAAACTTGCAATTGTTAAATTAGTGGCGTCTAGTTTAGATCGTTGCTGGGCTAGCGTCTTGATATGGTATTGTTGTAAGTAGATGTATGATAGATAATCTTACAACACACTCAACGTGTAAGTTCCATAGACCTTGGCCTTACACACAAAGGAATGATAGAGATCATACCACGATGCAAATGATAGAGATCAAATGCATGGACCATATCATCTCACTTTACACATTAGATGTTAGCATCTTATACTGCTAGTTTGGCACTTTCTGTAGCATTGTAAGATGATCCCTCATTTAGGTATCAAGATAAAAATGTGTTCTTCCTTAAGTATGCACCGTTTTGTGGATCGTGTTTCGAGACATCACGTGATGATCGGGTGTACTCGAATCTACGCTTTCATAAGAACGGGTGTAAGACAGTTTTACACACGCGAATACTAAGGTTCTTACTTCGCGAGCCTAGCATGTACATACATGGCCTCGGAACACAGACCGAAAGGTTAAGAATGAGTCATATAGTTGATATGATGCCCATATAGATGCTCGCCTTTGAAGCTACATCAAATCACGTGATGATCGGACTTGGTGTAGTGTATTTGGTTCATGTAATCACCAAAAAGGCACGAGGGATGTCGTTTTTGAGTGGGAGTTCATTTCTAATTTGGATTAGTCGAACTCAATTTGTCATAAACTAAATCGAAATGAATTTGCATAATTTGTTGTAGTCATTGGCGTCTGTTCACTACCTTATGCTTAATTTTAATTGAGATAATAGAACTATATAATTCTGGATATTTACTTTACAAACTGGTATCGTATGGTTTTGAATGTCAATTTAAAGTTTATAAGTCCTATTGCAAACTTTCAGAAAACTCTATTTACTCCATGAATTTTAATAAGTAGTATTAAATCAAGAGTAAGAATTCCAATGTTACTATCTAAAGTATCATGTTTGCCTCCATGATTATTGATATTCAAAAGTTGTTTTAATATCAAGATTATATTGGAGCTGAAAATTGTTTCAGAAACCATCATGTGTGAAAGATATTGTGATATCTGAAACAATGTTTTTGGTTGCATTATGATAGAGTATAATTTAGCAAAATACATGTTCTCATATTGTATGAGAATTTGTGAAGGATGGAGATGCTAAGCATCCAGATCTCCCAAAAAGGTTTTTGGGAACTAACATTATACTCGCGATTCTTCCTTATAGGCTATAGTAGCTTGATCATGAAAGTTGTCATGATAAGGATGAATAGAAGATGTAAGTAAAATGTTTACTACACTAATAGATTACTAAAGAATGGATTTTTGAAAGAATACCAAAACATTTGATGATGGTGATCCACTTCAAAGTGCAAGTCCAAAGGTATTAGTATTTGACTATATACGCTTTGTACTATGTGTCATGTGAATGACACCACTATTGATGTTGATAGATTATTTTAAAAGGAAAAGGAATTGCTGAAAGAGAATCTATAAAATATTTGGCAGAAAAGAAAAAGCTGGAAATGTCCAGCTTAGGTATATAGAAGATACACATGTTATGGTTGTATTCCTTGCTCGTTAAACAATATGGTTCTGAGGTATTGGATACCAGTATTGGATACCAAATTGGTTGGTATGAAATGTCATACAGGACAATGCAATTCATGAACTGCAATGGCCTAAGTAACTAGCAAGAGAATAAGTGATGATGATCATCGAAAACAAATAAAGTGTTATTATGGTTTTCGTTGACGTCAAACCTAATCTTCAAGATTTGTTTTAATAATTGTTATTTTGTTACGGTATTACGAGAACAATGGTTGTTCAAATAATTACCGTAATCCATAAAGGATGGATGAACTTTTACAAGACTGGTGGGAGAAATCACATCCATAAACACTATTGCTAAAATGTCGCAAGACAAATGATTGAAAGATCACTTATGAAGTGATATCGCTATTTAAATTATATTGGAAATAAAACATGAAGAAACTCCATGTTGATGGAGTTTTGGAGTCTTTGATTTTGATCAATTGACGCTTGTGAGACTTTCCTCGAGATAATTGAAACTCCGTCCATAGGCCAAAGAGGAACGGATGACTAACTTATTGGATATTATACATATTGATGTATATAGTCCATTATATGTAGCCATATGCGATGGATCTTTTGCTTTATATGCTTTCTCCAGAAATTTGAGTGAATATATCTATATATTTACTTAATAAGGAAGAAGTATGTAACATTTGAAAATTGTTCAAAGACTTTCAAGATGAAGTGGAAAATCATTGTAACAAGAAAATAAAGAGTTTATGATTCGATCATAAAGGAAGATATTTGAGTTACATGTTTAGCAAAAACACTTAAGATTTGAGGAATTGTTCCATGATTTGTGTTTCCCAATAAACCATAGGAGTATGGCATATTCGAGAGATGAAATCAAACCATGTTTGACATGGTAAGATCAAAGGTGTCATTTATAAAACTGCCATTATGTTTTAAGGATTGAAGCTTTAGAGACTACCGCTTTTACACTGAAAAGAGCACCATCGTGATCCATTGAAATGACACCATATAAGTTATGGTTTGGGAGAAAACCCGAATTGTCATTTCTTAAATTTTGGTATGCTATGCATAAGTAAAATGTTTACAACCAAAGTCGGATAAGCACGTCTTTGTAGGTTAACAAGATGCCACAGTGCCAGCTGCCTATTTTCTGCTATTTTTGGTTCCAAGAAAGTCAGAAAATGAATATTCTCGGAATTGGACGAGACAAAAGCCAAAGTCAATATTTCACCGAGGGGGACATGGAGCCAGAAGACGAGACGGAGAGGGGCAGGGGCTGGCTGAAGGGAATATGCCCGAGAGGCAATAATAAAGTGGTTATTATCTTATTCCATGTTTATGATAAATGTTTATTTTGCATGCTATAGTTGTATTAATTGGAAACATTAATACATGTGTGTTTAATAAACAAAATACAAAGTTCCTAGTAGTGCCTCTCATATAAACTAGCTCGTTGATTAACAAGATGATCAAGGTTTCCTGATCATGGACATTGGATGTTGTTAATAACGAGGTCACAACATTGGTGGAATGATGTGATGAACATTTATCCAAAGTATAGCATTACGATCAAAGTCATTATGTTTATATTGCTATAACATCATACGAAGTAATCTTATTCCTTAGACCATCAGATCATGTTAATTGCTAACACCGGAAGAGTATCTTGATAACATCAAACGTCACACCATAACAGGGTGACTATATAGGTGGGTTCAGTGCTACAAAGGTGTTATGTTGAGGCTCATGGATCAAGAGTGGGATTTGTCCATCCCGATGACGGATAGATATAATCTGGGCCCTCTCGATGATATCACATTAAGATAGCTTACAAGCAGGTGATCACTAGAATGTTATATCACGGGAACGAGAAAAGAGTGCATGTCGATAACGAGATCAAACCAGGTATTTGGATACCGATGATCGAATCTCGGACATGTAATATATCGCAAGACAAAGGGATTTAGTTACTAGCGTTAAAGGTTCTCACGATCACAGAAGTCATCGTTCAATGTGTTGGAGTCAGTATGGATCTCCAGGTCCCGCTTCTGATTATTGATCTGAGAGGGGTCTTGATCATGTCTGCATTATTCGCGAACCATAGGGTGACACACTTAAGGGATACCGACACCATTTGGAGCAAATATGTTTCAGATAAAGATTTAAGAAAGCGCTGGAATTATTTCAATAGACACCAAAACTGTTTCGGGCGAAATTGCAGAAATTGGTTCTACATGTAATATTGAAATGTTGCAGGGGGTTTTATGTGAATGTTTGTTAATTAAAGTAATTAAAAAAATTCTGAATAAAACTAATAAAAGAGTTTTATTAAATGAGAGAGCATTAAATTTGGAGAAATTTAATGCATTTAAAGTGGAGACTTTAATGGAGAATGTGAAGAGGCAAATTTATGTGTAGGGAGTTACCACCACATGAATGGGGGAGGTGAAGGGTCACCTCCATGGGGCACCGGCCATGGGAGGGGTACCCTCCCCTCCTCCTATAAAAGGCCCCCCTCTCCTCACTTCTCACTCACACCTCCTCATGAAGGATCTCTCTCCCCCTCTAGTATTATTCCCCCATGGTCTCGGATTAGCGAGATACATGTTCCCGGTGGCTTTATCTAGAAAGGAGTTGCTGCTTCCGCTGCTTTGCTGGAGCGAGGGACAGAGGTAGTCGGGGTATCGGACGTGTGTGCGATCACGGATGCACCGCAGCTTTGCGGTGCTAGACTTGGTGGTGCTAGACTTGCTGGAGCTGGATCTGATGGACGTGCTGGAGCCGGACCTGCTAGACTTCATCACAATCTTGAGATCGGCAAGTGTACGACTACATCATCCACGAGTACCAACTCGTTAACAAAGCTTTGTTGTCTTCGAGGGTAAGTTCTCTATGGATGTGTATCCACCTGTTGCTTGTATCTAGTAGATAGATCTTGGCGTATAGTTCCCATCGTAGGAAATTTTTGTTTTCTATGCTGCGAACCCCAACACTGGCCACACCACCTGGTGGCGCGGGACAGGCCAGGCTGCTCCAGGGGGTGGTGTGGGCCCCTCCGGCACCCCCTCGGCCTCCCCTCTTGCCTATTGAAAAGATCGTATGGGCACCTAGAGGGGGGGGGTAATAGGTGCTACTTCAAATTTTACTCTTTTTCAGATTAGGGTTTGACAAGAAAGGTAAATTCTCTAGATTATGCAACTAAGGTGAATTTACCTATATGACAAACAAGCACAGACTAAACAAGAACTAGATAAGTAAAGTGCGGTAAAGGATAGAAGTAACCAAAGTGGAGCACACAGAGACACAAGGATTTGTTTCCCGTAGTTCCTTCCTTTTGAGGGGAAGTACGTCTACGTTTGGAGAGGGGGTGGTTTCAACCCACCAACGCCACGAGAGGCCTCCCTTGTTCTCCGATGAACCTCACCCCAACGGGTTCGATTCACCTCTTCCACTATATGGCAACCTTCGAGGTGGAAGCCGGCACCTTTACAACGAGTTCGGGGCACACATCCACAACTTAATTGGAGGCTCCCAAATACAAGCAAGCTGTCAAACAATCAAAGACAAGCTTGTAAGAACCAAATGAAAACTAGGGTTTCCAATGAAACACTAGAGCATGGGGGCCCTCAAGTGAATGAGGGGGAATGAAGATCTCTCTTGGTGAAGCTGTAGATCAAGGCCTCCTCCTTCGATTCTCCAAAGATCAAAGACTTTGGATGGTTGGATGAAGAGATCTTGTTGATTTGGTGGCTCAAATGGACATGGTGTTCTTGAGGTGGACGAGCAGCTAGAACAAGGGGATAAGGTCCTCTATTTATAGCCCCTCGCATCTGTGAACCGTTTTCTGACCGTTGGAGAAGAAGCAGACCGGAGACTCTGGTCTACACCGGAGACTCCGGTCAACCTCCGAACCAGCCTACGGACCGACCGACAGAATGTCCCAGCCCACTTGGGAGCCAAGTGGACCGGAGACTCCGGTCCCTCTACACCGGAGACTCCGGCCAGGTGCATGGATCGGAGGCTCCGGACCACCCTTCTGGTTGTCACAGGCAGGAAACTAGAAGCCCACTCCAGAGACTCCTAGGGAAACTCCAGACCACACCAGAGACTCCGTTCATGATAGACCGGAGACTCCAGTCTGGAAATCCCAAGAAGCAAGTAATAGTGCAGGGAATGCTCCGCAAGTTATTGGTCATTTTCACTTTGTAAAATATCAACCTGTAGACAATAGCAAACTATAAAATAGGTCTACTAGTTGTTAACAAACACCAAAGTGATTTATGATAGTAAATGTCCTTTCAATCTCCCCCTTTTTGGTGTTCGATGACAACTAGTGATTTTTGCATGAAAAAAGTTTGCAGTGACTTATGACAGAGTATGGACATGCTCCCCCTGCCTATGTGCCCAAAGATAAACATGTAAAGCAGGTAAGGTAGGTAGAGTATGGATAAAACACATAGTTCTCACACGAGTTACAATAAAGTTGGAGCACCCACAGATTCACACACAAATAGCAAACAGTGTCCTGCAATAACATAGGGCAAATAGAGATGAAAAAGCAAATATGAATCAAGTAGCCCAAACCCATGCAAATCCCGATGACAATGTCTTCTCCCCCTTTGGCATCGAAACACCAAAAAAGGGAAAAGACCTAAGCTAGCGTCCCAACGGATCAGTAGTCCTCGTCGTCATCATCCTCATCCTCCCCATCCATATCCTGATCCTCCTCATCATCATCATAGTCCTCATCACCATCTAGAGCTGCAGGGCCTTTGTCGTGAGGGCGAGAAGAGGATGTACCTTGGTACCCAAATCCAGAAGTGACATCAGAAAAGGTCTTCCAATCCACCAAGTTGTCCTATTGGGCATTCCATGCCCCAAACGAAAGAGTGTGATTGGACTCGGTGGATGGCTGGGCGCCATGCTCGTCAGTGTACTCAGCCTCTCCTTCCTCATCATACTCTTCACCCTGAGCCTTGATTTCCTTGAGTAGTTTCTCGATGTGACGGTTGCTTTTGTAGGAATCATGTTGTTGCTTGCGGATGTCCACATTCATGCAACACAGGGTCCTTTCCCAGAATGAGGCCTTCTTGACCCTCTCATGGACATAGTCACGTGTCATGGGAGGAAGAGGTGCATTGGACGCATTCTTCCTCCGAGCCCTAGGAGGAGAGGGGGCCCTTTTGGTCTCTGAGATTTCCTCCTCCATATGTGTATGGGAGCGTCTAGGGGGAGCCCTCATTTCCCCATTCTGCTGCAGAGATACGAGAGTGTGCTCGGTAAGGTTGGGAGGCATAGCAAGCGGAGAACCATGTTGCTGAGTGTTGATGAGTCTCATGATCAGGCTCATCATAGCGAGGCTCCCCTCTCTTCATCTTGGCCTTAGTGCGAGGAGGACGATGAGAGCCAGAACCTGTGAAAAGCAGCAAGGGAGATAGCATGGAGGTGAGTATATATGTCCCACGAAGGCAGCACAGAACCCTTGAGACCTAGCAAGACGTGTCAGATTCAACACACATCGGAGTCTCCGGGGTCCACACCGGAGTCTCCGGCTCAGACCGAAGTCTCCGGTCCAAGAGACCAGAGTCTCCGGCCTACGGGCCGGAGTCTCCGGTCAGGCGACTCGGGGGAAGAACGGGGAGGCTCCACTGGTGTTGAATCCAATAGATCGGGCAGGGTAACAAGAGTAGAGTACACAAGTGCACGCAAACCAGGAATTCCCATCGCCAAAACAAGTACTATCCTCAAAAACAAAGTAAGGGAAGAACCCTAGGTGAGAAAAAGGAGGAGAGGTACCAGATCTGTCCATGGGATGGATTCCACAGGTGGGAATCACCCAATGGTGGAAAGGAGATGATTGGCCGGTGGCACGACGGATCCCGAGGGCTTCTTGACCTCCGGGGAGGAGATTTGGGAGAGGAGGCGATGGGGTAGTGAGGGGAGGACGGGGGTGGATGAATGAAACTACTGTTTCAGTTCACCCCGTCCTCCCTTAAAGTGGTCAGAAACCGTCTACACCAGAGACTCCGGTCCTCCTCGACCAACAAGCTCCAAGGTGAGTGTATGGGGACATATATTAGATAGAGTGGGTTTTCAGGATAGAGGAAGGGCTTGGGTTAAGATCTCATACTGTGAAAAGTCAAGAAAATCATAGAAATCTATTCAAACGCGTCAAGTAAATCTGAACTAAGACCCAACTCTTCAAATGAGAAGAGGGTGGTGGCCGAAGCCACCATGTAGGAGTTTGTGGCATGACACCGCGAAGAATTATCCTTGGGTTCATAGCCACTACTCAACAATGACGCTCACATATCACTAAATGATACTAAGAGAATTGAATTTCTTAATGTTGGCATTATGGGGGAGGGATAGTCCAATGAATTAGGACCACACTCCCCCTATCTCCATGCCTGCACCTACACCAAATATGGGTCAAAACATAGGTGAGTATGTAAGGCAATCAAGTCAAGCTCCTCGAATCCATGATATTTAGTTCATTCCTCAAATAACAAAACCTTTCTTCATCTAGTGGCTTCATGAAAATGTCGGCAAATTGGTCTTTGGTTGACACATATGACAGCTCAATATCACCTTGGGCAACATGATCTCTAATGAAGTGATGACGAATCTCAATATGCTTTGTTCTTGTATGGTCCACTAGGTTATATGCAATCTTGATAGCACTTTCATTGTCACATAGAAGAGGCACTTTGTCACAATGGACACCGTATTCCTTTAAAGTTTGCCTCATCCATAGCAAATGTGTACAGGCACTAGCAGCAGCCACATACTCGGCTTCGGCGGTGGAAAGAGATATATAATTTTGCTTCTTAGAAGACCAACATACCAAGGACCTCCCGAGGAATTGGCAAGCCCCGGAGGTTGATTTTTTATCATCCTTGTCACCATCCCAATCCTAATTCGTGTACCCACAAAGAGAGAAAGTTGAGCCCCTAGGATACCAAATACCATAGTTTGGGGTATGAACCAAATATTGAAAGATTCTCTTGACTGCCGTCAAATGGCTTTCTTTAGGAGCCGCTTGATATCTTGCACACACTCCTACACTCAACACAATATCAGGTCTAGATGCACAAAGGTAAAGCAAAGAGCCAATCATGGACCGGTATACCTTTTGGTCCACATCTTTACCATTTGGGTTTAGTTCAAGATGAGTTTTTGTTGCCATGGGAGTGGGAGCCCCATTGAGATCTTTCATGTTGAATCTTTTGAGCATATCTTGAGTATACTTGGCTTGGTTGAAGAATGTACCACCTCTCACTTGCTTGATCTCGAAACCAAGAAATACACTCAATTCTCCCATCATAGACATCCTGAATCTGTCAGTCATCAGCTTAGAGAATTCATCATTAAATGCTTTGTTAGATTAGCCAAAGATAATATCATCTACATAAATTTGGCATAGAAAAAGTTCCCCATTAACCCTCTTGGTAAAAAGAGTGGGATCGATTTTCCCAACCTCAAACCCACGATCTAACAACAACTCTCTAAGGTGCTCATACCACGTGCGTGGGGCTTGCTTGAGCCCATAGAGTGCCTTGTCGAGTTTGTAGACATGGTTTGGAAAGTTGGGATCCTCAAATCCTGGGAGTTGTTTCACATATACCAACTCATGCAATGGACCATTGAGAAATGCACTTTCTACATCCATTTGTTGTAGTTTAAATTTATGATGTGCCGCATAAGCAAGAAGGATATGGATGGACTCAAGGCGAGCCACGGGTGCATAAGTCTCTCCATAATCAATGCCTTCAATTTGAGAGAACCCTTGTGCAAGCAATCTTGCCTTGTTCCTTATCAAAATTCCATGCTCATCTTGCTTGTTCTTGAAAATCCACTTGGTGCCTATGACATTGCGGCAATCCTTTGGCTTTTCCACTAACTTCCATACTTTGTTTCTCTCAAAGTTGTTGAGCTCTTTGTGCATAGCATCCAACCAATCCGAATCTTCAAGAGCTTCCCATACTTTCTTTGGTTCCACCATGGAAATGTGTGCTTGGTGCTTACCAAAGTTCTTCAGTTGAGCTCGAGTAGATATCCCTCTTCTTAGATCTCCAACCACATTCTCAAGAGTGTGGTCTCTTAATTCCAATATTCTATCCATTCTAGCTTGGCGACGAGTTTCGAGCTTCTTGTTGTTTCTTGGTGGGATCACTTCATCATTTTGGTCCTCGTCTTGACCATTAACTTGACCTTGATCATCATTGGAAATATTCTCTTCTATAGGAGGAAAGGATTAACCTCGGTCTCGATCAATCCCACAACTGGCCAGGTATTCAGCTGTACTTATGGTAGTTTGTATAGATCTTGCTTGTGTAATGGCCTTAGCACCACTGGACATCCTGGCAAACGGAGACTCAAATACCTCTTGGCTGGAGGCATCTTCTTAATCAGTAGGTTGAGGGTCCACAACTTGTCTTTGGCATTGGTCGCTGTCCACCTCGACAGTAGCTTGTTGATGTTGTGAAGATGAGGGCTCCACTTGAGTAGAGCATAGTTCTTCTCGATCCACCATAAGGGGTTCCTCAACAGGGCGGATGAAACCCGCATCCATTCTTCCTATGGCATCCTGAGGCATTTCATCATCTACATCACAAACATCAACACGCCCCGCTTGGGGACCATCATATTCTTCAAACACCACACTACAAGATTCTATGACAATTCCTGAGAGCTTGTCATAGATTCTATAAGTGTGGGATTCGAGACCATAACCAACAAAAATACCCTCTAATGCTTTGGAATCAAACTTGGATAAACGAATGCCCTTAATGCGATAGAAGCACTTACAACCGAATACTCGGAAGTAAGAAACATTAGGCTTGTTACCGGTAAGGATCTCATATGGAGTCTTGATCAATTCTTTGCTAAGGTAGAGACGGTTTGATGCATGCCATGCGGTGGAGATAGCTTCAGCCCAAATATTGTATGGATATTTGAATTCCGCCAACATAGTCCTTGCCATGTCAATGAGAGTTCGGTTATTCCTCTCAGCTACACCATTTTGTTGAGGGGTATACGCAACGGAATATTGATGTTTTATTCCCTCATCACTAAGAAATCCATTTAATGTGTAGTTCTTGATCTTGGTACCATTGTCACTTCTTATTGTTAATACTGGGACATTGTGTTGACGTTGAGCCATGTTGATGAAGTCAATGAAGTTCTCTTGGGTCTCACTTTTTAACTTGAAGAAATATACCCAAGTGTATCTTGAGTAGTCATCAACAATCACCAAACAATATTTCTTCCCACCAAGACTTGCATGAGACGGAGGACCAAAGAGATCCACATGAAGAAGCTCCAAGATCCTCTTGGACTTGATGTAGTTCTTTGGCTTGTGGGGAGAATCATGCATCTTTCCTTCAACACATGCCCTGCAAACACGATCTTTGGCAAAGCAAACATTTTCTTTTAGTCCAACAATATGACCATCCTTGTGGAGGCTTTGCAAAGTTCTCATGTTGACATGGGCTAGACGGCGATGCCATAGCCAACCCACATCGGCCTTTCCGAATAGGCACATCGGACTTGTAGTGGTTTTCCCCGAGAAGTCCACCACATACAAGTCATCCTCGGCGTACCCAACGAAAGCAACCTTTAGAGTCTTGTTCCACAGGAGGATCACAATATCAACATCAATGAAGACAGCAAAGCCCATCTTTCCTAGAGCACGGACTGAAAGTAAATTATAGCCAAGGATCTCAACAAGCATGACGTCCACGAGAGTGATATCGTGTGCGACCACAACTTTGCCGAAACCCATTACCTTAGACTTTGACTTGTCGGCATATGTCACGAATATTTGATCAACATTAGGTCGCAACTCCTTGACACTAGACGCGCTTTCGGTCATATGGCTTGTGCAACCAGTATCAAGCACCCACTTTGACCCTCTGGAAGCATAGGTCTACAAAAGATCAAACTAGATTTTAGGTACCCATTTTTAAATGGGTCCTCTTTTGTTAGCAACAAGGGTCTTGGGAACCCAAATAGACCATGCAATATAACCATCAAATGAGCCAACATATTGTGCATACACATCACCATTATAATTACGCATAAGAACATAATGAGGGTTAACACTACCCGCAAAATCATCATGAGACATAGTTTTGTCACTTGTGGTTTTACTTCCCACAATGACCTTGTTCTTTTCTTGGGCAGGCTTGGCCTTCTTCTTCTTGTTGTTGTTCTTCTTCTTGGCTTTAGAGATAAAACTAATGCCCCTTTTTCACCATTTAACCTTTGCTTGCTCAAAAGATCATCAATAGACTTGTTTCCTTTTGTAAAGGAGGTCTTAGCTAGCTCCCCCTTCAACCTAGCATGTTCTTCAACTGTATTTGTACAACTAGAAGGAATGAACGTACTAGGTGAGGGAGTATTGATCAATTGAGTTTGAAGCTTTTCACAAGACTTTGTGAGAGACAAGAATTCACCTTCCAAGGCCTTGTGAGCCATGTCAAGTGACCTAAAGTCCTCAGCAAGTTTTTCATGAACAATATCAAACACAATCTTGTCATTTTTAGCCTTTTTATATTTAGCAATAGCATGATCACGTTCCTTGATGAGTTTATTAATAATGAGATCATTTGCATCATCAAGACCCTCTAGTTTAGTTTCAAGGGATAATCTAGTTTCTTGTTCTTCTTCTAGAGCATTACTTAGAGCTTCTACCTCAATCATGTGCTCTCTTCCTAATTGACATATCTCATCTAGAAGCTCTTGTGTGTGTGAAAGTTGATTTAGGAGGTCCACAACATGTTTCTTGTGTTCCCCTTGCAAGTTATTCATGAACACATCAAAAGAAACTAATTCCTTTTTGACCTCAAGAGATAACTCATCATCAAAATCATCATTGATTAAGGAAGTGGAGTGTGATGATGATAATACCTCCGTTCCTCTTGCCATAAGGCAAGTGACGTTCTTGTTGGAGATATTCTCATTTGGAGAGTCGAAGAGTGAGAATGAAGGAGTAGAGGTAGTGGAAAGAGCCGCCACACCACTTGGTGTATCCTCTTCTTCCTCTTCTTCTTCATCATCATCATCATCAGAGGAGTACTCTTCATTTTTGATCAAGACAATTTCTCCCGGCTTCTTGTTGGTTGGGTTTCTTTTGATGAAGGGTTTCTTGTAGGGAGCTTTGGAGGTCTTCTTCAACACAAGTTTACCCCCATGGTCTTCTCTTTTCTCATAGGGACAAGCTGCAATGAAGTGATAGCGGTCACCACAATTGAAACAAGTTCTCAACTTCTCCCATTGGGGTTGCTTCTTCGTTGCATTTCCATATTGGCCTTGGCAGGATCTTTCCAAAAGTTTCTTGCATAGAAGGCCATATATTCACCATGAGCAATCTTGACATCTTTAGGGTGGCTCATTGAAGGTCCCTCATCACTTCCTTCTTCTTCATCATACTCCACAACCTTGGCCTTCAAGGCAAGATTGACACCACTACTCATTCCAATGGCACGAGCACGGGCGTCTTTGGCATTCTTGACAGCAACCTTGAAGGCAGCCATCTCTTGCATTACTTCATTGGAGGTCATGAGATGGTAGTTGTGTCTTCCTTGGAGACTCTTCAAGTCAGTAGGCTCGAAAGGCATGAGAGCACTCACATACTTCCTTTTGATCCAAGCGTCATCAATGTGAGAGGCGCCAACATTCCTGAAAGTGGTGGCTATGGATTTGAGTCTTGATACATGTCTTAATGATCCTCACCATCCTTCATGAAGAAACCTTCGGCCTCATTGCTTAAGGCATCATATCTATTTCTCCTCATACTCTCATTGCCAACAAACAAGTCAATGAGAGCATCCCAAGCTTCCTTGACGGTGTTGTAGTACTCAATGTGGGGAAAATCCTTTGGCCCCACCCCAAGTTGGATCATGTGCAAGGCAGTCGCATTGAGTTGGCTATTGACCACTTCTCTTCTCGTCAAGTTGGTTGGATCCTCAATTTTGAGTCCTTCTTCAATAATATTCCACAAATCGATGCAAGAGCTGCGCACATGAGATTTCATTAACACTTGCCATTGAGGAAAAGTATGTGCAGCTAACTGAGGTGGGTCTCCTCTATTATTTATATGTGGATGAGGGATAGGAGGGTCGAGAGAGTACCATCCGGGAACCGTATGGAACTCTTCCTTCCCATCACCCTTTTTGGTGGTGGAGTTAGTGGAATTATGTTCATCCCCTACCACTTCCTCCAAAGGCTTTGCCGGAGCATTAGCCTTTGGGTTTGGTGGTGTATCCACTGGAGAGGGAGGAGGTGAGGTTTGCTTATCCTTAACAAGTTGCTCAACGAGTTGACGCAACTATAGAATTTCGTTGCCCAAGGTAGAGCTTAAGCTTGTTTCCAAATTCTTGAGATCTACCATGGTCACCGAATGGCTAGCCTCACTTTCTCCCTCCTCTGGGTTGCCCATAATCTCTTAGGCGGTTAAGCCCGAATAAAGAGCCGAGGCTCTGATACCAATTGAAAGGATCGTATGGGCACCTAGAGGGGGGGTGAATAGGTGCTACTTCAAATTTTACTCTTTTTTAGATTAGGGTTTGACAAGAAAGGTAAATTCTCTAGATTATGCAACTAAGGTGAATTTACCTATATGACAAACAAGCACAGACTAAACAAGAACTAGATAAGTAAAGTGCGGTAAAGGATAGAAGTAACCAAAGTGGAGCACACGGCGACACAAGGATTTGTTTCCCGTAGTTCCTTCCTTTTGAGGGGAAGTACGTCTACGTTTGGAGAGGGGGTTGGTTTCAAACCACCAACGCCACAAGAGGCCTCCCTTGTTTTCCGATGAACCTCACCCCAACGGGTTCGATTCAAGTCTTCCACTATACGGCAACCTTCGAGGTGGAAGCCGACACCTTTACAACGAGTTCGGGGCACACATCCACAACTTAATTGGAGGCTCCCAAATACAAGCAAGTTGTCAAACAATCAAAGACAAGCTTGTAAGAACCAAATCAAAACTAGGCTTTCCAATGAAACACTAGAGCATGGGGGCCCTCAAGTGAACGAGGGGGAAATGAAGATCTCTCTTGGTGAAGTTGTAGATCAAGGCCTCCTCCTTCGATTCTCCAAAGATCAAAGACTTTGGATGGTTGGATGAAAAGATCTTGTTGATTTGGTGGCTCAAATGGACATGGTGTTCTTGAGGTGGACAAGCAGCTAGAACAAGGGGATAAGGTCCTCTATTTATAGCCCCTCGCATTTGTGAACTGTTTTCTAACCGTTGGAGAAGAAGCAGACCGGAGACTCTGGTCTCCACACTGGAGACTCCGGTCTACACCGGAGACTCCGGTTAACCTCCGGACTAGCCTCCGGAACGACCGACAGAATGAACCAGCCCACTTGGGAGCCAAGTGGACCGGAGACTCCAGTCCCTCTACACCGGAGACTCCGGCCAGGTGCATGGACCGGAGACTCCGGACCAGCCTCCGGACCAACCTCTGGACCACCCTTCTGGCTGTCACAGGCAGGAAACTACAAGCCCACTTCGGAGACTCCTGGGGAAACTCCAGACCACACCGGAGACTCCGGTCATGATAGACCGGAGACTCCGGTCTGGAAATCCCAAGAAGCAAGTAATAGTGCAGGGAATGCTCCGCAAGTTATTGGTCCTTTTCACTTTGTAAAATATCAACCTGTAGACAATAGCAAACTGTAAAATAGGTCTACTTTGTTAACGAACACCAAAAGTGATTTATGACAGTAAATGTCCTTTCACCTATAATCCGGAAGCCTCCAGCCATGAAAAGTTCCGCAGCGCCGCCGCCACCGAAGGGGAGATTCGGGGGACAGAAAGTCTCTGTTCCGGCACCCTGCCGGGACGGGGAAGTGCCCCCGGAGCCATCTCCATTGATCTCCACCACCATCTCCATCACCGTTGCTGATTCCCATGATGATGAGGGAGTAGTTCTTCCTCGAGGCTAAGGGTTCTACCGGTAGCTATGTGTTCATCTCTCTCTATGCATGATCATATTGTGATCATGAGCTTTGTAATCAAGTAGATCTACCATGCTACTCAAGTGCTTTAATAGATCTCTGCTCTCCCCATGTGTGTGAAAGTGACAGTGTGCACACCATGGTGGCACTTAGTCTAGAAATTACAAATACTTGTTATGAGTTATATTTGGAGTTGGATGTCTCTATGAAATTGTGGTGTTTGTTGGAACCATCTAGTGCTTAAGGTGACAATGAGGGGTTATCTAGATGGGGAAAGCGAACTTTGAGGAGTGCTATTATAGCCCTACCATGGATTAGAGTGTCCAACCGGAGAGTAGTTCAGAGTAGTATCATGAAGAGAAGATATTTATATGAGAGTGTTCACTAGAGAAAGTATGATCCCTAGGCCTTGTTTCTAAGCATTGAAACACCGTTTGCAACTAGATCTATTACATGTATGCTTGCTTCCATCTTTATTTCAGATTGCCTTTAGTCTCTTCCTACCCGTCAAGCTCTTTTCTAGCACCGTTATTTTATATCCATACCACTTGTATTTCACTATCTCTTCACCGAACTAGTGCACCTATACACCTGACAAGTGTATTGGGTGTGTTGGGGACACAAGAGACTTCTTGTATCTTGATTGTAGGGTTGCTTGAGAGGGATACCTTTGACCACTTCCTCCCAGAGTTCGATAAACCTTGGGTGATCCACTTAAGGAAAACTTGTTGTTGTTCTACAAACCTCTGCACTTGGAGGCCCAACAACTGTCTACAAGAATAGAAGTGCGTAGACATCACTTGGCTGGCCAGAGTTTGAGGATGACCCGTGTTCGTCCGATCTAGCTTGATCCTGCGGCCGGGATCCTCGGATACCCCTTCAGCCCTGTGTTCCACTAACCATCGGGCCCGTCCCGGCCAGTTCAAACCATGGATCCCACCCCTCCCGCTCAGCCAGGTGGGTCCGTATGCCCCCTGTGTGGCGCAGTTCCCTTTGGAATCCAGCCCAGTTTCCCCTTTTGCATATAATAAATATTCCAGATCTGGTTAAATAGCTGTAAGGATTAATCCAAAATAAAAATGTAAAACATCATATTCTAGACAGATCCAAATCCCCACATGTTACTGTGTGTGTTTTACAACATGCAGATCATGTACCTGGGCCAACCTATAACCAGGTTTTTCTCAGAAATTAAATTACCAAGAAGTGTCTAAACAACTCAATAATCATTTCAAAGAGTTTTACAACTCCAAACAATGTGTTTCCAACTTTCTCTAGTAAGTATTGTAGGTACCTACCATTGGTCCTTTATCTCATGACTTATTGAGATGTGTTTTGCCTGTAACAAAAATAACAAAAACAATGCAGATATGACTTTAGAAAAGTCTCTAGGAATATCTACAACACCTATTAGGCTAATTCCAACTCTCTATGATGTAGTACTTCAAGATATATCAAAACCCAATATTTCATGATTTATTGAGTCTCTGTTGAATTTAATGAATTAAACACTTCTATATGTGGTTGTTTCACTAGATAAATCATATTTATAGTTATACAACTCCAAAAATAGTGATTCAAATTCCTAAAGAAAGGTATGTGTAATACCTATCCAATGCCTTTGGCCGAATACTGTTTGGACTTGTATACTAATTCTGGTTAAAAAGATAAATACTATGCAGAACTGACTTTGAGTTTTTCCCAAGGGCAGTCTGTTAAATAATTTGAAGTGATTCCAACTCTCACTGAACCAGTACATAAATTCCTATTTAACCATCCAAGGAAATAATTTTTGGACACACATAGCTTTTCTGCTGAATTATCTCCTAAAACTAGAGCTTTTATCACTAGAAAATGCATATTAAATCAAAGGAAAATGATAAAATAGTGAAACCACTTTTGTTGGTTTCATATTATCACTGCCTATATGATGGTAAAAAATTTATACAAAGGTATCCTACAGAACTTGGACCTTATATTTAAACCCCTTAATTAAGTAGTTTTGGCATCCAAATCATTAAAGAAAACTCACAAAGGCATTTCAAGTAATTCCACTTGCGTAGAATCCAACCACTCAAAACCTACTGAATTGTAAACTTGTACTGTTCATTGCTTGCTATATGTATTGATGTTTGTATGCCTGGTGTTGATTGTGGCATTTGTTTGTTTGCATGTGATCCATATCAGAGACCAGAAGAAGTTGGTTATTGTGGTTTTCTAAGGAGAAGTCCAGGGACATATATTGCCAGATTGCTGATCTCAGGCAAGCCACCTTCTTGTTCATAAGCCTTTTCCTACTGTTTTACTTCTGCATGTTTTATCTACTGTTTGTTAAAACTGCACTATTTTACTATATGTTGATGTATATATGGTAGTGGTTTGGCTCCTCCTAACTATTACAGTTTTGTACTATTAAGTACAACCCCCTTGATGACACCTACTGGCCCCTAGTAGAATAGATGGTGCATAACACCATAACCCTTTCGAGACCCTGTTTTAGCCGAAGCAAATCTATAGGATGGGAAGACCCCGAAATTTTTTACAAAGAGTTTTATGATAAAACCTTGGTGAGGTTTGACCTACCAAGAGAAGTTTGAGAAATAAAAAGGTTTTCATTTTACAAAAGATGCTGAAGGAAAGAGGAGGTAAAATGTTTACAAAAACGCACCTGGTTCTTTACAGCTTTAGCTATAACAACTTAATCCATGCAACCACATTACTCTGGAATGGGACATGGTTGGGCTTGATGTTTGTTTACTCTGGTATAAGCTGCCTACAACTACTACAGGGGATTTAAAAATCCTAGAGGGCGGGTCTTCTCCTGTAAAGGTCCATGTGAGACATCGACCTGGAGAAGGAACTAAGGGTCTATGGGCCTCCACGCGTTACTATGAGCCCCTCATTGAAAGCGCACACTTTGTGCAGTGCAAAAAGCACTCCGGTTGGCTTGTGAACTATATAGGGCATCCCGGTGTTGAGGGGAACAACTCTCATAGGGTAGGCACTTATATTGGAGTGGGCATTCGGAGAGTCTTGATCGGTTACTCGGCCCACGATCGGTGTAGATCAGGGTAGGGTACCCGGATGGTGTGGGTAAAGTGTACAACCTATGCATAGTGTAAATCTATTCGAATAGCCGTGTCCACGGTTATGGACAGGTTGGACAAACTACTGTAGAGTGGTGCTGGTTTTGTTTTCAAAAAGGATTTTGGAAAAGCAATGGCTTTGGAAATGTTTTGACCATGGGATGGTCGGAAAGGAAGGAAAGGAGTTTGGTCATGGGATGACCGGAAGGACGAAACAAATGGGTGACCCAATCCTAGTGATTTCTTAAAACTTTGCCAAAAGGTTTCCTAAATGTCTTACAAAGGTTTTCAACAAAGATGCGTAGATGCTATATCTACAAGAGAAACTATGTGAGAAAAGAACCTCTCTTGGAGCCCTCCTACTACCACAGCCATATTGCATATCCTCTTGTGATTATTATTCTATTTAGATGGTTTGCGAGTACATTCAAAGTACTCACTGGCATTGTCCCTGGCTATTAACTTGGTCAGATATCAAGAATAAGGTGATGTTGGCGACTATGCGAGCTAGGATGTTCTCCCAGTCAGCTGCATGTAGGTTAAGGCATGGTGGGCTCCATGCTTTATGAAGTTCCGCTGATGATGATCGATGTAGCCATAATGGAAAATAAGGTATGACAGGTATCCGCTTAAGTAATAGATGTTTACTTTGATACTTGTCAGTTATGTACCATGACTAACTGATCATGGGATCGTGGTGTATACATAACAGGGATTCTTGGAGGTTTAATCCGAGGGGCCCCACACTTATGAACATTTTTTGAGCAAATATATCCAAGTAAACTTGCTAAAATCATCGATAAAGCTTACATAATATGAGTGTTTTCCAACAGAGACGGGAGCTGGACCCCATAGATCATAAAATACTTGTTCCAAAGGAACAATATAGACACACTAGTGGATATGTGATAAGGTAACTGATGGCTATTTGCCTGCTGACATGGATCACAAATATATGGTTGTATGTCTGGTGTATATGAGAGTTTATTTTGCCTAAGAACTTGCTGAACAATAAAAGACGATGGATGGCCTAGACGATGATTCCATGTGGAGGAGGTGAGCTTGATGGTGACAAGGGCGTGCTTGGAGGAACTCGTGGAGACTGGAACAAGGGGATATAGGCCACCATGACATGGACCTCTAAACATGATTTCCTGCGTTGCCTGGTCCTTGATCAAGAAAAAGAATGGGTGAATTTCAATGAAGGCATTATTGTCTAAAGCAAGTTTATGAGCGGAAAGCAAGTTCATGGAAGCACTAGGAACATGCAAAATATCACAAAGTTGGATAGAACTATTTGGGGTGTGCAAAACAGAATGACCAATATGAGCAATGTCCATACCTTGTCCACTAGGATTGTGAACTTGATCACGCCCTTGATAATTTTCATGAGCTTGTAGGTTCAGGAGCTAACCTGTGACATGAGTAGAGGCACCTGAATCCATGTACTACTTTGTATCTACACCGTATGCACCTTTCTTGTGGTTGTTGGTCGTGTCATCATCATCATCACCATAGCGCCACCAACACTCATTTGCAGAGTGGCTCTCCTTTTTATAGATTTGGGAATACACACCTTCTTGCCAGGGCGTAGTGACACGATCTCCTTTCTTGCCACGACCCCCTTTGGGGCATCGTCCTGGATCCTGCCGAGGATGGGGACCTCCACGAGCGGGAGGTTAGGGAGATCGGGTTGGGTTTGTGGTTGTGGTGGTGAAGGGCGTGGCGACGCATAGAGATGCGGTGCATAGGATTAAGGTGGGTATGGGTTTGGGATGTATGGTGGTGGGTGATAAGGTGTAGGAGGTGGCATGTAGGGTGGGGTGTATGGCGGTGGTGTAGGGTAGGAAGGTGGAGTATATGGTGGTGACGTGGTGTAGGGAGGTGGAGGATATGGGGATGGCAGGTTGTAAGTTAGAGTTGGAGACGGAAGTAAACGAGGTGTTGATGGTCCGACATGGCTGCTCCCATAGGAGAAGGAAGGACAGTGTGTGGCAGCATTGATGGAGGACAAAAACGTCCTAGTAGTTTGACTCGTGGACATGAGCATGTCCTCGCTGTACTCATATGACAACAATTGTGAGAACATATCATGAAGGGATGTAGATGGATTTGCATTAATACCACCAACAAGGGGATTGTAGGTACCATCAATACCATTGAGTATGTAATCTTTGACCTCATGGTTGTCAACTTTCTTCCTAGCGGCGGCGAGCTCGGAGGCAAAACCCTTCATGTTGGTGAGGTACTGACTGGCCGTCATGTCAGGTTTCTTGGTGTTGGTGAGAGCACCACGTAGGGTGGAAACCCTAGCCTTTGATTGCGTGGAGTAGAGACGATGTAGAGCAGCCCAAACATCTACAACGTGATCGAGGCCAAACACTTCAACGAGAACATCCTCGGACAGAGAATTCATAAGATATCCAACAACTTATTGATGCTTTTGAACCCAAGCATCATAGGCAGGATTAGGGACAGTGCTCCGCTTCTTGTTTTCATCTTCCACCTCAAGAAAAGGAGCCGGCGTGACGTACACGCGATCTAGGAGCCCCATAACACGAGCTCCATGAAGGGTAGGCAGCACTTGGGCTTGCCAATGAAGAAAGTTGTCCCGAGTGAGTTTCAAAGCCGGGGGCGCACCAATGGTGGCCGGCGATGGTGTGGAGGATGTCGACATCAGATGGATCTTGGAAGGGTGTAAGGGAAGGGTATGGAAAAAATAGGTAGGGGAATAGGTAGAGAACGAGATGGGATCCTTTTTGTGTAGAGGAGAGGGGAGATCGTCGGAGGAGGGAGGAGATCGTCGGAGGATAAGGGTGTCGCGGCGGCGGTTGGGAACCGGCGGCGGCAACTCTATCGTGGAAGAGAAAAGGCTCGTGATACTATATTGGATTTGGTGAATGATCGTGTGTCCTCCTGGACCGACCGGTTACGTGTTTATATGTGGTAGAGAAAAGCCCTCTATGTGGGATACAAAGGGTACGTATACAATCGGAGTTCTACTCCGTATTGTATACGTAGGATATGTTTATTACAACTCTAACACTATTGACATGATGTTGTACTAGTGTGGTTATTCCACTTCTTCAATGGAACACGTGTACTGGCTGCCGCCTAGAAACGCACTTGCATATGGGATGAAACTGAATATATTGGAGTTGCGTGCTAAGGAGATGGATGCTTCTTATTTGGTACTGAAAAATCTGGTGCTATATGTGGATCATGCCAATTTTCTGAAGACACAAGAGATGTCTGATGATGTTACAGTTGCAGGTACTCCTCTTCCTAGTGTCATGTGCCCTGTCAGTCCACTAGAAGTGAAGAAGGAGAGGATTCCTAACAGAGAAGATGATGCATTGGCTGGTTTTGGGTCATATATAGATTTGTTTGATAGTGATTATGATATGGAAGAGGAGGATGGTATAGATGATGGTGGTTTTTTCTAGAATGCAGTTGATGATGAAGTGGAGGATGTGTTGATTCAGAACAATTTGAAGGAAAAGATTTGGGTAGATGCAGCTGATGAAGAAGATGTTGAGCTGCATCTACCTGTGGATGAAGATTAGTATAAAATCACGTTCCACACTAAATATTTCAATGCAGAAACTAATATGGAAAACCCCATTTCAAGCTCAGTATGGTATTCAGTATCATGGGAGAGGTAAGGAAAGCACTATCTCAATACATTGTGAAGGAAGGAGTGCATATGGGTAAAAAGATGAACGATGCAGAAAAGGTTGGAAGTTGTTTGTGTATGAATGTGTGCACAAGGAGTTTGTCCATGGAAACTTTTTGTGTCTAAGGACAACAGGATAGAGAACAAGTTTTGTGTTGAAATAATTTGTGGGTATACATGACATTGAGAGACTATGGTGTTGGGTTCACATCATAGAAAACAAAAAATTCCTACGATGAGAACTATACGCCAAGATCTATCTACTAGATATAGAGCAATGGGTGGACATACATCCATGGAGACCTTACCCTCGAAGACAACGAGTTTTGTTAACGAGTAGGAACTCGTGGTTGATGTAGTCGTACGCTTGCCGAGCTCAAGATCGTGTGGAAGTCCGAGCGTCGCAAATCAGCAGCGCATCCGTCCTCGCACACACGTTCAAGCTACCAGACAACCTCCACCTCCTCGCTCCAGCAAATCAGCGGAAGCAACAACTCCTTCCAGACGCAAGGCCACCGGGAACAAGTATCTCGCTAATCCGAGACCATGGGGGAATATCTAGAGGGGGAGAGAGATCCTTCACGAGGAGGTGTGCTTTGTGAGGGAGGAGAGGGGGGACTTTTATAGGAGAGGGGGGCTCCTCCCCTCCCATGGCCGGCAGCCAAGCGGGGTGCCCCCACCTCTTCCTCATTCATGTGGTGAAGCTCCACTCACATAAATTTTGACTCCACCCAAAATTCCACTCACATGCATTAAATTTCCACCAAATTTAATGCAACTCTGAATTAATAAAACTCTTTTATTTATTTTATTCAGAATTTTGTTAATTACTTTAATTAACAAACATTCACATAAAACCCCTTGCAACATTTCAATATCACATGCAGAACCACTTTCTGCAATTTCGCCTGAAACAATTCCGGTTTCTATTGAAACAATTCCTGTTCTATCGAAACATTTCCTGCGCTTTGCAAACCTTTTGTCTGAAACATTTGTGATCCTAAATGGTATCCGACAACCCTTAAGTGTGTCACCCTACGGTTCGCGAATAATGCAGACATGATTGAGACTCCTCTCAAATAGTAATCAAAAGCGGGACCTGGAGATCCATACTGACTCCTGCACATTCAACGATGACTTCTGTGATCGTGAGAACCTTTAACGCTAGTAACTTAATCCCTTTGTCTCATGATATAATACATGTACGAGATTCGATCATCGGTATCTAAATACCTAGTTTGATCTCGTTATCGACATGCACTCTTTTCTCGTTCCTATGATATAACATTATAGTGATCACATCACTTGCTTGCAAGCTATCTTAATGTGATATCACCGAGAGGGCCCATAGTATATCTATCCGTCATCGGGATTGACAAATTCCACTCTTGATCTATGAGCCTCAACATAACACCTTCGTAGCACTGAACCCACCTTTATAGTCACCCTGTTACGGTGTGACGTTTGATGTTATCAAGATACTCTTCCGGTGTTAGCAATTAACATGATCTCATGGTCTAAGGATAAATATTACTTCGTATGATGTTATAGCAATATAAACATAATTACTTGATCGTAATGCTATGCTTCGGATGAATGTTCATCACATCATTTCACAAATGCTTTGACCTTGTTATTAACAACATCTAATGTCCATGATCAGGAAACCATGATCATCTTGTTAATCAACAAGCTAGTCTATAAGAGAGGCATAACTAGGAACCCTTTTTGTTTATTAAACACACATGTATTGACGTTTCCTATCACTCTAGTTATAGCATGCAAAATAAACATCTATCATATACAAGGAATACATAATAACAACTTTATTATTGCCTCTCAGGGCATATTTCCGTTAGTCTCCCACTTGCACTAGAGACAATAATCTAGTTTACATAGTGATAAATCTAACACCCATGGAGTTCTGGTGTTGATCATGTTTTTCCCTAAGGATAACTTTAGTCAACGGATCAGCTACATTCAGGTCCATGTGTACTTTACAAATCTTTATATCTCCATCCTTAACATGCTTGCGGATGGAGTGAAACCGGCGTTTAATATGCTTGGAATTCTTGTGAGACCTTGGTTCCTTTGCGTTGGCTATGGCTCCATTGTTGTCACAATAGATCACCATTGGGTCCAATGCACTAGGAACCACACCTAGTTCCGTTATGAACTCCTTCATCCAAACTGCTTCCTGCGCCGCTTCTAAAGCAGCAATACATTCCGCCTCCGTCGTTGATCCAGCCACCACAGGTTGTTTGGAACTCCTCCAACTAACTGCTTCTCTGTTCAAGAGAAATACGTAATCGGATTGAGATTTCGAGTCATCCGGATTGGTGTCAAAGCTAGCATCGACATAACACTTAGCGACTAGCTCTTCTTCACCTCCGTATACAAGAAACATATTCCTAGTTCTTCTCAAGTACTTAAGGATATTATTGACCGCTATCCAATGTTCCGAACCTGAATCAGACTAGTACCTACTAGTCAGACTAATAGCATGTGCCACATCCGGTCTTGTACATAGCATGGCATACATTATAGAGCCTATGGCTGAGGCATAGGGGATCTTATCCATTATCTCTCTTTCTTCCGCCGTAGCTGGACTTTGAGTCTTACTCAATGTCTTGCCTTGCAACATAGGTAAGAACCCCTTCTTACTTCCATCCATATTAAACTTCTTTAATATCTTATCAAGGTATGTACTCTGTGATAGCCGAATTAGGCGCCTTGATCTATCTCTATAGATTTTAATGCCTAATATATATGAAGCTTCACCCAGGTCTTTCATCGAAAATTTGCTGTTTAGATAACTTTTAACACTATTTAAAAGATCTATATCATTTCCAATCAATAATATGTCATCCACATATAATATCAGAAATGCCACATTGCTCCCACTCACTTTCTTGTAAATACAAGCCTCTCCATAAGTTTGGACAAATCCAAACTCTTTGATCACCTCATCAAAGCGGAGATTCCAACTCCGGGATGCTTGCTTCAGTCCATAGATGGATCGCTAAAGTTTGCATACCTTATCAGCATCCTTAGGATCGACAAAACCCTTAGGTTGTATCATATACAACTCTTCTTCAATATTACCATTGAGGAACACAGTTTTGACATCCATCTACCATATTTCATAATCGAAATATGCAACAATTGCTAACATAATCCTAACCAACTTTAGCATCGCTACGGGAGATAATGTCTCATCGTAGTCAACTCCTTGAATTTGTCAAAACCCCTTTGTGACAAGTCGAGCTTTATAGATGGTCACATTACCATCAGCATCCGTTTTTCTTTTGAAAATCCATTTATTCTCAACGGCCTTTCGATCGTGAGGTAAGTCCACCAAGGTCCAAACCTGGTTTTTGTACATGGATTCCATCTCGGATTTCATGGCTTCTAGCCATTTGTTGGAATCCAGGCTCATCATCGCTTCTTCATACGTCGCAGGGTCATCTATTTCATTAATCATGAAATTCATAAAAGGATTGCCGTACAGTTTAGGAGTTGCACGTGTCCTGCTTGACCTGTGAGGTTCAGTAGTGTCCTCTTTCGCAGTTTCATGATCATTATCATTAGCTCTCTCTTCATTAGGTGAAGTCAACTCCGAAACAACTTCTGGTGATGCGCTACTTGCCATTTCATGAAGAGAAGGTTCAGTAACCTCTTCGAGTTCTACCTTCCGACTACTCACACCTTTCGCGAGAAACTCCTTCTCAAGAAAGGATCCATTCTTGGCAACAAAAACCTTCCCCTCGGATCTGTGATAGAAGGTATACCCAATCGTTTCCGTAGGGTATCCTATGAAGACGCATTTTTCCTCTTTGGGTTCGACTTTATCTAGCTGAAGTTTTTTCACATAAACATCGCATCCCCAAACTTTATGAAATTACAGCTTAGGCTTGTTTCCAAACCATAATTCATACGGTGTCGTTTCAACGGTTTTAGATGGTGCCCGGTTTAAAGTGAATGCAACGGTTTCTAGTGCATAGCCCCAAAATGACAGTGGCAAGTTAGTCAGAGACATCATAGATCGAACCATATCCAATAAAGTACGATTATGATGTTCCGACACACCATTACATTGTGGTGTTCCGGCAGGCGTGAGTTGTGAAACTATTCCACAATCTTTCATATGTGTGTTAAACTTGTAACTAAGATACTCTCCTCCACGGTCAGACCGCAGAAATTTGATCTTCTGTTACGATGATTTTCCACTTCATTCTGAAATTCCTTGAACTTTTCAAAAGTTTCAGACTTGTGTTTCATCAAATAGATATACCTGTATCTACTCAAATCATCTGTGAAAGTAACAAAATAACGATATCCACCTCGCGCCGACACACTCATTGGTCCACATACATCAGTATGTTTGATTTCCAATAAATTTGTCGCCTGTTCCATTGAACCGGAAAACGGCGTTCTAGTCATCTTGCCCATAAGGCACGGCTCACATGTATCAAATGATTCAAAATCAAGTGATTCCAAAAGTCCATCAGAATGGAGTTTCTTCATGCGTTTAACGCCAATATGACCTAGATGGCACTACCACATATATGCAGATATATCATCATCAAGTTTAATCTTTTTAGCATCAACATTATGAATATGCGTAATACTACTATCGAGATCCAACAAAAATAAACCATTCAACACAGGTGCATGACCATAAAAGATATTATCCATATAAATCGAATAACCATTGTTTTCAGACTTAAACGAATAACCACTTTGCATCAAACATGATCCGGATACAATGTTCATGCTCAGTGCAGGCACCAAATAACAATTATTCAGATTTATAACTAATCCCGATGGCATATGGAGAGGCAGCATTCCGACGGCGATCACATCAACTTTTGATCCATTGCCGACCCGCATCGTGACCTCATCCCTTGCTAGCTGTCGCTTGTTCCGCAGCCCCTGAATCGAGTTACATATATTAGCAACCGATCCCATATCAAATACCCACGTGCTACTGCGAGTACTAGTCAAGTACACATCAATAACATGTATATCACATATACCTTTGTTTGCCTTGCCGGCCATCTTATCCGCCAAATACTTGGGGCAGTTGCGCTTCCAATGGCCAGTCCCCTTGCAATAGTAGCACTCGGTATCAGACTTAGGGCCAGCTCGGGATTTCTTTTCAGGTGCGGCAACAGATTTTCCGCCCTTCTTTCCCTTCTGCTTGCCTTTCTTGTCCTTCTTGAAACCGGTGGTCTTATTGATCATCAACACTTGATGTTCTTTCCTAATCTCCACTTCTGCAGTCTTAAGCATTGATAGAAGCTTAGGAAGAGACTTCTTCATGCCCTGCATGTTATAGTTCATCACGAAGCTCTTGTAGCTTGGTAGCAGAGATTGGAGAACACGATGTATGCCTAAGTCAATGGGAATCATTATTCCCAAGGACACAAGCTTATCGGCATACCCAGACATTTTGAGTACGTGCTCACTAACGGAGCTGTTCTCCTCCATCATGCAGCTAAAGAACTTTTCAGAAGCATTATAACTCTGTACGGCAGCATGGGTATCGAAAATCATTTTCAATTCTCCCATGGTATCAAAGGCATTGCCATTTTCAATACGCTTTCGAAGTTCTGGCTCTAGCCCATACAGTATGCCACAATGAACTAAGTTGTGGTCCTCCTGACGAGTTATATAGACATTTTTTCCTCGTCAGGGGCATCAGGAGCTAGTGGGGGGCCTAGCGGCGCCTCTAACACATATTGTTTTTGTGCAGCAGTGAGGAGAATCCTCAAATTCATAGCCCAGTTGGTGAAGTTGCTACCATTCGTAGCAAGTTTCTCTTTCTCCATGAACACATTGAAATTAAAAGCAGGTGGTGCCATCTACAACAGAATTTGTAAAGTTTATTTAGACTAAGTTTATGATAGATTGAGTTCAACTAATCCAAATTACTAATGAACTCCCACTCAAAAACGACACCCCTCGTGTCTTTTTGGTGATTACATGAACCAAATCCACTACACCAAGTCCGATCATCACGTGAGTCGGTGTAGCTTCAAAGGCGAGCATCTATATGGGCATCATATCAACTATATAACTCATTCTTAACCTTTCGGTCTGTGTTCTGAGGCCATGTCTGTACATGCTAGGCTCGCCAAGTAAGAACCTTAGTACTCGCGTGTGTAAAACTGTCTTACACCCGTTGTATGAAAGCATAGAGTCGAGTACACCCAATCATCACGTGATGTCTCGAAACACGATCCATAGAACGGTGCATACTTAAGGAAGAACACATTTTTATCTTGATATCTAAATGAGGGATCATCTTACAATGCTACCAAAAGCGTCAAACTAGCAGTATAAGATGCTAACATCTAATGTGTAAAGTGAGATGATATGGTTCATGCATTTGATCTCTATCATTTGCATTGTGGTATGATCTCTATCATTCCTTTGTGTGTAAGGCCAAGGTCTATGGAACTTACACGTTGAGTGTGTTGTCAGAGTATCTATCATACATCTACTTACAACAATACCATATCAAGACACTAGCCCAGCAACGATCTAAACTAGACGCCTCTAATTTATCAATTGGAAGTTTTACGTGGCTTAGGGCTTTCGGAGATAGAACCAGTCTTACCTACGAATATGAACCACAACGAGGATAATCAAGTTATTAGAAACTCGTTGTAAATCAGATATTGACTATAGTAGGAGAGACAGACACCTGCCAGCCACTTATGCAAAACTAGTTGCATGTCAGTCGTGGAACCGGTCTCATGTATGATAGCATGTAAGGTTGGTCCGGGCTGCTTCATCCCACTATGCCACCAATATCCAAAATACATAGAAGATGCAATAACATGATCATCATCGCCCACATATAAACATATGTGTACTACCCGTGCGAAGCACCTACGCATAGATCAGGCTCTGATACCATTGTTGGGTTCGCGGCATAGAAAACAAAAAAATTCCTACGATGAGAACTATACGCCAAGATCTATCTACTAGATACAGAGCAACGGGTGGACATACATCCATGGAGAACTTACCCTCGAAGACAACGAGTTTTTTTAACGAGTAGGAACTCGTGGTTGATGTAGTAGTACGCTTGCCGATCTCAAGATCGTGTGGAAGTCCGAGCGCCGCAAATCAGCAGCGCATCCGTCCTCGCACACACGTTCAAGCTAACGGACAACCTCCACCTCCTCGCTCCAGCGAATCAGCGGAAGCAGCAACTCCTTCCAGAGGCAAGGCCACCAGGAACATGTATCTCGCTAATCCAAGACCATGGGGGAATATCTAGAGGGAGAGAGAGATCCTTCAGGAGGAGGCGTGCTTTGTGAGGGAGGAGAGGGGAGCCTTTTATAGGAGAGGGGGGCTCCTCCCCTCCCATGGCCGGCGGCCAAGGGGGGTGCCCCCACCTCTTCCTCATTCATGTGGTGAAGCTCCACTCACATAAATTTTGACTCCACCCAAAATTCCACTCACATGCATTAAATTTCCACCAAATTTAATGCAACTCTCAATTAATAAAACTCTTTTATTTATTTTATTCAGAATTTTGTTAATTACTTTAATTAACAAACATTCACATAAAACCCCTTGCAACATTTCAATATCACATGCAGGACCACTTTCTGCAATTTCACCTGAAACAATTCTGGTTTCTATCGAAACAATTCCTGTTTCTATCGAAACATTTCCTGCAATTTGCAAACCTTTTGTCTGAAACATTTGTGCTCCTAAATGGTGTCCGTCAACCCTTAAGTGTGTCACCCTATAGTTAGAGAATAATGCAGACATGATTGAGACTCCTCTCAGATCAATAATCAGAAGCGGGACTTGGAGATCCATACTGACTCCTCCACATTCAACGATGACTTCTGTGATCGTGAGAACTTTTAACGCTAGTAACTTAATCCCTTCGTCTCATGATATAATACATGTCCGAGATTCGATCATCGGTATCCAAATACCTAGTTTGATCTCGTTACCGACATGCACTCTTTTCTCGTTCCCGTGATATAACATTCTAGTGATCACATCACTTGCTTGCAAGCTATCTTAATGTGATATCACCGAGAGGGCCCAGAGTATATCTATCTGTCATCGGTATTGACAAATTCCACTCTTGATCCATAAGCCTCAACATAACACCTTCGTAGCACTGAACCCACCTTTATAGTCACCCTATTACGGTGTGACATTTGATGTTATCAAGATACTCTTCCGGTGTTAGCAATTAACATGATCTCATGGTCTGAGGATAAAGATTACTTCGTATGATGTTATAGAAATATAAACATAATGACTTGATCGTAATGCTATACTTCGGATGAATGTTGATCACATCATTTCACAAATGTTGTGACCTTGTTATTAACAACATCCAATGTCCATGATCAGGAAACCTTGATCATCTTGTTAATCAACAAGCTAGTCTATAAGAGAGGCATAACTAGGAACCCTTTTTGTTTATTAAACACATATGTATTGACGTTTCCTATCAATACAATTATAGCATGCAAAATAAACATCTATCATATACAAGGAATACATAATAACAACTTTATTATTGCCTCTCAGGGCATATTTCCTTCATATGGGATGTGTTGACATATGGATATTTGGCTAGCAGATTCATAGAAAAATCCAGGGACAATGAAAATGTGTCACTGAAAACAGTTGGAAAAACTGTTCAAAAGGACCCGAACATATTACCAAATAGGTACAAATTGGCAAGAGCAAAATACAAGGCACTTGATGTAATTCATGGAGATGAGAAGCATCGGTACAATCTGCTGTTGGATATGGAGAGGAAATTAGATACATAAATCCTGGAAGCACCTTCCTTTGAGGACAGTAGGGAATCTAGGAGTATTCAGTATAGTGTACATGACTTTGTCAAGCTGCAAAAGGGGCTTTCTCAAGAGCTGTAGACCTATAATTTGTCTTGATTGTACACATATCAAGCCCAAATATGGAGGACAGCTTCTCACATCTGTTAGCATTGATGGAAATGATTGCATATTTCTAGTGGCAATTGCAGTTGTCAAAGTGGAGTATTACTCTAGCTATAAATGGTTTCTCACACTATGAGGCCGGGAGGAAAATAGCTAAGATTTTTGATGAAAATGGTGACATTGATGACCCAGAAATATTGTAGCATATTGTCACTAAAAAATTAATGCTTGGACATGATCCTACACAGCTCCCTTGCACCATGGTGTACAATTTGTCAAATGAGGTTTGTTAAACACTAGTTGTTTATTTGATTTGTCACACATTATTTGAGCATTTATTGATTTGTTTGTATGAACACTGGAACAATATGTACCAACAAGGCGAATTAGGAGATCTGAGGCACTACTAGAGGAATCTTCCTTTGTGGCTGAGCACAAAGCTTAGATACAATTTATGTTAAGACAAGCACTACACTAAGTGCTTGGAATTCTACAGCAAGAGAAAGAGGAAGATCTGCTAGTGGAACAACAAGAGGGAAATCTGCTAGTGGAATAGCAATAGGAAGATACGCAACTAAAAGAGAAAGAGGAAGAAGAAGTGGAAAGATTAGGAAGATGAGGGGAGCAAAGTGACTACTATTTGGTGATGATGGACAACCTACCTCACATCCACAAGAAGAGTATCAAACTATGGAGATCAACACCACACAAGGTGCACCTGGCGAGAACTCTGACTAGAAGAGTATCCGTCTGCACTGATTTAGTAGCATGTTCACTTCAAAACATTGTTATGTTCTAACTTGTTGCTTTTGGTATGTGTAACACCCTGGACTCTCCCTGCTCAGGTTGTCACTCCTGGTAGCTTAATAGGATATCTAGACTGGCCCCACAAACCAACACTAGTCTTTTATGTGCACTTTTTCCTCACTCATGCGCACCTGGTACCCACTTCTCGGTTGGTCACCCATCCTCAAATTGCTGCAGGCCAAGCACGCCCAACCTAGAGGTTCTTTTTGGATGAGCTTCCGGAAAAGAAGTTGCAACTTGTTGATATGGGTATCATATCAATCCCATTAAGCCATGCACTAGGGTCTCACATACACCCACCCTTAGAAGATCGATGCCCTCGTCGATCGGTCACAATCCAGGAACATCCCCTTTTGGCACACGTCTGTGCATCCAGTGACGGCATATTGATGCATGTAAAATGCATACATGAACTTTGCAGTTTGTTAACATGTTTACCCACATATTTGCATCATATATAATGTTAGATCCTTGTTTTACATTGATTTCGGGGATTTTCTATACAATCCCCTCTCTTTTGGTTCTAACTTTTCTGGCAGAAAAACTTTCTGTTAGTGTTTTTGACTTTCTAGGAGCTACAAACACAAAACGGAGCTAGGTCAATAGAAGCTGTTAGATAATTTCCATACGAATCCAACGAGCTAAAGTAGAGCCCAAGGGGCTCAACAAGCTGAAAATGGGAGTCCATTTACTAGAGGGCGCGCCACCTGTACTTTCTCAGCCATCAAAACTCCGATGATGTCGATTCCACCGCCATTCGCTTCGTTTTGACCTAAAACCATCTATATATATCCCATGGCGGCCTTTCTCGAGAGGGATGGAGATCGAAAACCAAGTAACCGAGAGCCAGCAGGCCGCCGTCCGGAGGAAGATTGGAGGCGGAACCCCTCCCGGAATCGCCTCCGGCCGCGTCTCCTCCTTCACCAATGCCCCCTCATCACTCTCCATGATGAGAGGGGAGTAGTCCATCCCCTGAATTTGGGTTTATGGTGATAACTTGATCTAATCTCTCTATGTATGATCATTGTTGAAGTCCATATGATGTGCCTTGCATGGGTATGGATCTATCTGTGTAATTCATATGGTGGATATTGTGTTATGAGATAGTACTTGTTATTCATTTACCGTTGTGTTGGATATTGTATGGTTTGTCATACTTTGGGAATATTCTATGATGCATGTAATGGTTTATATCTATACATAATTCCTTGTTTATCCATATCATGAGGTGATTGACACCACCAAGTGGGGGTAGATGAGAGAGATGTGATAATACTAACAACATATCACAACATATGAATCATTGCACTAGTGTTCAGAATGTTTTCATTAAGAAGTATGATGTATGTAGGTAATGGGTGGCCGAATGACAACGACATATGCATTGAGTGATAGCACCAAACATCCTTTATCTAGTGGTGAAAAGGGAGAAGTATGATGTGTGGCGTGACACAAACCAAATGCTAGCCTTATTGCAAGGGTGACCTAGAAACACAAAGGAGTACTTCCTTCACCTATGTGTTCTACAACATGTAGCCACCATAAAAGTACCATTAAAACATTGTAATTGTGTGTACCTTTACTATCCATAACATGATAATCACCATAGATGGAGAAGATAGGATTAAGTGAAACCATGTCCATTGTTCCCATAATAGAAAACCCCTTGTCTTGTCCTCTTGCATTGAAGAGGACCAGGACACTTTTATATTCTTGTTTTGTTACATTAAAATTTCAACCATTAAAACAACCATATTATTCCTTAAAACTTGTTTAGTGCATAATCAACTAAAACTTGTGACACTTTAGTTGTAGAGAATATATAGCTTTACCTTCTTGCTCCTGCGAATCGATACCCTACTTCCACATTGAGAGGTACTATGGTGATCCCCTGCACTTGGGGTTATCAAGATACTTTTCTGGCGTTGTTGCCGGGGAGCGTAGCCTTAAGTTTCTATTCTTGTGTGCACTAAACAAAATATTTATTTTCAGTTTTGTTTTACTTTCACTTTGTTTTATGTCTTGCAATCATTTAAGCTTGGGGAGGTTTACTTCTTTAACTTGTTTGGTTGAGAGTTCTAGTCTAGTTTTTTTTAGAAAATGGAAAATACCAAAAAAATACTTCTCTTATGGGCATAAGCATGGATATAAATGATGCTTTGTCTAGATACTTGCATAGTTCTGAGACTTCTAAGAAACATAGAGAATCCCAAGAAGGGAAAATACTAGAGAATTGGTTAAAAATTAGATTCTACTTCTACTGAGTTGCTTGAATATCATGTTGATATAAATTTTTGCTCTAAACAAGATGATAGACACTTTAAATATCATAGTATGTTCCATGAATATCATCTCATTGCCTCCTACAATAGAGGTGATTATTGTCATTTAGGGATGGAACAAGTAGAGAAATTTGTTACTTTTATGGCAGCTTATGAATTGAAAACCTTCATTGATGAAAACTTTAAAACTAGTGTTGTAGCTTGTAAAGTTGATATGGGAATTACTCTTCTCCTTACTTATTGTATAGCCAATTTCAAGGAATATATATTGTTGACTATAACAAGAGGCTTATTGCTGCCCAAGAAAGTACTGATGTTTTGCAGGGAGAAGATGACAAAAGCATAAGCTTGGGGATGCCCATGCACCCCAAATAAGAGGAGAAAAATGAATAAGAAGAAGAAGATATGGTCCACCCTAAGCTTGTTGACGTATGGGAACCTCTCAACAATGATAGTAACACTCAAACTCGAAACTCATTTGTCATTTATGAGAACCCATGCTATAATAATTGTGAAACTAAAATTCGATGGCCATCTTTGATCACATGCTATTATGATGAAACTAATAACGCTCCTTCACTTGCTAATAATGCTACTAGTCATACTATTGATAATGATGAGTGGTGCTTAGATATGCTATATGATAATGCTTTAGATGATGGTCCTATGCTTCTTGATAACCATCCATGTTTAACAAATGAAGATATAAATGATGAACTTGCTGCCTGATGGCTCAATGCACAGCGCCCAGAAAAATGCTTGATGGCGGTGTTGATGTAGAGCTCGTTGGGAACCCCAAGACGAAGCTATGATGAGCACAACAGCAAGTTTCCCTCAGTTATGAAACCAAGGTTTAATCGAACCAGTAGGAGCAAGGAAACACCTCAAAGGTGTTACTAGCTGAGCTTTGGCAGGGCGCACTACCTGTTCTAGTAGCAACGTGGAGACCTGCACAACACAACCACAGAACTTTGTCCCCAACTTGCGATGAGGTTGTCAATCTTACCGTGTTTTGCGGAAAACAAAGGATTAAACATATTGAATGGAAAGAAGTGAAAGTTTGCAGAAAGTAAACACAAAGCAGTAAAAGATTGTAGATTGTATGTAAAAGACAAGGACCGGGATCCATAGTTCACTAGAGGTGGCTCTCCTTAAGATAGATAACATGCTGGGTGCACAAATTACAGTGGGGCAATTGACAAACACCGAGAAAGCAATATATGCATATACTAATCATCTTGACTCCTCTGAGACTTGATTAGGCATTACAACATAATACATAGACCGCCATCCAACTGCATCTATGACTAATAATCCACCTTCAGGTTATCATCCAAACCCCCTCCAGTATTAAGTTGCAAGCAACATATTATTGCTTTACGAACTGCGTGTAAAGTAAACAATACGATTGTTCTATGAACAAAGGATTGTTGTTTTCTCCCTAGTAGCAACAGCACATCTAGTACCTTAGAGATTTCTGTCACTTCCCCAGATTACCAGAGGCATGAACCCACTATCGAGCATAAATACTAACTCTTGGAGTTGCTAGCATCTACTTGGCCAAGATAGCTACTAACAACGGAAAGCATGCAAGATCTCAAATAACAAAGACATGATAGAATCAATAATCAATCTGAAATAGCATCTCAATATCCATCGGATCCCCACAAACACAACATGTATGAATTACAAATAGATGATCTTGATCATGAACGGAGCTCACAAGATCTAAACATGAAAGCACAAAGGAGGAGAAACCAGCCATCTAGCTACTACATGGATCCGTAGTCCAAGGATGAACTACTCACGCATCACACCGGAGGCTTGCATGGTGATGAAGAAGGCCTCCAGGGTGAATTTCCCTCTCCGGCAGGGTGCCGGGAAGAGCTTCAGATCCCTCCTGATCTAGGGATGGAGATGACGGCGGCTACAGACTCTTTCGTGGATTTTTGATCGGGTCCTTAGGGTTGTCGTCTCGAGGGCAACTTATAGGCAGAAGGAGAGGCCGAGGGGGTGCCGGGAGCCACCACACCACCCCCTGGCACGGGCCCGGCCTGGCCGCGCGGCCAGGTAGTGTGGACGGCCCCTGGCCCTTCTCCGTCTCGTATTCTGGTACTTGATCCCTTCTGGAAAAATAGGCACTTTGGCTTTTGTCCCGTCCAATTCCGAGAATATTCATTTTCTGACTTTCCTGGAACCAAAAACAACAGAAAACATGCAGTTGGCACTGTGGCTCTTGTTAATAGGTTAGTCCAAGAAATCATATGAAAAGTACTCCAAAGTTGGAACAAAACACAAGAAAGAGGATAAAACCAAGCATGGAACATCAAAAATTATAGATACATTTGCAATGTGTCAACATCCCCAAGCTTAACTCCTGCTCGTCCTCGAGTAGGTAAGTGATAAAAAGAAATAATTTTTGAGGTGACATGCACCATCAAAGACTTGATCAAAGTATTTGCGGAACATTCAAAGCTGGGATCATAGTACTTCAATCATAACATGAAATACAAAGTTCTAGCAATAAGCAAAGAAACTACGATGCAACATGAGATGGCACAAACAAAAGATTCATGAATAACAATGCTTTGCAAGACGTTTGTTTGTTTCACATAAAGAAAACATAGCATAATAGTATTCAGCTTGTCCCTCAATAGATTAGCAAATATAAATGCATAGGACACCTTCAAAGTTCATAAGAGTGACTAGATACAATAGTTTCAAACAAGAAATAACAAGTTATGCATCAATCAACTAGTCTTGGGACAATGCACATAGAACTAAGAATGGCCACTATGCTCTCAAAGTAGGTGCATAAAGATAGAAGGTGGAGACTCAATATAATGGTTGGAGAAAGGACTTTGGTAAAAGGAAGTAGGGATTCAAGTCTCATAAAGAGCTTCCAAAAATTATGATACTTGTAGCTTTCAGCTCTCATTGCCCCTATCATAAGCATCTTTAAGGTGATTAAGGTTAAAGTGACACAACTAAGAGGATATGCTTGACAAGTTATAATCCAAAATCTCATGCCCCTTACTTACGAAGACCGATCCTCATGCTACTCAACTTTAGTCACGAGTAAGCTCTTGTCATTGTAAGTATATGTGTATCATTAAGAACCGCCAACGGGGTACCCCTTACACATGATACGGGAGCTTTCCCATAACCAAAATGACAAGGCAAGCAGACAATGAGCATCTCAGCGATCTTTTTATTTGCTATTTGCATAGGTTATTATTGAGGATGCTTCATAGAGTGCTCATTATGGTGATGCTGCAAGTTTCCACCATGATTAGGCATGGCTTAGGCTAGCGGCCCAGGCGTTTCTCTAACACACATACAAACTCAATGATCTTACAAGTTCCACTTTTATTTCACACCGTCGGGATCCGTAAGAAAAAGAACATGATATCAATGGAGTACAAAGTACAAGTGCAATGTTGAAAGCGTTCCCCATGAAACATGGTTCTGCTAATTTCAACTTATAAAGTACAAGCATATATGCAACAAAGAAGGACCCAATGGTTAAAGTTTATTAGAGGCAATAAAGTAAAGTGTGCCATCAAGTTCGTGAGAGCTTTAATCACTAGTTTTCTCATAACAAGTGGAAGGTAAACAAAAGCATGAATGTACTTGGAATAGCATAAGCTAGTAGGTAGGTTTGGTGCACTCTTTGGAAAAACTTGGTTTAGGGAGTTGGATGCATGAGTGGAACTCATACTTTGTTGTGGAGGCTAGCAAAAGACTAGGAGCGACAAACTAAGAGAGCAATAATGGCCATAATCATGCAGAGCGACAAAACATCATTGATCAAAGCATAAAGTGATACTACAAGTTGAAAACTAAAGGATCATACAGGCTATGATGACTTGAGATAGTCATAACATGGTGTGAGCATTCGCCAAGTCAACCCAAATAAAGCATCAAAGGAGAATACCACTATACTATGCTTTAATATGCTAAAACAACGCATGATTCATAAAAGGCACATTAAGCAATCTCAATTGTTTATAACAAGTCATGCTACAGCAAAGAATACTAAGCATAAAGCCAAAACAATATCAAGCATGGCATAACAAAGCATAGGCCACAGTCAAAAACGAGCTTATTTTACCACAAAAGTATGAACTTTCCTACTATTTTCCAAACCAAACCAAACTATTTGCAAACCAAAGTATGAAAGAGGGGGTCCAACCAATTTATTCAGAAAACTGAGAAAACCAAAGCAAACAAAAACCAAAACAAAAACGAAAAAGAAGACGCTCCAAGAAAAACACAACTGTGCATGAAACAATAAAAATGAAGCGTTTGGAAGAAATCTGGGATTTTTATTGATGAGGAAGGGGCATCCCCAAGATTTGACGCTTGTACTTCTTGGATATTTATTAGGGTGACACGCGTGGCATCCCCAAGCTTTAGCTTTAGTCCATCCTTCATCTCATTACTCATTCCTTCCATACACCTGAAATTTTTCCTTCATACAAAACTTCACATAATCTCATTAGCAACATTAGTGCACTTAAGATAAATAAGTCTCGAGGTTAAGTTCTAACACCAAATAAACTTACATTAGAACACTAGCTACTGTAGCACTTCCCTCAAAAAGCTCAATTCCCCAAAGGAACTCAAGAAGAAACTAACAAGAAGCAAATGCAGAAAAATGGCAGAAATCTGTCAAAACAGACCAGCAGGTAAAGACGAATTTTTTCGAAGACCTTCTGTTGCTCAAATCAAAAAGTGTTGAACTAACTAAAGTTAGATAACAATCTGGCGCAGAAGAACAAAAAATTACAGCTCAATCCGACGTACAGAGATCTCTCACGAATGTTTACGGTGAAGCACAGAAATCTGTTTCGGGACAGCAACTTTCCCAATCATTACTTCTCTCTCATTAGAGGTTACTCTTGGCACAAAAAGCAAATAAAAAGGATAAGGAGCGGTTATTACAGGTAATAACTTCCAAGACTCATCTAAAACTCTTGGGTTATATCCCAACAAGTACTTTTATTTAACGCCTTTAAGTTAGGCATGAAAATTTGAGAAGATGCTCTCATAGGAAATATGAATTGAAGTAAAAGAGAGCATCAAGGAGCAAATTCAAAACACATTTAAGTCTAACCCACTTCCTTTGTATAGGAATCTTGTATTCAAATAAATGCACAAAGAACAAAGTGACAGGCATAGAAAGATAAAACAAAAGTAACTTCAAAACTTTCAGCACATAGAGAGGTGTTTCATTACCATAAAAACTTCTACAACCATATTTTCCTCTCTCATAATAATTTTCAGTAGCGTAATGAATAAACTCAACAATATAACTATCACATAAGGCATGCTTTTCATGATCTACAAGCACTAGAGCTTTATTATAAACATTTTCAAAAGAATCCTCGGGAACATAACATTCACCCTCCTTTGATAAGCATGGGGGACAATCAAATAATGTAAGGGATAAAGAGTTACTCTCATTAGAAGGTAGGCATGGGTAGATCCATTCTTCCTCCTTTTGTCCATCACTCTCCTCCTCTTTTTCATCTAATGAGCTTTCAGGTTCAACAATTTCTTCTTCCATGGAGGTTCTAGCAGGCGGTGGTTAATATATTACCTTAGCAGTCATAATACTGTTCCCAAATAGGAAACTGAGTGAGCTATCCATAATGAAATAGTGATTGTAGCAGAGCTAGTCATAAAGGCAACTTAAGAAAGGAACTAATTTTTTTGTGTTTTTGAAATAAGAAAGCAAACTTGTAGAACTAATTTTTTTTGGGTTTTTGAAGAACAAAACAAGCAAACTAAGCAAAAAAGAAAACTAAGCAAAACAAAAACAACAAAGTAAAGTGATTGGTTATGAGGGACTCTCCTTGTGAAGATGTCCTTGAGTCCCCGGCAACGGCGCCAGAAAAATGCTTGATGGCTCAATGCACGGCGCCCAGAAAAATGCTTGATGGTGGTGTTGATGTAGAGCTCGTTGGGAACCCCAAGAGGAAGGTATGATGAGCACAGCAGCAAGTTTCCCTTAGTTATGAAACCAAGGTTTAATCGAACTAGTAGGAGCAAGGAAACACCTCAAAGGTGTTACTAGCTAAGCTTTGGCAGGGCGCACTACCGGTGCTAGTAGCAACGTGGAGACCTGCACAACACAACCACAGAACTTTGTCCCCAACTTGCGATGAGGTTCTCAATCTCACCGTGTTTTGCGGAAAACAAAGTATTAAATGTATCGAATGGAAAGAAGTGAAAGTTTGCAGAAAGTAAACACAAAGCAGTAAAAGATTGTAGATTGTATGTAAAAGACAAGGACCGGGATCCATAGTTCACTAGAGGTGGCTCTCCTTAAGATAGATAACATGCTGGGTGAACAAATTAAAGCGGGGCAATTACCAAACACCGAGAAAGCAATATATGCATATACTAATCATCTTGACTCCTCTGAGACTTGATTGGTCATTACAACATAATACATAGACCGCCATCCAACTGCATCTATGACTAATAATCCACCTTCAGGTTATCATCCGAACCCCCTCCAGTATTAAGTTGCAAGCAACAGATTATTGCTTTACGAACTGCGTGTAAAGTAAACAATATGATTGTTCTATGAACAAAGGATTGTTGTTTTCTCCCTAGTAGCAACAGCACATCTAGTACCTTAGAGATTTATGTCACTTCCCCAGATTACCAGAGGCATGAACCCACTATCGAGCATAAATACTAACTCTTGGAGTTGCTAGCATCTACTTGGCCAAGATAGCTACTAACAACGGAAAGCATGCAAGATCTCAAATAACAAAGACATGATAGAATCAATAATCAATCTGAAATAACATCTCAATATCCATCAGATCCCCGCAAACACAACATGTATGAATTACAAATAGATGATCTTGATCATGAACGGAGCTCACAAGATCTAAACATGAAAGCACAAAGGAGGAGAAACTAGCCATCTAGCTACTACATGGATCCGCAGTCCAAGGATGAACTACTCACGCATCACACCGGAGGCTTGCATGGTGATGAAGAAGGCCTCCACGGTGAATTCCCCTCTCTGGCAGGGTGCCGGGAAGAGCTTCAGATCCCTCCTGATCTAGGGATGGAGATGACGGTGGCTACAGACTCTTTCGTGGATTTTTGATCGGGTCCTTAGGGTTGTCATCCCGAGGGCAACTTATAGGCGGAAGGAGAGGCCGAGGGGGTGCCGGGAGCCACCACACCACCCCCTGGCACGGGCCCAGCCTGGCCGCGCGGCCAGGTGGTGTGGCCGGCCCCTGGCCCTTCTCCGTCTCGTATTCTGGCACTTGATCCCTTCCGGAAAAATAGGCACTTTGGCTTTTGTCCCGTCCAATTCCGAGAATATTCATTTTCTGACTTTCCTAGAACCAAAAACAGCAGAAAACAGGCAGCTGGCACTATGGCTCTTGTTAATAGGTTAGTCCAAGAAATCATATGAAAAGTACTCCAAAGTTGGAAAAAAACACAAGAAAGTGGATAAAACCAAGCATGGAACATTAAAAATTATAGATACATTTGCAATCCATGATGATGCTCTTGTTAGTAAGAGTCCTATATCATTCTTGAACTCTCCTATGTTAACCATAGAGGATAAATATGAACTTGCTAGGAAATATATATGTGGTTCGCAAAATGTTGTTTGCAACCATGATCTTGATATTGAAAATATTACTAGAAACTTTTTTAAAAGAGGAAAGAATGCTAATGAATGCCATGATATGTATAATGATACTATTTACATGAAAAACTCTATAAACTTGCATGCTTTGAAGGGTTACAATGATATATTTGCTTCTAGTGAATGCAACTACTATGAAAGAGGAGGTGATAAGTGCCCTCTTTATGATTCTAGTTATTATATGTTGTGTTCACCTACTGATATTGTGCAATGACATGCCTCTATTTGCTGTGATTTATTGATATATAAAATGCCAATTCATAGGAAGAAAGTGAGACTTTGTTGTTATTGTTCCCATATCTTGTGTTGCTTTTTACCATGTTTCAACTTGACTATTACTTTGATTGGTATTAAAAACCATGGGACCCAGGTATTTTGTAAGGAAACACTTTCCAAGGGATAAGGAGATGGCGCAAAAGCTCCATCTACCCTTAATCAAGTAAGTAAAGCCTAGCTATATGGCTATAAAGAAAGCGCTTTGTGGGAGGCAACCCGATTATATTCTTTTGGTTTTTTGTTTTGAACTATTGATGTAGCAAGATATTTTTGTTTTGGTTTTATTTCTGAAGTTTTTAATAAAGTACCAAGTGGAACCCATTTTGGATGTTTTAAAAGTTGCTAAACATATGGAGTAGCAAATTTCTACAGAACAGTTTTTAGTGCGTAAATTTTGTGATTTTTTCTGTAACTCCGATTTCACTCAAATTTATACACCATTTACAAATTTTCATCCTCTGTACGCATAAAATTGGCTAAAATTCCTGACATATCTAAGTGGGATAAAAAATGTTTTGTTGTTGCTGAAAATCTAGACAGATTCTGCCATGTTTTGTTTTAACCATTCCCAAGTGTCTTAAAATGATGTGTATGAGTCATATTATATGCTAGGGATATCTAGGGACATTATATGCTTGTTGTAGCATTTAGAAAGAATTTTGTATTTGATATATATGTAGCAACTATTGTACTTTTGTGCCACTAATGTCACCACTCAGAAAGAGATGGGCGAAAAAGTGTTGTGTTGAAGGTTTTGACAGGGAGTAGAGGAACATCAGACCAAGAGCAATACAAGGATGGTGAACACCATAATCTTGGAGATGCCCAAGGCACCCCACTAGACCTTTTAAACTCTCGGTTTTCAAACCTCTAAACTTTGTTTTTCGAGCAACATAAAACTATCGTAGAAACTTGGAGTGTCTGTTTTGTTTATTTTATCTCTCGCACAAGCAGAACAAGGAAATACACGACAACCAATAGATCCCCACGCCATCGCAGCAGCCCTCAACAGGTGGGGCACACCCGACGGTCACGATTGCCACATCGGGTGCACTTCTCGGGCTTTGAGCCACAAAACATCACAAGATACGACATTACGCAGCACAAGATCAACAGATCTAGAGAAGAGCGCAACAGCTGAAGATATTACGACGGTGAAAGCGTGGACGCGTATGAACTATGTGGAGCTAGTTGCTTTACCCGACGGGTTCTCAAAACTCTAGTGCCTAAGTACTTCAAACTCCCTCACGATCGTCAGAAGTACGACGGTCTCCAAGAACCCGAAGCTTGGTTGGCGGATTATTTAGCAACTGTCAAATTACAGGGTGGCTCCAAGGCCACCGCAATGCAGAGCCTGCAGCTACATCTAACTAGCACCGTCCGGTCATGGCTAAGATAGTTACCCAAAGATTCCATCAGCATCTGGAACGATCTTGAGGACAAATTCATCCATAATTTCCACTCCACATTCAAGCGACGAGCGTCTCTAGAACAATTGCGAGCATGCAAGCAAAAACCTGGAGAACCAATACGGGCCTTTATCGAGTGGTGGAACATTAAATTCGGCTAAGGCCATATCCGACGAAAGGGTAATCGACGCCTTTAATAACGGCCTTCGTTGACCAAAATTCATCGAAGAGATGGGACGCGTCAAGTCCAAAATGATCTCATAGCTGATGGACATGGCAAATCGCTGGGCTAACGGAGAAGACGCAGTACATAATAAGAGATCCCGTTCACCCGAAGAAGACATGGATAGGCGCAATAATGATAGAAGACGATGAAACAACGATGGATACAACGGACCAAGCTATGTCGCTGTTGGTTTCTCTGGAGGGGACAACCGAAGAGGCAACAATTACAACAATGGGTACCGTAGCAACAAGGACAATATCGGAGGAAGCCAGCCACATCAGCGATACCAGCCAAGAACTCGAGACCCACCAATGTCCGTAGTGCAAATGCTGGAAAGACCCTGCAATATGCACTTTTACATCGACTCAACAGGCAAAAGGCGATCCAATCATATCATGAAGGATTACTGGATGTTTTTAAAGATGCAAGAGCTATGCAATACAAAGGCAACCGAAGGAACAAACCGAGGATACGCCACTGCACCTGGCGCTTTGTCCATCGATGCACTACCACCGCCGCCGGTACATCCGCTAATAAGGCAGCCGCAAAACACAACAAACTAAGAAGATGAGTACCCCAGGTCAAAAGGAGCAATGTCGATGATTCAGAAAGGGCGACCGTCTAACAGGACATAGAAGTTGATTACAAGACAAGTAAATATGGCAGTAACAGCACCACCTCGTACACCTGAATATCTCCACTAGTCGGAACAAGAAATCACGTTCAGTAGAGCTGATCACCTGCTTCAGGTACCACGACCAGGTCAGTCAGCCTTAATAGTGGAAGCACAAATCGACATGTTCGACATGAGCAAGGTTTTCCTGGATGCAGGGAGTAGCATCAACCTCATCTACGCCAAACCCTACGGGCAATGAATAGGCCCCTGACAAATCTAGCGCCTACGGACACAAATTTCCACGAGATAGTTTCGGGCAAAGCCGAGATTCCTGTTGGCAAAGTCTATCTCGACGTAGTCTTCGGATCAAGGAACAACTTCAGGCGCAAAAAACTAGAACTCGAAGTCATGGATTGGCCATCATAGTACCACGCAATCCTAGGATGACCAGCTTTCGCTAGGTTCATGGTAGTACCCCACTACACATGTGCTAAAAATGTCAGCCACCAATGGGATCATAATAGTAAGAGGAAGTTTCACCCGTTCGGATAGTTGTGACCGAGAATTCGATAAAATATTAGAATCTTTTAGGATGGAAGCAGAATTTGGCCAGCTGAAAATCGCGGGCATAGAACTACTACACGAAGGACATGTCCCAAGTGAGCAGGCTTCGGAAAATCAGGCACACCATGCACCCACAAAAACAACCTATCCGACCTCCAACGTTGGTCCCACATAGGAAGGCGCGCTCATCCATGTCCTTCGTGGGAATTGGGAGACTCTTGTAAACTCCATCAGTACACGAGAAATGCTCAAGGAACCCAATGAGCACTTAGCCAAATTAAACATAGCAGACAATGAACAGTCCACCTGACAAATCAAGGCCATTGGACAACAAGCTCCTCGCCTCACAAATATGTGGCGCATCACAGAGATAATAAAAGCAACGTGGGTAGCTAACCCAATACTCGTCCCAATAAAAGGTGTTGGCTCCCGCGTGTGCATTGATTTCCCAACTAAAAGCAATCAAATAAACCAACCCCTTTTCTTCCTGGTCTGCCATGTAGAAGTTGCGCCTCCAGTCGAAAGGATGATACCCCCTTGAGCCCACATGGAGCGCAACAAGACAACAATGGAGTATCTCAAGATGGAAGTCATAGATTTTAGGAAGTTCCCTTACTTCTATGCATTTTATATTCAATAAGGCCAACGGCTAGACAAGCACACCAAAAATGTACCTATGCTATTAATACATGTAAAATGCATACATGAACTTTGTAGTTTGTTAACATGTTTTACCAAATATTTGCATCATATATAATGTTATATCCCTATTTTATATTGATTTTTGGGGATTTACCAATGATCCCCTTTATTTTGGTTATAACCCTGTAGGGTAGAAAAACCTAGTTTTCAATGTTTTTGATGTTTTAGGACCTAAATGAAGTCGAATGGACCTGTAATTTTGGAATGCCAATATTTATCCATGAGAAGCTTATGGAGCACTATAATCTCACTAGGAGGACCAGGAGGGCCAAAAGAGCCTAGGAGGCGCGCCATGGCCTAGTGGGCGCGCCACCCATGCTCTTTCCCTCCTTGATCGTCCGATCGCCTTGATTCTTTTGCCACGGAGTTCTCTTGACCTAAAAACCCCTATATAAGGACCCCCCCGGGGCATTCTCGGAGAGAGAGCCCGTAGAGATGAAAATACCACCAAACAGAGTCAAATCCAGTGAAGATTGGAGGGGAAAACTCCGCTAGAGCCACCTCCGGGGAGATCTCCACCCACTCCAACATCTATAGCTTCATCACCATGATGAAGAGGGAGTAGTCAACATCCAGGATATGGGTTTGTGGCAGTAGCTTGATCTATTTCTCTCTTGTTCTTCATAGATCTAGTACCATATGAGCTTCCCAACATGATTATGGTCATATTTGTAATTCCTATGTGGTGGATCTTTGTTCTATGATTTGATATTTGAGATTGGAATCTATTTTGTGTAAGATGTTTTAATAGATGCATATCATGCACCCCGTTCTTCATTGCTAGTTTTGATCCAACTTGTATGCAAGAACTTGTATGGGAGAAGTGTATGTTAGATGGAGTAGCATGGGGGTAGAGATTGAATTGTGACACATATTATTGAAGATCTACTTTGGTTTTTACCTTTCTTTTGCTGTCTCAGTAGGGTTAAAGTGAAATCATGTGCTATAGGTATCACATGACGGTGTGATGATCTTGACTAGATCAAGGTAGTATATTGTATCTTTCAAACATCATATAATATTGCTTAAAGCTATACTGTGATCTATTCTTAAATCAAGATTGCATGGAGATTTCCCTTCTTGAGGAGTATAAGAGAGATATGTATTCCATCTCAATATTAGAATATGATGCCCATATTAATTCCCTTTAACAAGCACTTATAGAATTTCCATGAATCTTTATCATTGACAAATTATTTTGTGATCACTACAACCTAAAAAGAGGGTAGACAAGTGAACCCATGAACCCTGGTCCGATATTTATCATAAGAAACACCTTTCCATTGCATCTACTATCCTTTACAATTTCTGCAATTTATTATTGTTGGAAATATGCCCTAGAGACAAATAATAGTAAGGACTATTATCATATTTCATATAGTTTATGATTAAGTTTTATATCATGCTATAACTGTATTGAGTGGAAACATCAATACACATGTGATATACAAACAACCAGGGGTTCCTAGTGAAACTCTAGTCACTGGTTCATTGGTCAACAGATGATCATGTTTCCTGATCATGTGGCATTTATGCCAGTTGGAAATGAGGTCATCTCATTCTAAGAATGAGATGATGAACCAATACCCAACCTAAACATCATGACCCAATCATGTCACAAAGTTCAAGTTACGATGATTAGAAATGGATCCTCGTAGACTATTCCTTAGACCGTGAGGCTACATCAATCACTGTCTCCCGAGAGTGCGTAGATAGCATCAAACGCCATCTGGTAATACGGTGGTTATAAAGGTGTGTTCAAGTACTCGGAGGAAACCATAGAGGCAATATATGTCAAGAGCGGGATTTGTCCGTCCATGTGACGCGAAGATACTCAAGGGCCCACTCGGAGAAGTTATATCCAATAGTTGCGCAGCGTGTGATTTGATCACGGGGATATCACTTGTCGGAACGAGTCAAGTAGCATTGTTTAATAACGAGATTGAACACGACATGGTGATGTCATTGATCAGATATCGGACAATGCAAGTATCGAGTAACAAAGGGAATAAGACACAATTGTCCCGGTTCAAATGACGAAAGATCTTCATGGAACACACAGGGGTCACATGGCCATCCAGGTCCCCCCGTCGATCATTGGTGCGGGAGTGTCCCGACCATGTCTGGAGTGTTCCCGAACCATGGGGTATCACGCTTAAGGGCTTGATGATTCTTAGAGAGTGTTTATAGGATTGGTGGAATCACCGAAGAAGAGTAGGGAGAAAACCGGAAGGGTTTCGGTAAGTCCGGAGGATGTCCGGAGTGGAGGTGGAAGGTATTCCATGGCCACGGAGGTTGAATAATATGTGAATGAATGTTAAATGTTGATTTAATCACTTATTCATATTTATTTAATAAAGAGAAAAATCAATTTAATGGTCAAAGGCTTATTGGGCCAATTTCCGGAGGGAGAGGCCCATTAGGGGAAAGGAGAGAGGGAGAGGGGCCAAGGGGGAGGCCGGCTGGGCCTAGCCCCACGCGCAGGGCCCACTAGGTGGCCAGCGGCCACCCCTCGCCCTCCTCTCCTTTAGTCCCACCCCGGGACTTTGAGGGAGGTAGTACCTCCCCTCCCCCTATATATAGTGGGGGTATTTCGCCAAATAAAATACACCAATAATCAATAAAGGTCTCCTCACTTTTGGGAGGACCTCCAATTGATATTTTCTCTCTCCCCATCTCTCTCTCGTGACTGTGGTCCCAAGTCTAGATTGCGCGAGCAAGAGACATCTTCACCGTGGAGCGCCACCGCGCTGTGGGATTCGGATCTGCGAGCTCTACTTCCGCAACTGCTGCTAGATCAGGGAAGCGGGAGTCATCGTCAGGCACCAGATGTGTGTAACTCCCTGTGAGGTGTCGCACTTGAGGCACTCAAGTCGTTTGAGCCAAGGAGCGCAAGGACTTCATCACGACCTTGAGGTCGGCTTCGGCTCGTCTACATCAACCACGCTCTCCTGAGCGTTGACAACGTTTTTCGGTCTTCAAGGGTAAGTTCGTGAAAAGCCCCTCCCATTACTTTATTACTAATAGATAGGTCCTGGTAGTTTCAGGGGTTCAGGGGCGTAGAGTAAAATTTATTGTTTTCATACGCGGAACCCCTACAGTGGTATCAGAGCTAGATCTATGCGTAGTAATGCTAGTACGGAACACACGAGATGTAGCATGTGGGCGTTGATTTTTTAGTTGTTACCCTCCCACGTGTACTTGTGTATACTGTAGTAATGCTTGATGAAGCGGCCCCCAACCGACTTTACGCGTTCATTCGCGAGACTAGTCCACGCTTGACATACGGCTTGTACCGTATAAAGTGGCTTAGGGGGGTGTCTGTCTCTCTTGCATTAGTTGGTATACCATTTGCAACGGAGGGCCCCGAAAGGGGTGTAGTAGAGACAACTACTTGATCAGCGTTGTGCTGAAAGTTCGTAGGTAAGAACGGTTCTTGTGCGAAAGCCCATTCAGCCACGTAAAACATGCAAAGATAAAGTAGATGCTTCCATCTTTGTTTTGCAGGGGAGCATTGCTTTGTGATATGGTTGTGGAAAAGGTAAAGTAATTACCTTATGTTACAAAGTAGTAGATAGTCACGAAGGTGACGGACTACCACGCCAAAATGACACCGGTACCCTGGTGTCTACGGCGCCGGAACCCGGTGACAACGGATGGAGATCACGACGTGAAGGACCATATCACATCGTATTTACATTCAATGTTATTGTTTGTATGTCTTATTGTGTGCTAGTATTAGATACTCGACGGTAGCCTAATAAGATGATCCCTGTTAAAATTACCAACGATTGTGTTCCCCCTTAGTGTGCACCACCAAGAAAGTTCTTTGGTATGAGGCAGGCCGTGATGATCGGGTGTCAGACATATCTACGTTCACATACAGTGGGTGTAAGCCATGTTGCACAGCGAATACACTAAGATTGAGTTGGCGAGCCTAGCATGTACAGACATAGCCTGGGAACACGAATGGTCAAAAGATCAAGCACAAGTCGCATGAATGATGTGACCGACGTTTAGCGTCCACCCTTGAATCCACATTGATGGTCGTGATGATCGGGGGAGATGTGGCTGATAGGGGTCGTGTTATCACTAGGAACCCTTTTGGGGATAGGTGTTTCTGAGTGGAGTTATTATTAACTCATTTAATTATAAACTTAGTCTAAATTCCTTTTGCAATTATAAATGTAGATGGGACCTTTCGTGTTGACGATTGATTGGTTAGAAGGAGAGAAGCTCAGATTAGATGGATCAGACTTCTCCATATGGGTTGCATGTCTCCATGTTCTCCTTAGCGAGAATGACGTGGTCGACTACATACTCGACGGGATGGATTTGGATCAGCCCACTGACCTAGAGACCCCAGAGGAGCAGAAAGACCGCTATCTCCGTCGGGAGATGGCCTCATATATTTCAGTTGTAATGCGTTTCAGAATGGTGGACGAGTTGTGGCCTTTCGTGGGTGATGAAAACCCTCGTTCGGTGATGCTGCAGCTTAGGACACATTTCGTGGAGCAGACACGCATTTGGGAGCATGAGCTAATGGGAGACTTCCTCTCCATTAAGATGGAGGAGAACCATCACTAGACAACCACCTGGAGCGCATGCATGATGTGTACATGAGGCCTGCATACTTCCTGGACATCTGCATAACGGGCTCTTTTGCAAACGCCGTTGTGCTACGGTCGCTGCCACCAAGCTACCAAGCACAAATCAGGACTTGCGTTATGAGGGGCAACGCGGAATCAATGGAGCTCCACCGATTCATGACACATCTCAAGAATGTGTTGGTTGAACTAGATGTCGCTCAAGTCATCAATGACAAAGGTATTTGATATACAGTTTTATAAATGTTATAATCTTGCAAACACATTTGCAGTGTTAAGTATATCTGTACTTGTTCTATTTTGCTGAAAATAGGTCCTTCTGCATGAGAGGTGCTTGTTGGAGAGGAGGTGACATTGCGTGTTGATAGCGAGCATGATGATGATGGCCGACGACACTCTCCCTTCACATTTATCATTTAGTTTGTGTTTTAGGATGATTATTGTAATCAAGAGATTGTGAACTTCTTTAGTGTGTCTCACATTTCGTGACACGGTTATTCATATGAGTTTGTAACAAATAATTGTTCCACTTTTATGAATGATTTCTATTCGTGTTCATATCTTGTTTGATTATCTGTGAATTATCCTTGTTGTTTGAAACTAATTGATAATGCATGAACATTTGTAAAACATTAAAATGCCACGTTTGAAATACCTGACTTAAATGATATTTCATTAATGAATGAAACCATTGTTTAAATTCAAAGGTATATGATAATATGTGAAAGTCATTTGATTTCTTATCACATATAAATCATGCCTAAGTTCGGCAAAATAACTTGAACACCGTGTATTACTTGAATACAAAGTGCTTAATTAATTGTTAAATAGAATACATATTCGATGTATTGTGTTTTAACAAAAATGGTAATTATCATTATATGATTGTTTAAATGTGTATAGTAGTTTACCAAAGGAAACATGAATATGAAACTATTTGATTTGATCAAAATGTTTCATCAACAAAGGGTATAAATATAAAATAGAATACAATTACTATGATTTGATCAATTGTAATGAAATTCAACTTTATAAGAATGGCATAAAAGAAATTGTGGAATGCAAAGCGTTTTGAAACGTCAAAATGCAAAGCATCACAATGTGATATTAGATATCAAATGGGTTGAATAGAAGGCACCAAATAAATCATTGTAATGTAGATGTAGACACCATTAGCTTAGAAATAGTTAGCACTCAATTAGAAGGCAGTGAACCATTTGAATTCGTGAAAGTTTTGGGGTTATTCGATATAACCAAAACAATAGTGAATAAGTCCTTGTAGAGTATTCATTGGAAACTTTGAATACGAAACCCATAGCTGAAACCAAAAGGAAAAGCAAGATTCGCACTGCTTGGATTTTGGTGCATTCTTGAGAAAGCCCACTTCTAGTCATGTTTCTCAATTATGGAGCAAATGGAAAATAGTGTAAAACACGATGAGGATTCAAAACCCTGCATCAGAGTGTTGAGAAGCGCAACGGACAACGTTCCTAAACGATTCTCTTCACAGAAGGAAAGAATGAATGATATGGATCATTGTGTTTTCTCCACTAGTGTTTTCACTACATGAAGTAGGATTCAAAATGTAAATCCATATCTAGTATGGAGACATTTGTAAATCATTTGTCATGATTCTTCGAATGTGACATACCTACGAACTACAAAAGAAATAATGGTGAACTAGAATTATGAGAAATCCTAAAAGCAAAATTCCCTTGAGATTAGAAAGCAATTCATTGCTGGATCTCACAAGTAAAAGGGGTTACTTGAATTTTCCCAAAGGACTGCAAAGCCATAGTAGGAAAAAGGGGTAAATGACAAAAGCACAATTTGTCAAGTATTGGACAAATTCAAATGAATTTGATTCATGTGTGTTAAATGTCTAGAGGATTTAAAACTAGTAATAGTACTAACATCTCATAGTAAAACTCCAAGTTTGATATGAAGGAAATATTATGTATTCCTTGTATATGATAGATGTTTATTTTGCATGCTATAATTGTATTGATAGGAAACATCAATACATGTGTGTTTAATAAACAAAAAGGGTTCCTAGTTATGCCTCTCTTATAGACTAGCTTGTTGATTAATAAGATGATCAAAGTTTCCTGATCATGGATATTGGATGTTGTAAATAACAAGGTCATAGCATTTGTGAAATGATGTGATGAACATTCATCCGAAGTATAGCATTACGATCAAGTCATTATGTTTATATTGCTATAACATCATACAAAGTAGTCTTAGTCCTTAGACCATGAGATCATGTTAATTGCTAACACCGGAAGAGTATCTTGATAACATCAAACGTCACACCGTAACAGGGTGACCATAAAGGTGGGTTCAGTGCTATGAAGGTGTTATGTTGAGGCTCATGGATCAAGAGTGGAATTTTTCAATCCCGATGACGGATAGATATACTCTGGGCCCTCTTAGTGATATCACATTAAGATAGCTTGCAAGCAAGTGATGTGATCACTAGAATGTTATATCACGGGAACGAGAAAAGAGTGCATGTCGGTAGCGAGATCAAACTAGGTATTTGGATACCGATGATCGAATCTCGGACATGTATTATATCATGAGACAAAGGGATTAAATTGCTGATGTTAAAGGTTCTCACGATCACAGAAGTCATCGTTGAATATGCAGGAGTCAGTATGGATCTCTAGGTCCCGCTTCTGATTATTGATCTGAGAGGAGTCTCAATCATGTCTGCATTATTCGCGAACCGTAGGGTGACACACTTAAGGGTTGCCGGACACCATTTAGGAGCACATATGTTCCAGACAAAAGGTTTGCAAAGCGCAGGAAATTTTTCGATACAAACAGGAATTGTTTCGATAGAAACCGGAATTGTTTCGGGTGAAATTGTAGAAAGTGGTTCTGCATGTGATATTGAAATGTTGCAAGGGGTTTTATGTGAATGTTTGTTAATTAAAGTATAACAAAATTCTGAATAAAATAAATAAAAGAGTTTTATTAATTGAGAGTTGCATTTAATTTGGTGGAAATTAAATACATGTGAGTGGGATTTTGGGTGGAGGCCATGTTTATGTGAGTGGAGGTTCACCACATGAATGAAGGAGGGGAGGAGTCCCCCCCTCATGCGCCGGCTATGGGAGGGGAGGGGTCTCCCTCCCTCCTATATAAAGCCCCCTCTCCCCTCTCACAAACCACACCTCCTCGTGAAGGATCTCTCTCCCCCTCTAGATATTTCCCCATGGTCTCGGATTAGCGAGATACATGTTCCCGGTGGCCTTGCGTCTAGAAGGAGTTGCTGCTTCTGCTGATTCGCTGGAGCGAGGAGGTGGAGGTTGTCCGGTGGCTTGAACGTGTGTGCGAGGACGGATGCGCTACTGATTTGCGGCGCTCGGACTTCCACACGATCTTGAGATCGGCAAGCGTACGACTACATCAACCACGAGTTCCTACTCGTTAACAAAACTCGTTGTCTTCGAGGGTAAGTTCTCCATGGATGTATGTCCACCCGTTGCTCTGTGTCTAGTAGATAGATCTTGGCGTATAGTTCTCATTGTAGGAAAATTTTTGTTTTCTATGCTGCGGACCCAACAGTGGTATCAGAGCCTGATCTATACGTAGGTGCTTTGCACGGGTAGTACACATATGTTTATATGTGGGCGATGATGATCATGTTATTGCATCTTCGATGTACTTTGGATATTGGTGGCATAGTGGGATGAAGCGGCCCGGACCAACCTTACATGTCATCGTACATGAGACCGGTTCCACGACTAACATGCAACTAGTTTTGCATAAGTGGCTAGCGGGTGTCTATCTCTCCTACTATAGTCAATATCTGATTTACAACGAGTTGCTAATAACTTGGTTATCCTTGTTGTGGTTCATGTTCATAGGTAAGACCGGTTCTATCTCCGAAAGCCCTAAGCCACGTAAAACTTGCAATTGATAAATTAGAGGCGTCTAGTTTAGATCGTTGCTGGGCTAGTGTCTTGATATGGTATTGTTGTAAGTAGATGTATGATAGATACTCTTACAACTCACTTAACGTGTAAGTTCCATAGACCTTGGCCTTACACACAAAGGAATGATAGAGATCATACCGCGATGCAAATGATAGAGATCAAATGCATGGACCATATCACCTCACTTCACACATTAGATGTTAGCATCTTATATTGCTAGTTTGGCGCTTTTGGTAGCATTATAAGATGATCCCTCATTTAGATATCAAGATAAAATGTGTTCTTCCTTAAGTATGCACCGTTTTGTGGATCGTGTTTTGAGGCATCACGTGATGATCGGGTGTTCTCGACTCTACGCTTTCATACAACGGGTGTAAGACAGTTTTACACACGCGAATACTAAGGTTCTTACTTGACGAGCCTAGCACGTACAGACATGGCCTCAGAACACGGACCGAAAGGTTAAGCATGAGTCATATAGTTGATATGATGCCCATATAGATGCTCGCCTTTGAAGCTACACCGACTCACGTGATGATCGGACTTGGTGTAGTGGATTTTGTTCATGTAATCACCAAAAGGACACAAGGGATGTCGTTTTTGACTGGGAGTTCATTAGTAATTTGGATTAGTTGAACTCAATCTATCATAAACTTAGTCTAAATATATTTTACAAATTCTGTTGTAGATGGCACCACCTGCTTTTAATTTTAATGTGTTCATGGAGAAAGAGAAGCTTGCTGCAAATGGTACCAACTTCACCAACTGGGCTATGAATTTGAGGATTCTCCTCACTGCTGCACAAAAGCAATATGTGCTAGAGGTGCCGCTAGGCCCCCCACCAGCTCCTGATGCCCCTGACGAGGAAAAGAACGTCTATATAACTCGTTAGGAGGACCACAACTTAGTTCATTGCGGCATATTGTATGGGCTAGAGCCAGAACTTCGAAAATGTTTCGAAAATGGCAATGCCTTTGATACCATGGGAGAATTGAAAATGATTTTCGACACCCATGCTGCTGTAGAGAGTTATAATGCTTCTGAAAAGTTCTTTAGCTGCATGATGGAAGAGAACAGCTCCGTTAGTGAGCACGTACTCAAAATGTCTGGGTACGCCGATAAGCTTGTGTCCTTGGGAATAACGATTCCCATTGACTTAGGCATACATCGTGTTCTCCAATCTCTGCCACCTAGCTACAAGAGCTTCGTGATGAACTATAATATGCAGGGCATGAAGAAGTCTCTTCCCGAGCTTCTGTCAATGCTTAAGACTGCAGAAGTGGAAATTAGGAAAGAACATCAAGTGTTGATGATCAATAAGACCACCGGTTTCAAGAAGGACAAGAAAGGCAAGCAGAAGGGAAAGAAGGGCGGCAAATCTGTTGCCGGGCCTGAAAAGAAACCCCGAGCTGGCCCTAAGTCTGACACCGAGTGCTACTATTGCAAGGGGACTGGCCATTGGAAGCGCAACTGCCCCAAGTATTTGGCGGACAAGAAGGCCGGCAAGGCAAACAAAGGTATATGTGATATACATGTTATTGATGTGTACTTGACTAGTACTCGCGGTAGCACCTGGGTATTTGATACGGGATCGGTTGCTAATATATGTAACTCGGTTCAAGGGCTGCGGAACAAGCGACAACTAGCAAGGGATGAGGTCACGATGCGGGTCGGCAATGGATCAAGAGTTGATGTGATCGCCGTTGGAACGATGCCTCTCCATATGCCGTCGGGATTGGTTATAAACCTGAATAATTGTTATTTGGTGCCTGCACTGAGCATGAACATTGTATCCGGATCGTGTTTGATGCAAAGTGGTTATTCGTTTAAGTCTGAAAACAATGGTTGTGCGATTTATATGAATAATATCTTTTATGGTCATGCACCTGTGTTGAATGGTTTATTTCTGTTGGATCTCGATAGTAGTATTACGCATATTCATAATGTTGATGCTAAAAGGATTAAACTTGATAATGATATATCTGCATATATGTGGCACTGCCGTCTAGGTCATATTGGCGTTAAACGCATGAAGAAACTCCATTCTGATGGACTTTTGGAATCACTTGATTTTGAATCATTTGATACATGTGAGCCATGCCTTATGGGCAAGATGACTAGAACGCCGTTTTCCGATGCAATGGAACGGGCGACAGATTTATTGGAAATCATACATACTGATGTGTGTGGACCAATGAGTGTGTCGGCGCGAGGTGGATATCATTATTTTGTTACTTTCACAGATGATTTGAGTAGATACGGGTATATCTATTTGATGAAACATAAGTCTGAAACCTTTGAAAAGTTCAAAGAATTTCAGAATGAAGTGGAAAATCATCGTAACAGAAAGATCAAATTTCTACGGTCCGACCGTGCAGGAGAGTATCTTAGTTACGAGTTTAGCACACATATGAAAGACTGTGGAATAGTTTCACAACTCACGCCTGCCGGAACACCACAACGTAATGGTGTGTCAGAACGTCGTAATCGTACTTTATTGGATATGGTTCGATCTATGATGTCTCTGACTGACTTGCTACTGTCTTTTTGGGGTTATGCACTGGAAACCGCTGCATTCACTTTAAATAGGGCACCATCTAAATCCGTTGAAAAGACACCGTATGAATTATGGTTTGGAAACAAACCTAAGCTGTCATTTCTTAAAGTTTGGGGATGCGATGTTTATGTGAAGAAACTTCAACCGGATAAACTCGAACCCAAAGCGGAAAAATGCGTCTTCATAGGATACCCTAAGGAAACGATTGGGTATACCTTCTATCACAGATCCGAGGGCAAGGTCTTTGTTGCCAAGAATGGATCCTTTCTTGAGAAGGAGTTTCTCGCGAAAGGTGTGAGTAGTCGGAAGGTAGAACTCGAAGAGGTTATTGAACCTTCTCATCGTGAAATGGTGAGTAGCGCAGCACCGGAAGTTGTTTCGGAGTTGACTTCACCTAATGAAGAGAGAGCTAATGATATTGATCATGAAACTCCGAAAGAGGACACTACCGAACCTCGCGGGTCAAGCAGGACACGTGCAGCTCCTGAACCGTACGGGAATCCTGTTATGAATTTCATGATTGATGAAATAGATGACCCTGCGACGTATGAAGAAGCGATGATGAGCCTGGATTCCAACAAATGGCTAGAAGCCATGAAATCCGAGATGGAATCCATGTACAAAAACCAGGTTTGGACCTTGGTGGACTTACCTCACGATCGAAAGGCCGTTGAGAATAAATGGATTTTCAAAAGAAAAACCGATGCTGATGGTAATGTAACCATCTATAAGGCTCAACTTGTCGCAAAGGTGTTTCGACAAATTCAAGGAGTTGACTACGATGAGACATTCTCTCCCGTAGCGATGCTTAAGTCGGTTAGGATTATGTTAGCAATTGTTGCATATTTCGATTATGAAATATGGCAGATGGATGTCAAAACTGCGTTCCTCAATGGTAATATTGAAGAAGAGTTGTATATGATACAACCTAAGGGTTTTGTCGATCCTAAGGATGCTGATAAGGTGTGCAAACTTCAGCGATCCATCTATGGACTGAAGCAAGCATCCCGGAGTTGGAATCTCCGCTTTGATGAGATGATCAAAGAGTTTGGATTTGTCCAAACTTATGGAGAGGCTTGTATTTACAAGAAAGTGAGTGGGAGCAATGTGGCATTTCTGATATTATATGTGGATGACATATTATTGATTGGAAATGATATAGATCTTTTAAACAGTGTTAAAAGTTATCTAAACAGCAAATTTTCGATGAAGGACCTTGGTGAAGCTTCATATATATTAGGCATTAAAATCTATAGAGATAGATCAAGACGCCTAATTGGGCTATCGCAGAGTACATACCTTGATAAGATATTCAAGAAGTTTAATATGGACGGAAGTAAGAAGGGGTACTTACCTATGTTGCAAGGCAAGACATTGAGTAAGACTCAAAGTCTGGCTACGGCGGAAGAAAGAGAGATAATGGATAAGATCGCCTATGCCTCAGCCATAGGCTCTATAATGTATGCCATGCTATGTACAAGACCGGATGTGGCACATGCTATTAGTTTGACTAGTAGGTACCAATCTGATCCAGGTTCGGAACACTGGATAGCGGTCAAGAATATCCTTAAGTACTTGAGAAGAACTAAGGATATGTTTCTTGTATACGAAGGTGAAGAAGAGCTAGTCGCTAAGTGTTATGTCGATGCTAGCTTTGACACTGATCCGGATGACTCTAAGTCTCAATCCGGATACGTATTTCTCTTGAACGGAGCAGCAGTTAGTTGGAGGCGCTCCAAACAACCTGTGGTGGCTGGATCAACGACGGAGGCGGAATATGTTGCTGCTTCAGAAGCAGCGCAGGAAGCGGTTTGGATGAAGGAGTTCATAAAGGAACTGGGTGTGGTTCCTAGTGCGTTGGACCCAATGGTGATCTATTGTGACAACAATGGAGCCATACCCAACGCTAAGGAACCAAGGTCTCACAAGAATTCCAAGCATATTAAGCGCCGGTTTCACTCCATCCGCGAGCATGTCAAGGATGGAGATATAAAGTTTTGTAAAGTGCACACGGACCTGAATGTAGCAGATCCGTTGACTAAAGTACTCCCTAGGGCAAAACATGATCAACACCAGAACTCCATGGGTGTTAGATTTATCACTATGTAAACTAGATTATTGTCTCTAGTGCAAGTGGGAGACTGAAGGAAATATGCCCTGAGAGGCAATAATGAAGTTGTTATTATGTATTCCTTGTATATGATAGATGTTTATTTTGCATGCTATAATTGTATTGATAGGAAACATCAATACATGTGTGTTTAATAAACAAAAAGGGTTCCTAGTTATGCCTCTCTTATAAACTAGCTTGTTGATTAACAAGATGATCAAAGTTTCCTGATCATGGACATTGGATGTTGTTAATAACAAGGTCACAGCATTTGTGAAATGATGTGATGAACATTCATCCGAAGTATAGCATTACGATCAAGTCATTATGTTTATATTGCTATAACATCATACAAAGTAGTCTTAGTCCTTAGACCATGAGATCATGTTAATTGCTAACACCGGAAGAGTATCTTGATAACATCAAACATCACACCGTAACAGGGTGACCATAAAGGTGGGTTCAGTGCTATGAAGGTGTTATGTTGAGGCTCATGGATCAAGAGTGGAATTTGTCAATCCCGATGACGGATAGATATACTTTGGGCCCTCTCGGTGATATCACATTAAGATAGCTTGCAAGCAAGTGATGTGATCACTAGAATGTTATATCACGGGAACGAGAAACGAGTGCATGTCGGTAACGAGATCAAACTAGGTATTTGGATACCGATGATCGAATCTCGCACATGTATTATATCATGAGACAAAGGGATTAAATTGCTGACGTTAAAGGTTCTCACGATCACAGAAGTCATCGTTGAATATGCAGGAGTCAGTATGGATCTCCAGGTCCCGCTTCTGATTATTGATCTGAGAGGAGTCTCAATCATGTCTGCATTATTCACGAACCGTAGGGTGACACACTTAAGGGTTGCCGGACACCATTTAGGAGCACATATGTTCCAGACAAAAGGTTTGCAAAGCGCAGGAAATGTTTCGATAGAAACAGGAATTGTTTCGATAGAAACCGGAATTGTTTTGGGTGAAATTGCAGAAAGTGGTTTTGCATGTGATATTGAAATGTTGCAAGGGGTTTTATGTGAATGTTTGTTAATTAAAGTAATTAACAAAATTCGGAATAAAATAAATAAAAGAGTTTTATTAATTGAGAGTTGCATTTAATTTGGTGGAAATTAAATACATGTGAGTGGGATTTTGGGTGGAGGCCATGTTTATGTGAGTGGAGGTTCACCACATGAATGAAGGAGGGGAGGAGTCCCCCCCCCCTCATGCGCCGGCTATGGGAGGGGAGGGGTCTCCCTCCCTCCTATATAAAGCCCCCCTCTCCCCTCTCACAAACCACACCTCCTCGTGAAGGATTTCTCTCCCCCTCTAGATATTTCCCCATGGTCTCGGATTAGCAAGATACATGTTCCCGGTGGCCTTGCGTCTGGAAGGAGTTGTTGCTTCCGTTGATTCGCTGGAGCGAGGAGGTGGAGGTTGTCCGGTGGCTTGAACGTGTGTACGAGGACGGATGCACTGCTGATTTGCGGCGCTCGGACTTCCACACGATCTTGAGATCGGCAAGCGTACGACTACATCAACCACGAGTTCCTACTCGTTAACAAAACTCATTGTCTTCGAGGGCAAGTTCTCCATGGATGTATGTCCACCCGTTGCTCTGTATCTAGTAGATAGATCTTGGCGTATAGTTCTCATCGTAGGAATTTTTTTTCTATGCTGCGGACCCAACATGATATTTGATCAAAGGATTTTGAAGTTATTCAAAATAGTGAGTGGATATGCAGTTTGCATAAAATTGAGTGGGGGCTATGAAAATCTTCCTAAAACAATATGTGAATGACATATCTTTGAGTGGGAGCTTATGGGAGTAATCCTTAATTGTGTTAAGAATGAAAGCGCAATTACTTATAAATAATGATTTATAAGATATAGAAGTTGATAATAGGTGTATTATGATATTATGTAGTATTCCTTAAGGGATTCTGAAAGGGGTTTTAGAATATAAGTTAATTAAGGAACTGATCCTTAATAACTCAGATTAGGAATAGTATTAAGTTTAATATCAATGGTTGAAAGAAAGAAAAAGGATGATCGTCATCCACTATGCTGAGACATAGGTTATGTCTTAGTAAACCATGATGATAGCTTAGCATAATATGTGATCCAAATAAGGAATGTTTAAAAGTGATCAAATTCAAATCACAGAACGTTGAGCTAAGTTTGTCCGTTGTGTCTAATAGAGAAATGTAGACATGTTTTCCAAATCCATAAAGGATGACATATCTTAAAGCATAAAGGGTTATGTTATAAGGGAATATGTTGGAAACTCCTGTAGATACCAATTAAAGTCAAGTAGGAAGCGAGGTGAACAAAACATCAAAAGTTGCACAGAGTGCTCTAGTGTTTTGATGAATACATTTATAATAATAGATAAGGGTACCATCTAAAGTGTTGTATAATGTTATGGCGGGGCTAGTTCGCTTTTAACGTAGAACGATGTGTCCCAGGGCATAGTGCCCATGAGAAAGCCCTCGAGGTTGATCTAACGTCACTGTAGGCTCCTGGAATCAGGCCCCGTTCTGCTGCCATAGCGATGATGCATACACACAAGATGCTACCATGTGATGATAGAGTATTAATGTCAATCCAGGTGACATTAGTAAGTTGCAAAGGATTTGGGACTGTAAAGTACAGACCCAAGACTCAACCTCTTCCATGAGCAAGCATGTTCAGGGTACCTGGTATATGGTGCCAATGATTGAGAACAAATGCAGCTAGTGTATTTGTACTCTAGTGCAAGTGGGAGACTATTGGAAATATGCCCTAGAGACAAATAGTAGTAAGGACTATTATCATATTTCATATAGTTTATGATTAAGTTTTATATCATGCTATAACTGTATTGAGTGGAAACATCAATACACGTGTGATATACAAACAACCAGGGGTTCCCAGTGAAACTCTAGTCACTTGTTCATTGGTCAACAGATGATCATGTTTCCTGATCATGTGGCATTTATGCCAGTTGGAAATGAGGTCATCTCATTCTAAGAATGAGATGATGAACCAATACCCAACCTAAACATCATGACCCAATCATGTCACGAAGTTCAAGTTACGATGATTAGAAATGGATTCTCGTAGACTATTCCTTAGACCGTGAGGCTATATCAATCACTGTCTCCCGAGAGTGCTTAGATAGCATCAAACGCCATCTGGTAATACGGTGGTTATAAAGGTGTGTTCAGGTACTCGGAGGAAACCGTAGAGGCAATATATGTCAAGAGCAGGATTTGTCCGTCCATGTGACGGGAAGATACTCAAGGGCCCACTCGGAGAAGTTATATCCAATAGTTGCGCATCGTGTGATTTGATCACGGGGATATCACTTGTCAGAACGAGTCAAGTAGCATTGTTTAATAACGAGATTGAACACGACATGGTGATGTCATTGATCAAATCTCGGGCAATGCAAGTATCGAGTGACAAAGGTAATAAGACACGACTGTCCCGGTTCAAACGACGAAAGATCTTCATGGAACGCACAGGGGTCACATGGCCATCTAGGTCCCTCTGTCGATCATTGGTGCGGGAGTGTCCCGACCATGTCTGGAGTGTTCCCAAACCGTGGGGTATCACGCTTAAGGGCTTGATGATGCTTAGAGAGTGTTTATAGGATCGGTGGAATCATCGAAGAAGAGTAGGGAGAAAACCGGAAGGGTTTCGGTAAGTCTGGAGGATGTCTGGAGTGGAGGTGGAAGGTGTTCCATAGCCATGGAGATTGAATAATATGTGAATGAATGTTAAATGTTGATTTAATCATTTATTCATAATTATTTAGTAAAGAGAAAATCATTTTTAATGGTCAAAGGCTTAATGGGACAATTCAGGAGGGAGAAGGCCCATTAGGGGAAAGGAGAGAGGGAGAAGGGCCAAGGGGGGAGGCCGGCTGGGCCTAGCCCCTCGCGCGAGGCCCACTAGGTGTCCGGCGGCCACCCCTCCCCCCTCCTCTCCTTTAGTCCCACCCCGGGACTTTGGGGGAGGTAGTACCTCCCCTCCCCCTATATATAGTGGGGGTATTTGGCCAGATAAATACACTAATAATCAATAAAGGTCTCCCCACTTTTGGGAGGACCTCTAATTGATATTTTCTCTCTCCCCCTCTCTCTCTCGTGATCGTGGTCCCAAGTCTGGACTACGCGAGCAAGAGACATCTTCACCGCAGAGCGCCGTGACGCTGTGGGATTCAGATCCGGGAGCTCTAATTCCGCAACTGCTGCTGGATCGGGGAAGCGGGAGTCATCGTCAGGCACCAGACGTGTGTAACTCCCCGCGAGGTGTCGCACTTGAGCCACTCAAGTCGTTGGAGCCAAGGAGCGCAAGGACTTCATCACGACCTTGAGGTCGGCTTCGGCTCGTCTACATCAACCATGCTCTCCTGAGCGTTGACAACGCTTTTTAGTCTTCAAGGGTATCTTCGCGAAAAGCCCCTCCCGTTACTGTATTACTAATAGATAGGTCCTGGCAGCTTCAGGGGTTCAGGGGCGTAAGGTAAAATTTTATTGTTTTCATACGCGGAACCCCTACAATTATCTCGAAAAGACAAAAATACTTTCTCTACTTGCAATCACTTATAAAAACCCAAAAACAACTCTACTATCTTCCATATCATCTAGTCTGCATTACTTTACTTTATTTACTTTAGGTTTATTTTATTTTATTTCATATTACTAATACGAAACCTTGTGCTTGATAACCACTTGGTGGAGTTGGGGACACAAGACAAATTATTCTACTTGACAGGTTGCTTAAAGAGCAGAAGACAAACATACTTCCATAACCAATTCCTTAAGAGTTCGATATAAACCCTCGAGTCACCCTTGTGGGCGAAAAGAAGCTTGCTACAACAATCTGCACTTGGAGTCCCAACGAAAAGTGGCTGCATCTGTTGCCATAAGCTATTTGATAATAAATAAAGAAAAGTTCCCAAAAACTGGGTTTCGAGATTTCTGCTATTCTACTCATCAACCCGATGCACGAAGCCTTCGACAAGTACGACATATGAAAAATTGACGGTTCCTATGCAATGTGCTTTTTTACCTGAGTAAAAGCCGACTTAGCATATAGGTGTCACGCGAATAAAGAGGTCTTACGCGATAAAAAACAAAATCTCGTATAAATTTACGACCTTTTTGATAGATACAATGGCGTTACACAGTATTTCTCTAAGTACAAAGATACATAATGAAGAAAACAGCTAGATGATGAAATTTATGAAGAAATCTTCGTCTGCCTCTAGGCATCTCCGGATAAGCCTAATGGCAGGACTACGGGCAGACGCGTAGTGAGGCGCCATGTTAACAAGTCCACCGCTAGGAGGGGGAGGCAGCCTCAAAGATATAGCATCCAAATCCAGCGTCGGGTGGTGCACGTGCACCCAAGAAAGTGCAAGTTTAGCACTTGCCACAAGTTGGAGCTTCACAAAGTGATGAATCCTTTCACCTTGCCGAAATTTTGCTAGCAAATAAGCTAGGGTCTGAGGCTGAGGATCCCGGTGAAACATGGCATTGTATACAATAGCCAAAGATCTGTGGCAGCACTCGACAAACTGCTCCATCTCTGATACACGGTCTTGAAGCAAATCCACCGAGTAGGCACGGCGATGATCAATCCAAAAATCAGTCTCGGAATGTTGAGAAGCAGCCACCTGAGCATGGATTTAATTGCACAGACGTTGAGTTTCCTCCCTCTCGCACAATCGAATGCCTAAAGTAAAAAAAGAGAGAAAAAATCAACCTCTACGAATAAAAAAGAAGCATTATGAAATACTGCGGAAGACTTACACATAATCTTCTCACTCGCCCAGCAAATTTCTTCCAAAAAATATGCTTCATGATCCAGGGCCTTGCACGTATTCAAATGAGAGACATCCACCATCGCATGGACAACCCAAAGTTTACCTTCGAGTCTCTTCACCTGCTCAATTTTCTCTGCATATAGTGGTGGATCAATCGCACGAACAATAGTAGTCTTAGTCGCACCCAACCCAGACGAAGATGGGTTCGCATACGACGTTTGAGTAGGCGCGAATGGAGTTGCCAAATCGCACAATATCTGGCAGGGCAAATGAAAATACAGGACCTTTAGTACACAAAGGACACCTCACACACATATGCAAACAACTGTTTCTCAGCAAAAGGAGCACTTAAACAAAAGAAACCAAGTTGATTATAGCAGCGGAATGAAAGACACCTATGACTACAAAATAAACTATGGGGCAGATTTTTCTACGTACAAGGTGGCGCTGGTAGATGGAGTGCTAGTCGCGGGAATAATGGGGGCGACACTCAATGAAGGGCACCAGCCAAAGAGGGGGCAACAGATTCATTCGAGAGTACTTCTTGGCCTTCTTAACAAAAGGCTTCAAATCGACTGCCCGGCCATTGGAGGTGACTGGGACAGAGGAGCTAACCTTCTGCCAGTCGACCTTCTCGCCGTGCGCCATCACTAGGGCCATAGAAGTTTCAACGCCACTTTTTGATTGTGTCACGCTATAGCCAAAAAGTGGGCTCGGGTTAGCACCAAAGATAGCAGCAAGGTCGTTTAAATCAGCCAGCACCTCCTTCGTCGGGAAAATCACGGCATGCAAGCTCTTGAAGGCACGGCGTGAGCGGATAAGAAGATTGCACCCACGGACACTGTTGGTTTCTAAAGTGCCAACAATATCTAATAAAGGTTCAACCTTCTTATCTTCGTCCAGCACCAAATTCTGGAATAAGCTCTACGAATACAAATAGAGTTAAGAACTGAAAGAAAGTAGTAGAAACAAAACAAAAATCTTTTCTTGAAGGTAGTAAAACTCATGAGTCAATGAGGCGTTAAGGGTCTCTAAGCGCTTACGAAGATTTTCATCTCAGGCAGTGGTCTGTTTCTCCCTTTCTTCGGCGTCGTCCAAAGCCTTCTATGCAACCCGTAGTTTGGCCTCCAAATCATCTGCACGCTTTATGGCCTTGTCCTGGATAACCCTGGACTCTTTGGCAGTGGCTGGGCAAGGGACATAAAAGTCAAATAAAAGGAAAACGGGGGAACAAAAATGCCAAATTCTCAAGGATGAAGGGAAGAAACCTTTCAATTCTTCAGCTTCATTGCGGATCTTGATGAAGTGGGAGGCCATATCAACCATCTCACGCATCAAAGGCTGCCAAACACAAAGAGTAGAACATCAAGAAAATAAGAGCAAAGGAGAGGCCACAGGTACATTAAAACAAAGAAATACTTACGTCCTGCATGTTAACCTCGATGGGATTCTTGGAAATCACCACGCCTTTGCCCGCATTTTTTCTTCTTTTCTGCGGTGGCGGTTTTGGCAAAGTGGCAACATCCTTCTAGATAATCTTGTCCGTAGGAGACGCAAGCATTTCCTTTGGATTCGTTGAGGGTTCCGAAGATTTAACTGGAGGAGGAGCAACAGAAGTACCAAGGGGGACGTGGGAGGATCTTCCCCCTCATCACCACTACAGAAACAAAGCAAAAAACTCTATAATTTTACCATCCGAAAGAATCAAGGAAGGTACAATCAGTAGTTACGAAGAAACATCCTTCGTAAAGCGGAAAAAACTCATCTATGGAGGAGCCGATGAAACAGGGATGACGCGTAGAGGCTTTGAGCCAGTGGAGTCATCCGAGTCTTCAACCGTCTGTACTGGATCAGGGCGCTTCGTTTTTTCGCCAGCAGGTGCCACGCAAAAGTATTTAGAATGAGCCAAAGGAATGGACTAAGTATTTGATGAGGATCTAGTGATAGACGCCTCCACCTATTCATCGGCAGCAGTCCCAGCCATAGAAAGATCATCGGATAAAGAGGGGTTTGCTGGGAGCTCACTGCTTTCGGGGAGAGAAGGAAGTGAAGATAGATGATCATAATCCTACATGACGAAAGAACAATAAACAAAAGGGAGGACGACAATCGTAAGAAATAAAGTACATTCATGCAAAGAACAAAGAGGAAGCCAATGAAAACTTACTTCTGGAAGGCGCCTTTTCTTGCCAAAAGGCTCCACATGGCAATCAAAGGTAATCGAGCTTTTCTTGGTCAGTGTGGTGATGTTTTGAACTCTTTTATCATAGACCCTCAGGGTAAGATCATCCGGTGAAATCCTCATTGGGTCCTTCTTGCTGGTATAGGACCACATACCGGACAGCCTTGCCTGAAGAGGTTAAACATGTATCTAAAGAAAGTATGCCAGGATTTGCAACCCCGACAGTTCCTTGCCAATTTTGTGGCACAGCTTCTCAATGCGGGTGAGCAGGGGTTTGTTCTCCATCATTTCTTCAGGAGTTGGGCGCTGCACCCATGAATCCAGCTTGCGGCATGTTTTCTTGGGGTCAAAAGGGGCTAACCCGAAAGATTAGCCCTCAGATTTTTTGTCCTTGATGTAAAACCATTTGGCTTTCCATCCTTGGGTGGAATTAGTAATCTTGATGTCGAAATAATCAACTTCGGAGCATACAGATAAAATGGTGCCACCAACATCGTGAACAAGAGTATCGATAGCATTCCGACAAACATAAAAGAAGTACTTCCACATGCCCCAATGGGGATGAATCCCGGGGAAGCATTCGCAAAGGGTTACAAAGCAGGCGACATGAAGAATAGAATTGGGCCTGAGCTGATAGAGTTGCACGGCATAAATGAAGAGGAGGTCATGAAAAAATTCATGGACAGGAAGGGAGAGGCCGCGATACAAAAAGGAAAGAAACATTACCCGCCACCCAGATTTAGGGGCAGGGATAACCCCATCCCCTGGAAGCTCGAAGGAGCCTTCCTCAAGGTGACCAGAATTCCGGGCTTCGCGCAGATCTCACGCGGAACACTTTGTCGGGGCCCATCCGAGAGTCCTCTTCTTCGTGGTCTTGGTGGCCACAGTGGAAGTTCCTACCTTGATTCTCCCCATGATGGCTAGAAACCGACACAAGTGCTTAGAGAAGGAGTAGGCGAAAGTAGCAAACACAGGCAAGGCACAAGGAAGAAGATGAATGCAATAGGAGAAGATGGTAAAACAGTAAAACAAATGTCCACTCATTTATAAAGAGACGAAACTCCAGAGCCTAGCCGTTCGATAGAAAATTGAACAGTCAAGTTATACATAATGATGACACGTGCCATAAGATTCATAGAAGGAAAAAATCATGGGCAGTTAATGCTGTAGTAAAATCGGAGGAAACTCACACGACGCCGCAATCTTCACGCAAAAAGGGGGTCGTGTAGTTCAAAAAACTCCACTGACATGCCACCCACGCATCATCATTACTGCAGCATGGGCCCACAATCGAAACGTCCCATCTAAATGTGTCTCTCAGAAGCCACAACACAATTTCGTCAGCAGTGATGTTTAAGCACGCAAAGTAACAAATACTTTGGTTCTATAGAAGGAAAAGACCCTATAAAACATTTACAAAACTTTGAGTTGAAGTAAATTCCTCAGCACAATTTTTTGAGCCTACAAACGAATACAAACATTCGACTGTAGCCTCGGGGGCTACTCCTATCGGGAGTGTTGACCGCGCACCCGACAAAATATCAAAGTGATCTTATAAACAAGTCCAAGGTTTTCGAGCCTATGTCCTGATGCAGGCCTTCGAGACATAGCCTCGGGGGCTACTCCCATCAAGAGCGCTAGTGCGCACCTGATATAAAATTATAATATGCATATAAGGTCAAACAATTGTGACCTAGAAAAATATCAAAAAGCCTATGAGTTTTACTTCAGTGTATCCTCAAAAGGTTACGCCCATTGGGAGATTCTATAAAAACATCCGACAAAAAAAGCTGATAAACTTCAGCAATTTTAACAACCAAACAAGGCAGTCGATAAAAATTATACAAAACTCTCGGGTCGCGCCAAACACGATAAAACTCCAAATGTCATGTCCACAACATGAAGATAAGACCCCGAGATTCGTCATGTGTGACCTGGTAACCGCACAAGAATGCACCCTGCTAGTAAAATATCCGTATCGACGATACGATAAAAAATCCCGATGGATGGGTTAGCTACCCGATATAATAGAAGTGGAATTTAGTATTCGATAAGACCTCAAACGGCTTGAACTGAGTTACCCTAGTAAAAATTCCGAGTTCAAGCCTGAGGACTTGAATTTGATGTAGGTCTAAAGTGTTTTTTCTAGGAGAAATTAACTGATTCCCGATCTATCGGATGCATCAGGCCTGTTGTACCCATTCCTTACAGAGCTAGAAAAATAAAGATATTTCATAAATCTCAAATTGTGAATACCGAAAACGTCTTTGAGACTCAACCTAAATCCTAGGTAAAGACTTGGGGCCTACTGACATAGGTATGATTACCTGGGTGATTATGTTTTGTTACCCTGTATAAAGGCTCACGACCCATAAAGACTCAAATATGAAGACCCAAGAAGCATCTGATGGAAGCCTTAGTTGTATTAGATAAGGAAATAGGAACTGACATTGTGTTGGTGTTGTAATCATAAATATGTAACCTATCCGCATATGGCTTTGGGACCTGGCCTATTATATATAGGCTGGGAGAAGCCAACGGAGAGGTACCGAAAAACTCCCAAGCAATCTATAATAGTATTATCCATTGATAATCAGGCAACTTCGACTCCCTCTTTTGCTTGACATCCAACGAAATCCCTAGCGTTCTCTTTTCTGCAAAACCCAAAATCCATAACTATGGACATTGCTGAGGTTACCCCTCGTCAGTTACAAATTAGGGTTTTCCCTTGAAATTTCTATCTATTCCTTGTCGTGTTCTTCAAGGAGTCGCTTGGGCATGGGTCACCCGAATCCTTGATGGGCTTCAATTGTCCTATGGGCTCCTCATGGGTCAAACTATATAGGCTAATCTAGGGTACCCATGGGGAATACCCATGTCAGTAGCCCCTGAGTGCCCATTCGAATCGTAGATTCAGATGGAGACTATGAAGTCCTTCGAATGACCATTCGAACATTTCATCCGGTGATTTCTTATGTCATAAGGATAGTTGATATGCATGCCTAATTCATCCAACAGATCGGGATCAGTTAACTGCCTTAGGGCAAAACATCGCTATTTACTCAAACTCGAGTCGCCGGACTTGAATTAGGAAATTTGCTAGTGTAATTCGACTCATGCCGTGGAGGCCTTATAGAGTCAAATTCCAATTTTTTAGTTTGTGCACTCGACGCGTCTGTCAAGGCTTTTTTTTATCGCACCTGTAGGCACAATATACTTCTGGTATAGTGCAGCAAGTGCGTTGCCAGGCCATTGGATTGCATCCGCATGTCTTATCTTCACGTTGTAAGCACGACATCCGAAGTTTTATCACCGCGGAGGTGTTTCGGGCGGCACAGGAGACGTTGTCCCTTGTCAGGCAAATTCTTGTTTCGATTTGAAACGAGGTCATCGAATGTTTCAAATGCTTGTAGTGCGGACGTGGTCAACGCTTATCACTAATAACTTTTTTCTCCTTTTCATGGGTGCGCGACCAACGCTCCTTATGGGAGTAGCCCTCGACTGCCTATTCGAGTCGTAGACTCGAGTGAGGACTTTGAAATTTTGCGACTACTGTCATTGGGCGTAGCTTATCGATTGAGCTTTCAGCGCTCCCTATGGGAGTAGCCCCCAAATTCGTAGTTGAATCGTTGATTCGAAGAAGGGGTTGAGGTGTAAGTGCCTTGTATTCGTGCGTAGATGGCTTGTTCACTAGACCCGAAAAATCCTCGGGTGCGCGACCAATGCTCCTGTTAGGAGTAGCCCCCGAGTATTTGGTCGAGTCGTAGACTCGAGCAAAAACTGAAGTAGTCGAAGAAAAAATTACCATTGCACACTTTTGCCCCGAGCTGCTGCTAGTGCAAGTGCAAATGACGTCATTGCTGACGATTGGATGAGCTCAGCCATCGGCATGAGTGGTGCTGATGGGACGTGATAGTAGTGGGCCCTACTATCTGACCAGGATTTGACTAGTCACGCGTAATTTTTGGGTTTAACTATGCCTCCTCAATTTCTGCGATGAGTAGGGATCGTGCAGCGACGGTTCAGTGCACAAGTTGCCACGTGTCTTCATCGATGTGTGCCATGCATTGAAGTGGAGAAATGCTGACTATCAGATGATTTTTTACCTTCGCTTAAGTAGTAGATTGAAGTAGTAATTTTGCACTTTGCATCTTTGTCTTCCTTGCGCTACTGCCATTGTTGCTCTCCTCTGCTCCATTGCTCTGAACTACCTCATTGCGCTGGACGTCCTTAGAGCCTTTCCCAATTATTTCTCCAATCTCTCTGCCAAAGAAGGATGGGGAGGAAGAAAAGCGCCGCTGCTACAGGATCTAGCGCCGCCACCACCGTGACAAAGAAGAAGGCCACCACCACCACTGTGGCCGACACTACTGCCACGGTCGTGAAGAAGAAAGGCACCAGGACCAGCGTGATCAACGGGTCCTGGCAGCGCTCCACTCTGAAGCCCCACGAGCTTCATTCGCATCGTCTGGCCGGTCTTATTTCGGCCGACGAAGATGACTGCTGGATTCCTGGGCCAGAGGTAATTCCCGGTCCCCCCACCGGGTTTCACGTGATGTTCATTTCTTTTCTTCTTCGAGGTCTCTCGCTTCCCCTCCACGACTTTGTGCATGGATTGCTCTATTTTTATGAGATTTAGTTGCATCAGCTGACTCCCAATTCTTGCACATTGCGTGCTTCATCACTCTTTGTGAGTGCTGGCTCGGGATCGAGCCGCACTTCGGCTACTTCAAAAAGCTATTCAAGTTGAAGAGACTGTCGGGGTCTGGTTTTGTGGTGTACGATCTTGGCGGGTGTGGTATATCTTGTAGGGGTTCCGCGTATGAAAACAATAAATTTAACTCTATGCCCTGATGGCTCGTGTATTAACAAGCTCATTGGGGAACCCCAAGAGGAAGGTATGATGAGCACAACAGCAAGTTTCTCTCAGTTATGAAACCAAGGTTTAATTGAACCAGTAGGAGCAAGGAAACACCCCAAAGGTGTTGCTAGCTGAGCCTTGGCAGGGCGCACTACCGGTGCTAGTAGCAACATGGAGACCTGCACAATACAACCACACAACTATGTCCCCAACTTGCGATGAGGTTGTCAATCTCACCATGTTTTGCTGAAAACAAAGGATTAAACGTATCGAATGGAAGGAAGTAATAGTTTGTAGAAAGTAAACACAAAACAGTAAACAGTTTATAGATTGTATGTAAAAGAAAGGACCGGGATCCATAGTTCACTAGAGGTGGCTCTCCTTAAGATAGATAACAGGCTGGGTGAACAAATTACAGCAGGGCAATTGACAAACATCGAGAAAGCAATACATGCATATACTAATCATCTTGACTCCTTTGAGACTTGATTGGGCATTACAACATTATACATAGACCGCCATCCAACTGCCTCTATGACTAATAATCCACCTTCAGGTTATCATCCGAACCCCCTCCAGTATTAAGTTGCAAGCAACAGATTATTGCTTTACGAATTGCGTGTAAAGTAAACAATACGATTGTTCTATGAACAAAGGATTGTTGTTTTCGCCCTAGTAGCAACAGCACATCAAGCACCTTAGAGATTTCTGTCACTTCCCTAGATTACCAGAGGCATGAACCCACTATCGAGCATAAATACTAACTCTTGGAGTTGCTAGCATCTACTTGGCCAAGATAGCTACTAACAACGGAAAGCATGCAAGATCACAAATAAAAAAGACATGATAGAATCAATAATCAATCTGAAATAGCATCTCAATATCCATCGGATCCCTGCAAACACAACATGCAGAATTACAAATAGATGATCTTGATCATGAACGGAGCTCACAAGATCTAAACATGAAAGCACAAAGGAGGAGAACCAGCCATCTAGATACTACATGGATCCGTAGTCCAAGGATGAACTACTCACGCATCACACCGGAGGCTTGCATGGTGATGAAGAAGGCCTCCAGGGCGAATTCCCCTCTCCGGCAGGGTGCCGGGAAGAGCTTTAGATCCCTCCTGATTTAGGGATGGAAATGACAGTGGCTACAGACTCTTTCGTGGATTTTTGACCGGGTTCTTAGGGTTTTCGTCCCGAGGGCATCTTATAGGTGGAAGGAGAGGCCGAGGGGGTGCTTGGGCTGGCCACACCACCCCCTGGCACGGGCCAAACCTGGCCGTGCGGCCAAGTGGTGTGGCCGCCCTCTGGCCCTTCTCCGTCTCGTATTCTGGCATCTGATGACTTCCGGAAAAAAAGGCACTTTGGCTTTTGTCCCGTCCAATTCCGAGAATATTCATTTTCTGACTTTCCTGGAACCAAAAACAGCAGAAAACAGGCAGCTGGCACTATGGCTCTTGTTAATAGGTTAGTCCAAGAAATCATATGAAAAGTACTCCAAAGTGTGGGCAAAACACAAGAAAGTGGATAAAACCAAGCATGGAACATCAAAAATTATAGATACATTTGCAATGTATCAACATCCCCAAGCTTAACTCGTACTCGTCCTCGAGTAGGTAAGTGATAAAAAGAAAGAATAATTTTTGAGGTGACATGCACCATCAAAGACTTGATCAAAGTATTTGTGAAACATTCAAAGCTGGGATCATAGTACTTCAATCATAACATGAAAGAAAAATTTCTAGCAATAAGACAAAGAAACTATGTTGCAACATGAAAAGGCACAAACAAAAGATTCATGAATAACAATGCTTTGCAAGACGTTTGTTTGTTTCACATAAAGAAAACATAGCATAATAGTATTCAGCTTGTCCCTCATAGAGTAGCAAATATAAATGCATAGGACACCTTCAAAGTTCATAAGAGTGACTAGATACAAATAGTTTAAAACAAGCAATATCAAGTTATGCATCAATCAACTAGTCTTGGGACAATGCACATAGAACTAATAATGGCCACTATGCTCTCAAAGTAGGTGCATAAAGGTAGAAGGTGGAGACTCAATATAATGGTGGAAGAAAGGCCTTCATAAAAGGAAGTAGGGATTCAAGTCTCATAGAGAGCTTCCAAAAATTATGGTACTTATAGCTTTCAGCTCTCATTGCCCCTATCATAAGCATCTTGAAGGTGATTAAGGTTAAAGTGACACAACTAAGAGGATATGCTTGACAAGTTATAAACCAAAATATCATGCCCCTTACTTACGAAGACCGAACCTCATGCTACTCAACTTTAGTCACAAGTAAGCACTTGTCATTGTAAGTAAATGTGTATCATAAAGAACCGCCAATGGGGTACCCCTTGCACATGATACAGGAGCTATCCCATAATCAAAATGACAAGGCAAGCAGACAATGAGCATCTCAGCGATCTTTTTATTTGCTATTTGCATAGGTTTTTATTGAGGATGCTTCATAGAGTGCTCATTATGGTTATGCTGCAAGTTTCCACCATGATTAGGCATGGCTTAGGCTAGCGGCCCAGGCATTTCTCTAACACACATACAAACTCCATGATCTTACAAGTTCCACTTTTATTTCACACCGCCGGGATCCATAAGCAAAAGAACATGATATCAACGGGGTACAAAGTACAAGTGCAATGTTGAAAGCGTTCCCCATGATGCATGGTTCTGCTAATTTCAACTTATAAAGCGCAAGCATATACGCAACAAAGAAGGACCCAATGGTTCAAGTTTATTAAGGGCAAGAAAAGTAGAGTGTGCCATCAAGTTCGTGAGAGCTTTAATCACTAGTTTTCTCATAACAAGTTTAATTTGAAAGATAAACAAAAGCATGAATATACTTGGAATAGCATAATCTAGTAGGTAGGTATGGTGGACTCTTTGGAATAACTAGGTTTAAGGAGTTGGATGCATGAGTGCAACTCATACTTGGTTGTGGAGGCTAGCAAAAGACTGGGAGCGACAAACTAAGAGAGAAATAATGGCCATAATCATGCAGAGCGACAAAACATCATATAACTTTGAATTTAAATAATGGTTTTCATTCATTAATGAAATATCATTTAAGTCACGTATTTCAAACGTGGCATTTTAATGTTTTACAAATGTCCATGCATTATCAATTAGTTTCAAACAACAAGGATAATTCACACATAATCAAACAAGATAAGAACATGAATAGAAATCATTCATAAAAGCAGAACAACTGTTTGTTACAAACTCATATGAATAACCGTCCTCACGAAGTGTGAGACACACTATAGAAGTTCACAATCTTTTGATTACATTGATCATCCTAAGACATAAACTAAATGATAAATGTCAAGGGAGAGTGTCGTCGGCCATCATCATCATGCTCGCCATCAACACGCAACGTCACCTCCTCTTCAGCAAGCACCTCTCATGCAGAAGGACCTGTTTTTAGCAAAACAGAACAAGTATTAGATATACTTAACACTGCAAATGTGTTTGCAAGATTATAACATTTATAAAACTGTATATCAAATATATACCTTTGTCATCAATGACCTCTCCAGTGATTGGTTCAACCTTTACGTTCCTGAAACGTAATATGAACTCATGGAAATCCAATGCTTCTGTATCACCACTCATGATGCTACTCCGGACATGTCCTTCATAGTTGGGAGGCAACGACCGAAGCAGTACGTCTATCGCAAATGGATCAGCCATCCAGTAATCCACGAACTGAACCAGTCTTATGTGTGCATCAAGCATGCGATCCAAGTGACCCTTCAGACATGTATGCTCCTCCATATGTATGGAAAGGAACTCTCCAAGCAGCTCGTGCTTCCACATGCGCACATGTCCTATGAACTCTGCTCTCAGCTGATCCACCATCGAATATGGATCAATATCACCCATGAGCGGATATAGTTTATCCACCATCCCGTAACACATGATTATCTGAATGTAGGTGGACATCTCTTGACAATAGTAGCAGTCTGCCAGCTCTTGTGGGGTCCCATAGTAGTCTGGCTCAGTCAAATCCATTGTGCGGCATATGTAGTCTACCACATGATTCCTAGTAAGGAGATCATTTAGGCGCACAAGCCAACTAGGGAAGTTGGATCCATCAAGTCTAAGTTTCTCAGCCTTTACCCAATCCTCAATGACAAAGTAAGCTTCACGGTGAGCCATCTACATTTATTATTGCAAAAGGAATTTCGACTAAGTTTATAATTAAATGAGTTAATAATAACTCCACTCAGAAACACCTATCCCCAAAAGGGTTCCTAGTGATAACATGACCCCTATCAGCCACATCTCCCCCGATCATCACAACCATCAATGTGGGTTCAAGGGTGGACGCTAAACATCGGTCACATCATTCATGCGACTCGTGCTCGATCTTTCGACCATCCGTGTTTCGAGGCCATGTCTGTACATGCTAGGCTCGCCAACTCAACCTTAGTGTATTCGCTGTGCAACATGGCTTACACCCACTGTATGTGAACGTAGATATGTCTGACACCCGATCATCATGGCCTGCCTCATGTCGAAGAACTTTCTTGGTGGTGCACACTAAGGGGGAACACAATCGTTGGTAATTTTAACAGGGACCATCTTATTAGGATACCGTCGAGTATCTAATACTGGCACAAAATAAGACATAAAAACAATAACATTGAATATAAATGCGATGTGATATGGTCCTTCACGTCGTGATCTCCATCCGTCATCACCGGGTTCCGGCGCCGTAGACACTAGGGTACCGGTGTCATTTCGGCGTGGTAATCCATCACCTCCATGACTATCTACTACTGTGTAACATAAGGTAATTACTTTACCTTTGCCACAACCATATCACAAAGCAATGCCCCCCTGCAAAACGTCTCTACTACACCCCTTTCGGGGCCCTCCATTGCAAATGGCATACCAACTAATGCGACAGAGATAGACACCCCCTAAGCCACTTTATATGGTACAAGCCGTATGTCAAGCATGGACCAGTCTCGCGAATGAACGCGTAAAGTCGGTTGGGGGCTGCTTCATCAAGCATTATTGTGGTATGCACAAGTACATGTGGGAGGGTAACAACTAAAAGATCAACACCCACACGCTACATCTCGTGTGTTCTACCTGTACTAGCATTACTACGCATAGATCTAGATCTGATACCACTGTAGGGGTTCCACGTATGAAAACAATAAATTTTACTCTACGCCCCTGAACACCTGAAGCTGCAAGGACCTATCTATTAGTAATACAGTAATGGGAGGGGCTTTTCGTGAACTTACCCTTGAAGACCGAAAAACGTTGTCAATGCTCAGGAGAGCGTGGTTGATGTAGACGAGCCGAAGCCGACCTCAAGGTCGTGATGAAGTCCTTGCGCTCCTTGGCTCCAACGACTTGAGTGCCTCAAGTGCGACACCTCGCGGGGAGTTACACACGGCAGGTGCCTGACGATGACTCCCGCTTCCCCGATCCAGCAGCAGTTGCGAAAGTAGAGCTCCCGGATCCGAATCCCGCAGCACGACAGCGCTCCGTGGTGAAGATGTCTCTCGCTCGCGCAGTCCAGACTTGGGACCACAGTCACGAGAGAGAGATGGGGAGAGAGAAAATATCAACTGGAGGTCCTCCCAAAAGTGAGGAGACCTTTATTGATTATTGGTGTATTTTATTTGGCCAAATACCCCCACTATATATAGGGGGAGGGGAGGTAATACCTCCCACAAAGTCCCGGGGTGGGACTAAAGGAGAGGAGGGGGAGGGGTGGCCACCGGCCACCTAGTGGGCCCTGCGCGGGGGGGCTAGGCCCAGCCGGCCTCCCCTTGGCCCCTCTCCCTCTCTCCTTTCCCCTAATGGGCCTCTCCCTCCGGAAATTGGCCCATTAAGCCTTTGACCATTAAATTGATTTTTCTCTTTATTAAATAAATATGAATAAATGATTACATTTAATATTCATTCACATATTATTCAACCTCCATGGCCATGGAACACCTTCCACCTCCACTCCGGACATCCTCTAGACTTACTGAAACCCTTCCGGTTTTCTCCCTACTCTTCTTCGGTGATTCCACCGATCCTATAAACACTCTCTAAGCATCATCAAGCCCTTAAGCGTGATACCCTACGGTTCGGGAACACTCTAGACATGGTCGGGACACTCCCGCACCAATGATCGACAGAGGGACCTGGATGGCCATGTGACCCCTGTGTGTTCCACGAAGATCTTTCGTCGTTTGAACCGGGACAGTCAAGTCTTATTCCCTTTGTCACTCGATACTTGCATTGCCCGAGATCTTATCAATGACATCACCATGTCGTGTTCAATCTCGTTACTGAACAATGCAACTTGACTCGTTCCGACAAGTGATATCCCCGTGATCAAATCACACGTTGCGCAGCTATTGGATATAACTTCTCCGAGTGGGCCCTTGAGTATCTTCCCATCACATGGACGGACAAATCCCGCTCTTGACATATATTGCCTCTACGGTTTCCTCTGAGTACCTGAACACACCTTTATAACCATCGTATTACCAGATGGTGTTTGATGCTATCTAAGCACTCTCGGGAGACAGTGATTGATATAGCCTCACGGTCTAAGGAATAGTCTACGAGGATCCATTTCTAATCATCGTAACTTGAACTTCGTGACATGATCGGGTCACGATGTTTAGGTTGGTTATTGGTTCATCATCTCATTCTCAGAATGAAATGACCTCATTTCCAACTGGCATAAATGCCACATGATCAGGAAACATGATCATCTGTTGACCAATGAACCAGTGACTAGAGTTTCACTGGGAACCCCTGATTGTTTGTATATCACACGTGTATTGATGTTTCCACTCAATACATTTATAGCATGATATAAAACTTAATCATAAACTATATGAAATATGATAATAGTCCTTACTACTATTTGTCTCTAGGGCATATTTCCAACATATCTATGGACCCCCATGTCCAATATTTTAGCCTCGGCATGATTGACTCCACCCAAGGATGGAGGGACAAGTGGTTCTACATCTAGGATCAAAAAGTAGAGGGACAAAGGTTCAGCCTTGCTCTGTTTGATCCGAAAGTGGAGCTGCAGAAGAAGAGGTCATGGAAGAATGTAGTGATGCCCGGAGAGGAGGACAATGTGTAGGTCTTGTACCAGCGAGTGCTGGATCTTCAGCTTATTTGGGGCAAGGAGGTTACTGGCGTGGACCTCATTCGAATATGGCTGTGATGTCGAGTGCAGCCACTTCAATCCAGGGCCTATCTGATGTACCTTTGGACGAGCATGATGAATCTGACATGCGTTTGTGAGGAGGATATGACTATAGTGGAGCTCAAGAAGAAGATCAAGTCGCTGACCAATATCACTTTGAAGGAGAAGCTTCATGCGGAGTCGAGCGTGCTGCCTTTCCATGCTACTCACCCTCCTATAGAGGTGAGCATCTGTTGAGTATTTTCCTTTGTTTTGGTGGGACAATGTTAATGATGAACTGATTATATGATCTCTTTGTTGTAGGCGTGGAAAGTTGTACCCTCGTGCCTCCTCAGCCAGAAGGCGTCATCCCTCTTGAGGCGACAGAGGCGGACGAGTCGAATTCGAATGTGCATGTTGCTGAGACACTAGAAGCCCCTGAGTCCAGCGAGTCAGATTCACGGAACCGGGAGCGAAGCGAGGAATCAGATGCATCCACGCCGGGGACACCGAAGCACATTGATCCTGGAAAGAGTGCCACGGATCATATTCCTGCGGTGCCTGTCCGCAACGTTTGTCCTCCTCACTGAAGAAACAGAGACAAGAGGAGCCTTTTGATCTTGACAGATTTGACGGGTGAGCCGCTACTCTTTTTCTATATAGTTTCTCTAGTGGTTCTTGGTACGTCCATTTTGCATCACTATTCTATGTCTTAATTCACTATTATTCATTGATATATTTCGTATTGAGAGGTGATACTTATGTTATTTCATCTATTTTTGCATGGTTGATGACTTTTGGAGCATGGACCGCTGCAGTCAGGATTCTGATGGAAAAGGTGCTGTTTGGAGGCAAAATTCGTGAAGATCGGAAAATCCGGGAAAATATACGGAAAATCCTATTTTTCCAGAAGACTTAGGATGCCAGAAGATGGAGTGGAGGTGGGCCACAGGGGGCCCACACCACCCCATGGCGCGGGCAGGCCTAGGCCGCGCCTGGAGGTGGTGTGGCCACCCTGGCCCACTCCAGCCTCTCTCCTCTGGCGTATATCATCCCCATGAAACCCTAAGACTCGGAGAGCGACCACAGAAAGATTCCACCACCTCTGCGGGGCGGAAAACATCGAGAGAGAAAGATCTCTCCGGCAGACAGATTTCTACCGGGGGAATTCCTTCCCGGAGAGGGAAGATCGTCGCCATCAACACCACCATCAAGCTGGACTTCATCGGGATCATCATCATCATCACCACCACCACCATCATCACCATCAGCACCCTCATCACCATCTCCATATTTTTGTAACAATTGAGTTGAATCTTGCATAGTTCATAGGTGAAAGTTTCCCGGTGTTGATTACTCTTTGTAGTTGATGCTATTGAGTGAACCATTGAATTATTGTTTATGTTTAGGTTGTTATACATCATTATTCCATCTCTGATCATGATCCATATGATGTCTTGTGAGTAGTTCGTTTTGTTCTTGAGGACATGGGAGAAGTCTTGTTGTTAGTAGTGGAGTTGCGTTGAGAAAGATTCAATAGATTGTTATTTAAGTTGTGGTGTACTTCTTCTAGTAGTGTCATGTGAACGTCGACTACATGACACTTCACCTATAAGGGCCTAGGGGATTGCATTGTGTATTTGGCTACTAATCGTAGGGGTTGCCGGAGTGATAGAAACCTGAACCCCCGTTAGGAAACCATTGCACAAGAGACGTAAGGGTCTTAGAGTTTAAAGCTGTGGTTAGGTTTCTACCTTAATTACTTTCTTGTACTTACGGATGTTTGCAAGGGGTATAATCACAAGTATGTATTAGTCTTGGATGGGGCGGTACATTAGCACAGGTTCACCCACACAACACTTATCAAGCTAAAGGAGATTAATCGACTATATGAAGCGAAAGCACTTGACAGTCTTCCCATGTGTCCTCGAGAACGTTTGGTCATCTTAAGAAATACAACCGGCTTGTCCTTTGCTACATAAAGGATTGGGCCACTTGCTGCATTTATTCCTACTATCTTTTATTTACTCGTACTTTGTTTACCTGCTTCATCGAAAACCCCTAAAAATCCGTTTGCTAAGTATTTGCAAAGAATTCCTGATCCATACCACTAGCCAGCACCTTCTGATCCTCGTTGGGTTCGACACTCTTACTTATCGAAAATACTGCGATACACCCCCTATACTTGTGGGTCATCAAGACTATTTTCTGGCGCCGTTGCCGAGGAGTGAAGCGCTATTGGAGAGTGGAACTGGTAAAGGAAACTTCTACTGTGAGTATTGTTTACTTCTGCTAGTTGCTTTATTTTCCTTATGGATAATTCGTTGAGTTTCTTATTTGGTAATGCTACTATGGCTGCTAAGGTAGTAGATAAGCCACCACCTGCTGAGAAAGACGTTTTCAAAATACCTACAAGAATTATTGATCGTGTTATGGATAACTACTATGTTGGGGATGGGACTGTCCATCCCGGTGATCATTTACTCTTTATACACGAATTATGCGGGTTGTTCAAGTGTGCAGGTATTACTACAGATCAAGTTAAGAAGAAGTTATTCTCATTATCACTAAAAGGAAGAGCTGAGGAATGGTATAAGCTGCTGAAGAATGGTCAAGCTCTGGAATGGGAGGAAATAGTGCCTCTCTTTTATTCAAAGTTTTATCCTCCTAGTGAGATTCATAAAGATCGGAATCAAATATACAACTTTTGGCCTCTTGATGGAGAGAGTACAACTCAAGCTTGGGGGAGATTGAAGTTACTAATGCTCAAATTTCCCATTCATGAGCTCCCCAACAATATTATTATCAACAACTTTTATGCAAGGCTCCCTCTACATGACAAGGATTTATTGGATGCTTCTTGTGTTGGATCATTCACTCGTATGGAAGAAGAAGTTAAATGGGACCTTCTAGACCGTATTCAAGATAATGTTGAAGCTTGGGAGAATGACAAAGGTAGAAAGTCAGGTATAAATTATGATTATGAATGCATTGAATCTTTTATGGGAATTGATGACTTTCAAAATATTAAAGATGCTTATGGTCTAGACTCTCAAGCTATTGCTTCTTATTTTAAGGCTTTTGCTTCCTACATTGAAGTGCCTAAAAAGAAGTGGAATAAGTATCATGAACCTTATAAAGATGTTGCTAAGAGTGTTCCTGCAAGAAATACTTAAGTTTATACTGCTAGTCATGTTTTACCTAAACCTTATATTGAGAAAATGCCTTTTCCAGTTAAGGTAAAGGAACATTCTATGATGGCTAGTATGGTAGATGAAAGTATGAATAAAGCTGTTGAACCTGATAAACAAATGGTTAATGAACCTATAATAGCAAATGTGAAAGACTTTGTCACTAAGTATGAAAAAGAGGGACACACTATCCTTTGTAAGGATACCTCTAATATTGTTTCACAAAGTAGTGTTATGAGAGCTAGTATTCCCGTGTTTTCTGTTAGAATAAGTGATCATTGCTATGATAGTCCTTGTGATAGCTATATTGTTAAGTTTATGCATGATACTGAAAGTTACTATGAAAGAGGAAAAAATGTTCTTGTGCATCTCAATAATATCAAGTTTCCTCGTTTTATGCAGAAAGTTTTTATGTTGCACATGTTTTGCCATCTTATGCAAGTTGCCTGTGGTTTCAATAACTTGTTTGCTTACAAAATTCCCTTGCATAGGAAGTGGGTGAGACTTAAATGTGTGTATGTGTTTTTGCTTCTTAATGCTCTCTTTCACTTCAATTCATATCCCTATGAGAGCTTCTTCAAAATTATCATGCCCATCTTAATGGCTATAAAGAAAGAGCTTTATGGGAGACAACCCAATTTGTTTTTGCTTTTAGTTTGTTTTTGTTTCATTGAGTCTTGGAAGTTATTAATTCGGTAATAACCGCTTCTTATCCGTTTTGTTTGGTTTTTGTGTCAAGATCAACCTCTAATGAGAGAGAAGTAATATTTGGGGAAGTTGCTGTCCCAAAACAGATTTTTGTGCTTCACCATAAAAATTCGTGAGAGATCTATGTATGTCGGATTGAGCTGTAATTGTTTGTGCTTATGACACAGGTTGTTATTTAACTTTAGTTAGTTTTGCACTTTTTTATTTGAGCAACAGAAGATTTTCGAAAAAAATGATCTTTACCTGCTGGTCTGTTTTGACAGATTTTGCCACTCTTGCATCTGCTTCTTTATTCGATTTCCTTCTTGAATTCTTTTTGGGTCTTCGGAAGGATTTGCTACAGTAGTTTTGTTTTGATGGTTTTCAGTTGAAGTTGGACTCAAAAGGTTTTATCACTTCACTTATACTAATGTTGCTAATGAGAATTGTGTGAAGCTTTGTGTGAAAGAAATTTCCAGGAAGTGGAGACAAGGTTTTATGACTCAAGTAATAAGTGTATGAAGATGAAGATATCGATGATATTCAAGAGATGACTCCAGAAGAATCTACTATATACCAAATTCAGAGACCTGCAGAGTCCGTTTCCAACTAGGTAACAGTTCTGGTAAGAAAAGTTCCGCGAAAATACAATCCAACTATATTTTTGCAGTTTTCAGTCAATAAGGAAAGCTACGAAGCGAAAAAGGGACGGAAACGGAGCCAGGGTGGCCCACACCACCCCATGGCGCGGGCCCACCCCTGGCCGCGCCACCAGGTGGTGAGGCCACCCAAGACTCCGCCTCCGACTCGTTTTCTCCCAGTACCTTCCTTTTGATGTGAAACTCCGTAATATATAACCCCCCGGATCACCCGAGGTCCGTATATCGTGTTTTCGTCGTGTTTTTGTTTCGATCTGTTTCTGCCAGGACATACTTTTTGAAAGTTTAGAAGCACAATGGTATCTGCCAAGGATAAAGGGAAGGAGCCTATGGAGGAAGACCTCCAAGACCCCGGGAAGGAGAAGGAGATCAAGAGTGAAGGTGAAGAGGAGGCGAAGCACACCGGCACTACCGTTGCAAGCATTGGAGTGGTAGCGAACCCTGCTAGGATCAGAAGGACTGCACGGATGTCAACTGGAGGGAAGCCTCCGCGTCACTGCTTGGCACCACGGACACCTCCTCCACACACCAAAAATCCCTTGCATACCTTTATCCATAACCATGCAGGAAAAGAAGACTCCAAGTGGGAAGAATGGAAAAAGAATCACAAGAGCTGGGATCCACAAACTAAAATAATTATGGGCCGTATTGAGCACAACTCGGAGTTGATTCGTACTCTCACCTTCGATATTGAGAACTTTGGGAAACTTATCAGAGAGCTCATTGAGAGGATACCACCACCACCAAAGGAGTAATTCGTCATCAGGTTTAGCATCCCCTTGGTTTGTTCCAAGCTTGGGGGAGTGTCGCGGTATCACATCACTATCTTCTATCTTTTTACCTTTTTAGTAGAGTCATATCATGAATAGAGGAGTTATTATGTAGTATGGTTTGCACTATGGAAGTGTCCCCTCTCTCGTTAGATATGTATCCTTGGTGTGAGTTTCCGTTATGGAATATTAATGAGAAGTTCTATCATTCGCCTTTTTGCATAGCTTATGTTAGTTTTCAGTTCATGGTTATATGATTGATCTTGTTGTTAGTATTGGTAGCACTCTGGGATCATTGAGTTAATTTAGTTGGTTTTGGCAAACCTGGCTCGGTCAGTAGCAACACTATTTTTGAGAGTTGAATGAAAAAGATAGAAGTACTCTAAAGAGAAAAATAATTTCATCATCTTTCTTTCTTGATTTGCTCATAAGTCTAGTATTCTCTAGTTAAGATCTTTTGTGCTTCCAAGGAAGATTGCATGTTTGTCTTTATCACTTGCATGTTCGTTTGTTTCCTTCAACTCTTATACTTGCTACCAGCCTTGCTAGCCAAAAACCTGTACTGAGAGGAATTTCTTCTCGTGCATCCACTCCTTTAAACCAAAACCCTTGCCATTTGCGTCCACCATACCTACCTAGTAGCATTATTGCTATTCCAAGTAAATTCTTGTTTTATCTACCTCCCAAATTAAACTTGTTATGCGAAAATTAGTGATTAAAGCTCTCATGAACTTGATGGCACACTTTACTTTCTTGCATTAAATAAACCTGAACCATTGTGAACTCTCCATGAAAGTTATATGCTTGCAAATTATAGGCTGGGGATTAGCAGAACCGTGCTGTCACGGGGAATGCTTTCAACACTTGTAAATATATACCCAGTTGATACCTTGCTCTTTTGTTTGCGGATGTCGTCGGTGTGAAATAAAAGGGGAGCTTGTAAGTCCATGGAGTTATGTATGTGTGTTAGAGAAACGCCTGGGCTGCTAGTCTAATCCATGCTGACATGGTGGAAACCTGCAGCGTAACCATAATGATATCTATGAAGCATTCTTCTTATAAAAAAAGAGAGAGATAGCTATTGAGAAAAAGAAAAAAAAGAGATACTATGAAAAGAGGAAAGAGAGAAAAAAGCACCATTTTCCCATGGTAAATAAGAAGATTGCTCAAATACTCATTGTCTGCTTGCCTTGTCATTTTGATATGGGGATTCTTCCGTATCATCGAGCAAGGGGTACCCTGTTGGCGGTTCTCAATGATACGCACATACTTACGATGACAAGAACTTACCGGTAACTAAAGTTGAGTAGCATGAGGAGCGGCCCTCGTACTCAAGGGACTTGGGATTTTCAGTTTATAGTCTGTCAAGCATATAACTCAGATTGGACCTCACTTTCACCTTAATCACCTAAAGATGCCTATGATAGGGGCAATGAGAGCTGAAAGCTAGTAAGTATCATAATTTTTGGGAGCTCTTTATGAGACTTGCAATCCCTGCTTCCCTCTTTGAAGGTCCTTTCTTTTACTTTGTAGTTGAGTCAATAAACCTATTCCCTTCTATCTCAGCAAGTATTTTGAGTTGATGTGTTTCATTCATTCATATGGTGATTTATTCATTCATGTTTCTTATGTTCCTTGTTTTGCACATTGCTCTTATCCTGATGTTTACTACTTTGAAAACTATCATTGAAAAACTAGCCATTTGTGAACTCCAGCAAATTATCAACTATTCTTCGACCAAGACCTAAGTTTGCCATTACCAATTATGATTTACTTTATATATCTTTATTGTGTTTCCTTTACTCATTGCAAGTTGAGTTATATAATAGTGAGTTGTCTTCTATTATGATCTATCTATTTGATGAATGTGATGCTTCTTGTCCGTATTCTTTTATCGACTCTTCACTCCATAAACCTGAGGTCATGTTTATTGAGCTCAGTTTCGCTTGGGGACAGGCGAAGTCTAAGCTTGCAGGGAGTTGATACGTCCATTTTGCATCACTATTCTATGTCTTAATTCACTATTATTCATTGATATATTTCGTATTGAGAGGTGATACTTATGTTATTTCATCTATTTTTGCATGGTTGATGACTTTTGGAGCATGGACCGCTGCAGTCAGGATTCTGATGGAAAAGGTGCTGTTTGGAGGCAAAATTCACGAAGATCAGAAAATCCGGGAAAATATACGGAAAATCCTATTTTTCCAGAAGACTCAGGATGCCAGAAGATGGAGTGGAGGTGGGCCATAGGGGGCCCACACCACCCCATGGCGCGGGCAGGCCTAGGCCACGCCTGGAGGTGGTCTGGCCACCCTGGCCCACTCTAGCCTCTCTCCTCTGGCGTATATCATCCCCATGAAACCCTAAGACTCGGAGAGCGACCATAGAAAGATTCCGCCGCCTCTGCGGGGCGGAAAACACCGAGAGAGAAAGATCTCTCCGGTAGACAGATTTCTGCCGGGGGAATTCCTTCCCGGAGAGGGGAGATCGTTGCCATCAACACCACCATCAAGCTGGACTTCATCGGGATCATCATCATCATCACCACCACCACCATCATCACCATCAGCACCCTCATCACCATCTCCATATTGTTGTAACAATTGAGTTGAATCTTGCATAGTTCATAGGTGAAAGTTTCCCGGTGTTGATTACTCTTTGTAGTTGATGCTATTGAGTGAACCATTGAATTATTGTTTATGTTCAGGTTGTTATACACCATTATTCCATCTCTGATCATGATCCATATGATGTCTTGTGAGTAGTTCGTTTTGTTCTTGAGGACATGGGAGAAGTCTTGTTGTTAGTAGTGGAGTTGCGTTGAGAAAGATTCAATAGATTGTTATTTAAGTTGTGGTGTACTTCTTCTAGTGGTGTCATGTGAACGTCGACTACATGACACTTCACCTATAAGGGCCTAGGGGATTGCATTGTGTATTTGGCTACTAATCGTAGGGGTTGCCGGAGTGATAGAAACCTAAACCCCCGTTAGGAAACCATTGCACAAGGGACATAAGGGTCTTAGAGTTTAAATTTGTGCTTAGGTTTCTACCTTAATTACTTTCTTGTACTTACGGATGTTTGCAAGGGGTATAATCACAAGTATGTATTAGTCTTGGATGGGGCGGTACATTAGCATAGGTTCACCCACACAACACTTAGCAAGCTAAAGGAGATTAATCGACTATATGAAGCGAAAGCACTTGACAGTCTTCCCATGTGTCCTCGAGAACGTTTGGTCATCTTAAGAAATACAACCGGCTTGTCCTTTGCTGCATAAAGGATTGGGCCCCTTGTTGCATTTATTCCTAGTGTCTTTTATTTACTCGTACTTTGTTTACCTACTTCATCGAAAACCCCTAAAAATCCGTTTGCTAAGTATTTGCACAGAATTCCTGATCCATACCACTAGCCAGCACCTTCTGATCCTCGTTGGGTTCGACACTCTTACTTATCGAAAATACTGCGATACACCCCCAATACTTGTGGGTCATCAATTCTTCTCTTCTGTTCTTCTTGTGTTTAATGTACTCTACTTGTACTAAAGCGGTGTGACGCTAAGTTCGTCCGACATCGTCCATGAACCATAGGATGAGGGAGTCGTGGACTCCAGGGGAAAGGGTGCGAAGCAGCCCGAGATTTCCCCGAAGACAGCGGACAACTCCAGCGCGAGCTCTTCAAGTTCTTCCAAGTTGGGGGAACACAAAGTTCAGACCCTGATGACCAGAAGGGAACCTTCGGAATCTTCGAGTGATCGCGTAAGTGTTTTTAGTCATCCGAGGGAGCCCCCGAGTATTTTATGCGCTTCTGACACAGAAATCCATTTGCAGCCCTTTCTCCAAGACATGATTCGCCTCGGGAAGGATTACGTGCGCCTGGACGCTAACCATGGTAGCTACAGAGTAATATCATTTCTTCTTTCAAGTGATGTATATGGAAGTAATTCCTGATGAGTGTGTCTTTTGTTACTAGAGGATAACAATGATAGTCTTCGTCGACTAAGCTCTCTTGAAAAGAAACTCGGTGCGGCGAAGACAAAGAGAAAAGACACTATTGACGCTCTTGAGCGCTACAAGGAGGAGTCGTGACAGCGCGAGGAAGAACATGCGACAACTACGGCTGGGAGGGAGCACGGGTTTGCGGAGCAGCTTCTTGCCGCTGCCCAGGCTCTTTCTAGTTTGTCTTCTAACTCTACTTTATTGTCGAATACATTGGGGTATTCAATTTCTTCTTGTCCTTGATCGTGAACAACCGTGGTTTCGCAGATGCTGCCGGTATCGACTTTGACCGTCAAGCACTGACCGGCGAGGATCTCCTGGCAGGCGCGAGATGATGCTGAAGGCAAAGGCGATTCAAGACCTTGACGGCTTGGCTGAAGCTTTCGCCGGGGACGTACCTACAGAGTACAAGCAGGCGCAAAAGGGGGCAGGCGTGTCTCTTGGGTTGGCGATGGCGCAGGCCTATGGCGCTGACCTCAACGTGAGCAGGATCACGTCGAGGATGCTGGTGAATGCTGATGGTGAAGAGGTGGCATTCACTTTTGCTGCTCGTTGTCAGAAGTATGAGCCCCGGATCCTAGAGACGCTTGCAAGGTACTCTACGGAGTAGAAGCGACTGAGCGCGGCGAAGTCCACGGTGTCGGGAGCTGCTGCTGCAAAGGCCATGATGTCGGAGGTTGCCACAGAGTCCACGAAGCCCACGGGTGCTGACGCATAGGCTTAGCTTTCTTTCTGCTTGTTGTATAATTGTGGTAGGAACTTCAATTATCATGGGATACTTTTGTGAGGGTACCCCGTCAAGAATTTGTTTGAACCTGGTGTATATATTTTTGGCTACTTGATGCTTCTGTTTACTTATTAGTATTCGTGTCCAGTCTCACTCTCATCCTACACAAATACACAAATACAAAACTACACAAACTCTCAAGTTTGGGTGGCAGAACATATGCCTCATGATCACCATCACTAGAGAAATCTTGCCCAACCTCACTAGCCTTTTCTTTTTAAGTCTTCCAAATAGCAGCCTCCTTTTCTGCTTGAGTTCTAGGATTCTTATGCTTTTGCACACAGAGATGTTTCTCTTCGTGAATGGTGAAGTTCTCCTTAGGGAAGTGAGATTTAGTGACTTCACTCCACTTAGCATTGATGAGAGTCTGAATGTAGGGAGCATAGGGGCAGGAGCGCTTCTCAACCATAGCAAGCCAAATCTCATTAAAGATATAGTTCATCACATCAAGCCTCTCATGGGAATCATTGTGAAGATAGGTTTGAAAGATGAGGTCAATCTGGAAAGCATGAAGCTAATTGATAGCTCCAAGTTTCAACACTTTTTATCATTTTTTTACTCTTGTTTATTGCTAGATTTCACTGAAGTTTGCCCTTTTTACTAATGTTAACATCGCAATTAGCGAATCCTTGGTTTCTTGTGATGGTTTTTAGGCAATGAACATTTTTGGAAGATGTAATAGCATTTATGGGCTAATTACACCAAAAGAAACAAATCCCCAGTTTTTTTCCATACAACCCCCATCACATAGGGGTCGGGTTCCACTATCAACCGATAACGGAACAAACAACATACACCATCATCCATCAACACAGGTTCATGCTCCTGGAAGCCAAGCTCTGTCGAAACAACCAGAGCCAAAACTTTCTAGAACTAGTTGTCCCAAAACACAAGAAGAAAGGAAGAAAGAGAGAGACGCAAGATCACCGCACAACTAGGCTAGTGTTTTTAAACTACGACAAGCAAGCACCACAGACCAACAGAACAGAGTACATGCCAACATAAAACTTCAGACTGACCCCCACAAAGCTTTTTTTGTCTATATCTCAATCTTCTTCCTGTTCCTTCGCAGGGGACCTGGGACGTTTGTGGCTAGTTGAAGGCAGTCCTAGTAGAGGCACCCTCGCCATGTCCATGCCTTCAGCCTCAGCCAACGCATTCCTCTGTAACATCTCCGCCCCTTCTCGCAGTAACTCCCCTTCTTCAGCTTCATGCAGACCTGTCCAATGTTTCAAGAAAACACAATCATACATCACAAGGTCCACAGGAGATTTGATTAGTTTGTTTTCAAAACAAGCTCTGTTCCTAAGCTTCCATATAGCCCAACAGATAGCAGCAATGGTTGTTATCTGAATATTACGACTCACAGTCAAAAACCTTATTATCCACTGGAAGAACTGAGAAAAGGATCCAGCTCTGGTATCAGCACCCACAGATTTTGCAACCACACTCCAGACATACTTGGCCGCAGGACAATGGAAGAACAAATGTCCGATAGTTTCCTCCTGATCACAAAATCTGCAAGTTGTATCTCCCTCCCATTTCCTTTTCTTCATATTATCTTTGGAAGGGATTGCATTGTGCCAAATAAGCCACAGCCAAATTTTAATCTTCAGAGGAATTTTTGCCTTCCACAAGTGCTTAAAGCTCCTATCCACCCCACCATTTGCCAGATGATTATACATTGATTTAACCGTAAACATCCCTGATTTTGTCCACAACCATCTTGGTTTATCTTCCTCACCCGTCATTTGAACACCAATCATCATCTCCTGCAAACACCTATACTGCACCTGTTTATCACTGTCCAACCATCTCCTAAAAGAACAATGCCAGTTTCTACCAGCCATCTCAGACACAGTCACATTCTGCTGCTTACATATGTCAAACAACTCAGTAAATTTCCTATTCAGAGGAATATCTAGGCACCATGCATCCCCCCAGAAATCTGTTCTCACCCCATTCCCCACCACCATTCTTCTCCCAGACATGTAAATTTCTTTGACTTTCAACAGATCAGCCCAGCAAGCAGAATCTTTTTGTCTATGTTTGATGGAAAAAATTCCTCCACTGCCAAGGTATTTCTTCCTCACAAACATCTGCCATGGACCATGTTCATATTCTAACCTCCACCACCACTTGCACAGCAAACTGATATTGAACATTCTGATGTTTTTTATCCCAGACCCCCTTTTTTCTTAGGTCTGCATACATATTTCCACTTAACAAGCTGGTATTTCTTTTTTCCTACTTTACCATACCAGAAAAAAGATCTGGTATGTTTTTCCACTTCCTCCACATTTGTCTTATGTAAAAGGATCATTGACATAGGATAAACAGCCACACTGGAAATGCAGGAAGTGATCTTGATATACCTACCCCCCACAGAAAGTGCACCTCCCATCCATCCATCCATCTTTTTGCCCATTTTCTCCCCTATGAATCTCATATCAGACACAGAACATTTCCTGCTACCTATAGGGAGACTTAGATATTTGATAGGCCATTCCCCTGTCTGACAGTTAAACAAAGTAGCATACATCTCCTGCTTTCTATCATCTTCCAGAACCATCATCACCTCACTTTTCTCAAAATTGATCTTGAGCCCAGACATTGCTTCAAACAAATACAACAACAATTTAAAATTCCTGACACCCTCCACCTCATCCTTGATGAATAAAATGGTATCATCAGCATACTGCAAAATGGCTATACCCTTTACAAAAAGATTATCAGCAAGCCTAGTGAACAAATTTCCTGCCTGTGCATTCAGTACCATTTTTGCCAAACAATCCCCTGCCATATTGAACAAGAATGGAGAAAATGGATCACCCTGTCTCACCCCTTTATAACTTCCAAAATAAGGGCCAGTTTCATCATTGATTTTTACACTGAGAGTCCCCTGAGTAACAACACTTTTCAACCAAAGCAGCCAGACATCATGAAAACCTTTCTGCTTACAACAATGAAACAAAAAGTTCCAGTTAACCTTATCATATGCTTTTTCAAAATCCAGCTTTAGAATCACCCCTTGTTGCTTCCGAAAAGTAGCTTCTTTCAAAATTTCATGGAATAGTGTGACCCCATCTGCTATATATCTTCCCTTAATGAAAGCTGTCGACAAGTCTCAATCAACTTCTGCATCACAGGTTCCACTCTTACTGTCAAGGCTTTTGTAGTTTTTGAAAATAACCTATAGCAAACAAATAGGTCTGAACTTCTGTATAATGTCAGCCTCCTCACTCTTAGGCAACAAAGTGATAACCCCATAATTGATTCTTGCTAGATCAATCTTATGAGAATCAAAATCAGCAAAAACCTCCGTAATATCATGCTTGATGATTGGCCAGCAAAATTGATAGAATTCTACAGGCAAACCATCAGGGCCAACAGCCTTATTTTTCTCCATCTGCTCAATTACATCTTTAATATCCTCCTCCGAAAAAGGTCTTCCCATATTTTCTCTGTCTGCTTCATTAAGTTTTTCCTCATCAGTCCAGTTATCATCTGCCAGTCTAATAGCAAAACCATCAGCAGGACCAAACAACTTCTTATAATAATCAGTGGCATGTTTCAAGAGATCATAGGTCCCCTGAATCTGCCTTTCTCCATACTACATAGAGAAAATCCTTTTTTTCCTTCTGACTCCATTTGCCACTCTATGAAAATATTCAGTATTGCTATCCCCTTTCAAAAGCTAGTTATCCCTTGACCTCTGTTGCCAATACTGCTCTTCCTTCTCATATGTTTCTAAGAGTTCTTTCTAAATCTGAGCTTTTCTTATCTGTTGCTCCTTATTAAGCAGAATGAGTTCCTCAATCTCTTCTAACTCCTTCAACTCTTCATCAAGCTGCTTCCTATGTTGTTTCTCCAGACCTCTGATATGTACCCCCACCCTTTCAGATCATTCCTGACATTCTTCAGCTTTTTCTACAGCCTGTCCAGACTATTTGTGCCTCTGACAGGTTTATTCCACACTTTATTTACCCCTGTCCATAAACACAGCATTCCCCAGCCAACTTTTCTCAGACCTAAACTCTTTCTTTCCACCTGCTTGTCCTTCCATCGTATCTAGTAGCAAAGGACTATGATCAGAGATCTCCCTAGACAACTTATGAACTGTTGACAAAGGAAACAAGCTTTCCCACTTTTGAGAGACAAGAATCCTGTCTAACTTCTCCAAAGTAGGAACATCTTGGTTGTTGGTCCAGGTGAACTGTCCACCTGACATCTTCAGTTCCCTCATACCATAGGTATTTATTATAGAATTAAACATATGACTCCATGTACTTAGGACATGAGTTTTGTTTTTATCAGAGATAAATCTCATGATGTTAAAGTCCCCTCCAATTAATAAAGGAATACTCTGATCCCTGCAGATATCAGCCAATTCAATCAGAAAATCCTCCTTATGCTCATTCTGTGCAGCCCCATACACCACCACAAAATGATAATGAGTTTGTTTATCCAAGTCATAAACTTTTATCTTAACATGGAACCTTCCCACTGAAGAATCACACTTATCAAACCTGGAGGAATGTAGGCCCCCTAGGATACCACCAGATTTCCCCACAGAAGACAGCCAACTCCAGGAAAACTGATTCATAGGACCAATTTTCCTAAAAAATCCATCAGAATAATCTTTCTTCATTGTTTCCTGTAAACCCACAAAATCCAGCCTCTCTCTCTGCATCAAATTATTCAGATAGGAACTCATACCTTTCTTGCCCACACCCCTGCAATTTATAATGACACCTATCATGATATTTTTTTCCTCTCCCTTGTTCCAGTTACAACACCACTCATAGGGTGATAGTTGTTAACCTTCACAACAGCTGCTTTTAACTTGCCTTGCCCATTCTTCACACTTCCACCTGACTTTCTCTTTTTTTATTCTTCCTATAAATCACAGGAGTGAACTCAACATCCTCTTCCTCACCATCTCTCCACTCAAGGTATTCTACCTATCCCACCTTCTCAACAACCTCATCATCCTTCCCTTTTTCTTTCTCAGCTAGTTTATGTCTAGCTACCTCTAAATCCTTAAGAGAATTAATAAATTCAAAACTCAAAGAAGATTGTTCTACCCCCATCTCTAAAGCTCTATTAAAAATATCATCATCATCTAACACAGCAAAGAATTAAACAAGGACAAGTTAGTACCTGACAGATCCCTCTGTGTAGATTGAGCCATAGACCTCTCATTCATATTCAAACCCCCACCCTGAGTAGCCAGCCTTTCACTCCTTCTTATTAGATGGTCCTCCACATCTGTTACATTTTTTTCAATTTTTTCCACATGAGTCTCCTGCTGAGAACTCTGACTTTCCTGAGTTAAGTTTTCAGGTTGTGAAGCCCCCATCTGTAACTCCACCTGCTCCTGCACCTGCTCCATCCCTGCCTCCGCATTCTGTATCTGAATAGTAGGAGGATTGTTTTCCACATCAGCACCACTTTCAGCAGAAGAACTGTCTTGATCACCAGATCCCTCAGTACTGCTATCATCCTCTCCCCCAGCACCCCCTGTTCTTCCTCAATTTGTTCCAGCAAATGGCCATACATTTTCTTGTGTTCGTAGTACTTATCACAACTCTTGTTCTGTAACAGATCTTGCACAAAATCCTAGAAGGACTGACCTCCACTAGCAGGATCATCAGGGTTAACTACTGCCCCTATTTCCTTATGAGCCAAAGCTTGAGCAACCTCCAGGTGCACTTCCCCCATCTCCTGGTCCTGAGCCGAATCAATCACAGCTCTCTGTTGCACATTGCTACCAACACCCCCTCCCACCTGTTGATTCTGGCCAACAACATTTGCCCCAGTATTTTCCCTAATCACAACACCCCTTATAGGGTTACCACTTGGCCAAACCTGAGCCACCCTAGCACCAAAAGACATGTCCCCTGTATCAGTAGATTCCCTATCCTCTTCCCTAGGACCTTTCCCTTTCTCCCAATCAGCACACTGTGGGAGAACCCTGTTGGTCTGCCCCCCTCTCCAGCTGTACCAGTTGCAGCAGCATTTGTCCCCAGGTTGGATTCACCTCTATCAATAGTAGCCACCGTGAGCACAGGTCTGTCACTTTCTCCAGGAGCATCAGCAACAGGTTGAGCATCTCCCCCCTATATTAACAGAAACAGGTATAGCTGGCACTTCTCTAGGAGCAAAAATCTCCCTGGTATATTTAAATTCATATAAGCCACCCTTCATCTCCCCTCTCCTTGTATTAGGCACTAAAGTGACATCCAGACAAGCAACTTTAACCCTAACATATGCCAGATTCTTGAGACTATTTCTGTCCATACCCATAGGTTTGCCTATCAAAGAAGCAACATAAAAAACAGTGGATCTCTCCCTGTATTTCATAGGAATACCCACTATTCTGAACCAGGCCTCCTCCATCCACTCCAGAGGATCCAGATCACCATTCCATTTTGACAGTTCGATCACAGCATCAGGGATTGTCTTCATGAATACCTTTCCAAAGTGGAAATCATCAATGGATTTCGTAGAGGGAAATCTCATCAAAAATTCCACATCATTGATAGGTCTTGCAGTAAATCTCCAGCCAGAGCCAACTGAATCTGCCCAAGCTTGAAATTCCCTCTCCAGGTCCCTCCTAGTGACATCCCCTCTAACCACAGTGATATGTGCCAAATTCAAGTTATCAAGAGACTGGATAGAAGATTCAGTTACTGGGATTGAATAGAAACCCTGATCAAAATCAGTACTCCCAAAAAATAAAGGCACATACTCCCATGGTTTCCTTTCTTGACAGACCAAAATGTTATGGTTCTTCCCACAGTTTTCACATTCCTGTACTTCCACAATCTTTGTGTTCGTCTGTGGGAAAATGCTGACCTCCACTGATCTCTGTTGATTTGCAGGCACAACAACAACTGGTGCAGGTACAGAGGACCCCACTAGTGTTGTGGCCACCGCCTCAGATTGGCCAACCAGCGGAACAGCAGTAGAGAAATTGGCAGCAACAGAAGGTGTGCTCCCAGGAATCAAACTAGGAATACTCACAGAAGGATTAGTACGAACAGGGGGAATTACCTCTAGAGCCGCGGATCTATTAACATTGACAGTCGCTGGCGCCGGGTTTCTGATCACCGGTGGTTGCTCAACAGTCCGCGCAAACACAGGAGCAGGGCATCGAGAAGAGATGTCAGACATATTACCTGGTCTCCCCCTGAAAGATGAATCTGACGCCGTGGGGTGGGAATCCCTTTGCATCTTAGGTCGATGGCTCCATCTACTCCGGTTTCTGGCCTGTTCATCCTCTCTACGGCGAGCCTCCACCAACGCCCTCTCCCTTGCCAGATCCTCACGGCGTTGCGCCTCTGCCCTCGCAACCCTATCAGCTTCATCACGACGACGATTCTCCGTGCGTGCCTCATCTTCTGCTTGTCGTCGTTCCTCTTCCAGGCGGTCTTCCTCCCACCGCCGCTCTTCTTCCCTGCGCCTCTCCTGCTCTCTGATCCAGCCTCCATCACGCCGACGAACATCTGGAAGACATCTATCCCCCAACTGCCGCCCTGCATCGTCGTCAAATCTCGACCTGTTCGCATAGGGAACAGGTCGATTTTGACGCCGCAAAGGAGATCTCCTCGGACCCTGGTAGCGGCGATCCATCAACGGTGGTGGGTCCGTCACAACCTGTGCAAAAGACCTAGAATCCCCAGATCTAGTTGCCCTCCACACAGTAGGGTTTGCAAGTTGGGGAATCGTGGGAGGAGATGCAGGCGGCGAGTGAATGAAAACCACTCTGCCCACCCCCTCCAACCTAGGGTTGATAGAAATTCCCGAACCGCTCGACGATCTGGATTCCCCTCGCGGACTATGATTCACCGTCGCAGCCGCGACCCCTCGAGCAATGTCCTCTGTCGGGTGGCCCTCGCAAACAAGTGGTCCACCTCCAGAGATATGGCGCCGCGCACAACCGCCGACCACGATCGTCCGACACGCCCGCGCATAGGGCGGCGCGCCGGCCCGATCGTGTCGATGGCACCGCACATTTCTCCGCGGGCCGACCAGTAAGTGCCATGCGCCACATCATACATGATCCCCATACGTAATAGGATGGTCAACCTGGGTCGGGGCTGTGAGATGCTGTCCCGTTTCGTCGAGCAACGTGATGAGCGCACCAACCACCTCGATCGCGCCCGATCTACGTGGAGCCAAATCCGTAGTACCTGTTCGTCTGAAAATCGCATGCCGCCGCTCGATCACCGGCGGTGAGGTAGACGCCGCCACGAGCATGAGGGTAGACGTGGTCGTCATCGAGTGAGTCAAACAAAATCCCCAGTTGGAGCCTCTTTCATTGGAGGCATTCAGAGTGCATAACGACCACTGGTACGGTCGGGGTGCACCCGTACTGTCTGCCTGTACTACCCGCCGTCAACTCCATTATATCAATACAAGCAACTTTGATGAAGGAGAGACGACAAAAAATAGAACACAACCACCGTAAACTCATCCAGAAGAGGAGAGATCAGATCTGGAGAAGGAGAAGAACACCGTCTCATTCTTCGATGATCTCTAGCCTCTAAACCATTCACTCCACCATCATCCCCATTGGTACTTAGAGAGAGAGAGAGAGAGAGATTGGAACTTGTAAGATCAGGGTTTGATACTTTGATCTACCTTGGTTTGTATTTGATTCGATCTTCAACTGGTATTGTGGCTTGCTACGATAACTCTGATGATTTCCATTTTCAATACAATTATGCCTTTGATTAATCTTCCTCTCATGTCTAAGTAAATCCCCATAGGCGTGGAAGATATAGGGGATTGGTGAGATGTGTTGTGCCTTCTTTAATTCCATCCATTTGTGATTATTATAGTGTTTATTAAATTGTGAGAATGAATATCTATGTTTTCCTAATGCTTGTTATCTAATTTAAGGTCCTAGATAACATGATCCAGAGATCTCATAGATATGGACTTGTATGCTAGCGAATCGGCGACCCTCGAGTGATACACCCAATATCAATGAGGAACTAGTACTACTTGAGGACAACAAGGAACCATCAAGATTAAAGCCTTGATCTGGTCGGAAGACCTTAATTAATGTGCTGACCATTGTCGTGGTAACAGGTAGCCGGATCATTGGGACAGCCGGATCATTGGGACTGCGGAACAATTGGCCATGAGGACTCCCAGTCGGTATATGGGTTGCTTGCCTAGTCACTTATAGATAATAAATATTACAATCACTTATTAAACTTTATTCATATGGCACTTTCACTATTATCATGAACCGTTTCTCTCCGCGCCTAATTTTTCATCCACAGGAACCTCAAACACATTTATCGTCTTTACTTTTATGTTATTTAATTCTTGCTTTTTTCCTTACGGAAGTTTTTTCTATTATTCACTCACCTTTCACCTTCAACAATTGTAGTCAATTCACTCAAGACCAATGACAGCTTGAGTGCAACAGAAACGCCGCATAAAAACACTTACCTAGACTATTTATTGGGATCGATATAAAAACTAAAATTAATACTTCCACAAAAACATGCTCTGATGAACCTATACACTTGCAGGCCATCAAGCTATTTTCTTGCGCCGTTGCTGGGGAGCTAAGCGCTAAGTGTTGTTTCTTGACATAAATGATTGTTGATATCATCCATGATATCCGTCGAAGACAGAGGTACCACTCGATATGGAAAAACTTATTTACCTTCGTATATTGACCGTATTTCAACTGAAAGATGCATAAAATTTATTGAAAGATTTTTTAACTCACATACTGTAGACGTGAACAATTTGAATCCTCTGATGTCAGACTTGACCATCACCTAGGGGGCCGAAGAGCTCGAGCTACCATTGGGAGAATATGAGAACCATCTAGGCACTTAAAAAATGTCTATTGTTTGTCCTGAACTTGAAGGCCAGGAATTTGAAATATATCCTGAGCTAATTTATATGATGAAAGAAATTCCTTTCGCAGGGAACTAGTTATCACTTGACGAAGGTCTATGATCTTTGTGCCACTCTTAAACCATCGTCGCTAAGCATTCGCCCAAAATCGATCTTGTCCCACCGCGGTGGGAGATTTTTTTGAGGCATTCTACGGTGGGCAAAAGCCGACCTGAACCAATCGATTAAAACCAAAAAACAAGGTAAAACTTTACATCGTAAAAGACCCAAAAAAATGAGAAGAGGAAGATAATTAGTACCCGAAAGCCCTAACTAGAACTGGCTATATAAAAACAACAGACAAGCCAAACAAAGTGCCTGACGGCTCTTAGGAAGGCTAAGAAAAGATAAACTCTCCTAAGGAGCTGAAGGGACGGGAGATTAGCATTACAGAACCAGAACGGAAACAAAAAGGTTGGATGTGAGAAGGAGATGTGTGCTCGAAGGAAATAAATTTGAGGATGTAGTGTTTTTTTAATTATTTGAAGTGTTTTATTTATCTATGTTAATAATATTGTCCGTTACATGTGTTGGTGAAATAGAGCATCATCAATATCGTACATCTATTGGTTATTTTGTAGCACTGCATGGATATTTAGCTACTCTCTCTGATCCAAATAAGATGACTCAAATTTATTAATATACGAATGTATCTAATACTAAATTATATCTAGATACAATCAAATGTAAACAAATCTAAGTTAATTAATTTAGGTCAGAGGGAGTAGTAAAAGTGGATTGTAAATTAGTTACCGAGTTATTGTTACTACTTGCAATCATTATACTCCTTTACGCTGTGTTTGGATGCACTAAATTGTAGTTTGGAATTGAATTTTAGTGGAATTCCAAATCCAAGGTGGAAAGGAAATGACTTCCAAATCAAATTCTCTTGTTTGGTATGCTTGGAATTTGATGTTGGATCAAAGGGTGATACCCAATTTAATTCATGTTTGGATGTACAACCCATAGAATTTGATGTTTTATTAAGCTTGGGCAATAAAAACTTGTGTACATGTATAACAGATAACATGTGTGTATTTTTGTATACTATTAATTTCACACAATTTTGTGCGACAAAAGAAGCAAAGATATAGCCTAACTAATTAAGGCAATAACCAGATTACAACAAACACTCATATGATCCATCACACATAAAATTTTGTGAAACTGGTCACACATTAGACTGGATCAAATAAGCCTGAAGCGGGGCTTTTAAAGATTTTTTATCCCTTCAAAAAGAACTACAGTTAGTGGCAAATCCATCTGCCCGTGCACTTGGTCCTACCATCAGCAAACTGTAACAAACCAGCGCACCTTGCTCATTCAGATACAAATCTGACAGCTAAAATCTAGGAACAACTTTCCGTCGAAGACAGACAAATTCAGAGTAGACCGAGCGAGGATTTCTAAGGCAGACAAAAGATTGCAGAGCAGGAACAACTATCTCAGATTGCAGTCTACTAGAGGAATGTTGCGCCAGGACGATTTTTTTACAAATATACCCCCTGCAACGATGCATTGCCAAAAATGCCACCCCGGCGAAACAATTGCTGAAAATGCCCTGGCGGGAGGCTAAAAAGCTGACACGTGTCACCTCCCGCCAGGGCCGGTGGCGGGATGAACCTCCAGCCATGGGGCTTGGCGGGATGTACCTACCGCCGGGAGCAGTGGCGGGATGAGGCGGGCTCCACGGGCGGGCTGGCATGATGTTGCCTCGTTCTTCCCGCCCCAGCCGGTGGCGGGATGCCTGCTACCTCCTGACGCCTCAGTAATTGGTGCGGATGGAATTTTCCCGCCCATGTTGTCCGATAGGAGCTGACCTCCACAGTTCATAGACCACCGAAAGTTGAAACTTGTACCTGCTTTTTTTACTTTCTAGGGATTTGTTTGTTGGCTAGATTCCTTTCTTGGGACTCGTTTGTTGGCTGAGGCTCCAGCTTCGGTTCTATAAGTACAACAGCTGCAGCTATTCTCAGTTCATTCCGTTCCAGTTTCTATCAGTCCATTTGCTTATACCCACTGTAATCGCTCTCTCTGAGGCTAAAAGAAGACTGCACCAACGTTCTGGGGTCGGAAGATAGCATTGATCAAGGTGAGTCGATTGATTGTATTTTAAGCCATGCATGTCGTATATTAGTCAGTTGCTGTAATTTGCTGTGCAACGTTAGAACTATTAATTAGCCTTGCAACTCAGTTAGCTCGTCTAGAAATATTTTAGCTAACCAACGTAATTAGGTCTTTAGGCCGGGTAAAAATATTTGTGCTCTTGTAGCAATGTTTTAGGTATGCACCTTAATTGGACCCTGTAGAAATATTTGAACTCATCTAGTACTATTTTAGCTATGCAACAATAATCAGGTCGTGTAAAAATATATTCGGTGGTGTAGTATTATTTTAGCTTTGCAATGTAATTAGGTTGTGTAGAAATATTTGGGTTATTGTAGCTATATTTTAGGTATACGACTTAATTGGAACCTGTAGAAATATTTGAACTCGTGTAATAATTTAGACCATATAATAACATTTTAGATAAGCAACCTAATTAGGCCGTGTGGAAATATTTTAGCTAACTAACATAATTAGGTATTTAGTCCGGGTGGAAATATTTGTGCATTTGTAGCAATATTTTAGGTATGCACCTTAATTGGACCCATCTAGTACTATTTTAGCTATGCAATCATAATTAGGTCATGTAAAAATATATTTGGTGGTGTAGTATTATTTTAGCTTTGCAATGTAATTAGGTGACGTAGGAATATTTGGGTTGTTGTAGCTATATTTTATATATACGACTTAATTGGAACCTATAGAAATATTTGAACTCGTGTAATAATTTTTCTTGCATGTACGGTTAGATAATTACATGTAGGTGGTAATATAAATAATTGTATTAATGAACTATGGTTATGGTTATATATAATTAATATGGTTATATTAATATGATGCGATTAGGTACGATGAACACTTTGTATGTTTTTTATGGTGAGGACATCACTCACGATGGTCCGTCGGGGCTTGATTTGTCGCGTTGTGAGACAAAGAATGTGATAGTGGAAGAATTAGTGAATGTTAGTTTCACGGATGTTAGAAGGCGCATCCGCGTAGAGTTTGGGCCAGAGATGGCCCGTAAAAAGATGACCGTTGAAGCGGTCATTTGCAAGAGAGTGGGAGAAGATTACCGTTGGGCACTTCGTCAGGTTAAAGGCGAAAATTCGTGGGGTTCATACATGAAATTTGCAAGCACACCTGGTGCGGCCATGTATGGTCAACCGATGATGTATGTGCATTTTATTGATGCTAGCGATGAACCTGGTAGCAGCACCTCTGCCGGTGAGCTCCAGTTATCCATCGCCGCAATGGATATAAACATGGAGATGACAGAGGAGAGACATGTGGAAGATGCCCTTGTTCCCACCTAGAATAATGGACCTTATTCCATGGCGGTTGTCGACCTCAATGAGCGGATTGAGGGATAGTCAAATGAGCTTGATTCTGGTGATGACGATCGTGAATCGTCGGATGATGATGAAGACGACGAAGCCGATCAAAATCAAGTCAGAGCAGTGGCGCCAGCAATGGCACCTAGGGACATAGAGGCTCTTGTCATCGGTCACGATGATACCTCTGGCCGTGGAGTCGGAGCTACCATCCTAGAAGAAAACCAGCAGTTCCCGAGCAAGGAGGTTGTGGACATGGCGATCAGGAGATATGCCATCTCCATTTCCGGACAGCACAAAGTGAAGAAATCTGACAAACATTTGTTGAAGGTTCTTTGTGTCGAGTCTGGTTGCAATGAAAGAGTCATTACCCGTCAACCTGCGGGCATATGCAAGCCTTGGACGATAACTCGCATGGTTCCTCATAGCTGTGAGTTACATGGTAGTCTGTCTGAACACCGCAATGTCAGTGCTGCATATGTGGCACAGGTTATTGCATCCATGGTAAAATATAAGATTAGTGTATCGCTGAAGGCATTACGAGATGGTGCAGCAGATGCGATTGGATTCCCGGTAAGCTACGGCAAGGCCAGGCGTGCCAAGGAGTCTGTTTTGGAGGGGATGTATGGGACATATACGGAGGCTTACAACATGGTTTCGAGAATGCTGCATCAGATTGCTGAAGCCAACCCGGGAACTATTGTATATAGGATGGAAAATAACCACCCGAGTGGCACTCCGGATCATTTCATCCTGGACCGTATCTTCTGGGAATTCAGCCAAATTATTCAAGTATTCCACCACTGCCGACCTGTGATATCAATTGATGGTACCTTCCTCACCGGACAATATAGGGGTACTCTCTTGGTAGCTGTGGCATCAGATGCCAATAACCAGCTTCTTCCTATTGCATATGCAATAGTTGAGAGTGAGACCATGTTAGCTTGGTTGTGGTTTCTCGAATGCTTGAAGGATGGTGTTGTGAGAGATAGGCCTGGTGTATGCATCATTTCTGATCGCAACCAGGGGCTTCTCAGTGCACTAGAAAAAATTAAGCATGAGGTACCGATGGAGTTCCGTTGGCCTGATCTTGAAACTAGGTGGTGCATGAGGCATCTAGCAGCAAACTTTTACTCTCGCTTCAGGAACAAGGAATGTTTCAAGGTATTCAAAGTGATGTGTATGCAGAACCAGCCGTGGAAATTCGATGTCCTCTGGATGACATTGAATGCCGCAACGACCGCAGCTTCAGGAGATGCACCGGCCGAGCCAGCAGGTGTAGGGAATCATAGGAGGGCCAGGAATATGGCTGAGTGGGTGAACGTTAATTGCCCGGATGTTCGGAAGTGGGCGCTGGCTCATGACAATGGTGCTCGCTATGGCATAATGACAACTAACATGTCAGAGGTGTACAATGCAATGCTTAAAGGTGCCCGAGCCCTCCCTATTACTGCTCTAGTTGCTGAAACATGGTCCCGCAGTGTGGCGTACTTTGCGGATAGAGTTCAACTATGGTCTGAAGCAGTACAAAATCACTTGGCCATAAAAATTGAAAAATCAAAGACTCATGATAGCAGAGTTGTGGACTCGCTAAGAAAGAGGTGGGAGATCAGAACAAGACAAAAATACGTGCATGGTTACTTGAGAGGGGATAAAAAGCAGGAGGTTACACTCAACCCAACGACGTGTGAATGCACGTGCAAAAAGCCTTTGCTTTATCACTACCCTTGTAGCCATATCCTTAGGGCGGCTGCAGGCTAGAAGATTTCCATTGATTCATATGTCTCTTTATACTTCAGCATGCATAATCTTATGAAGACGTGGGATGACGAGTTATGGGCATGGGGTGTTAAGGAGCATCATAACACTATTTGGTATGGTGGACCAACATGGTGGCCCAACCCTGCACTCAAGCGAACCATTAAAGGACGTCGTCAGACTAAGCGTTTTAGAAACGACATGGACCATAGCCAGGCTAAAGAAGGACGTAGGTGTAAGACGTGTAAAATTCCTGGACACACGGCGAGAAATTGCCCTCACAGGCTATAATGTTGTACTTTCGTATTGTATTATGTTATAATGTTGTATTTCAATATTGTAATATTTCGTATTTGCTCGGTTGTAACATTTAGTGTTTGGTTGTACTATGTTATTTCTGTAACGTACAATGTTTTAAATTTTGATTTTGGTGATGTAATGTACTACTTTTTAAATTTGTATTTTTTGCATTCGTACAGACTATGGCGAATTTACCTCCTCTCTTGGATGGACAGTACGATACTACCCATCGGTGCAAACAATTGATTAATCCGGAAGGTCTGTTAAAAGGGCCAAGTACTTTCAGATGTCGAGGCCCAGCGAACCGATGGATTCTTGATGAGCGATTCGTGCCTTATCTTTCTCGCAACGGACTACTTCCTTTCGCTAGACTGACATCCGCGCCTCATTTGTTCAAACTGGACCCCTGCCTTCTAACATCACTTGTTGATCAGTGAAGACCGGAGACACACACCTTCCACTTTCGTTGGGGAGAGATGACACCTACACTTCAGGATGTGTCCATGATCACTGGATTGCCTCTTCGTGGTATTCCTCTAGTGTTGCTGCCACCACTTTCATCATGGAAGGAAGAATTTGCACAACTGATGGGTACCGTTATCCCGAGAACTCGCACTGATAAGTTAGCTAGAGGTGTCCCCATAAGTTGGCTAGTAAATTTTATTGACTTCCCAGATTATGTTTCTGAGGAAGTAGTACGTAAGCACCTGGTTGCGTACTTACTCTACCTATTTGGCATGTTGTTCCTATCGGGAAATAGTGAGGTAGTCAACCCGATTTTTATTAGACTAGCAGAACACATAACACTTCCTCTAGACAATTTAGAGATCACCCAGTACAGTATCGGTTCGGCGGTGCTATGTCAGACTTATAGGGGGTTGTGTGACGCCTCATATAGGAAAAAGAAGGTCGGTAGTGTAGCCCCAATTTTGTGTGTATGCTACATGTTCCTCCAGTTGTGGTCTTGGGAGCATATACCGGTCGGACGGCCAATGATAGAAGATCCAGTGCACCCATATAGTGGTCATGACGTCCAGTTTGAGTGCGCGACCATGGGTACCCGGTGGACATATGGTACATTATGTTGGGCCCGTGATTTGGCTTCAAAGTGTTATCCTCTTTACCATGAAGATTTCGAGACCATACATCATTCTTCTATCACATAGAGAGCGTGGCATGTACAATACATAGAGAGTGTGGCCGGGGATAAGGGTTTAGCACATGAGTGCTTCCAAGACCAGGAGCTTTGGTGGACACGTTGTCACATTCTGTGCCTCTATATGGTGGAACCACTGAACCCTGAGCATGTGATGCGCCAACTTGATCTCTACCAGGACGTCCCTCCACCGCCTCCCAACTGTGTTGAGTCTACATTTCACGAGTATGTTCTCAATTTTAAATCTGTTTAAATTGATGCAATGTTTTGTGGTCAAATATTATAATTATGGTTATGCGCATTTTAGGCAAAGCAATCAAGGGAGAAAGAATCATAATTGGTTGCGGTCCCAGAAGCTATGGATAGATCAATGGAATTCGAATAAGCTTGTGAACATAGTTCAAGAAAATAGGTAATATTGTTAGATTATTTTAATTTTCAATGGTATCCTCATGACACTGAATATGCAGGGTGTTTTCCGGTAGTACGTGGGATGCTTATATGACATGGTACATTGCAAGCACACGTTCCAAGTTCACCCACGCTCCAACAGATAGGCCAGCACATCGCACACATCAAGAGCAGCTAGAGGGAGGAATATAACGTACTACAGCAAACCGCCGTGATGACACGGTATATATATTTTTATACTGTCTTATTTATAATTCTACATTTATGCTAATAACATTGGTTGTTATTTTCAGCTAAGCAGGCAACATAGCATAATGGCGGACGTGCGTGAAATAGTTAGAGAGAACCCTCATTCCATGACGAGTACCATCAAGAGCAGGTTGACACGCATTTTCCAAAATGCTTTACATACAGCTACTAATTGGAGTTGTGGCCGAGCGGATGATGTTATGCTACGACAATATAACATGCCTGAGTCTTTCTCGTCGTGGACGAGTGAAGCAAGAGCAAGCCAGGGGCATCCAGCACGCAGCGCCTCTATGCGTGAGAATGTAGCACGCATCGCCTCTATGCGTGAGAATGTATGTATTTTCTATACTTAAAACCCGGTTTTAGGAACATTTATTTATAATGTGCTTGTCCTAACAGACTAGAACACGCCAAGACACTACTCTTCTGCGTACATCATCGAGGATTACCGTAGAACCCTCTAGACCTGAATCTTCAAGACAGCCGCCATGCGTGAGTCTAATAATTTTATATCCACATCTGTTGCACTAATTGAATTCTAACATGCAGACCTTTTTTAGATTGACCTTGGTGCAACGCATCAACCAGCACCTAGAGGAATATTTCCGGAAATTGCCAGAGAACTATTTCAGGAGACACCGATACGCGTTTCTATAATTGTACTAACTTATTATTATATTTTAACCATTCTAATATTTAATATTCCTGTACAGACCACTCCTGACGATGCATGAGATGATGATGATGAATTTAATTCCAACATGCCACCTCCTCACCCAATTATAGGCCATGGCAGTTACTACGCATATGATCAGGCATACGAGCAACCTCAGTCTTCATACAATCCTGGACCATCGCAACCAACATATGATCCAATGATGGACTTCTTATATCTTGATATTGGTACGAGCCAAATTCCGGACACTCATCAAGATTCAGAAATCAGGGATCATTTTATACCATCCCGCCAAATCTCCGCACGAATCCTAAACCAACGGACCCATTAAGTTATCCTTCAGATCACATATACAGAGGACGTGCAAGGAAACAACCGAGGCAGCGAGAGCGATTATTGTAACTCCGGCGGTGTAGCCATATTCTATATGAACATTAATGTATTATTGTACATATTACTATTATTTTGCATTCATCAATTTCAAATAAAAATTCATAGAGAATTAAGATATAACTAGAATGAAAATACTTCGTCACTTATTTTTCATTACCATACGATACAACCGAAATTAGGAGACATTCAAATGCAGAATTTAAAATACGAGTACTTTAATTAAGATACAATGGGAGGCGTGGATTCAGACACTAGGACAAAAGTCTAGTGGTCTTGGGTCTAGCGTGGCCATTTCCCTGTCTTATCACCGCGTTCTTCGGTTGCCTTTGCCTCAGCAATCCTTTCTCTCAGTCTCTGCCTGTTCGCCTCCCTAGCCTGTCGTTCCTGCTCCTCCCTGAGGCGTCGTTGTTCCTCTCTCTGCCTCCGTAGCTCCTTTAACTGACACCGTTGCTCCTCTTGTGCCGCTCTACGCTCTTCCGCAGCTTTCTCATGACGCTCATCTTCATAAAATCTTTCCCACGCACGGCGACTCATTTCTTCTATCTCACGAAGCGCCCACTCCGTCTGCTCCGTGTCAATCCAGCGATACCACATGCACAAGGGAGGAGGAGACTACAACACAAATAATAACACAATAAATATTTTATAACACAAACGATATGTCATTTCATTATGGATGAACATACCGGAGGCCTGTTGTAACTCCAGGGAACTAGATCATACTGATAATTGGGACACATAAAAAACTTCATGCCCATTTTATCAGAAAAATCGGTGGACTCTTTCACCTTGCAAAGATGCCCGCACCAACACCAAAGATGTTCCACACCCGGAGGCAAACTCGCATCCTTCATATTTTTCGGCCTATAGTCTTGGTCCGAGCAAGGCAAACTCATAATCACCAAATAAACTAGTGAAAGGCCCGACTTAGGTCGACTAGAGGGGGGTGAATAGGAGACTACCAATTTTTATATTTTTATCCCACTTTTAAGGCTTAGCACAAAGTAAGGTTCACTAGAGATGCAACTACGTGAACAACCTAAATGACAAGTAGCACAAAGAAAAACAAGAGAGCAAATGCAAGAAGGAAAGGAGCGGAGCGAAAGAACCGGCAAGGGGACACAATGATGTAATTCCCGTAGTTCACTTCTAAGGAAGCTACGTCTATGTTGGAGAGGTGTCGGGGCCACACGAGGTCTCCCAAGCACCACAAAGGCCTCACCTTCTTCTCCGGTGAGCACCACCACAAAGGTGGCCTCACAATCCACTAACCGGTGACCTTGAAGGCGCCAACCGAAAGCCTTTACAACAAGGTTGAGGGGAGGCTTCACAACTCAATTGAAGGCCCTCAACGACACCCCGGAGCTTTTACAACAAATGCCCCAGCTCCGAGGATGCCCTACACCGTCTAGGGTTTCAAGAACCCAAGAAACGAAATCCACGAAGGATGAGTGGGGGAAATCAAAATTCCTTTGGTGGAGGTGTAGATCTAGGTCCCCTCTCCCAAACCTCAAAAGCTCAAGAGATTTGAGTGGGTGGGGAGAGAGATCTAGCAAAGTCAAGCTCTTGTGAAAATGGTGGAGAGAGAGAACAAAGAGATCAGGTTGGAGGAGGAAGAAGGGGGCTTTAAATAGCACCCCTTCAAACGGGCAGAATCTGCCCTGGCCCGATGCCGTCGGTACTACCGGTGACTGACCGGTAGTACCGGCGAGCGAGCCACCACCGGTTCAGCCCAGGCCACGTAACGGTCATACGACTGTCGGTGGACCCAAAAAGGGCTGGCCGGTAGTACCGGTCCAAATTCCGCCCTTATTTCCGCCAAATAGGCAGTGCGAGGCAGAAGGTTATCTGACCCGCACTGCCCAGCGTCGGAAATAAGACCGGAACTGGACCAGGAACTACCGGTCCCCGATGCTGGCCGGTACTACCGATCAGGGAGCGGTACTACCGCTCAAGGGGGCAGGAGCTGGTCAGGCCGGTACTACCGGTCCAAGATCCGACGCTATTTCCGACAAATAGGCAAAGTTAGACAGAAGTCTTACTGAGCCCAAAAATGCTTCATCGGAAATAGGACCGGCTCTTCGGTCGGAAGTACCGCTCGAACAGCCCTGGGAAAACCCCTGGGCGGTACTACCGCTGCCTAGCCGGTACTACCGGTCAGGGCAGAAACCCCTCCAACAGCTCAGAAAACACTCTCTCACTCGAAAACTGGGATGGCTGTGGAGGTGCATATATGGTCTGTGCATGAAAAATTGATTTCCCACAACCTTCCTAGATGGACTCCCTCTTGATAGTACGGTAGCCTAAAATGTAAACAAGAGAAAGTGAAAAATAAAAGCTATCGACTACAAGCTCTTCCTTGAGAGACAACATCCATGAACAGGTCCGAAGATAAAACCTGAAACTTGGACAAACGGTTAAACCACAAAAGGAGTTGTCATCAACATCAAAAACATAAGGAGAAAATAATAATCCTTTCAACTAGGAAACGAAGGAATGAATGTAGAAGGATGCTTAGATGAAGAGCCTCATACTACTCCTTTTACAAGCTAGCCTTAGCTATTAGCCGGACGAATCTGCATGCGAGTGGGCTGCAACTTTCGGTGATCAATTTGCTGTACCGGTGCTCCTTTTGGTGGTTTATTTCCTGTAGAGCAGCAACAGTCCGGTGCTCCTTTCGTTGATTTATTTCCTATAGAGCAGCAGCAATTGGTGCTCCTTTTGGTGCTAATATTTCATGTAGAGCATCAACAGTCAATCAAGCACCAATTACCGAGGGGGCATATAGCAGCACCAAGTACCGAGGCGGCAGCCGCAGGCTTCCAGATCATGTCCCGCCACCGGCTGAGGCGAGAGGGACGAGGCAACATCACGCCAACAGTAGGTGCACGTCCCGCCAGCCCGCTCGTGGGGCCTGCCTCATCCCGCCACTGCTCCTGGCGGTAGGTACATCCTGCCACGCCCCATGGCTGGAGGTTCATCCCGTCACCGGCCTTGGCGGGAGGTGACACGTGTCGGCTTTTTAGCCTCCCGCCAGGGCATTTTCAGCAATGGTTTCGCCGAGGGGCATGGCGATGCATCGTTGCAGGGGGGTATATTTGTAAAAAAATCCGCCAGGACAGCTGGGGGTGTATCTGCAGATTGCCGGAGTAACCAATTTTGTCTCGAAAATAGGTGAGTGCGAGGGAGCCGGAACATCTTCCATGAAGCTTCTTTGGACTCAATTGGACTTGAATCTCATGAAATCTCCTGGGAATATGTAGTTCAAACGGGTCACACGTGAGGCAACAAAAAAAATTCAGAAGAACTTACGTGCAACACCTAGAAATTTGATGGGGGGAATCATTGGGAAGAAGATGACCAAGAAGAAAATAGGCCCAAAACGGCACATGGTCACCAGTCCGCCGTTGTCGTTCACCCATATGGCCTTGGACCCTCCCGCCGTCGGTCTACCTGTCTCCACGATTTAGGGTTCAGAAGGTGAGGATGGGGACGACCAGGGGAAGGCCATGGACGGGGCTCGCCGCCAGGAGAGATGGGAACGGAGGGGTGGCGATAGGGGAGATGGAACGGAGGGGTGGCGATGGGGGAGAGCCAATACCATCGCCACCGCCGCCGGTGTGAAGGTTGCGACCGAGGGAGGATTCGTGAGAGGGAGTTGTGAGCAGCGAGCGGGCGATACGATTTCTGGGCGTTTCCAAGGTCCGGAGCTCTGAATTGGCACGCACGGGTTTCGTCCGTGACCCGCCCGCCGGCGGAATTGGTTCCAGTTTCCATGCGTGAATTCCTATGCCACCCAAACGTCCGAATTAGAGATCCAAATTCCAGTTCGCTGATTCCATGTCTAATTCACTGCAACCGAACACAGTGTTAGTATAATTTGAGTGTCTTTTATAAAACCAGTCGGTTGCACTTAGCTCGGTGAGCATGAAGGTGTAGATCTGCTCAACACTCCACATATAAAATTAGTATATCCACTCAGTTGTTGAAGATATACATGCTCCCAAATTTGATAGTCGCTCATCGTTTTTGTGGACATGAGCAACTCGCTGCGCTGCACCGTCCGACGGGACAAATATCCAGATTGGCCCCACCTCCTGACAAACGTATCCTGCTCCCACTGACAACGAAGAACTCGCCCCCACCAATCCCGTTAACTCCCTCTCGATGGCTCCGTGCCATATCTCCACGGAACGGATAAGCCAGTGAAATCAAAGAAAATGTCACAACCTCCCACTGATAGTGGTCCCCATAAACGCGGGTCCCTAGGTAGGGCCCATGTGTCACCGAGAGGGTACCCAGTCCTCTCAGTGTCCATATAATAGTTCCAACACGAAGTGGACTTAACAGCCCGGCGTGACGGCGAGATACGAAGCTAACGGCCAGCCCTCCCTTTCCTTGAGAGAGTTCCTTCCCTTCCCTCCTTCCCCTTCTCGCCTCCTCGCCTCGTCTCGGCCTCTGCCTTCCCCTGTTCCTCATCTCCTGGCCTCACTCCGACCCCCTCCCACCGATTCCTCCACGCGCGCGGCAGAAGAGGCCCTCTGCTGCTCTCTTATCCTTCCTCTCGCCAATCTAGGGTTCGGGGTTCGCCTCCCCCCCTCCCCCTTCCATGGCCTCCGCCGCAGCCGAAACCCTCGTCTCGCTTCCCATCGCGTCCCCTTCCCGGTCACTCCTCCGGCCCCTCCGTAGGCGAGTCGCTTCTCGAGGTGCCACCGCGTCTATCCGCCTGTCTGCCGTGCCGCCGCGGGGCCTCGGGTTCGCCCTCATCCATCGTCGCATCCGTTGCCCGCCGGCGGCGCGCGCCAACGTCGAGCGCGACGGCGAAGGCGCCTCCGGGCAAGGAGACGCCTCCTCCACCGGAGATGGCGACCGAGACTCGGCGGCGGAGCCAGGAGGAGGCGAGAGCACCAGCACGAGTAGCACGAGCGCGGCCGCAGCGCCGCCCTCATCACCGCCTTCTTCCTCCAAGAGGGAGGAAAACAAGTGGCGCCGGAAGATGCTAAAGGGTGGAGGTGTTGGACGGTGGTTCTGGGAGCCCATAGTGCAGGGGCGGGAGATGGGGTTCCTCCTGCTACAGCTCGGCTTCGCCATATTCGCTCTCCGCATGTTGCGGCCGGAGATCACGTTGCCTGGCTCCGAGCCCAGGCCGCAGACCACGTACACCAGCGTCCCGTACAGCGACTTCCTCGCGAGTATAGACAAGGATCAGGTGAAGAAGGTTGAGGTAGACGGGGTGCACGTCATGTTCCGGCTCCGCCCGGAGGTTGAGGCCAGTGTGGTGGAGCAGCCACAAACACAGCGTGTAACAGATGCTGTCACTGATAATGCTGTCGTTCCGAGGAGAATTGTCTTCACGACGACGAGGCCAGTGGACATAAAGACACCATACGAGAAGATGGTGGAGAATAGTGTTGAGTTTGGATCGCCGGATAGGAGGTCCGGTGGTATGCTTAATTCGGCCTTGGTAAGTCACTTCAGCTGAAAATAATATGTGCTACGCATGTAATCATTGTGGCTTGAAATTGTTACAGAAATAGCGTTAATGGCATGCAAATAGGTAATTATCGATTAGTATGTATGATAATGGAGATTGTAGAAATGGAGATGGTGTTTAGTTTTGAGATGGATATAGTTGGATTTGCAATGTTATTTCTGATAAGTGATTTTAGTTTAGTCTGGTTTGTTTCCGCATTCTAGATTCTATATGTGAACTTGTTAGATATGACTTAGCAGCAATGAAGGAGAAGAAACCATTGAACGTTTGTGAATGCTTTGGCAATCTTACATGCTTTGGTGCTTTCGTTATATCTAGAATCTTACATATGAGAAGTTGGTGGAGAATAATGTTGAGTTTTTTAGACTATAGAATCCAAGGAGTTCTTTACCACTTGAAACAAAAGCATATCATTTGCTCATATTTTTAGGCCAAGGGCCCGGCGGCTCTGCCTTTTATAGCAAGCAAACAAGACTACTTGTTGCTCTGTTTTGTTAGTATGTAATTCTAAAACCATATATTTAGTCAATGCTACAACCATTGTGGAGGATAATGTTGAGTTTTTAGACTATAGAATCCAAGGAGTTTTTTTACCACTTGAAACAAAAGCATACCATTTGCTCATATTTTTAGGCCAAGGGCCCGACGGCTCTACCTTTTATAGCAAGCAAACAAGACTACTTGTTGCTCTGTTTTGTTAGTATGTAATTCTAAAACCATATATTTAGTCAACGCTACAACCATTGTGGAGGATAATGTTGAGTTTTTAGACTATAGAATCCAAGGAGTTTTTTTACCACTTGAAACAAAAGCATACCATTTGCTCATATTTTTAGGCCAAGGGCCCGACGGCTCTACCTTTTATAGCAAGCAAACAAGACTACTTGTTGCTCTGTTTTGTTAGTATGTAATTCTAAATCATATATTTAGTCAACGCTACAACCATTGTGGAGGATAATGTTGAGTTTTTAGACTATAGAATCCAAGGAGTTTTTTTGCCACTTGAAACAAAAGCATACCATTTGCTCATATTTTTAGGCCAAGGGCCTGACGGCTCTACCTTTTATAGCAAGCAAACAAGACTACTTGTTGCTCTGTTTTGTAGTATGTAATTCTAAAACCATATATTTAGTCAACGCTACAACCATTGTGAATGCTTTGGCAATCTTACATGCTTTGGTACTTTGGTTATACATAGAATCTTACATACGAGAAGATGGTGGAGAATAGTGTTGAGTTTGGAGATTATTGAATCCAAGGTGAAACAAAAGCATATCACTTGCTCATATATTTAGACCAGAGGCCCAGCGGCTCTGCCTTTCATGCAAGCAAACAAGACTACTTGTTGCTCAGTTTTGTTAGTATGTAATTCTAAGACCACATGTTTAATCGTCGCTACAACCATTGTGAATGCTTTGGTGCTTTGGATGTTCTTTTAAGAACATTAAGTTGAATCTTGATCCATCTCATATATCCTTGATTATTTGTTCCAAAGGAAGCTTCAACTACCGCCAAGAGTAATGTACTCCCTCCGCCCAGAAATAACTGACTTGGGTTTGTCTAGATTCGAATGTATCTATACACTAAAATACGTCTAGATACATTCGAATCTAGACAAACTCAAGTCAGTTATTTCTGGACGGAGGGAGTAGAAAAAGTGACTTTCCTTTCGATTTTGTTTTATGTTAGCAACTATAACTTCATTAAATCTGTCCTTCCAATCCTATGCAGAAAACTGAGTTTCATCCTCCCACCTTGACACCAGATAGACAAATATGAACTACAAATTTAAAACCTAGAATTATATCGTAACTTTAGTGAAAGTCTATGTAACGGAAATTGGAATCTAGCTTCCTAGCAAATGTGCACTCAAGACTTACAGAACTATGCATGAATGAGTTCAATAATACTTGTGAGTTGAAAAGCCGGATGGAATTGGTGATGGATTTTTTCACGTGAAAAGCCATAATTGGACTCCAGCCTGATATTTCAACTTATACAGGTCAAAAATATTATGTGGTTTCTTGTACCTAATATGGGGTTACTAATTTGATCCGCAAATAGGAATTTGGCAGAATAGAAGTAGGTACTTCTGTCTAAATTGAGGCATAGATTAGTCTTAGTAGGTGCAAAAGGGTGACATCTGTGATGTGCATTTGTATCTTTGCATTGTGCAATGTTCATGTCCACGTATATATGTCTCATAAAATCTGTGATTTTTGCTCTAACCATACCCTTATACTGTGCAGGTGGCTCTTATTTATGTTGTATTAATTGCAGTAGTTCTTCAGCGGCTGCCAATAAACTTTTCTCAGGTACTGATATGTATATATATTTTAACTTCTGTCAACTGGTGACGACACTCTTGAAGTTAGATTTTGTTAATACACGAATATTTTTTTAATACACGATCATTTCTTGTGTACAATCAGCAATCGACAGGCCAGCTGAGGAATCGGAAGAATTCAAGCTCTGGTGGGGAGAAAGTTTCAGAAAGTGCTGATATAGTTACATTTGCTGATGTGGCTGGAGTTGATGAGGCCAAAGAAGAGTTGGAAGAAATTGTGGTATGGGTTTTGTTATGACTTGTTACTGCTAATCTGGTACTCTAGTATATGTAATGATGTTCTGGTCTATCTATTGATCCGAGGAAAATAAGCCGGTTCTATCTGTTAATTATGTTCAGGAGTTCCTAAGGAACCCAGAAAGATATGTTCGTCTTGGTGCGCGTCCTCCTCGAGGTGTCTTGTTGGTTAGTTCTGCGGTCATCCATAGTAGTAGTGAATGTTGCTTTGTTAATTTTGTTTGTTATCACAATCCATTTCTTTGTGCAGATGGGCCTTCCAGGAACTGGAAAGACACTTCTTGCAAAAGCCGTAGCAGGGGAAGCGGAAGTTCCATTCATAAGTTGTTCTGCCAGTGAGTTTGTGGAGCTATATGTAGGCATGGGAGCAGCTCGAGTACGTGAACTATTTGCTAGGGCAAAAAAGGACTCACCGTCAATTATATTTATCGATGAGGTAAGTATACGTGTATATAATTTAGTTTTGTCTACTTAAGTGCATGCTAACCATTTGCATTCGGCTCCTCTTTATAGATTGATGCCGTCGCAAAAAGTCGTGATGGCAGGTATCGCATCGTCAGTAACGATGAGCGTGAACAGACACTAAATCAACTGCTCACGGTAGGATAATGACAATTACTCACTGAGTCTCTACTGTACTTCAGTGCATCCCTATGCCACTTCAGTGCATCCCTATGCCTTTTCTTGGTTTAGCCACTGTTAAATTTTCGCTGTTTTTTCTAGGAAATGGATGGTTTTGACACCAACTCAGCTGTCATTGTACTTGGAGCAACAAACAGAGCAGATGTTTTGGATCCTGCTCTTCGGCGCCCAGGCAGATTTGACCGTGTAGTTATGGTTAGCTTCCCTTATCAATTCAAAAGTAATACTGGCATCTGAACTGTCAAAGATGATAGATATCTTCGTGACAGGTTGAAGCTCCTGATAAGGTTGGAAGAGAATCTATTCTAAAAGTCCATGTGAACAGAAAAGAACTTCCGCTTGGTAAAGATGTAGATCTCAGTGGCATTGCTGCAATGACAACTGGTTTTACAGGGTAACAATTGCTCTTCCACCTCATTTTTCTTAACTATGGAGCACTTTTGATTTGACTTTTAGTACCCTATACAGGGCAGACCTTGCAAATTTAGTAAATGAAGCTGCTTTGTTGGCTGGGAGATCAAATAAACAAATAGTGGAAAGGATTGACTTCATCAGTGCGGTTGAGCGTTCTATAGCTGTATGTTATTCTGTCATCTCAATATTTTTGATTACTTTGTCTTAATTTAAAGCAGACACATATGCAGAAATATGCAGTCATAACTATGTTATATTTCATTTAGCTTCTAATCGTTTCCTTTTTTCTACCTTAGTCTTCAGAGTATTACTAAATAAAGTGATGTCTAGACAGCGCCATCTGTAGAACTGTCCTGTGGGTCTCTATGGGTTCTGTTTTGGTGCATAGTGCACTTGACAATAACACACTTCAGAAATTATTTATATATAAAAACTGTCCCCTTAATAGTATGGCAATCAAGCTAGCAGCACATTTTTATCTCTTAATGGCTTAACTTCTGTATGCTGCAAACTATTCTCATCCATGCTGATTTGTGGTAAAAAAATTGTTGGGAAAAAATTGTTTGGTGGGACTAAAATATCACTACACCGGGGTGGGGAGTGGATGTGCAATCCCACCACCGAGGTTCAAAGCACCATGTATTTAGGTTAAAGGTTCCTAGTTATCCAGTTTCATTACAAGAAACCACTTGTTATTTTTAAGCGTTCAACTTCTCTAATACAATTTGTTAGCATAAAGGATTTCCAACTTCCCCGTAACTAGGATTCTGTCTGCATTTAGCCTATTTTCAATATTTTTCTTCTAGTCAAAACAAGTTTGGTGAATACACGTTTTCACCCATCTCTCTGCTTTAGTAATAGATTCAAGTAATATTTCTGTACACCACTGTCTATGAGGTCTTAGTTATGAGCGTGGTGCTGTCATCTGCGTCTTGCTTTCTATGAGCGGCATATGAATTATTGAATTATGCCCTCAGCGCATGGCATTATTGTTGACCCTTGCCCCTATCCTAATATTGCTGTGGAAGATGCATGTTCCTGTTCTTAGTCATTATAGTTGTCCACGCTATTTCCCTTGTCTACTCGAAGTTAACTGTGAACATTATTATTGAAATTTTGTTAGGGTATAGAGAAGAAACATGTAAAGCTGAAGGGCAATGAAAAGGCTGTTGTTGCACGGCATGAAGTTGGTCATGCAGTTGTGGGAACTGCTGTAGCAAAGTTGTTGCCTGGGCAGCCACGTGTGGAGGTTTGAACTAAAGCAACTATTGATAGAACAATCTGATAATAGTTCTAAATTGGTCTTACTTTCTATTGCTGTATATTTTCCCAGAAATTAAGTATACTTCCGAGGTCAGGAGGTGCATTAGGCTTTACATACACTCCTCCCACAACAGAAGATAGATATTTGCTCTTTGTCGATGAACTGCGTGGACGTCTAGTAACACTTCTGGGTGGACGGGCGGCAGAGGAAATAGTTCTAGCAGGACGGGTTTCTACTGGGGCACTTGATGATATAAGACGTGCAACTGACATGGCTTACAAAGCTGTAGCAGAGTATGGTCTTAATCAGCGTATTGGTCCAATATCACTAGCTACATTGTCAAATGGTGGGCTAGATGACTCTGGAGGCTCTCCATTTGGAAGGGATCAGGTCTGTCTCAATATTTCATACACTTCCAAATCAAACTATTAAGCTGCCTACTAAGCTCATATTGCAAAACTAATGACAGGGCCACCTGGTTGATCTTGTCCAAGGGGAAGTAAAAGCACTTCTACAATCGGCCCTTGAAGTTGCTCTTTCAGTTGTCCGTGCAAATCCAGCAGTTCTGGAAGGCCTTGGAGCATATTTAGAAGGTAATTTGACAAATTGTCAGGTTGTGAATGTTATTATTGGTGCACATTTCTTCGCGAGCTATGCTTCACATGGGTAGACATGGAAATTGTTTGATGTGGCATGTCTAACTGCTGGGCTTCATGCTCCTTCCAGAGAATGAAAAGGTTGAAGGCGAGGAGCTACAAGAGTGGCTTAAGTCAGTTGTTGCCCCGGAAGAATTGGCATCTTTTATTACAGGAAAGCAAGAGCATGTTCTTCAGCTCGAATTAGGCCCCTAGCATCAGAACTATAAATTGGACTCTTAGACACGATTAATTTAACCTAGATTCAACCGTTAAAGCTCTGTAAATCCCAAGGGATGCAATGAAAAGTCTACATGCCCAAGTGATGCTGTATATATACAATGGTGGCTTCCCTTGACTAAAAGAATTCCGGAAGTGATTATCGAGTTGTAAACTCCAGAATATTGTAAGTACTTCAGTTCCCTGGCTCTACAATGTTGTTTTATAGATTAGGTGGGTTGTGCAGATGTAAACAATCTTCTTTTTCTGATATGCACATTCTTTTCTGTCAATCCTCTTGGTGAAAGATTACAATCTTATTGATACTAATAGGAATGATGTATTCATATATGGTTTACACATAATGTTGCTTGCCTTGATATACTTCAGTTTCCACCTGCCCTTTTTAGCTAAGCAAAATTCTTCATATTCAGCATTTGCAGAATACACTAAGATGAAATGATCTTTACAAAGTGCTTTGTTCTTTTCAAGGAAAAAGTGATATTTCGGGTCTGAAGCAAAAAATGAGGCATCTGAGTTTTCTTATGGAAATTTGCCTGTACTTTGTACCAGATGACAGTACAATCTGAGTTGGTAAAGGGACATGTAGATTAGCAGAAGCACCCATATCTAGATACAGAAGCTTAAAATAAAAAGGGAAATTCATCTGAATCGTAGCTGAAGTGTCTGAGTTTTTATTTAGGGAAAACAGTAGGGATTCTACTGCATGTATATTTTATCTCTTTGTAAAATTCTACAAATGTACAAGGGCTAGAAAGAAAACAGGACAAACTGAGAGGATCTAAACAGAGTACTGTGTATCCAGGCACTAAACCCTGAGTGTGATTTTCTGTTTGCCGTATGGATAAACATGGCAGAGTTCTTCCTGCATTGATAATAGATCAGGTGTGATGTCGAGTATGCCAAATCGCCCAGTCCAAGGATTATGATCGTTTATAATTGTCTCCTTGTGACCTGAAGACAGTGCGGCGTAAGGTGGAAGAGGGCAAATATAAACCCAAGAAAACCTTGTTAAAGGTAGGTGCAATGGAAGAAAAAGACGATTTCTAGTTTACAAAATGGATCACCATGAGAAACATCTTATTATTCTGAAATCGACCAATAATTTATCACACAGAAGGCAGTACACACCCTCACCCGTATATGATAGAGTAGAACAGAACCACAAATATACGATTGCAGTGTTTGAGACGGAACTCTCGTCATCACGTTGACAGCAACTTGGACGCAGATACTTCCAAGAGGCCTACAGGACTGCATCACGACAGGAATCGGCCACGGCATCTGTTATTCTTTCTTCTATTTTCTACTCTGTTTTGGTCTTTGCGAAGTTCTGGAGCGCGAAGGCCATGGCCACCAGCAGGAGAGGCACGGCGAGCTGCAGCACCGTGCGCCAGACGCCCGGGGTGCTTGCGCCAGGCTTGGGAGCCGCTCCCTTGGCGCTGGCAGTGAAGGCGGGGATGGGCTTGGCGGTGATGGTCGCGGCGTCGACCTCCCCGATGCAGTACTGCGGCATCATCTCCTTGGCCGACTCGCTGTGGCCGATGTCGTCGAAATCGGCCGTCGCGTCCTTGCCTGGGATACAGCGGGAGGAGCATGTGAAATTACTAGTACTTCCGGCCTAATGAATTGAAAGCATGTGGAAGACCAGGAAAAGGGCTCTCACCGGTGCACGCCAGCAGGACCTCGTCGCCGCCGGGGTGCTCCTCCATGAACGCCGTGACGTCGTACACCTGGAACGGTTAGCAGCGGTAAGTCTGGGAGAAAAAACATGCCCAGATGGCCTGAATCATAAGGTATGCATACAACCTTGCCGTGCATGATGAGCCAGCAATCCTTCCGGTCGCTGTGCTTCCGCACCTCTTCAAACGCGTACACTTTCCCTCCGGCCATCGCAGCTAGCCCCCTTTCCTTGCTTCCAAGCTTCAGCCGAACAACCCAGGAACCTGAATCTTGGGGATTAAAGAGAATCAGATCAAGAAACTAGCAGTTTGCAAAGATGGGAGTGGGGGGCAGAAGGTACTTACGGTATGTCTTCAAGCTTGAGCTGTCCCACCGTTTTGTGCCGCCCACATCTGCCTCCGCCGATGCTGACTAGTAATATATACTGTCGCGACCATCGATCCGGTTGGCGATCCGCGGTTTGATTTTGACCAGCGCGCACCACGAGCTGTCCCACGCATTCTAGCTGGAGGCCCCGGCACGGTAAGACATTTTGCTCTGGCACACGAGACTTTTTTTAAAAAAACGGGGCAAAAGCTTTGCCCCAATCTATTAATTAAGAAGAGAATTGTTCAGTTAATTACCGGAAAACCAGGAGAAAATCGTCACAACAAAACCACATGAGAACAACATCTAAAACATGCAACCTCCAAACCAACAGGCACAAGAAAAACTTATTACCACCGCGAACCACAAGCCAATGACACTGGAGCACTATGCCGCGTGAACCACAAACTAACGATACTAAAACACCATGCCGCAAAGAAGATCACAGAAAGGACGACCCAAAAGGGTCCATCCATCAAGCAGCTTCCGAAGCTTTCCGCGATATGCCCCTCTTCCTTGTTTTGGTCTTGCCAGGTGCCTTTCCGAGAGACTTTTTCACCTTTCTGATTAGGCCTTCTGAAGCTTTTCCTGCTAGGACACAAGCAATATCCTTGCCATATCCAGGGCTAACCGCCTCTAAACTGGCAAGAAAGCTGCAAAGCTCTTTAGCAAAAAGAGCCTCAGAGTTGTGTGCCCACACTCCTCCACTACCCACAGAGGCATGCGACTGCGATGGCGAAGGCGTCGTGGCCACCGCTAAGTCTCCAAATGGACCCAACTCCAGCGGAAGCACCACAACAGATTCCTCACTCAACTCATGAAGCTCTGGTGTGATCCGCAACACCGGAGCCATGATCCCATCCATGCCTTCTGTAGAACGATAGAGGGAGAGAGATTGGCAGAATATGATGGTTGTATTATTGAGCCTCATAAGCGAGTATATATAGGCGTACAAGGGACCATCTTGGAGTGCAAGACAAGTTAGGCTAGAGTCCTAACTATCCTAAACTACCATAATAACCGTGTCCGTATCATACTCTAACATCCCCCGCAGTCGTAGCGGTGGCGTCGTGAACAACTGGAACATCACGGACGGTCAGACTGGAGATAAACCAAAGTAGAACCAGTGGGCTGACATCCCCCCGCAGTAGGATCGGGAACGTCGTGGACTGTGTCGCGTCGCGGTAGCTTGGACTGTAGAGGAAGCTGATGATGCTCAAGCGAGGTGGTAGCCCTTGTGCCAATGTCGAGGGAGCTTAGAGCGTGAGGCGGTGCCATGGTCGAGGTAGCCGTGCGAGGGGTCGCCGTGGTCGATGTCGTCGTCGGGGATGCCGATGTTGAGGTAGCCGCACGTGAAGCCGCATGCGCATAGTGCGCGAGGAGGATGACGGAGACGCGTCGACACACTTGTCCAGGGTGTCGATGCCGAAGCCGATGCAGTCCGAGCCGTTGAGGACGAGGTGCGGCCATAGTTTTGCCAGAACTAGGTGCACGTCGGGGACGAACACACACTCTGGTTTTGCTAGAACTGAGTGTGCAAAGAAGAACTCGTCAGTGACGCAGCCGAGGCAGTGGTAGAGGGGTCGATGCCGAAGAAGACGTTGTCAAAGCCGGTGAAGATGAGGCGCCGATCCGAGCTGACCAGACTGGGGAACGCGTCGGGGATGAAGGCACTCCTAGTGTTGCTAGTACCAGGCATACGGGGACAGTGACCATCATGAACTTGTCGCCATGTCAGAAATACTAGCAGAGGAGCCTCTAGAGCGGTTGCGACGCGTAGAGCGACGAAGGGAGAGATGCCGGCGCTGTTCGCGGTTGTCGGATTAGAGTAGCAGGTGGTGTAGTCAGGGATGAGGCGATGACGCTGGCGGCAAAGTTGTAGTGGACGAAGACGTAAAACGAGGCGAAAACAACGACGACTTGGGGTAGTCATGCTGGATGCCTGGAGTGGTGATGGGGTAGTCGGCGGGACCTGCGACATCGTGAGATCGCCCTGCAGGTTACCTTGTGAAGTGCAGCGGTGGTGCTCGAAGTAGGCGAGGAAGAAACCCGGCGACGTGACGAAGACCATGTGCAAAACGATCCGCGCCTGTAGAAGATGGCGCGGTGAAAGCCGAGCACATCGATGCACCGAAACGACGAAGTAGACTGCGTGAAAGTGAAAGTGCATGTGTGCCCCCATGTGTGGTTTTCGTAATTAATGACAATCTTTATGGACTTATGTTTGCATTGAGTTTTACCTGTAGGATTTGTCCATATGCAATGCTTGAACCATATGTTGGCTTCAAGGTTGGGAGAAGAAGAAAGTGAAGAAAATTAAGTGTTGACCAAGGTTTCAATGAGTGATCCGGAGATTGGTCAAGTGAGAGTTGATCCTATATTCAAGATGAGCCATCTCGAAGAGATCATTTGCTTGAATGCCATACTATGGTGATCATGAATATGAGAAGATGGTATGCCCAAAAGAGAAGTTCTACCATAGTGGAGTATGGGGAGCAATTTGCAAGTCTTCACCAAGCTAGCGCAATCAAGAAAGGTGTTCCATCTTGAGGTGGTCAAGATCGCTACCATCAAGCTCAAGTGGAATATGTTCAAGGCAAAGGTATGTTCTTGATAGGGTTTCTCTCTTACCGGTCTCGTGGTGTTAGTTGGGGAGACCGGTTTATAGGATAGATAACCATACTATCAAGAGAGGCTCTCGAGTGAGTAACTTGATCATATCCTTCAGAGAGAGCTCAAACCCTTTGCATACTTGACATCATCTTTGTTGGTTGCTATTTGGATCTTATCCATGTGAGGTTCTTGAGCTTGTAGTAATATTCATAACAAGCTCCAGTTCATCGAAAACGGATTTCATATGCATTCTCTATTGCGTTTTCGATATTAGAGGTTTTACCGGTTTGTCTTTTAGAGATTGGTAAAACCTTACTTTATTTGGTTCTTATCCACGAGAGGATTTAGAGCTTGTGTTAATCTTCATGACAAGCCCAAGTTCATCGAAAACGAATTTCATATGCATTCTCTATTGCGTTTTCGATGTTGGAGGTTTTACCGGTTCGTCTTTTTGAGAGAGGTCAAACCTTTCATCATTTGGTTCTATCCTCTCTTACTGTAATATGATAGTTCTCTGCATTATCTTGTAGAGTTTGTTGTCCTCTTTAAAACGAGCCCAAGATCATCAAAATCGGAGTCCGGATGCAAAAGTTATGGTTGTTTTCGTATTGGTCTTTCTGCCAGTTTTTGTAAGACCGGAGATTTCGGACTAAATCTCCGGTCCATCTCCGGACCGCGTACTGATTGTCCCCAAGTTTGACCCTGTTTGGTCTGGATACACCGGAGACTCCGGTCCCAGTCCGGAGACTCCAGACCGGGCGATTCCTGGGCCTAATGGTTGGATTTCTAGGGACCTATTTAAGGGGCCCTTCTTCCCCAATGGTTCCCTAACCTTCCTTGCAAGTTTACCCCTCCATTGCTGACCTTCTTGAGGTTGCTATCCCTCAATCCCTCCATTGATTCTTGCATATTCTTGAGGGATTTGAAAGAGGAGATCTAGATCTACAACCCCACCAATCAATCTCTCCTCTAAGTGAGGGGAACATCTTGGGATCTAGATCTTGGAGTCTTTTGTGGATTTCCTCCATTGTTCTTCCTCTCTTATTCCCTATAAGCTTTTGTAGCTTTGGTGGAATTTGGGAGAGAAGAACTTGAGAACTTCTTGTGTTCTTGCCATTGCATTTGGTGCATCGGTTTGAGTTCTCGGTGAGGATTCGATTGGGTGAAAGGTGAGAAGCTTTTTTACTCTTGGGTTCATTGGAACCCTAGACGGTTTGGTGGTTGTGCAGGTTTGTGGATTACTTGGGGCCTCCAATTAAGTTGTGGAGCTTTCCCCAAGCTTGTTTATTAGGAGCCTCCAATTGAGTTGTGGAGAAGTGCCCCAACCTTGTGAGAGGTTCTGGATTGCCACCGACAAGTGCACCGATAGTGGAAGTGTGGATCGATCCCGTTGGGGTGAGATTCACAGGAGAATAAGGGAGGACTTTTGTGGCGTTGGTGGTTTGATACCACCCCTCTCCAAACGAGACATACTCCATGTTGGGAGGAACTCGGTAAAATATCATCGTCTCCGCGTGCCTCGGTTATCTCTATATCCGAGCTCTTACTTATGCACTTTACTTTGTGATAGCCTTCGTGCTTGAAGTATATATATATCTTGCTATCACATAGTTTCTTGTCTTGCTTAGCATAAGTTGCTGGTGCAAATAGGTGAACCCTAGTTGTTCTAGGTTTTGTGCTTAACAAAGTAAACGCTAGTTTAATTCCGTCTTTGTTGAGCCACTCCCGGAAAAGTTTTTAACCGCCTATTCACCCCCCTCTAGGCGGCATCTGTATCCTTTCAATTGGTATCAGAGCACGGTCTCTCATTTTAGGCTTCACCGCCTTGAGAGTAAAGATGTCGGCTAGGGGATTAGTACATAATGAAATGTTCATATTCAATGGCACAAATTATGATATATGGAAACTCGTATGCTTATTCATTTTCGAGACATGGACCCAAATTTGGAGCGGATTGTAGATATAGGTTTTTCTCCTCCAATGGATTTCCGAAATCTATCTTGCGAGGATGAGAAAAACTTATATCTCGATGCTCAAGCTTCTAATGTGCTTGTTAATGCTTTGAGCTATGTTGTTACTTCTTCAATCATACCTTTTTGGAGCGCTCATGAGTTATGGACAAAACTTCAAGATAAATATGACGTGTCCAACATTATTGAGGATGACTGTATTGCTTCCACTTCCGGTCGAGATGAGTTCTCTTTTTATTCCACTTCACCAAAGTGTGGTAAGACACAAGGTAATGATATGGTGAGTGGTGGTGAACATTGCAATGTTGATAGTGAGCTTACTCTTTGTGATCCTTCTTCTCTATCTCATTGCAATACTTCATCTTTGGACTTAAACACGTCTAGCACTATATATGATTTACATGCTAGTGTTGATAGTACTTGCATATCATGTATAAATTTCCTCAGTAGATCACATGATGATATGCTCTCTTTGCCTTGTTGACATAATATATGAAACGGTACAACCCGCAAGGATTGCACCTCTATGTATCACGCCAATCCCTGGATCGGTTCGTTGGCATACATAGTATCGATAGACATCAAAGAATTAACAGTGCATCATTATTACAACGGTATGATCCAGAATATTGCATTTATTACAAAGTTTGCAAAGCATAACGCTCGCACAAATAAGCAAGTAGCAAAAAGATAACATAAATAAAGTAGCTCCAGTCTCCATTAGACGCCACAAGCGAACAAAATGTTGAGTGGAGGGTCGCAACCAACACTACTACTCAGAGTAACCAGAAGAGTAACCTGCAACATGAAACGTAACAGCCCCGAAGGGTCAGCACTTGGAATGCACTGGCAAGTGGAACAATGAGAGAAACAGTAAGGCTAATAGCTATATGCATATCTGACTTGTGGGGTTCAGGCTTAGTTGCAGCAGCAAAATACTTTATCCTAACAGTTCTAATTCTTTTGTAAAGCATTTAATCTTCAACAAACAACCCAATTAGGTTTCAACCACAAGTTTTATCAAATTACAAGTTAGAATGAACGAGAACATGTCATAGCACCCACAATTCAGCAACTCAAAACGTCCATTACCGGGGACACGACTAAGCACTTAGTTTTACACCCTGCAGGGGTTGCACACTTTACCCATATGACTTGGTCGACCCGCTCGTACCACGACACGCATATTGAGTCATGATAGGGAGAAGTCCAAGAAGAGACAATTCGGGAAGTAGCTCCCCAAGCCCATCCACACACCGTACCAACCTATCACATTCACTACATCTCTGGATACGAAGAGCTCGGGTCGCCACAACCTACTAAGTCCATCCAGCCACCCATAACTCACTGGCATATGGTTGCACACGGAAGTTACCAAATCATGACACTAATCATTTCTCAGAAACCTGGGTGGCCATCCACAAGTGAGCTACTCGGGTAAACCATAGACATGGGCCCGGCATTCATGAACCAAGCAATTACCAATCCACCCAGAGAGTTCATTAATTAAGTTGTTTTCAAACTTTCCAAACACGTTCTTTCAAAACAATCTTTGCCATGGTGTATCCCACCCTCGTCTACATAAGCTCAACTAAGCACAACTACTTACGACGGCTCACCTAACGAGAAAGGCTAAGACATAGTAGGATATAGCATAGCAATAGATAAAACTTGTAAAATAAAACAAGCTACAATGCATATGGAAAGTAAATAGGACTTTTATGAAGCTTCACTTGCCTTGGTAGTTGCCGGAGTCAAAAGCACAGTCCGGGCAGTCACACGGGTTACAATCCTCACAATCTACACGAAAGCAATTCAAGCAATGAACAAACCACACATAGAGATCAACATATGCAACACAATGCATGCATGGTACTTAAGAAAAGCTTCAGTAGCTTGGTCAAGTTCTCTGACCAATTCTACTGCTGGATGATGCATGAGAAAACATTTAATGCAAAGAAAACAATTGATGCATAAAAGAGGTCTAGTTAACAGGTCTTTAGCCAAAACATTGCACCAAAGAAGTAAACAGTGCAATACGGGTTTGAAAAAATACTACTGGATAGGTAACTCCAAATAGAGCCTAGACCAAAAGGATTTACGACAAAAAGGTTTACAAAACTTTTTATGCGAATTAAATACTACTTTAAGCCTTTCTATAATCTCAGGAAAATACATACAGTAAACCTGGGATATTATTGCAGAATAAAATTCTACACGATTTTTTAAATCCAACGATACCTTATTTACAATTTTTGGCCAAGTAGATCTTTTTCTGCGAATTTTTGAAGATAAACAATTTTCTGCAATTTTTACCAAAATCCGAAAAATCCGGGGGAATATTCCTGGGAATATTCCCGCTGACTGGTGGGGTCCGGCTGACGCGGCGCGGACCAGACCCTTGACCGGTCAGCGATTGACTGGCCCGTCAACGGCCGATCTGAGCCGTTGGCTCGGGATCCGGCGGCTAGGAGCGAACGACAGCGTGCTCACCTGAGCTGGCGGCAGCGGCGGTCGACGGCGACGGTCGGCGGCGTTCCGGCGAGGTCCGGCGGTGGCGGAGTGGTGCACGGGGTGCGAGGAGAAGCGGAGGGTGCAGGGGCGGGGTCGGGGCGGTCGTCGGCGACCTCGGGCGGCGGCGACCCCCGGCTGAAGCGGCGGCGACTCCGGCGAGCTCGCGGGCGGCCCTGCGTGCGGTAGGGCGGACGGAAAGTGTCAGAAAAGGTGCCGTGCGGTGCTGCTCGGCAAGAAGAGGGAGGAGGGCGAGGTCTCCACGGTCCCTACCGGCGGTAATGGCGACCGGCGGCGGCGGCAACTCCGGCGAAAAATTCCAACGGCCTGGAGGCGGCGTTGGCTAGATTTTTAAGGGGTTTTCGTAGGGGAGAAGGTAGGCTATAAGGGGGCAGTTCGTACGGGGCCGCGGCGTCCGATTCTAAACATAATCGAAGGTCTCCCGTGAAAATCACGTCGGTCTCCAGGTTGGGGACGAACAGCTCAGGGGGCTGACAAGTGGGGCCCGCGGACAGGAAAAAAAACAGAAAAAAGAAAAGGGAAAAGGGGAAAAGGAGAGAAGGCCGTGCGGGTGGCGTTGGGCCGCTGGTGGGCTGGCTGCGCTCCACGCGGGGGAAGGGCGAGCGGCGGATAGGCGGCTGCTGCTGCTGGGCCGCAGTCTGTTTGCCGGGCCGCTGCGGCTGGCGGCCGAAAAATCTTTTTTTTTCCTTGTACTAAAACTGACAAAACAGTTTTTATCTGAATCTGAAATTCAGCATAGACTAAAACTGTTCTAACTTTTGATCCGCAGCTCCGAATTGAGTGAAACAAAATCCTACGGGTTCGTAGAAACGAGCTCTACGCAAACATGCATCTGGAATGACCAAAAGGGGTCTCTCTTGCAGATGCAAGGCAAAAGTCCTAGTAGGCTTGCAAAAGGGATGAGCTAGCAAAAGGGAGGTGTTTTGGCAAAACCTTTAAAACTGATTTTTTTTTGCAAAGATGCTCATGATGCAATGACATGTATGTATGCAGTACCAAATCTAAAATTTGGGATGTGACAATACTAACCCCCTTAAGATGAATCTCGTCTTCGAGATTCGATGTGGCTAGCAAATAGGTGCGGGTGGTCCTCTCAGAGGTCATCCTCTCGCTCCCAGGTGGCTTCCTCTTCGGTGTGATGGCTCCATTGCACCTTGCAAAACCTGATCGTCTTGCTGCGTGTAAACCTCTCCGCTGTTTCCAAGATCTTGACCGGTTTCTCCTCATAGGTCAGGTCACTCTCTAGCTGAACCTCATCTAATGGTACGGTATCCCTCAACGGTGTATCTACCATCTCCGGGTGACATTTCTTCAGCTGAGACACATGGAACACGTCGTGAACAGCGGATAGAACCTCTGGCATCTCCAGCTGGTATGCAACCTCTCCTTTGCGTGCCAGGATCTTGTAGGGCCCTATAAACCGAGGTGCCAGCTTGCCTTTAATCCCAAATCGCTTAATACCACGTAGTGGCGAAACTCTGAGATATGCTCGATCTCCAATCTCATACGCCACTTCCTTGCGCTTAGAATCAGCATAGCTCTTCTGTCTCGATTGTGCTACCTTCAATCTGTCCCGAACCAAACTAACCTTCTCTTCAGCATCCTTGATCAAATCTGGTCCAAACAGTTGACGTTCACCTACTCCATCCCATAACAATGGTGTTTTGCACCTCTTACCATATAGTATATCAAATGGTGACTTCTTGATGCTGGATTGGTAGCTGTTGTTGTAGGAGAACTCAGCATAAGGTAAATTTTCATCCCAACTAGCGCCATGAGCCAAAGCACAGGCTCTCAATGTATCCTCCAAAATATGATTCACCCTCTCGGTCTGACCATCCGCCTGGGGGTGGAAAGTTGTGCTAAACTCCAACCTCGTTCCCAACGACTCATGGAGTTGGCGCCAAAAGTGAGAAGTAAATTGGGTGCCTCTATCTGACACAATGCTCTTAGGGACTCCATGCAGGCACACAATTCTGTTCATGTAGATCTTGGCTAACTTTGCACTAGTGTAGGTGGTCTTCACGGGTATAAAGTGGGCTACCTTGGTTAGGTGATCCACCACTACCCAAATAGAATCGTATCCTGACTTGGTCCTGGGTAGTCCTGTGATGAAGTCCATTCCAACTCTATCCCACTTCCATTCAGGTACCGGTAATGGCTGTAGTAACCCTGCTGGCTTCTGGTGCTTGGCCTTCACTCTACTACAGACATCACATAGAGCAATATATTCTGCAATCTCCCGCTTCATGTTAACCCACCAAAACCTTTCCTTCAAATCCATGTACATCTTCGTGTTACCTGGATGTATAGAGTATGGCAAATTATGAGCTTCCTGGAATATCATCTTCCTAATCTCTGGATCGTTGGGCACACACAAGCGGTTCTTGTACCATAGCGTCCCTTCATCATCCTCGCGAAAACCTTTGGCCTTGCCTTTGGCTATGTTTCCTCTTATCTCCTCCAGGTCACTATCCTTCTTTTGAGCTTCTCTAATCTCGTCTAGAAGCGTTGGCTTAACTTCAATTGTTGCCAAGTATCCCTCGGATACTACTTCCAACCTGAGGTCCTTGAGTTGTTCACACAAATCCTTGGGTAATTCTCCCACTGTCAGGCCATTAGCATAAACCTTGCGACTTAGCGCATCCGCTACAACATTGGCCTTCCCTGGGTGGTATTGCAAACTCATGTCGTAGTCCTTTATGAGCTCCAGCCATCTCCTCTGTCTCATATTCAGCTCCTTCTGAGTGAATATGTATTTTAGACTCTTGTGATCCGTAAACACGTCACAATGCTTACCCATCAGGTAGTGCCTCCATACCTTGAGCGCGTGCACAACGCTAGTTCCAAGTCATGCATGGAGTAATTCCTCTCGTGATGTTTGAGTTGGCGCAAGGCATAGGATACCACTCTACCATCCTGCATCAATACACTACCCAGTCCTTGACGAGAGGCATCACAGTACACTTGGAAATCCTTCTGAATATCCGGCAAACACAGGATAGGTGCGGTCACTAGGCGTTGCTTCAGTTCCTGGAAACTAGCTTCGCACTCCTTGGTCCATTCAAACTTCTTCTCCTTCTTCAGTAGTTCAGTCATTGGCTTCGCAATCTTGGAGAAGTTCTCTATAAACCTCCTGTAATACCCAGCAAGTCCCAAGAAGCTCCTAATATCACCCACATTCTTAGGTGACTCTCATTCTGTAACTGACACCACCTTGCTTGGATCAACTGCGACTCCTTGGCCTGACACCACGTGTCCAAGAAATCCAACAGTGTTTAACCAGAATTCACACTTGCTAAACTTGGCATATAATTTTTGCTCCCTCGGCTTTTCCATAATTAGTCGCAGGTGTTTCTCATGCTCAGCATCATCCTTGGAGTATATCAATATGTCATCAATAAATACCACCACGAACTTATCCAAGTACTCCATGAATACCTTGTTCATCATGGTCATAAAATATGCCGGGGCATTCGTTAGTCCAAAAGACATAACTGTATATTCATATAACCCATACCTAGTGGTGAAGGCGGTCTTGGGTACGTCTTCCTCATGGATCTTCAATTGGAAATACCCCGACCTTAAATCAATCTTGGAAAACACCTTTGCTCCTTCCAATTGATCAAACAAATCATTTATATTGGGCAATGGGTATTTATTCTTGATAGTTACTTCATTAAGTGAGCGGTAGTCAACCACCAATCTCTTACTACTGTCCTTCTTCTCCACGAATAGAACAGGCGCGCCCCAAGATGATGAACTGGGCTGAATAAATCCCTTGTCCAATTGCTCCCTAAGTTGCTTCTTTAACTCCTCCAGTTCCTCCACATCCATCTTATATGGCCTCTTGGCTATTGGTCCTGTTCCCGGCATTAAGTCAATAAGAAACTCCACGTCCCTGTCAGGTGGCATCCCTGGCAGCTCATCCGGAAACACATCGGGGTACTCCTTTACTACGGCCACATCCTCTAGGCTAACCCCCTTAAGAGAGTTCAACTTGGCCACTCCAGTACTGAAAGGCGACTTATATCTGATCCTTACTCCCTTTGGTGTGGTGAGTGAAATTGCTCGTTGAGCACAATCTATCTGACCCTGATGCTCCAACATCCAATCCATGCCCAATATGACATCTAGACCCTGGGATTCTAGTATAACCGGATGTGCAGGAAATGCATAGGCACCAATTTATAGTGTCAATCCTTGACATGCTGCACTAGCTATCATCTCTCCCCCAGGGGAACTTACTCTAATAGATCCTCTAAGAGCCTCGGTAGGTAACTTATACTTATCCACAAATGCCCTTGATATGAATGTATGCGATGCACTAGTATCGAAAAGAACAAATGCGATGTGGGTATTGATTGGAAACTTACCAACCACTAGCTCTGGTTCATTCTGAACCTCCTCGACGTTCACATGGTTGACCGTCGCCTTCTGGTTTGCATTGGGCTTGCTTCCTGCTTCAATCCTCTTCTCTGGGAAATTATCAGCATAGTGCCCCATCTTCTTGCACTTGAAGCATTCCACTTCACTGAGATCCCTCCTGCCAGAGCGGTTGTGTCCATTGTTCCTTCTAGAGTTGCAGCTGTAGCTCTTGTGGCCATTGTGGTGGTGGCCATTTCCTCCACGGTGGCGGTTGTCACTTCTGTGACCCTCGTGGCGATGTCCACTACTACCACGGTGGTTACGGTCATCTCCACCATGCTTAGAGTATCCAGAGTGTCCATCATAAGAGGTGCGAGCACGGTGGTGTGATCCTGAGGAGTGATGGCTGCTCTTCCTCTTACGCCTTTCCACCTGCTGCTGTTTCCCTTCCAGAATTCTAGCCTTGTCCATCAGCTCCTGAAATGTCGGACAGTAAACCACAGATAGCTGAAGTGAGAGCTCATCACTGAGACCATCCAGGAATCTCTCCCTCCTCTTGGCATCAGTGTCCACATCCTCAGGGGCATAGCGGGAGAGATTGTTGAATTCCTCTATGTAATCCGCCACAGTGCGGTTGGTCTGGCGCAGGTTGTGGAACTCCTTCCTCTTCAGGATCATGGTCCCAGCAGATACGTGGTTCGTCCTGAATCCTTCCTCAAACATAGCCCAGGTAACTGTCTCCAGCGGGTGGGTAATCTGGAAAGCATCCCACCATGAGGCAGCTGATCCCTCCAGCAAGTGAGCAGCAAACCTCACCTTCTCAGCATCGGTGCATCCAACGGTCACCAGGTCCTTGTTCACAGAACGAAGCCAGTCGAGAGCAATCATGGGCTCAGGTGCGGAGGAGAACTTAGTTGGCCTCAGCCTCAAAAACCTAGTGAGAGCATCCCCCTGCGGCGGATTGTTCCCGTTGTTGTTGTTGTTGTTGTTGTTGTTGTTCTGATTTGCCATGAATTGCGTCATCACTTGGGTCAGCTGTGCTTGAGCAGCCATGAGCTGAGCCATCTCATCTGGTCGGCGACGTGATATCTACGGTTCAACACAGGTAAGATTAGAGAGAAACAGCTACAGATAAGCGATAGCTCTCTACCCATGCAACAAGCTCAAGCCACAACAACCATAAGCAATCACCACATGATCAAACACACACACAAACATCGTTTCAGGTTTTCACTAACAGTATATAGCTACAAAAATAGTTTAGAAACGCTGACCACAACGTTTGGCAAACCAAAACAGCAAAATAAGCAAAACCAGAAAATCTGGTAGAACAGTTCTGTCCTGTTCACGAATTTTTCGGGCACCTTAAACTCATCAGGAATTTTAGCCAACTTTTGTGCAGATGCTACAGGTAATTACGCTCCAGATCCTAAAATATGAGCGCAATCCGAGTTACCAGTAAGGAATTAAAAATCGCGCGGTAAAACTGGTCTGGCAGAAAACTGCAGTAGTAAAGACACGAAATTTACCAAAACTTGTTCAAAAATCATTTAATAAATCTCACAAAAATTCCTGGAACTTCAAGGTACTTAACTGAGCAATCTAAACACAATAAGCTAATAGTGCAGAAGTTTACATTAATCGATGTCTAAGACTAACCAATATCCCTAACGAAGACTAGTTTTTGGAGGACCATCTCTAGCTATTTGATGAATAGGTTGCAGTAGGTTCTAGAGTCCATGCGCCGATGCTTCGCTCCTGGTGCATGCCACGGTGGTGCTGTGTACACCTCTCCCGAGTCCTCTTCACTTGAGTCCTCGAATTCCACCTCTTCGGGGTCCTCCTCATCACTTCCCTCAACAAAAGCGCCCGCTGCATCTCCTCCATCATCGTCATCGCTTCCTCCACCATCACTGCCTCCTCCATCATCATTGTTACCTCCTCCACCATTGTCCGCATCATCATCATCACCATCATTCCCATCATCACCGTTACCATTGTTTGGTGGAGGATTCTGCTGTGCTTGAAAGGCAGCAATCTGGGCAGCCATGTCCACAATGGTTTGATCACGTTCAGCCACAACTTGATTCCTCTGCTCAATGGTTTGGTTCAGCGCTGTAATGGTGGCATCTCTTCCAATGAGGGCTTGCTCCATTGTATTCACAATAGTGTGCAAGGTTTCCATCTCATACCCTTGCAGATGCACAGTGCCTTGAAAGTAGTCCAGCTCCTCTCTTTGCCGCATCAACTTCTCTTCCCTCTCCCAAGCTTTAATCTCCAAGTCTTCTAACTGCTTCACTTGGAGTGGCATGTTGTTCCGATCACCCGTGGTAATCATCACAAGCCCTTGCTCATTCCGACCTCCAAATTCAAGGAAGGGTGAACCTGCTGGTAGTCGGTGTCGGTGGAGATAGCACAGGCATGACAGGGTCTCGTGCATGGCCGACTCCACTCCTTGCTCCCAGGTGAGGTACTTCTTGGTGAGGTTCAGGTTCTCAATACCAGACACAGTGGGGTCTGCAAGAACAATCGCGGTTATCTCCCACACGTGATCTCCAGGCACATAGGTGTTCATCCTTCTCCCTTTGAACATCGGCATTAGCATGCCCAGTGTCTTGCAAAGCTCCGCCAGCTGTCTTGCGAAGGGCCTTGGTGATTGGAGCTCAACGTACTCAACTCTGGTAGCATCTCCCATCTATCAATTGTAAAGATTAAAGAGTGAGAATAGCAAAAGAAAAGAATTTACTAGAGTGAATGGCATAAGAATAAAGACAGAATTTAAAATAGGCTTAAGTAAACATAAGGCTTTCCTATTCCAATCCTAGGTCACGATCCTACAGTCAACACACTGCTCTGATACCATCTGAAACGGTACAACCCGCAAGGATTGCACCTCTATGTATCACGCCAATCCCTGGATCGGTTCGTTGGCATACATAGTATCGATAGACATCAAAGAATTAACAGTGCATCATTATTACAACGGTATGATCCAGAATATTGCATTTATTACAAAGTTTGCAAAGCATAACGCTCGCACAAATAAGCAAGTAGCAAAAAGATAACATAAATAAAGTAGCTCCAGTCTCCATTAGACGCCACAAGCGAACAAAATGTTGAGTGGAGGGTCGCAACCAACACTACTACTCAGAGTAACCAGAAGAGTAACCTGCAACATGAAACGTAACAGCCCCGAAGGGTCAGCACTTGGAATGCACTGGCAAGTGGAACAATGAGAGAAACAGTAAGGCTAATAGCTATATGCATATCTGACTTGTGGGGTTCAGGCTTAGTTGCAGCAGCAAAATACTTTATCCTAACAGTTCTAATTCTTTTGTAAAGCATTTAATCTTCAACAAACAACCCAATTAGGTTTCAACCACAAGTTTTATCAAATTACAAGTTAGAATGAACGAGAACATGTCATAGCACCCACAATTCAGCAACTCAAAACGTCCATTACCAGGGACACGACTAAGCACTTAGTTTTACACCCTGCAGGGGTTGCACACTTTACCCATATGACTTGGTCGACCCGCTCGTACCACGACACGCATATTGAGTCATGATAGGGAGAAGTCCAAGAAGAGACAATTCGGGAAGTAGCTCCCCAAGCCCATCCACACACCGTACCAACCTATCACATTCACTACATCTCTGGATACGAAGAGCTCGGGTCGCCACAACCTACTAAGTCCATCCAGCCACCCATAACTCACTGGCATATGGTTGCACACGGAAGTTACCAAATCATGACACTAATCATTTCTCAGAAACCTGGGTGGCCATCCACAAGTGAGCTACTCGGGTAAACCATAGACATGGGCCCGGCATTCATGAACCAAGCAATTACCAATCCACCCAGAGAGTTCATTAATTAAGTTGTTTTCAAACTTTCCAAACACGTTCTTTCAAAACAATCTTTGCCATGGTGTATCCCACCCTCGTCTACATAAGCTCAACTAAGCACAACTACTTACGACGGCTCACCTAACGAGAAAGGCTAAGACATAGTAGGATATAGCATAGCAATAGATAAAACTTGTAAAATAAAACAAGCTACAATGCATATGGAAAGTAAATAGGACTTTTATGAAGCTTCACTTGCCTTGGTAGTTGCCGGAGTCAAAAGCACAGTCCGGGCAGTCACACGGGTTACAATCCTCACAATCTACACGAAAGCAATTCAAGCAATGAACAAACCACACATAGAGATCAACATATGCAACACAATGCATGCATGGTACTTAAGAAAAGCTTCAGTAGCTTGGTCAAGTTCTCTGACCAATTCTACTGCTGGATGATGCATGAGAAAACATTTAATGCAAAGAAAACAATTGATGCATAAAAGAGGTCTAGTTAACAGGTCTTTAGCCAAAACATTGCACCAAAGAAGTAAACAGTGCAATACGGGTTTGAAAAAATACTACTGGATAGGTAACTCCAAATAGAGCCTAGACCAAAAGGATTTACGACAAAAAGGTTTACAAAACTTTTTATGCGAATTAAATACTACTTTAAGCCTTTCTATAATCTCAGGAAAATACATACAGTAAACCTGGGATATTATTGCAGAATAAAATTCTACACGATTTTTTAAATCCAACGATACCTTATTTACAATTTTTGGCCAAGTAGATCTTTTTCTGCGAATTTTTGAAGATAAACAATTTTCTGCAATTTTTACCAAAATCCGAAAAATCCGGGGGAATATTCCTGGGAATATTCCCGCTGACTGGTGGGGTCCGGCTGACGCGGCGCGGACCAGACCCTTGACCGGTCAGCGATTGACTGGCCCGTCAACGGCCGATCTGAGCCGTTGGCTCGGGATCCGGCGGCTAGGAGCGAACGACAGCGTGCTCACCTGAGCTGGCGGCAGCGGCGGTCGACGGCGACGGTCGGCGGCGTTCCGGCGAGGTCCGGCGGTGGCGGAGTGGTGCACGGGGTGCGAGGAGAAGCGGAGGGTGCAGGGGCGGGGTCGGGGCGGTCGTCGGCGACCTCGGGCGGCGGCGACCCCCGGCTGAAGCGGCGGCGACTCCGGCGAGCTCGCGGGCGGCCCTGCGTGCGGTAGGGCGGACGGAAAGTGTCAGAAAAGGTGCCGTGCGGTGCGGCGGTGCTGCTCGGCAAGAAGAGGGAGGAGGGCGAGGTCTCCACGGTCCCTACCGGCGGTAATGGCGACCGGCGGCGGCGGCAACTCCGGCGAAAAATTCCAACGGCCTGGAGGCGGCGTTGGCTAGATTTTTAAGGGGTTTTCGTAGGGGAGAAGGTAGGCTATAAGGGGGCAGTTCGTACGGGGCCGCGGCGTCCGATTCTAAACATAATCGAAGGTCTCCCGTGAAAATCGCGTCGGTCTCCAGGTTGGGGACGAACAGCTCAGGGGGCTGACAAGTGGGGCCCGCGGACAGGAAAAAAAACAGAAAAAAGAAAGGGAAAAGGGGAAAAAGAGAGAAGGCCGTGCGGGTGGCGTTGGGCCGCTGGTGGGCTGGCTGCGCTCCGCGCGGGGGAAGGGCGAGCGGCGGATAGGCGGCTGCTGCTGCTGGGCCGCAGGCTGTTTGCCGGGCCGCTGCGGCTGGCGGCCGAAAAATCTTTTTTTTTCCTTGTACTAAAACTGACAAAACAGTTTTTATCTGAATCTGAAATTCAGCATAGACTAAAACTGTTCTAACTTTTGATCCGCAGCTCCGAATTGAGTGAAACAAAATCCTACGGGTTCGTAGAAACGAGCTCTACGCAAACATGTATCTGGAATGACCAAAAGGGGTCTCTCTTGCAGATGCAAGGCAAAAGTCCTAGTAGGCTTGCAAAAGGGATGAGCTAGCAAAAGGGAGGTGTTTTGGCAAAACCTTTAAAACTGATTTTTTTTGCAAAGATGCTCATGATGCAATGACATGTATGTATGCAGTACCAAATCTAAAATTTGGGATGTGACAATACTAACCCCCTTAAGATGAATCTCGTCTTCGAGATTCGATGTGGCTAGCAAATAGGTGCGGGTGGTCCTCTCAGAGGTCATCCTCTCGCTCCCAGGTGGCTTCCTCTTCGGTGTGATGGCTCCATTGCACCTTGCAAAACCTGATCGTCTTGCTGCGTGTAAACCTCTCCGCTGTTTCCAAGATCTTGACCGGTTTCTCCTCATAGGTCAGGTCACTCTCTAGCTGAACCTCATCTAATGGTACGGTATCCCTCAACGGTGTATCTACCATCTCCGGGTGACATTTCTTCAGCTGAGACACATGGAACACGTCGTGAACAGCGGATAGAACCTCTGGCATCTCCAGCTGGTATGCAACCTCTCCTTTGCGTGCCAGGATCTTGTAGGGCCCTATAAACCGAGGTGCCAGCTTGCCTTTAATCCCAAATCGCTTAATACCACGTAGTGGCGAAACTCTGAGATATGCTCGATCTCCAATCTCATACGCCACTTCCTTGCGCTTAGAATCAGCATAGCTCTTCTGTCTCGATTGTGCTACCTTCAATCTGTCCCGAACCAAACTAACCTTCTCTTCAGCATCCTTGATCAAATCTGGTCCAAACAGTTGACGTTCACCTACTCCATCCCATAACAATGGTGTTTTGCACCTCTTACCATATAGTATATCAAATGGTGACTTCTTGATGCTGGATTGGTAGCTGTTGTTGTAGGAGAACTCAGCATAAGGTAAATTTTCATCCCAACTAGCGCCATGAGCCAAAGCACAGGCTCTCAATGTATCCTCCAAAATATGATTCACCCTCTCGGTCTGACCATCCGCCTGGGGGTGGAAAGTTGTGCTAAACTCCAACCTCGTTCCCAACGACTCATGGAGTTGGCGCCAAAAGTGAGAAGTAAATTGGGTGCCTCTATCTGACACAATGCTCTTAGGGACTCCATGCAGGCACACAATTCTGTTCATGTAGATCTTGGCTAACTTTGCACTAGTGTAGGTGGTCTTCACGGGTATAAAGTGGGCTACCTTGGTTAGGTGATCCACCACTACCCAAATAGAATCGTATCCTGACTTGGTCCTGGGTAGTCCTGTGATGAAGTCCATTCCAACTCTATCCCACTTCCATTCAGGTACCGGTAATGGCTGTAGTAACCCTGCTGGCTTCTGGTGCTTGGCCTTCACTCTACTACAGACATCACATAGAGCAATATATTCTGCAATCTCCCGCTTCATGTTAACCCACCAAAACCTTTCCTTCAAATCCATGTACATCTTCGTGTTACCTGGATGTATAGAGTATGGCAAATTATGAGCTTCCTGGAATATCATCTTCCTAATCTCTGGATCGTTGGGCACACACAAGCGGTTCTTGTACCATAGCGTCCCTTCATCATCCTCGCGAAAACCTTTGGCCTTGCCTTTGGCTATGTTTCCTCTTATCTCCTCCAGGTCACTATCCTTCTTTTGAGCTTCTCTAATCTCGTCTAGAAGCGTTGGCTTAACTTCAATTGTTGCCAAGTATCCCTCGGATACTACTTCCAACCTGAGGTCCTTGAGTTGTTCACACAAATCCTTGGGTAATTCTCCCACTGTCAGGCCATTAGCATAAACCTTGCGACTTAGCGCATCCGCTACAACATTGGCCTTCCCTGGGTGGTATTGCAAACTCATGTCGTAGTCCTTTATGAGCTCCAGCCATCTCCTCTGTCTCATATTCAGCTCCTTCTGAGTGAATATGTATTTTAGACTCTTGTGATCCGTAAACACGTCACAATGCTTACCCATCAGGTAGTGCCTCCATACCTTGAGCGCGTGCACAACGCTAGTTCCAAGTCATGCATGGAGTAATTCCTCTCGTGATGTTTGAGTTGGCGCAAGGCATAGGATACCACTCTACCATCCTGCATCAATACACTACCCAGTCCTTGACGAGAGGCATCACAGTACACTTGGAAATCCTTCTGAATATCCGGCAAACACAGGATAGGTGCGGTCACTAGGCGTTGCTTCAGTTCCTGGAAACTAGCTTCGCACTCCTTGGTCCATTCAAACTTCTTCTCCTTCTTCAGTAGTTCAGTCATTGGCTTCGCAATCTTGGAGAAGTTCTCTATAAACCTCCTGTAATACCCAGCAAGTCCCAAGAAGCTCCTAATATCACCCACATTCTTAGGTGACTCTCATTCTGTAACTGACACCACCTTGCTTGGATCAACTGCGACTCCTTGGCCTGACACCACGTGTCCAAGAAATCCAACAGTGTTTAACCAGAATTCACACTTGCTAAACTTGGCATATAATTTTTGCTCCCTCGGCTTTTCCATAATTAGTCGCAGGTGTTTCTCATGCTCAGCATCATCCTTGGAGTATATCAATATGTCATCAATAAATACCACCACGAACTTATCCAAGTACTCCATGAATACCTTGTTCATCATGGTCATAAAATATGCCGGGGCATTCGTTAGTCCAAAAGACATAACTGTATATTCATATAACCCATACCTAGTGGTGAAGGCGGTCTTGGGTACGTCTTCCTCATGGATCTTCAATTGGAAATACCCCGACCTTAAATCAATCTTGGAAAACACCTTTGCTCCTTCCAATTGATCAAACAAATCATTTATATTGGGCAATGGGTATTTATTCTTGATAGTTACTTCATTAAGTGAGCGGTAGTCAACCACCAATCTCTTACTACTGTCCTTCTTCTCCACGAATAGAACAGGCGCGCCCCAAGATGATGAACTGGGCTGAATAAATCCCTTGTCCAATTGCTCCCTAAGTTGCTTCTTTAACTCCTCCAGTTCCTCCACATCCATCTTATATGGCCTCTTGGCTATTGGTCCTGTTCCCGGCATTAAGTCAATAAGAAACTCCACGTCCCTGTCAGGTGGCATCCCTGGCAGCTCATCCGGAAACACATCGGGGTACTCCTTTACTACGGCCACATCCTCTAGGCTAACCCCCTTAAGAGAGTTCAACTTGGCCACTCCAGTACTGAAAGGCGACTTATATCTGATCCTTACTCCCTTTGGTGTGGTGAGTGAAATTGCTCGTTGAGCACAATCTATCTGACCCTGATGCTCCAACATCCAATCCATGCCCAATATGACATCTAGACCCTGGGATTCTAGTATAACCGGATGTGCAGGAAATGCATAGGCACCAATTTATAGTGTCAATCCTTGACATGCTGCACTAGCTATCATCTCTCCCCCAGGGGAACTTACTCTAATAGATCCTCTAAGAGCCTCGGTAGGTAACTTATACTTATCCACAAATGCCCTTGATATGAATGTATGCGATGCACTAGTATCGAAAAGAACAAATGCGATGTGGGTATTGATTGGAAACTTACCAACCACTAGCTCTGGTTCATTCTGAACCTCCTCGACGTTCACATGGTTGACCGTCGCCTTCTGGTTTGCATTGGGCTTGCTTCCTGCTTCAATCCTCTTCTCTGGGAAATTATCAGCATAGTGCCCCATCTTCTTGCACTTGAAGCATTCCACTTCACTGAGATCCCTCCTGCCAGAGCGGTTGTGTCCATTGTTCCTTCTAGAGTTGCAGCTGTAGCTCTTGTGGCCATTGTGGTGGTGGCCATTTCCTCCACGGTGGCGGTTGTCACTTCTGTGACCCTCGTGGTGATGTCCACTACTACCACGGTGGTTACGGTCATCTCCACCATGCTTAGAGTATCCAGAGTGTCCATCATAAGAGGTGTGAGCACGGTGGTGTGATCCTGAGGAGTGATGGCTGCTCTTCCTCTTACGCCTTTCCACCTGCTGCTGTTTCCCTTCCAGAATTCTAGCCTTGTCCATCAGCTCCTGAAATGTCGGACAGTAAACCACAGATAGCTGAAGTGAGAGCTCATCACTGAGACCATCCAGGAATCTCTCCCTCCTCTTGGCATCAGTGTCCACATCCTCAGGGGCATAGCGGGAGAGATTGTTGAATTCCTCTATGTAATCCGCCACAGTGCGGTTGGTCTGGCGCAGGTTGTGGAACTCCTTCCTCTTCAGGCTCATGGTCCCAGCAGATACGTGGTTCATCCTGAATCCTTCCTCAAACATAGCCCAGGTAACTGTCTCCAGCGGGTGGGTAATCTGGAAAGCATCCCACCATGAGGCAGCTGATCCCTCCAGCAAGTGAGCAGCAAACCTCACCTTCTCAGCATCGGTGCATCCAACGGTCACCAGGTCCTTGTTCACAGAACGAAGCCAGTCGAGAGCAATCATGGGCTCAGGTGCGGAGGAGAACTTAGTTGGCCTCAGCCTCAAAAACCTAGTGAGAGCATCCCCCTGCGGCGGATTGTTCCCGTTGTTGTTGTTGTTGTTGTTCTGATTTGCCATGAATTGCGTCATCACTTGGGTCAGCTGTGCTTGAGCAGCCATGAGCTGAGCCATCTCATCTGGTCGGCGACGTGATATCTACGGTTCAACACAGGTAAGATTAGAGAGAAACAGCTACAGATAAGCGATAGCTCTCTACCCATGCAACAAGCTCAAGCCACAACAACCATAAGCAATCACCACATGATCAAACACACACACAAACATCGTTTCAGGTTTTCACTAACAGTATATAGCTACAAAAATAGTTTAGAAACGCTGACCACAACGTTTGGCAAACCAAAACAGCAAAATAAGCAAAACCAGAAAATCTGGTAGAACAGTTCTGTCCTGTTCACGAATTTTTCGGGCACCTTAAACTCATCAGGAATTTTAGCCAACTTTTGTGCAGATGCTACAGGTAATTACGCTCCAGATCCTAAAATATGAGCGCAATCAGAGTTACCAGTAAGGAATTAAAAATCGCGCGGTAAAACTGGTCTGGCAGAAAACTGCAGTAGTAAAGACACGAAATTTACCAAAACTTGTTCAAAAATCATTTAATAAATCTCACAAAAATTCCTGGAACTTCAAGGTACTTAACTGAGCAATCTAAACACAATAAGCTAATAGTGCAGAAGTTTACATTAATCGATGTCTAAGACTAACCAATATCCCTAACGAAGACTAGTTTTTGGAGGACCATCTCTAGCTATTTGATGAATAGGTTGCAGTAGGTTCTGGAGTCCATGCGCCGATGCTTCGCTCCTGGTGCATGCCACGGTGGTGCTGTGTACACCTCTCCCGAGTCCTCTTCACTTGAGTCCTCGAATTCCACCTCTTCGGGGTCCTCCTCATCACTTCCCTCAACAAAAGCGCCCGCTGCATCTCCTCCATCATCGTCATCGCTTCCTCCACCATCACTGCCTCCTCCATCATCATTGTTACCTCCTCCACCATTGTCCGCATCATCATCATCACCATCATTCCCATCATCACCGTTACCATTGTTTGGTGGAGGATTCTGCTGTGCTTGAAAGGCAGCAATCTGGGCAGCCATGTCCACAATGGTTTGATCACGTTCAGCCACAACTTGATTCCTCTGCTCAATGGTTTGGTTCAGCGCTGTAATGGTGGCATCTCTTCCAATGAGGGCTTGCTCCATTGTATTCACAATAGTGTGCAAGGTTTCCATCTCATACCCTTGCAGATGCACAGTGCCTTGAAAGTAGTCCAGCTCCTCTCTTTGCCGCATCAACTTCTCTTCCCTCTCCCAAGCTTTAATCTCCAAGTCTTCTAACTGCTTCACTTGGAGTGGCATGTTGTTCCGATCACCCGTGGTAATCATCACAAGCCCTTGCTCATTCCGACCTCCAAATTCAAGGAAGGGTGAACCTGCTGGTAGTCGGTGTCGGTGGAGATAGCACAGGCATGACAGGGTCTCGTGCATGGCCGACTCCACTCCTTGCTCCCAGGTGAGGTACTTCTTGGTGAGGTTCAGGTTCTCAATACCAGACACAGTGGGGTCTGCAAGAACAATCGCGGTTATCTCCCACACGCGATCTCCAGGCACATAGGTGTTCATCCTTCTCCCTTTGAACATCGGCATTAGCATGCCCAGTGTCTTGCAAAGCTCCGCCAGCTGTCTTGCGAAGGGCCTTGGTGATTGGAGCTCAACGTACTCAACTCTGGTAGCATCTCCCATCTATCAATTGTAAAGATTAAAGAGTGAGAATAGCAAAAGAAAAGAATTTACTAGAGTGAATGGCATAAGAATAAAGACAGAATTTAAAATAGGCTTAAGTAAACATAAGGCTTTCCTATTCCAATCCTAGGTCACGATCCTACAGTCAACACACTGCTCTGATACCATCTGAAACGGTACAACCCGCAAGGATTGCACCTCTATGTATCACGCCAATCCCTGGATCGGTTCGTTGGCATACATAGTATCGATAGACATCAAAGAATTAACAGTGCATCATTATTACAACGGTATGATCCAGAATATTGCATTTATTACAAAGTTTGCAAAGCATAACGCTCGCACAAATAAGCAAGTAGCAAAAAGATAACATAAATAAAGTAGCTCCAGTCTCCATTAGACGCCACAAGCGAACAAAATGTTGAGTGGAGGGTCGCAACCAACACTACTACTCAGAGTAACCAGAAGAGTAACCTGCAACATGAAACGTAACAGCCCCGAAGGGTCAGCACTTGGAATGCACTGGCAAGTGGAACAATGAGAGAAACAGTAAGGCTAATAGCTATATGCATATCTGACTTGTGGGGTTCAGGCTTAGTTGCAGCAGCAAAATACTTTATCCTAACAGTTCTAATTCTTTTGTAAAGCATTTAATCTTCAACAAACAACCCAATTAGGTTTCAACCACAAGTTTTATCAAATTACAAGTTAGAATGAACGAGAACATGTCATAGCACCCACAATTCAGCAACTCAAAACGTCCATTACCGGGGACACGACTAAGCACTTAGTTTTACACCCTGCAGGGGTTGCACACTTTACCCATATGACTTGGTCGACCCGCTCGTACCACGACACGCATATTGAGTCATGATAGGGAGAAGTCCAAGAAGAGACAATTCGGGAAGTAGCTCCCCAAGCCCATCCACACACCGTACCAACCTATCACATTCACTACATCTCTGGATACGAAGAGCTCGGGTCGCCACAACCTACTAAGTCCATCCAGCCACCCATAACTCACTGGCATATGGTTGCACACGGAAGTTACCAAATCATGACACTAATCATTTCTCAGAAACCTGGGTGGCCATCCACAAGTGAGCTACTCGGGTAAACCATAGACATGGGCCCGACATTCATGAACCAAGCAATTACCAATCCACCCAGAGAGTTCATTAATTAAGTTGTTTTCAAACTTTCCAAACACGTTCTTTCAAAACAATCTTTGCCATGGTGTATCCCACCCTCGTCTACATAAGCTCAACTAAGCACAACTACTTATGACGGCTCACCTAACGAGAAAGGCTACGACATAGTAGGATATAGCATAGCAATAGATAAAACTTGTAAAACAAAACAAGCTATAATGCATATGGAAAGTAAATAGGACTTTTATGAAGCTCCACTTTCCTTGGTAGTTTCCGGAGTCAAAAGCACAGTCCGGGCAGTCACACGGGTTACAATCCTCACAATCTACACGAAAGCAATTCAAGCAATGAACAAACCACACATAGAGATCAACAGATGCAACACAATGCATGCATGGTACTTAAACAAAGCTTCAGTAGCTTGGTCAAGTTCTCTGACCAATTCTACTGCTGGATGATGCATGAGAAAACATTTAATGCAAAGAAAACAATTTATGCATAAAAGAGGTCTAGTTAACAGGTCTTTAGCCAAAACATTGCACCAAAGAAGTAAACAGTGCAATACGGGTATGACAAAAATAATACTGGATAGGTAACTCCAAATAGAGCCTAGACCAAAAGGATTTACGACAAAAAGGTTTACAGAACTTTTTCTGCGAATTAAATACTACTTTAAGCCTTTCTATAATCTCAGAAAAATACATACAGTAAACCTGGGATATTATTGTAGAATACAATTCTACACGATTTTGTGAATCCAACGATACCTTATTTGCAATTTTTGGCCAAGTAGATCTTTTTCTACGAATTTTTGAAGATAAACAATTTTTTGCAATTTTTACCAAAATCTGAAAAATCCGGGGGAATGTTCCTGAGAATATTCCCGCTGACTGGTGGGGTCCGGCTGACGCGGCGCTGACCAGACCCTTGACCGGTCAGCGATTGACTGGCCCGTCAACGGCCGATCTGAGCCGTTGGCTCGGGATCCGGCGGCTGGGAGCGAACGGCGGTGTGCTCACCTGAGCTGGCGGCGGTGGCGGTCGAAGGCGACGGTCGGCGCGTTCTGGCAAGGTCCGGTGGTGGCGGAGCGGTGCACGGGGTGCGACGAAAAGCGGCGGGTGCAGGGGCGGGGTCGGGGCGGTCGTCGGCGACCTCGGGCGGCGGCGACCCTCGGCTGAAGCGGCGGCGACAGGCGGCGACTCCGGCGAGCTCGTGGGCGGCCCTGCGTGCGGTAGGGAGGACGGAAAGTGTTAGAAAAGGTGCAGTGCGGCGCGGCGGTGCTGCTCGGCAAGAAGAGGGAGGAGGGCTAGGTCTCCATGGTCCCTACTGGCGGTAATGGCGACCGGCGGCGCGGCATCTCCGGCGAAAAATTCCAACGGCCTGGAGGCGGCGTTGGCTAGATTTATAAGGGGTTTTCGTAGGGGAGAAGGTAGGCTATAAGGGGGCAGTTCATACGGGGCCGCGGCGTCCGATTCTAAACAGAATCGAAGGTCTCCCATGAAAATCGCGTCGGTCTCCAGGTTTGGGACGAACAGCTCAGGGGGCTGACAAGTGGGGCCCGCGGACAGGAAAAAAACAGAAAAAAGAAAAGGGAAAAGGGGAAAAGGAGAGAAGGCCGTGCGGGTGGCGTTGGGCCGCTGGTGGGCTGGCTGCGCTCTGCGCGGGGGAAGGGCGAGCGGTGGATAGGCGGCTGCTGCTGCTGGGCCGCAGGCTGTTTGCCGGGTCGCTGCGGCTGGCGGCCGAAAAATCTTTTTTTTTCCTTGTACTAAAACTGACAAAACAATTTTTATCTGAATCTGAAATTCAGCATAGACTAAAACTATTCTATCTTTTGATCCGCAGCTCCGAATTGAGTGAAACAAAATCCTACGGGTTCGTAGAAACGAGCTCTACGCAACCATGCATCTGGAATGACCAAAAGGGGTCTCTCTTGCAGATAAGGCAAAAGTCCTAGTAGGCTTGCAAAAGGGATGAGCTAGCAAAAGGGAGGTGTTTTGGCAAAACCTTTAAAACTGAATTTTTTGCAAAGATGCTCATGATGCAATGACATGTATGTATGCAGTGCCAAATCTAAAATTTGGGATGTGACAATATAAATGCTAGTGGGCCTCATGTGGACAATAACACTATATCTACTCCAAATGTTATATTGCCATGTGCTAGTCCTTGTAATTCATCTTCTCACAACCATGCTATATCTCGTGATGAATTGCATTCCGTGCCTTGTTGCTCTAACAATGTAGCATCTACTTCCTCTTGTACTTTTGTTGAAACTAACCATGTAGAGGAAATCAAATATCTCAAGGCTCAAGTCACTTCTTTGAAGAATGACTTGAAAAAGGGTCATCAAGGGAAAGCCACACTCAACAAAATCTTGAGTGTGCAAAAATCCCCCAATGACAAGAGTGGGCTTGGATTCAACTCAAATGTCAAGAACAAGTCCACTATCATGAAGAATGGACAAGATCAAGTCAAGAATCTGGCCAACATTGATTGCTTCAAGTGCAAGGAAGAAGATTATCATGTTAGATCTTGCCCATTGAAGAAGAAGCCTCTGAGTGTGAAGCAACAAGGGAAGCGGCCTCAAGCTCCACCTCAAGTCATTGACGGGCCTCTTCCTAAGAGGACTACTCGAGCTCTTCCTCGAGTTGTGGCCTCACCTAAGAAGAAAGATGGCAAGAGAAGAACTTGCTACATATGTCGTGAGAAGGGGCATATTTCTTCTTCATGCACCATTGGTAACTCCTCATCCAACCCTGTCATAATTGATGATGCTTATTCTCTTCATAAGGATGAGGTTGGCAATATGTTTGCCAAATTTGTTGGTGCTCAATGTGGGTTCAAGAAAAGAACCATTTGGGTTTCCAAGCCTATTGTGACTAACTTCTTAGGACCCAACTTGGTTGGGGACCAACAAGCCAAAACTTGATCAATATGTGTGTTTGGGAGAGCATTGGAGGTTTGGCTACATTATGAATAATTGAGGGATCTTCATCATTTATTCTTGTTATGTCAAGCCATTTGGATTATCATGCTTCTATCATATATCCAATGTTCCTCCTTGCGGTAACATGTGCTTAACTCATATACATTGAAAGTTACTCGCCCCTTGTGCATGTGTTAGTTTTGTACCTTGCATGTGTTTTGTATATGTTGTGCTTCCTACTTGCTTAACTTGAGAAATCAAGCTTGTGTATGTTGGTTTGCACACCATGTATGTGTTTTATGTTTGAGCCTATTGCATCTTGTTCATATCTTAATTGGCTCTTGTGGGAGATTAATGGACTATCCCATTTTGGGGGAGTGTTATGCTTGGGCATTCCACAATCCTAAAATGTGTGTACATGAGGAATACCACTTAGTATGTATATTGCAAGTTTATCTAGTCTCTATGTGGTATGTCTTTCTCATGAGAAATTCAAGTTCCACAATGTTCATTAATCATATCTATTTGGATGTTTTTACCTCTTGTTGAGTATTCTTGGTTTATCACATTATGGGGGAGTCATACGCTTTCTGCATATTACAAACCTATAAAATGTGGACATTTGAGGTAGTGTCACTTAGAATTGATATTGATAATTATCTAGCTCCTAAGTGGCACATTTAGCTCAAACAAGTTCCAATTCCCTTGGATTGATTTTATTGCTCCTCTTTTGGATCTTGTTTGTGAGAGTTTTCTTGGTATGTGTTTCCCCATATTTGGACCTCCATATCCTCCATGGAAACCATTTGCTTCAAGTTACTTTAATCTTTTATGATTGTGTGACTATTTGGAGCTATCAAGAATCTCTATCTAAGCATCAAGCTTAATTTTTATATTTCGTCATATGCTTATTGTTGTGAATATGATCATGATATCCTTAAAAACTACCTTGGGAAATGTTTCCCCATAATTCTTGTCATTGGACAAGTGGTACTCCATATATGGTAGAATTTATTGATCATATTCATTTTGGCCTTTGCTTAAATTTTGTTCTACCTCTTGCCAACAAAATGTTTTGTGTTTTCTCCCAAGATTTCCTTGCCTCTTATGGATCTTCTTATTTTTTGTATCCTCGTGTGTTTTATTTAATGTAGGTACTAGTGATGATCCCATTTGTGTGCATTTTGCATTCAAAAGGAAAATCCTACATAATGCACTATCCATGGGGGAGCTCTCCTATATTATTTATAACACTCATATTTATGCTTCTTGTTTTGTTCCATATCATGTTTTATGTGCTTGGAAGTTTGATATTTTCTTTTGGTACTTTGTGCCATCATGAAAAGTGTAGAGAGTTTGGTTTGTGTGTTGGAACCTTGCTTTTTGGGAGTTGGTTTTGTCTCATTCCTTGTTGCTTGTTTGATCCCTTAGGATGAGATAAATCCTTGAGCATTAGTGTTTTTGTCTATCTTTTGCTCTTTGGCTATTGCCTTGTTCATTTGTTGAATTTGTGTCCTATCATGTGTAGATTTGGCTCTTTGATACACTTTGGACACCCTTTTGTCGTGTCACACTCTTGTGTGCGACTTCTTGGTTTACTTAGTGTTTTTGTTCAAATTGTATCTCATTTTTGGTTCTTAAATCTTGTGCATGCATATTTACTACATGTTCTATATTATGGCATGCTTTCTTTCTTGATCCAATATACAGGGGATTCTCCACCAAATCCTATCAGCTAAGATGTGCATGAAATTCAATTTCATATCAATATGCACATATTTATGTGGAGTCTCTCCTATGTATTGTAGTTTATCTAACTACTTTGGGCCCAATGAGTTCTAGGACCATTGCGTACTTGAATGTGTTATAGGTACATTGGAGATTCATTGGATGCTTTTCAATAATAAGAATATGTGGGGACTAAATGATAATTGGAGTCAAGCTAGGATGATCAACAAACTCATATCTACTTCATCCTACCAATGGTATCTCGGTAACAAGTATCCCTCTAATGCATACTTTTCTAGCATCCAACCTTTGTGGTTGCATCATGGCATGATTTCCTTCAGTTGCTTTTATTGTGGTTCTTGCAAGATTTTATTGTATCTTCCTTATTGTTATATGAGTAAGTTGAGATGAATGCATATTTTGGGGAGTATATAAATTTCGTGTTTATGATTCACCAATCCCACATATGCCAATCTAGCAATTCTATTGCCAATCGTTTCCTCAATTTCTCTCATGTGCAATATGGATGAATTTGCAAGGTTTATTTGTTCTTTATGATACTTGTTACTTTTTCCAATGCATTCCATCTATCTCTTGTTCCCTTGTGATAGTTTTGATGTATTCGTTGGTGTTTTAAGGTCATTGATGATCAATAAGATAAATTTGAGCCTTTGGCCATGCTTTCTAGCAAAAATCTTACTGGAATTATCTATGACTTTCTTTTGGATATCTTGTTTATTCTTGAGTATCCATTTTGTGTGTACATGTTTCTTTGTGGATGTATATCTTGGTGATTGTTGTCTACCTAGAAACTTATACACATAATTATGGCTGAATCTCTAGTTGATATCCTTTTGCTTTGGAGTCTACACCTTGTGCTCCTTTTTATTCTTTGGTGGCTCCAAATGTTTTGCTTTGAGTGCTTGACCTTTTCATTTGCATCTTTTGGCACTCATTGGTGTTACAAAAGTTGATCTCTCATGCCTTTGTGTTGTTATGTAAGTTTGGGGGAGCAAGGATACCATGTTTATGCACTTTGCATTCAAAGCAATTATTATATTTGGTGCATAAACCTTGGGGAGCTTCCTATTTTTCATCTAAACACTCATTTTCTCTCATCATAATATCTTCTCACTTGCTCGTGCTCATGGTTTAAATGATATAGAGGGAATGAGGATACCATGTTTGTGCATATTGTATTCAAACACAAATTATAAGTTCTGCACAAACCTTGGGGAGTCTCCTCATATTATTTAGATCACTCTCTTTTCAACCTTGTCATAATATCTATCTTTCTTTTGGTATCTTCCTTTTGTGAAGTGCTCCTTTCGATCTTTTGATTGCTTGCTTCATTCGTTGATGCTTCTTCACCATTTTATTTTCTTTGCAATCTTTGGATCCTCAGTTTAGTTTGATTTCCTCATGGTATTCGTCATTGGATATGTGCATTTGATTCCACTCATATTATGAGAAATGCACACCATATGGAGGAACTCTCACTAAATTGGCCTTCTAAAGTTTTTCACCCATTTCAGCAATCGATGCCAATGGGGGAGAAGTTTTAGAGGGTTTTAAGGGAATTTGGTTTTGTGTTTTGAGTTTCGTACTTAAACATTTACCTCGTGTGCTTTGCATCTTAGCGTGTTGCTTTGCATGTTGAATATCGAGGAAACTCCACCAGCGGTAATGGTTGGCAATATATGCAATGAAATTCAAGTTCATCCACACGTGCATAGATTGTGGGGGGAGTTTGCTCGATATTGTGGTTGTACTAACATCACATACTTATGTAGTATTTGATGTTAGCACAATGTTTTGTTTAGTTAATTCCTTATATAAACCCTCTCAAAGGGATTGTCATCAATTACCAAAATGGCGGAGATTGAAAGTGCATGTGTGCCCCCATGTGTGGTTTTGGTAATTAACGACAATCTTTATGGACTTATGTTTGCATTGAGTTTTACCTGTAGGATTTGTCCATAGGCAATGCTTGAACCATATGTTGGCTTCAAGGTTGGGAGAAGAAGAAAGTGAAGAAAATTAAGTGTTGACCAAGGTTTCAATGAGTGATCCGGAGATTGGTCAAGTGAGAGTTGATCCTATATTCAAGATGAGCCATCTCGAAGAGATCATTTGCTTGAAGATTGCCATACTATGGTGATCATGGATATGAGAAGATGGTATGCCCAAAAGAGAAGTTCTACCATAGTGGAGTATGGGGAGCAATTTGCAAGTCTTCACCAAGCTAGCGCAATCAAGAAAAGGTGTTCCATCTTGAGGTGGACAAGATCTCTACCATCAAGCTCAAGTGGAATATGTTCAAGGCAAAGGTATGTTCTTGATAGGGTTTCTTTCTTACCGGTCTCGTGGTGTTAGTTGGGGAGATCGGTTTATAGGATAGATAGACGTACTATCAAGAGGGGCTTTCCAGTGAATAACTTGATCATATCCTTCGGAGAGAGCTCAAACCCTTTGCATACTTGGCATCATCTTTGTCGGTTGTTATTTGGATCTTATCCATGTGAGGTTATTGAGCTTGTAGTAATATTCATAACAAGCTCTAGTTTATCGAAAACGGATTTCATATGCATTCTCTATTGCGTTTTCGATATTGGGGGGTTTTACCAGTTTTTCTTTTAGAGATTGGTAAAACCTTACTTTATTTGGTTCTTATCCATGAGAGGATTTAGAGGTTGTGTGAATCTTCATGACAAGCCCAAGTTCATCGAAAACGGATTTCATATGCATTCTCTATTGCGTTTTCGATGTTGGAGGTTTTACCGATTCGTCTTTTTGAGAGAGGTCAAACCTTTCGTCATTTGGTTCTATCCTCTCTTACTGGACTATGATTGTTCTCTGCATGATCTTGTAGAGTTTGTTGTCCTCTTTAAAACGAGCCCAAGATCATCAAAATCAGAGTTCGGATGCAAAAGTTATGGTTGTTTTCGTATTGGTCTTTCTGCCAATTTTTGTAAGACCGGAGATTCCGGACTAAATCTCTGGTCCATCTCCGGACCGCGTACTGATTGTCCCCAAGTTTGACCCTGTTTGGCCTGGATACACCGGAGACTCCGGTCCCAGTCCGGAGACTCCAGACCGGGCAATTCCTGGGCCTAACGGTTGGATTTCTAGGGACCTATTTAAGGGGCACTTCTTCCCCAATGGTTCCCTAACCTTCCTTGCAAGTTTTCCCCTCCATTGCTGACCTTCTTGAGCTTGCTATCCCTCAATCCCTCCATTGATTCTTGCATATTCTTGAGGGATTTGAAAGAAGAGATCTAGATCTACAACCCCACCAATCAATCTCTCCTCTAAGTGAGGGGATCATCTTGGGATCTAGATCTTGGAGTCTTTTGTGAATTTCCTCTATTGTTCTTCCTCTCTTATTCTCCCATAAGTTTTTATAACTTTGGTGGAATTTGGGAGAGAATAACTTGAGAACTTCTTGTGTTCTTGCCATTGCATTTGGGTGAAAGGTGAGAAGCTTTTTACTCTTGGGTTCATTGGAACCCTAGACGGTTTGGTGGTTGTGCAGGTTTGTAGATTACTTGGGGCCTCCAATTAAGTTGTGGAGCTTTCCCCAAGCTTGTTTGTTGGGAGCCTCCAATTGAGTTGTGGAGAAGTGCCCCAACCTTGTGAGAGGTTCCAGATTGCCACCGACAAGTGCACCGATAGTGAAAGTGTGGATCGATCCTGTTGGGGTGAGATTCACAGGAGAATAAGGGAGGCCTTTTGTGGCGTTGGTGGTTTGATACCACCCCCTCTCCAAATGAGACGTACTCCATGTTGGGAGGAACTCGGTAAAATATCGTCGTCTCCGCGTGCCTCGGTTATCTCTATATCCGAGCTCTTACTTATGCACTTTACTTTGTGATAGCCTTCGTGCTTGAAGTGTATATATATCTTGCTATCACATAGTTGCTTGTCTTGCTTAGCATAAGTTGTTGGTGCAAATAGGTGAACCCTAGTTGTTCTAGGTTTTGTGCTTAACAAAGTAAACGCTAGTTTAATTCTGCCTTTGTTGAGCCACTCTCGGAAAAGTTTTTAACCGCCTATTCACCCCCCCTCTAGGCGGCATCTGTATCCTTTCAGAAAGTCGGTGCAGCGGCTGGGAGATCACCAACGACGTACACGCCAAGGAAAGCGTGTTGGAAGCCGGTAGCATGGACCAAAGGTGGCGGCGTTGCGGCCCGAGGGGGCACCACAGGGCAGCCTGTAGCTCGATCGGTGGTAGGCGCGTGCTCGGGGATGTGCTTGGCGTAGACAAGCGCGAGATTTTTTGATCACACCGACGGTGCACCGTATACACCATGGCATGGACCACGTGTAGATCGGAGTCGATGCCAGCGTTGTCGGTGAAGTCCCGGACGATGACGACGAAGAGGATCCGAGAGGAGGGGTGGCCGCGGTAGCCTTCCAAGGAAGGCGTAGCAGCCATCCGCGGTGCGCGGAAGCTTGCCGAAGAAGGCGCAACAGCGGAGAAGATCCTCGATGTCGATGGTCGGAATAGAGGCGCGGCGATGATGACGGCGGTGGGCGACTCAATCCGATCTAAGATCGGTAAACCAAAAAAGAAAACCGATTAATAATCGGAAAAAGACTTACAGGGCAGCCGATCACGGATCGACGGACGAACCCTGCGTACGGGTTGCGTGGCCCCCGGCGGAGATCATGGAGATCGACCTCCCTAGGGCAGCCTGGTGCGGAAGCGTGTGCGCCGGCTAGGTCAAGGATCTTGCCGCTCTCATACCATGTAAAACGATAGAGGGAGAGAGATTGGCGGAATATGATGGTTGTATTATTGAGCCTCATGAACGAGTATATGTATGCGTACATGGGACCATCTTGTAGTGCAAGACAAGTTAGGCTAGAGTCCTAACTATCCTAAACTATCATAATAACCGTGTCTGTATCATACTCTAACACCTTCGCTCTCGGAGGCAGCCGACAAAACAGGCCGCAATAGCATGCAGGGACTACCACGAGGAGAGACACAACCGTAGAGATGCTCCTCCTCAACCATAGACGACTTCTGCTCAGCCGAACCAAGTGAAAATGAAGCCCATGCGGGGGCGAGCCCGAGGCCACCAAAAGTGTAAGCCTCCGTTAGCTCCAAAGAATCATCAACACACGCCAACAACGACTTGAGAGTTGCCACCTCTTCACGAAGGGGACGATCCACCTCCTCAATGCGGACCTCAGCCAGCTGAAGAAGCTCCATGCGCATCAAGGAAACCTGGGGCTGAAAGAGAGAGTCCAAACCGCCGTTAACATTAAGCTCCTCGCTACACCAAGGAGAGGGTCCTGGCGACGCCGCTGCACGCAATGACGAGTGGCATACGATATCAGCCCAACTCCGGGCCAATGAGGGAAGACGAGGCTGAGCAACCGGAGAGCGACTCCGTTGGCAAGGAGCACATGCGTCCAAAGAACGAGCACGAGTGTCCGGAGAGCAAGAACGAGCGGCAGGAAAGCGCGCACGGCAGAATCGCTCCCGATGACCTGGGCGACGATAACGAATGCACCTCCTCGAATAAGGCTTTCGCCCCGCTTTATAAATAAAGCACACAGGTGAGACCGCTGCTGGGCCAGACAGCACAACGCCCAAACAAAGAGACACAACATGATACAAGATGCTGGGGCAGCAGCACACACACACCCGAACTAAACACAAGGAAAAAAGGAATGGAGACGGAGACGGATCAACTAGACGAGGAAGACGGCAACCGTTGCGCCCGCCGAAGAATTCCCACCCCGCTCCTGGCCCCGACTCGTCAAGCACCAAGCAGCACCCTCAAGAGGGAAAGCGACCGCTGTTGTCCGGACCAGGGACTGGCCCTAGGGTTTCCTCCGGCACACAGAGGGGAATGGATGAAGGGTAGCCACGACGCTCTCCAGGAAGGAAGATGCGACCCGCGGGCGGCACCGCGTCGGTGCCGATCGAGCTGACAAGGAGTTCTCCCGAGGACCCTATCCACCGCCCCCCGGACAAGCCATTGCACATGAGACCCGCGAGGGCGAGGCCTCGCCACCACCAAACTAACAACCCACGAGCATGCGCCACTCCGGTCTTGACTCCGCCATCATCGTCTCACCGAGCAAGCCGCCGCGAGGCCTGCAATATCGCGGCATGGGTAGTATTGAAACGTGTCCTGCGGTACCAAGGCCGCGCGGAAGGGAACTTCCTCCACCGCCGGAGGCGGTAGTCGACCGGACGCGGCCGCAGACAAACCCGTCCTCCATAGGTCTGGCTGGGTCCAACGGACCCGTAAAGCCTCCGCGGAGGCATACCAGTCCCATGGTGGTCCGGCTAGGTCCCGACGGACCCGTAAAGTCCACGACCACGCTACAACAGGCCAGCCAAGGTCGCCGTGGAACCCATCCAACCTTCCCTCCACGATTTTGCAGTGCAGACAGAGAGAAGCAGGCCAGCCCGTACTACCCAGATCTAGGCCCAAAAGGGCTCGATCTGGGCCAGCCCGTACTATCCAGATCTAGGCCCGTACTACCAGGAGGAGAAGAGGGGGTTCGGCCGGGGGAGGTGGAGGCGCCCCCGTCGCCCTCGGGGGTGGGGGGGAGAGGAGCGCGTTGTAGCTAGCTGGCTGCACATTCCATCACTCATAAGTTCATAACGAATGCACCTGAAGGACTCATGACATTTGCCGACCTGGTGGCCTCGCTCGAGGCACTGAAAGCATCTCCCTCGAGCCCAACGCTTGAAGACGAGACTATGCTCGAGACCTTCCTTTCGGAGCAAATACGACGGCACACGAGACTTGGTGATGTAAATCAGCGAGAAGTCATCGGCGTTCCGATGGAAAAGCCCCTCGGCAGTTTCCTGGATCGTCATCGTTTGCTTTTACTAGTACTACCATACTACACGGCCGTTGTGCATTGCGCGAGAAGTAGAAGGGAAATCGCCTCGTGGACTTCGCTGCAAGAACATACTCTAGCAGATAAATCCCCGCTTCGCGAAAGTGGAAATGAAGACTAACTGACCAGTCTCGGTCCGCCCAAGGTGTTTTCACAGGCAAACCTAACTTTGCCATGGAGATGCGTCACGACGTGACCCCTTTGGAGGCTTGTAGTGCATCTAGTGAGGAAAAGAGTTGGTGAGGACTGGTAAAGACAAAAGGTGCCCTGGAAACGCATGGAAGCTAAACCATTTTTCAGGAAAATCTTGCAAGAAGACTAGAGAAGATCAGGGGGTGGGCAGGTCCGCTGCTCCACAACCGCAGAAGCGAGCCCTCCGTGGCTACGGTATGGACACCCACAGCCACACGGTCGCACCGCGCGCGGGCTGCCGTCACGTACCCCGACGACGCGCCACAGGTTGCGCTAAAAACCTAATATTCTGATGATACGCGATACTCCAACGCGCCACCACACGCTGGCCTCCGTTGCTACGGACAAAGGTTTTGAATCCTCTTCTTGCACTAAAAACCTACTACTCCGATTTCGCCGTCATCTTTTTCAGCTCCGCTTTCTCTTCTATCTGACACCGATGTAAGACTAAATGCAATGGAATTGAAATTCATCCTAAGCAGTGCGGTGTTAGGGCACTTACAATGGTTATATCTTAGTCATATCATAGCAATTCCACGTAGGATAATATGTGACATGGAGGAGAGAGAACCAAAAAAAGGGTTTGTCTTATCTTAGCTAAGAGATGATCTCTTAGCAACAATCTCTCTCACCACAAATCTAGGATGACTACTTATTAAAGATAAGACTAAAAAATAATCCATTGTACATGGCAGAACTAAGATAAGACGGTTTTATCGACCATTGTACATGCCCTTATCCATTCGGGTATGCCGTGTGAGTATCAGCTTCGGAGACTAAACACGACTCCTGGACGGTCTATGATGAGACAAAACCGCGATGACGAGCACGACCGGAGTGCTAACGCCACTAATCGGACGACGACCCTACCTCCCGGTATTACAAAACCTCTAAAATAGGGGCAATAATTCTAAGGACCTGGTCCACAAATTTACCTCCTTAGAGACAACTCCTACATTTGACACATGTCTAGAAGAGAGAAAAAACACAGGATTTGATTGTCTATTTTTATATCTATACTGCTATATATGGCATGTGTCAAGTGCACAAGTTCGCCCACAAAGCTGAATTTGTGGACCAGGTCCCATAGAATTATTTTCCGCGCGGCCCAACCCTCTCTCTCAAATAAAATTTCCAAATTTCCTTCCGGCGCGTGGGAATCACACCTCCGGCACCCCCAGTCCACACCCTTTCCAAAGGCAGGCAAACCGGGGTGCCAGCTAAACAGAAACGGGTTATAAAAGCAAACACAATAACACAACCGACAGTTGGCTATATATCCATGCCATGTCATCTAAAGTATTTTTAAATAAACACCCATACAATAAATTGGCTACTAGGTTAGCTCTATTAAATATTTAAGTATTTAATATGTGTTTGCATGCAAGACTCATAAGTACTCCCTCCATTCACAATTAACTCGCATCCTAGGTTTAGTCAAAGTCATATATTTTAAACTTTGACCATATATTTAGGAAAAAATATCAATATTAATAATATAAAAACTATTGCATTAGAATTGCTATAAACTATATTTTCATATTATATGCATTGGAAATCATGGATCTTGATATTTTTCCTTATATTGTTGGTCAAAATTTGCAAAGTTTGACTTTGACTAAACTCAGAACGCGAGGTAATTGTGAACCGAGGGAGTAACCAGAGCCAATCCCTATGGGCTGCATGTGGGTTGTACTTGTTGATGCATGTGCTGCAACCGGCCATATGTGAGTGCCAACTTTCTCCTCTCTCCCTATATCTCTCTTATCCAGCTAGGATTTTGTCAATATAAAATTGCTTATAGCCTACCGAGTGTACTCTATTGTACATGCTCTAATTGCGCCACACGTCTCCTAGGACCACTTCTCTCTCCCACCTACTATCCTACTCTGGTCGCACTGCCTCTCCATGAGCGTGCAGCATCGCCGGCCGCCTGACCCAAAGGAGATCTCAATGTTCCGGGTAGATCTCAGCCATTCCAATTTCGAAGTCGATACTTTCACGACTTCCTTCCGGTTCCACATTTATCGATCTTGATCCTCGTGGCATAGTTGGCTGGTGGTATGACCCAAAGGAGAGATCGTCATGGGCACCATCAAGATCTCCTAGATCTGTTGTGTTTCCATTGTTTTCTTCGGCTTTTGTTGCTTGCAACATCCGTGGATGATCCGGTGAATGGTGTAGCTATCGCCGCATGCATAGATTTTTCGACCGACGATCCCAATGAGATCGGAGCCGAGAGGTGCAGTTTTTCGAGATTCTCCCCTTGAAAGTGGAAACTTCCGATGATGAGATCGGATCTGCCGTTGAAATCGGCGGGTACCAAAACAGGGGTGGGCGAGCGTGGTGCCGCTTCCGTTGGATTGCTGCTTGATGAAAAGGGGTCCGCCGAATCCATGACTCCAGCGTTTAGGTTTCCCACAGATGGCGCCAATTGACGAGGCGTAACCTCGGCAATGCCCATGGTTATGGACTTAGGGTTTCATGGAAAAGAGAATGCTAGGGATTTCTTTGGATGTCAGGCAAACAAGAGAGTCGAAGTCGCGTGATTATTGATGAAATAAGCTATTACAGATCGCTTGGGAGTTTTCGGTCCCTCCTCATAGGCTTCTCCTGTCCTATATATAATAGGCCGAGTCTCAAAGCCGTATACGGATAGTTACATATGTATGATTACAACACCAACATAACGTCGGTTCATATTTCCTTATCTAATACAACTTAGGCTTCCATCGGATGCTTCTTGGACCGTCACCTTGAATCTTCATGGGCTGTGAGCCTTTATACAACCAGGGTAGCAAATCATAAGCACCCGAGTAATCATACCCATGTCAGTGTTCTTCCCTCTCCGCTTGGGATTGATGGGAGCACGTTGGCCGATCTTTCCTTACGAGGATTCTATCGGCCTGGTGGCCATCATTCAGGAGAAATAGGCCTTGTATCATGTCGTGTTTGAGTGGGTTCATCGTGTTCTTCGTGAGGTGTGTGTTCGCTTCCGCTACCCCTCTCCTTTCCCTCGCTTTCCCATCGATTTGACCACGAGATCCGTGAAGATCGGGCCACCCTTGAGGTTAACCCATTATTAGCGGGGTAGCCGAGAATGGCGTTGTAGGGTAAGGCCAGGTGCGTGATATATTGCAAATGTATCTATAATTTTTGATGTTCCATGCTTGGTTTTATCTACTTTCTTGTGTTTTGTCCACACTTTGGAGTACTTTTCATATGATTTCTTGGACTAACCTATTAACAAGAGCCACAGTGCCAGCTGCCTGTTTTCTACTGTTTTTGGTTCCAGGAAAGTTAGAAAATGAATATTCTCGGAATTGGACGGGACAAAAGCCAAAGTGCCTATTTTTCCGGAAGACATTTGAAGCCAGAATACAAGACGGAGAAGGTCTGGGGGCCGACCACACGACTTGGCCACATGGCTAGGCCTGGCCCACGCCAGGGGGTGGTCTGGCCGACCCCAGCACCCCCTCGGCCTCTCCTTTCGCCTATATATTGCCCTCGGGACCAAAACCCTAAGTACCCAATCAAAAATCCACGAAAGAGTCTGTAGCCACCATCGTCTCTGTCCCTAGATCAGGAGGGATCTGAAGCTCTTCCCGGCACCCTGCCGGAGAGGGGAATTCACCCTGGAGGCCTTCTTCATCATCATGCAAGTCTCCGGTGTGATGCGTGAGTAGTTCATATCTGGACTACGGGTCCATGTAGTAGCTAGATGGCTGGTTCTCCTCCTTTGTGCTTTCTTGTTTAGATCTTGTGAGCTCCGTTCATGATCAAGATCATCTATTTGTAATTCTGCATGTTGTATTTGTGGGGATCCGATGGATATTGAAATGCTATTTCAGATTCATTATTGATTCTATCATGTCTTTGTTATTTATGATCTTGCATGCTTTCCGTTGTTAGTAGCTATCTTGGCCAAGTAGATGCTAGCAACTCCAAGAGTTAGTATTTATGATCGATAGTGGGTTCATGCCTCTGGTAATCTGGGGAAGTGACATAAATCTCTAAGGTACTAGATGTGTTGTTGCTACTAGGGAGAAAACAACAATCCTTTGTTCATAGAACAATCGTATTGTTTACATTACACGCAATTCGTAAAGCAATAATCTGTTGCTTGCAACTTAATACTGGAGGGGGTTCAGATGATAACCTGAAGGTGGATTATTAGTCATAGATGCAGTTGGATGGCGGTCTATGTATAATGTTGTAATGCACAATCAAGTCTCAAGAGAGTCAAGATGATTAGTATATGCTTGTATGCTTTCTCGATGTTTGTCAATTGCCCTGCTATAATTTGTTCACCCAGCATGTAATCTATCTTAAGGAGAGCCGCCTCTAGTGAACTATGGACCCTGGTCCTTTCTTTTACATACAATCTACAAATTGTTTACTGCTTTGTGTTTACTTTCTGCAAACTATTACTTCCTTCCATTCGATACGTTTAATCCTTTATTTTCAGCAAAACCGGTGAGATTGACAACCTCATCGCAAGTTGGGGACAGAGTTCTGTGGTTGTGTTGTGCAGGTCTCCATGTTGCTATTGGCACCGGTAGTGTGCCCTGCCAATGTTCAACTAGCTACACCTTTGGGGTGTTTCCTTGCTCCTACTGGATTGATAACCTTGGTTTCATAACTGAGGGAAACTTACTGCTGTGCTCATCATACCTTCCTCTTGGGGTTCCCCAACGAGCTCGTTAATACACGAGTCAGCAAGTATTTTTCTGGCGCCGTTGCCGGGGAGTCAAGGACATCTTCACAAGGGGAGTTCCTCATAACCAATCTCTTTACTTTGTTATTTTTTGTTTTGCTTAGTTTATTTTTGTTTTGTTATCAAAAACACAATTTTTTTGGTTTTACAAGTTTGCTTTCTTTATAAAAAATACAAAAAAATGACTACTCTTGAAAACAGTAAGTTGTGTGACTTCACTAGAACCAACAACGATGATTTTATGAGCACACCTATTGCTCCACCTGTGCCTGAAGCTACTTTCTTTGAGATAAAACCTGCTTTACTCAATCTTGTTATGAGAGAACAATTTTCTGGTATTGGTAATGAAGATGCTACTGCCCATCTAAATAACTTTGTTGAACTTTGTGAGATGCAAAAGGATAGGGATATAGATGGAGATATTATTAAGCTTAAATTGTTTCCTTTCTCTTTGAGAGGAAAAGCTAAAGAATGGTTGAATTCCTTAATTAGGAATAGTATTGATTCTTGGACTAAATGCAAAGATGCTTTTATTGGAAAATACTATCCTCCTGCTAAGATTATATCTATGAGAATTGAAATAATGAAGTTTAAAAAATTTGATAATGAACATGTTGCTCAAGCTTGGGAAAGAATGAAATCTTTGGTTAAGAATTGTCCCACTCATGGACTGACTGCTTGGATGATCATCCAAACTTTTTATGCAGTGAACTACTCTTCAAGGAACCTATTGGATTCTGCCGCTGGAGGTACCTTTATGACCATTACTCTGGGTGCTGCAACAAAGCATCTGGATAATATGATGGTTAACTATTCTGAATGGCATACTGAGAGAGCTCCACAAGGTAAGAAGGTAAATTCTGTTGAGGAAACCTCCTCCTTGAGTGATAATATTGATGTTATTATGTCTATGCTTGTGAATGGGAAAGCCCATATTGATCCAAATAATGTTCCTTTAGCCTCTTTGGTTGCTCAAGAAGAGCAAGTTGATGTGAACTTCATAGGAAATAATAATTTTGGCAATAATGCTTATAGGAATAATTTTGGGAATAACAATTATAGGCCCTACCCTCCTAATAATACTTATGGTTATAATGGTAAAAGTGGATTACCTAGTGAAGGAAGAATTTTAGAAGTTGAAAGAGCCACTAAAAACTTCATGCAAATGCAATATGATCAAAATAAACTATTTACTAAAATTAAGGAGGAACAATCTACCATATTGAAGAACATTAGCCATCAACTTGAAAGTCTAAATAGGGAAATTCCTAGTTTACAATTGAAACTCTCTATTGCTGAAAGGAATATATCATCTTTGGCTGAAGCTCAATCTTCTTTGAATAAAATGGCTGCTAAACCTGAAACTAATGATAATCCCTTTGCAGCTACTAATGCTATACAAGTAAGAATTTATGAAAATGTTAGACCATTAGCTGAATTACATGCTAAGTGGGAAAGAGAAGATGAAATTGCTAGAAACATTAGTGTTTCTACTATCACCACCACTAGTGTTGAGGCTAGTAATAGTTCTACTACCTTAGATGATAAATTCGATTTCGATCTTGATGGTTGCAATATCTCTGAAGTTATTAAGTTCCTACAAAAGCTTGCTAAAAGTCCTAATGCCAGTGCTATGAACATGGCCTTTACAAAACACATTACTGATGCTCTCAAAAAGATTGAAGAAGAAAATATGAAACATAAAGCTTCTATTCCTACAAAACAAGAAGATGGTTGGGAACCCATGATTAATATGAAAGTGAATGACTTTGATTTCAAAGCTTTATGTGATGTTGATAGTAGTGTTTCTATTATGCCTAGAAGGATTTATGATATGCTTGATTTGCCTCCACTTGAAGATTGTTATTTGAATGTCCCACTTGATGATAATGCTAAAAAGAAACTCATGGGGAGTATTAATGATGTTCTTATTATGGTTAACAATGCCTATGTCCCCATTGATTTCTATGTTTTGGATGTTGAATACAATGCTTCTTGCCCTATTACTTTGGGAAGACCTTTTCTTAGAAAGGTTGGTGCCATTATTGATATGAAAGAAGGCACCATTAAATATCAACTCCCACTCAAGAAAGGTATAGAACACTTCCCTAAGAAGAGAGAGAAGATTTCTTTTGCCTCTCCTATGAAAACAAAATTTGGTCTTAATGCTTCTTCATTCGAGAACACTTGATTCTTTTTCTTGCTTCTTATGCCTAACTTAAAGGCGTTAAAGAAAAATACTTATTGAGAGATAACCCAAAAGTTTTAGATGAGTCTTGGAAAATATTACCTCTGTAATAACTGCTCCTTATCATTTTTATTTGCTTTTTGTGCCAAGAGTAACCTCTAATGAGAGAGAAGTAACGATTGGCAAAGTTGCTGTCCCGAAACAGATTTCTATGCTTCACCGTAAAAATTCGTGTAAAATCTCAGTACGTCCTTTTGAGGCGTGAACTGTTGGGCTTCTGCTCCAGGTTGTTATCTAACTTTCGTTAGTTCAACACTTTTTGATTTGAGCAACAGAAGGTCTTCGAAAAAATTGTCTTTACCCGCTGATCTGTTTTGATAGATTTCTGCCATTTTCTGCATTTGCTTCTTGTTGGTTCCTTTTTTGAGTTCTTTTGGGGAATTGAGCTTTTTGAGGGAAGTGTTGGAAATATGCCCTAGATACAAATATTAGTAAGGACTATTATCATATTTCATATAGTTTATGATTAAGTTTTATATCATGCTATAACTGTATTGAGTGGAAACATCAATACACGTGTGATATACAAACAAACCAGGGGTTCCCAGTGAAACTCTGGTCACTGGTTCATTGGTCAATAGATGATCATGTTTCCTGATCATGTGGCAGTTATGCCAGTTGGAAATGAGGTCATCTCATTCCGAGAATGAGATGATGAACCAATATCCAACCTAAACATCGTGATTCGATCATGTCACAAAGTTCAAGTTACGATGATTAGAATAGGACCCTCCTAGACTATTCCTTAGACCGTGAGGCTATATCAATCACTGTCTCTCGAGAGTGCTTAGGTATCATCAAATGCCATCTGGTAAAACGGTGGTTATAAAGGTGTGTTCAGGTATTCGGAGGAAACCGTAGAGGCAATATAAGTCAAGAGCGGGATTTGCCCGTCCATGTGACGAGAAGATACTCAAGGGCCCACTCGGAGAAGTTATATCCAATAAGATGCGCAGCGTGTGATTTGATCACGGGGATATCACTTGTCAGAACGAGTCAAGTAGCGTTGTTCGGTAACAAGATTGAACATGACATGGTGATGTCATTGATCAGATCTCGGGCAATGCAAGTATCGAGAGACAAAGGGAATAAGACACGACTGTCCCGGTTTAAACGACGAAAGATCTTCGTGGAACGCATAGGGGTCACATGGCCATCCAGGTCCCTCTGTCGATCATTGGTGCGAGAGTATCTTGACCATGTCTGGAGTGTTCCAGAACCGTGGGGTATCACGCTTAAGGTCTTGATGATGCTTAGAGAGTGTTTATAGGATCGGTAGAATCACCGAAGAAAAGAAGAGAGATAACCGGAAGGGTTTCGGTAAGTCCAGAGGTTGTCCGAAGTGGAGGTGGAAGGTGTTCCATAGCCACGGAGGTTGAATAATATGTTAATGAATGTTAAATATTGATTTAATCATTTATTCATAATTATTTAATAAAGAGAAAATCAGTTAAAGGTCAAAAAGGCTTAATGGGCCAATTCCGGAGGGAGAGGGCCCATTAGGGGAAAGGAGAGAGGAAAGAGGGGCCAAGGGGGTGGCCGGCTGGGCCTAGCACCCCCCCCCCCCCGTGGGGCCCACTAGGGGCTGGCCGGCGGCCTCCCCACCCCCTCCTCTCCTTTAGTCCCACCCCGGGACTTTGAGGGAGGTAGTACCTCCCTTCCCCTATATATAGTAGGGTATTTGGCCTAGAAAAATACACCAATAATCAATAAAGGTCTACCCACTTTTGGGAGGACCTCTAATTGATATTTTCTCTCCCCCTCTCTCTCTCGTGACCATGGTCCCAAGTCTGGACTGCGCGAGCGAGAGACATCTTCACCGCGGAGCGCCGTCGCGCTGCGGGATTCGGATCCAGGAGCTCTACTTCCGCAACTGCTGCTGGATCGGGGAAGCGGAGTCATCCTCAGGCACCGGACGTGTGTAACTCCCCGCGAGGTGTCGCACTTGAGTCACTCAAGTCGTTCGAGCCAGAAGGAGCGCAAGGACTTCATCATGACCTTGAGGTCGGCTTCGGCTCGTCTACATCAACCACGTCTCCTGAGCATTGACAACGCTTTTCGGTCTTCAAGGGTAAGTTCACGAAAATCCCCTCCCGTTACTATATTACTAATAGATAGGTCCTGGCAGCTTCAGGGGTTCAGGGGCGTAGGGTAAAATTTTATTGTTTTCATACGCGGAACCCCTATAGTGGTATCAGAGGTAGATCTATGCGTAGTAATGCTAGTACGGGTAGAACACACGAGATGTAGCGTGTGGACGTTGATCTTTTAGTTGTTACCCTCCCACGTGTACTTGTGTATACCGCAGTAATGCCTGATGAAGCGGCCCCCAACCGGCTTTACGTGTTCATTCGCGAGACTGGTCCACGCTTGACATACGGCTTGTACCGTATAAAGTGACTTAGGGGGTGTCTGTCTCTCTCGCATTAGTTGGTATGCCATTTTCAACAGAGGGCCCCGAAAGGGGTGTAGTAGAGACAACTACTTGATCAACGTTGTGGTGAAAGTTCGTAGGTAAGAATGGTTCTTGTGCGAAAGCCCATTCAGCCACGTAGAGGCATCTAACTTTGTTTTGCAGGGGGCGTTGCTTTGTGATATGGTTGTGGAAAAGGTAAAGTGATTACCTTTTGTTACGTAGTAGTAGATAGTCACGAAGGTGACGGAATACCACGCCGGGAAGACACCGGTACCCTGGTGTCTACGGCGCCGAAACCCTGGCGCCAGAACCCGGTGACGGCGGATGGAGATCACGACGTGAAGGACCATATCACATAGCATTTACATTCAATGTTATTGCTTGTATATCTTATTGTGTGCTAGTATTAGATACTCGACAATGGCCTAATAAGATGATCCCTGTTAAAATTACCAACGATTGTGTTCCCCCTTAGTGTGCACCACCAAGAAAGTTCTTCGATATGAGGCGATCCAGGGTCACAGGCCTGGGTGTCATACATATCTACGTTCACATACAGTGGGTGTAAGCCATATTGCACAACGAATACACTAAGGTTGAGTTGGAGAGCCTAGCACACTAGAGAAGGGTGGCCTCGGAACACGGATGGTCGAAAGATCGAGCACGAGTCGCATGAATGATGTGACCGACGTTTAGCGTCCACCCTTGAACCCACATTGATGGCCGTGACGATCGAGGGAGATGTGGCTGATAGGGGTCGTGTTATCACTAGGAACCCTCACTAGGGATAGGTGTTTCTGAGTGGAGTTATTATTAACTCATTTAATTATAAACTTAGTCTAAATTCCTTTTGCAATTATAAATGTAGAAAATGGTTCTTCCCGAGATTACCTTTCCTATCGACGATTGGTTAAAAGGAGAAAAGCTCAAGTTAGATGGATCCAAATTTTCGGCATGGGTCATACGCCTGTTTGATCTCCTTGGGGAGAACAAAGTAGCTGACTACATGACCTGCGAGATGTATCTAGAGCCACCCTATTCTCATGAGACCCAGGAGCAGCGGGATCTGCGTTATCGTCATCGTGTGATGGCCACATTCATATCAGTGACCATGCGCCTCGGAATGGAGGATGGGCTATGGCCAATGGTGGGGAGTCTCAAGCCCCGGATGGTCATGGCACATCTGAGAGCACGTTTCGTGGAACAAGTGCGCATGTGGGAGTATGAGCTGATGGGGGACTTCCTCTCCATAAAGATGGAGGAGGGCTCCTCACTAGATGATCACTTATTATGCCTCTACGATCCGTACATGAGTCTGGCATACTACCTGGACAACTGGTTCTCAAGATCATTTGCGATGGGAGTTGTGCTACGGTCGCTTCCTCCAAGCTTCCAAGCACAAGTCAGGATCTGCATTATGAGAGGCGACATGGAAACACTGGATTTCCTCGAGTTCATATCACATTTCAGAAATGTGGTAGATGAACCCAATGTCGCTCTTGTCGTCAACGACAAAGGTATATATTTGATATACAGTTTTATAAATGTTATAATCTTGCAAACACATTGCAGTGTTAAGTATATCTGATACTTGTTCTGTTTTACTGAAAACAGGACCTTCTGCATGAGAGGTGCTTGCCGGAGAGGAGGTGACGTTGCGTGTTGATGGCAAGCATGATGATGATGGCCGACGACACTCTCCCTCGACATTTATCATTTAGTTTATGTTTTAGGATGATTATTGTAATCAAGAGATTGTGAACTTCTTTAGTGTGTCTCACACTTCGTGAGACGGTTATTCATATCAGTTTGTAATAAATAGTTGTTCTGCTTTTATGAATGATTTCTATTCGTGTTCATATCTTGTTTGATTACTTGTGAATTATCCTTATTGTTTGAAACTAATTGATAATGCATGAACATTTGTAAAACATTAAAATGCCTTGTTTAAAATACCCAACTTAGATGATATGTTCATTGATGAATGAAACCATTGTTTAAATTCAAAGTTATGTGATAATATGTGAAAGTCATTCGATTTATTGTCACATATAAATCATGCCTAAGTTCGGCAAAATAACTTGAACACTGTGTATTACTTGAATACAAAGTGTTTAAAGAATTGTTAAAAGTAAATACATATTCGATGTATTGTGTTTTAACGAAAATGGTAATTATCATTATATGATTGTTTGAATGTGTAAAGTAGTTTACCAAAGAAACATGACTATGAAACTATTTGATTTGATCAAAGTGTTTCATCAATAAAAGGGTATAAATATAAAAGAGAATCTAATTACTGTGATTTGATCAATAGTAATGAAATTCAACTTTATAAGAATGGCATAAAAGTAATTGTGAAATGCGAAGTGTTTTGAAACGTCAAAATGCAAAGCATCACAATATGATATTAGATATCAAAAGGGGGTTGAATAGAAGGCACCAAATAAATTGTTGTAGTGTAGATGTAGAGACCATTAGCTTAGAAATAGTTAGTACTCAATTAGAATGAAGTGAACCATTTGAATTCGTGAAAGTTTTGGGGTTATTCGATATAACCAAAACAATAGCGAATAAGTCCTTGTAGAGTATTCATTGGAAACTTTGAATATGAAATCCATAGCTGAGACTAAAAGGAAAGCAAAATTTGTATTGCTTGGATTTTGGTACATTCTTGAGAAAGCTCAGTTTTAGTGATGTTTCTTGATTATGGAGCAAATGGAAGATAGTGTAAAAAATGATGAGGATCCAAAACCCTGCATCAGAGTGTTGAGAAGCGCAACGGACAACAGTCCTGAACGATTCTCTGCACAGAAGGAAAGAATCAATGATTTTGATTATTGTGTTTTTCCCTCCACTATTGTTTTTCACTACATGAAGTAGGATTCAAAATGTAAATCCATATCTTGTATGGAAACATTTGTGAACCATTTGTCATGATTATTGGAATGTGACATACCTACGAACTACAAAGGAAATAATGGTAAACTAGAATTATGAGAAATCCTAAAAGCAAAATTCCCTTGAGATTAGAAAGCAATTCGTTGCCGAATTTCACAAGTAAAAGGAGTTACTTGGAATTTTCCCAAATGACTGCAATGCCAAAGTAGGAAAAGAGGGTAAATGACAAAAGCACAATTTGTCAAGTATTGGATGAATTCAAATGAATTTGATTCATGTGTGCTAAATGTCTAGTGGATTTAAAATAGTAAAGTACTAGTATCTCATAGTAAATCTCCAAATTTGATATTTGATCAAAGGATTTTGAAGTTATTCAAAACGGTGAGTGGATATGCAATCTGCATAAAATTGAGTGGGAGCTATGAAAGACTTCCTGAAACAATATGTGATTGACATATTTTTAAGTGGGAGCAATATAAGTCTCGAATTCAAATATGTAGGAACATATTTTGAGTGGGAGCTTATAGGAGTAATTCTTAAGTATGTTAAGAATGAAAGGCGCAAATACTTATAAATAATGATTTATAAGATGTAGAAGTTGATAATAAACTGTATTATGATAATATGGAGTATTCCTTAAGGGATTCTGAAAAGCGTTTCAGAATAGAAGTTAATTAAGGAACTGATCCTTAATAACTCAAATTAGGAATATCATTAAGTTTAAACATCAATGGTTGATAGAAAGAAAAAGGATGATCGTCATCCACTATGTTGAGACATAGGTTCTATCTTAGTAAACCGTGATGATAACTTAGCATAATATGTGATCCAATTATGGAATGTTTGAAAGTGATTAAGTTCGAATCACAAAACGTTAAGCTAAGTTTGTCCGCAGAGTCTAATAGAGAACTGTAGACATGTTTTCCAAATCCATAAAGGATGACATATCTTAAAGCATAAAGAGTTATGCTATAAGGGAATATGTTGGAAACTCATGTAGATACCAATTAAAGTCAAGTAGGAAGCGAGGTGAACAAAAACATCGAAAGTTGCACAGAGTGCACTAGTGTTTCGATGAATACATTTATAATAATAGATAAGGGTACCATCTAAAGTGTTGTATAATGTTATGGCGGGGCTAATTCGCTTTTAACGTAGAATGATGTGTCCCAGGGCACAGTGCCCATGAGAAAGCCCTCGAGGTTGATCTAACGTCACTGTAGGCTCCTGGAATCAGGCCTCGTTCTGCTGCCATAGCGGCGATGCATACACACAGATGCTATCATGTGATGATAAAGTATTAATGTCAATCAAGGAGACATTAGTAAGTTGCAAAGGATCTGGGACTGTAAAGTACAGAACCAAGGCTCAACCTCTTCCATGAGCAAGCATGTTCAGGGTACCGGTTATATGGTGCCAATGATTGAGAACAAATGCAGCTAGTGTATTTGTACTCTAGTGCAAGTGGGAGACTGTTGGAAATATGCCCTAAAGACAAATAGTAGTAAGGACTATCATCATATTTCATATAGTTTATGATTAAGTTTTATATCATGCTCTAACTATATTGAGTGGAAACATCAATACACGTGTGATATATAAACAAACTAGGGGTTCCCAGTGAAACTCTGGTCACTGGTTCATTGGTCAATAGATGATCATGTTTCCTGATCATGTGGCATTTATGCCAGTTGGAAATGAGGTCATCTCATTCTGAGAATGAGATGATGAACCAATACCCAACCTAAACATCGTGATTCGATCATGTCACGAATTTCAAGTTACGATGATTAGAATAAGACCCTCGTAGACTATTCCTTAGACCGTGAGGCTATATCAATCACTATCTCCCGAGAGTGCTTAGATAGCATCAAACGCCATCTGGTAAAACGGTGGTTATAAAGGTGTGTTCAGGTATTCGGAGTAAACTGTAGAGGCAACATAAGTCAAGAGCGGGATTTGTCCGTCCATGTGATGAGAAGATACTCAAGGGCCCACTCGGAAAAGTTATATCCAATAAGCTGCGCAGCGTGTGATTTGATCACGGGGATATCACTTGTCGGAACGAGTCAAGTAGTGTTGTTCGGTAACGAGATTGAACACGACATGGTGATGTCATTGATCAGATCTCGGGCAATGCAAGTATCGAGAGACAAAGGGAATAAGACATGACTGTCCCGGTTCAAACAACGAAAGATCTTCGTGGAACGCACAGGGGTCACATGGCCATCCAGGTCCCTTTGTCGATCATTAGTACGGGAGTGTCCCAACCATGTCTGGAGTGTTCCCGAACTGTGGGGTATCACGCTTAAGGGCTTGATGATGCTTAGAGAGTGTTTATAGGATCGGTAGAATTACCGAAGAAAAGAAGGGAGAAAACCAGAAGGGTTTCGGTAAGTCCGGAGGTTGTCCGGAGTGGAGGTGGAAGGTGTTCCATAGCCACAGAGGTTGAATAATATGTGAATGAATGTTAAATATTGATTTAATCATGTATTCATAATTATTTAATAAAGAGAAAATCAATTAAAGGTTAAAAAGGCTTAATGGGCCAATTCCGGAGGGAGAGGGCCCATTAGGGGAAAGGAGAGAGGGAAGAGGGACCAAAGGGGTGGTCGGCTGGGCCTAGCCCCCCGCCGGGGCCCACTAGGGGCTGGCCGGCGGCTTCCCTACCCCCTCCTCTCCTTTAGTCCCACCCCGGTACTTTGAGGGAGGTAGTACCTCCCTTCCCTCGGGACTTATGATTCACTCTGTGTATCTTTATTGTGTTTCCTTTACTTATTACAAGTTGAGTTATATAATAGTGAGTTGTCTTCTATTATGATCTATGTATTGATGAATGTGATGCTTCTTGTCCGTATTCTTTTATCCACTCTTCACTCCATAAACCTGAGGTCATGTTTATTGAGCTCAGTTTCTCTTGGGGACAAGCGAAGTCTAAGCTTGGGGGGAGTTGATACGTCCATTTTGCATCACTATTCTATGTCTTAATTCACTATTATTTATTGATATATTTCGTATTGAGAGGTGATACTTATGTTATTTCATCTATTTTTGCATGGTTGATGACTTTTGGAGCATGGACCGCTGCAGTCAGGATTCTGATGGAAAAGGTGCTGTCTGGAGGCAAAATTCGCGAAGATCAGAAAATCCGAGAAAATATGCGGAAAATCCTATTTTTCCAGAAGACTCAGGATGCCAGAAGATGGAGTGGAGGTGGGCCACAGGGGGCCCACACCACCCCATGGCGTGGGCAGGCCTAGGCCGCGCCCGGGAGTGGTGTGGCCGCCCTGGCCCACTCTAGCCTCTTCCCTCTGGTGTATATCAACCTCCCAAAACCCTAAGACTCGGGGAGCGACCATAGAAAGATTCCGCCGCCTCTACAGGATGGAAAACACCGAGAGAGAAAGATCTCTCCAGTAGACAGATTTCTGTCGGGGGAATTCCTTCCCGGAGAGGGGAGATCATCGCCATCAACACCACCATCAAGCTGGACTTCATCGGGATAATCATCATCATCATCACCACCATCATCACCATCAGCACCCTCATCACCATCTCCATATTGCTGTAACAATTGCGTTGAATCTTGCATAGTTCATAGGGGAAACTTTCCCAGTGTTTATTACTCTTTGTAGTTGATGCTATTGAGTGAACCATTGAATTATTGTTTATGTTCAGATTGTTATACATCATTATTCCATCTCTGATCATGATCCATATGATGTCTTGTGAGTAGTTCGTTTTGTTCTTGAGGACATGGGAGAAGTCTTGTTGTTAGTAGTGGAGTTGCATTGAGAAAGATTCAATAGATTGTTATTTAAGTTGTGGTGTACTTCTTCTAGTGGTGTCATGTGAACGTCGACTACATGACAATTCACCTATATGGGCCTAGGGGAATGCATTGTGTATTTGGCTACTAATCGTAGGGGTTGCCGGAGTGACAAAAACCTGAACCCCCGTTAGGAAACCATTGCACAAGGGACGTAAGGGTCTTAGAGTTTAAAGCTGTGGTTAGGTTTCTACCTTAATTACTTTCTTGTACTTACGGATGTTTGCAAGGGGTATAATCACAAGTATGTATTAAGTCTTGGATGGGGCGGTACATTAGCACAGGTTCACCCACACAACACTTAGCAAGCTAGAGAAGATTAATCGACTATATGGAGCGAAAGCACTTGACAGTCTTCCCATGTGTCCTCGAGAACGTTTGGTCATCTATAGAAATACAACCGGCTTGTCCTTTGCTGCATAAAGGATTGGGCCACTTGCTACATTTGTTCCTACTATCTTTTATTTACTCGTACTTTGTTTACTTGCTTTATCGAAAACCCCTAAAAATCCGTTTGCTAAGTATTTGCAGAGAATTCCTGATCCATACCACTAGCCATCACCTTCTGCTCCTCGTTGGGTTCGACACTCTTACTTATCCAAAATACTGCGATACACCCCCTATACTTGTGGGTCATCACCCACTTTTGGGAGGACCTCTAATTGATATTTTCTCTCTCCCCTCTCTCTCTCGTGACCGTGGTCCCAAGTCTGGACTGCACGAGCGAGAGACATCTTCACCGCGGAGCGCCGTCGCGCTGCGGGATTCGGATCCGGGAGCTCTACTTCCGCAACTGCTGCTGGATCGGGGAAGCGTGAGTCATCGTCAGGCACCGGACGTGTGTAACTCCCCACGAGGTGTCGCACTTGAGGCACTCAAGTCGTTGGAGCCAGAAGGAGCGCAAGGACTTCATCACGACCTTGAGGTCGGCTTCGGCTCGTCTATATCAACCACGCTCTCCTGAGCGTTGACAACGCTTTTCGGTCTTCAAGGGTAAGTTCGCGAAAAGCCCCTCCCGTTACTGTATTACTAATCGATAGGTCCTGGCAGCTTTAGGGGTTCAGGGGCGTAGGGTAAAATTTTATTGTTTTCATACGCGGAACCCCTACAGGAAGTGCTACAGTAGCTAGTGTTTTAATTGAAGTTTATTGGAGTTAGAACTGAACCTTAAGACCTATTATCTTGAGTGCACTAATGTTGCTAATAGATATTGTGTGAAGTTTTGTATGAAGGAAAAATTTCAGGTGTATGGAAGGAATGAGTAATGAGATGAAGGATGGACTAAAGCTCAAGCTTGGGGATGCCACGCGTGTCACCCCAAGAAATATCCAAGAAGTACAAGCGTCAAAGCTTGGGGATGCCTGATACATTGCAAATGCATCTATAATTTTTGATGTTCCATGCTTAGTTTTATCTACTTTCTTGTGTTTTGTCCACACTTTGGAGTACTTTTCATATGATTTCTTGGACTAATCTATTAACAAGAGCCAAAGTGCCAGTTGCCTGTTTTCTGCTGTTTTTGGTTCCAGGAAAGTCAGAAAATGAATATTCTCGAAATTAGACCGGACAAAAGCCAAAGTTGATATTTTACCGGAAGACTCACGGAGCTAGAAGATGAGACGGAGAGGGGCCATAGGGCGGCCACACCCTGTGGTGGAGCGAGCTAGCCCTAGCCGTGCCACCAGGTGGTGTGGGCCCCCTGGCCGCCCATCGACCTTGCCTCTTCGTCTATAAGATGCCTCCCGATGCAAAAACCCTAGGTAGTCAAGCCTCCAGCCACGAAAAGTTCCGCAGCGCCGCCGCCACCAAAGGGGAGATTCGGGGGACAGAAATTCTCTGTTCCGGCACCCTGCCAGGACGGGGAAGTGCCCCCGGAGCCATCTCCATCGATCTCCATCACCATTGCTGATTCCCATGATGAGGAGGGAGTAGTTCTTCCTCGAGGCTAAGGGTTCTACCGGTGGCTATTTGTTCATCTCTCTCTCTATGCATGATCATATTGTGATCATGAGCTTTGTAATCAAGTAGATCTACCTTGCTACTCAAGTGCTTTAATAGATCTCTGCTCTTCCCATGTGTGTGAAAGTGACATCGTGCTCACCATGGTGGCACTTAGGCTAGAGATTACAAATACTTGTTATGAGTTATATTTGGAGTTGGATGTCTTTACGAAATTGTGGTGTTTGTTGGACTCATCTAGTACTCAAGGTGATAGTGTGGGGTTTTCTAGACGGGAAAGGCTTACTTTGAGGTGTGCTGTTATAGCCGTACCATCGATTAGAGTGTTCAACCGGAGAGTAGTTAAGAGTAGTATCATAAAGAGAATATATTTATATGAGAGTGTTCACTAGTGAAAGTATGATCCCTAGGACTTGTTTCTAAGCATTGATACACCGTTTGCAATTAGATATTTTACATGTTTGCTTGCTTCCATCTTTATTTCAGTTTTCCTTTAGTCTCTTCCACGCCATCAAGTTATTTTCTATCACCGCTACCACTTATAATTATCCATACCACTTGTATTTCACTATATCTTCGCCGAACTAGTGCACCTATACACCTGACAAGTGTATTGGGTGTGTTGGGGACACAAGAGACTTCTTGTATCTTGATTGCAGGGTTCCTTGAGAGGGGATACCTTTGACCACTTCCTCCCTAAGTTCGATAAACCTTGGGTGATCCACTTAAGGGAAAACTTGCTACTGTTCTACAAACCTCTGCACTTGGAGGCCCAACACCTGTCTACAAGAATAGAAGTGCGTAGACATCAAGCTATTTTCTAGCGCCGTTGCCGGGGAGGTAAGGTAAAAGGTATTCACACCAGAGGATTAAAGAAGAAGAACCTCCCACGGCAAACGCCTATTTTCTGGCGCTGTTGCCGAGGAGGTAAGGTAAAAGGTATTCACATCGGAGGATTAAAGAAGAAGAACCTCCCACGGCAAACGCCTATTTTCTGGCGCCGTTGCCGGGGAGGTAAGGTAAAAGGTACTCACATCTTCCGGTGTGAGTGCTCGAAGTTATTTCCTTTAGATTCTGCAATTTTGTCTTTTTGTTTCTTGTTTTCACTAGTTAGGCTTAATGGAAAACAACAAAAAAATTAGAGAGCTTTATAGTATTTATCTTGAGTTAGGACATGAAGTGTTCGAAGAGAAAATTAAAAAACCTATGGAACTTTATTTGTATGCTAATAGCAATGTTGTTAGTATGAACTCTTTGGACACCATTATTTCTAATGCTATGGAAAAGTCTAAGCTTGGGGAAAGTAGTTTTTATGAAAATGATCTTTTTAGTTCCCCAACTTTGGAAGATAGCTATTCTATTGCTTATGATGATACAAAACCTCCAATATATGATGATTACAATGATAAGTATGATATTTTAAGTCCACCTACTATTCAGGATAAAATTAATGATTACAATATGCCTCCTATATTTGATGATTATGCTGATGAGAATAATAATGATAGCTATTTTATTGGATTTGCTCCCACCACAATTAATAAGAATGACTATGTTTATGTGGAGAGTATTAGTTCTTTTACGCATGTGGCTCATGATAATAATGTTTTATGTGATAGTTATATTGTTAATTTTATTCATGATGCTACGGAAAGTTATTATGAGAGAGGGAAACATGGTTTTATGCATCTCAATAATATTAAGTTCCCCTCTTTATGTTGAAAGTCTTGAAGTTGCACTTATTTTTCTTTACTATGCTTGTTGCTTTGTGCTTTCATGAGTTGTTTCTTTACAAGAGTCCTATGCACAGGAAGTGGTTTAGACTCAAATGTGCTTTGAATTTTCTTCTTGATGCTCTCTTTTACTTCAATTCATATTTCCTATATGAGCATCTTCTCAAACTATCATGCCTAACTTAAAGGCGTTAAAGAAAAGTACTTATTGAGAGATAACCCAAAAGTTTTAGATGAGTCTTGCAAGTTATTACTTCAGTAATAACCGCTCCTTATCCTTTTTATTTGCTTTTTGTGCCAAGAGTAACCTCTAATGAGAGAGAAATAATGATTGGGAAAGTTGCTGTCCCAAAACAGATTTCTGTGCTTCACCGTAAAAATTCGTGTAAAATCTCTGTACGTATTTTTTAGGCGTGAATATTTGTGCTTCTGACCCAGGTTGTTATCTAACTTTCGTTAGTTAAACATTTTTTGATTTGAGCAACAGAAGGTCTTCGAAAAAATTCGTCTTTACCTGCTGGTCTGTTTTGACAGATTTTTGCCATTTTCTGCATTTGCTTCTTGTTGGTTCCTTTTTGAGTTCTTTTGGGGAATTGAGCTTTTTGAGGGAAGTGCTAAAATAGCTAGTGTTCTAATGGAAGTTTATTGGTGTTGGAAATGAACCTTAAGACTTATTATCTTGAGTGCACTAATGTTGCTAATAAAGATTGTGTGAAGTTTTGTATAAAGGAAAAATTTCAGGTGTATGGAAGGAATGAGCAATGAAATGAAGGATGGACTAAAGCTCAAGATTGGGGATGCCACGCGTGTCACCCCAAGAAATATCCAATAAGTACAAGCATCAAAGCTTGGGGATGCCCAAGGCATCCCCTTCTTCATAAATAAAAATCTCAGGTTTTTTCCAAACGCTTTATTTTTATTGTTTCATGCACAATTGTGTTGTTCTTGGAGCGTTTTCTTTTTCGTTTTCGTTTTGGTTTTTGTTTTGCTTGATTTGCTTAGTTTTCTGAATAAATTCGTTGGAACCCCTCTTTCATGCATTGGTTTTCAAATAGTTTGGTTTGGATTGGAAAAGAGTAGGAAAGTTCATGCTTAAGTGGTAAAGAGAGCTTGTTTTTGACTGTGGCATATGCTTTGTCATGCCATGCTTGATATTGTTGTGGCTTTAGGCTTAGTATTATTTGTTATAGCATGACTTATTATAAACAATTGAGATTGCTTAATGTGCCTTGGATGAATCATGCGTTGTTTTGGCATATTAAAGCATAGTATAGTGGTATTTTCCTTTGATGCTTTATTTGGGTTGACTTGGCGCATGCTCACACCATGTTATGACTATCTCAAGTCACCATAGCCTTTATGATCCTTTAGTTTTCAACTTGTAGTATCACTTTATGCTTTGATCAATGATGTTTTGTCGCTCTGCATGATTATGGCCATTATTGCTCTCTTAGTTTGTCGCTCCCAGTCTTTTGCTAGACTCTGTAACCAAGTGTGAGTTCCACTCATGCATCCAACTCCTAAAACCAAGTTATTCCAAAGTGTCCACCATACCTACCTATTAGCATTTGCTATTTCAAGAATATTCACGTTTTTATCTACCTTCCGAATTAAACTTGTTATGAGAAAACTAGTGATTAAAGCTCTCACGAACTTGATGGCCCACTTTACTTTTCTTGCCCTTAATAAACTTGAACCATTGTGTCGTCTATGTTGTATATGCTTGCACTTATTTGTTGGGAATTAGCAGAACCATGCTGTCATGGAGAACGCTTTCAACATTGCACTGGTACTTTGTACCTAGTTGATATCATGCTCTTTTGTCTATGGATGTCGTCGGTGTGAAATGAAAGGGGAGATTGTAAGTCTATGGAGTTATGTATATGTGTTAGAGGAACGCCTGGGCCGCTGGTCTAATCCATGCTGACATGGTTGAAACCTGCAACGTAACCATAATGAGCTGTCTATGAAGCATTCTTCTTATAAAAAAAGAGTCCTATATTGAGAAAAAAGAGAAAAAGAAAAAAAGAGATATTATGAAAAGAGGAAAGAGAGAAAAAAGCACCATATTCCCATGGTAAATAAGAAGATTTCTGATATGCTCGTTGTCTGCTTGCCTTGTCATTTTGATATGGGGATTCTTCCGTATCATCGGGCAAGGGGTACCCCGTTGGTGGTTCTCTATGATACACATGTACTTATGATGACAAGAACTTACTGGTGACTAAACTTGAGTAGCATGAGGAGCGGCCCTCCTATTCAAGGGATATAAGATTTCTAACTTATACTTCATCAAGCATGTACACCATAGTTTGTTCACTTTAACCTTAATCACCTTCAAGATGCTTATGATAGGGACAATGAGAGCTGAAAGCTATAAGTACCATAATTTTTGGAAGCTCTTTATGAAACTTGAATCTCTGCTTCCTTCTATGAAGGCCTTTCTTCCACCATTATATTGAGTCTCCACCTTCTATCTTTATGCACTTACTTTGAGAGCATAGTGGCCATTCTTAGTTCTATGTGCATTGTCCCAAGACTATTTGATTGATGCATAACTTGATATTGCTTGTTCTAAACTATTTGTATCTAGTCACTCTTATGTACTTTGAAGGTTTCCTATGCATTTATATTTGCTACTCTATGAGGGACAAGCTGAATGCTACCATGCTATGTTTTCTTTATGTGAAACAAACAAACGTCTTGCAAAGCATTGTTATTCATGAATCTTTTGTTTGTGCCTTTTCATGTTGCATCATATTTTATTTTTTTCTTATTGCTAGAACTTTGTCTTTCATGTTATGATTGAAGTACTATGATCCCAGCCTTGAATGTTTTACAAATACTTTGATCAAGTCTTTGATGGTGCATGTCACCTCAAAAATTATTCTTTCTTTTTATCACTTACCTACTCGAGGAACAGCAGGAGTTAAGCTTGGGGATGTTGATACATTGCAAATGTATCTATAATTTTTGATGTTCCATGCTTGGTTTTATCTACTTTCTTGTGTTTTGTCCACACTTTGGAGTACTTTTCATATGATTTCTTTGATTAACCTATTAACAAGAGCCATAGTGCCAGCTGCCTGTTTTCTGCTGTTTTTGGTTCCAGGAAAGTCAGAAAATGAATATTCTCGGAATTGGACGGGACAAAAGCCAAAGTGCCTATTTTTTCAGAAGACATCTAAAGCCAGAATACGTGACGGAGAAGGGCTAAGGGCCGGCCACACCACCTGGCCACGCGGCCAGGCCTGGCCCGCGCCAGGGGGTGGTCTGGCCGACCCCAACACCCCCTCGGCCTCTCCTTCCCCCTATATATTGCCCTCGTGACGAAAACCCTAAGTATCCGATCAAAAATCCATGAAAGACTCCGTAGCCGCCGTCGTCTCAGTCCCTAGATCGGGAGGGATCTGAAGCTCTTCCCGGCACCCTGCCGGAGAGGGGAATTCACCCTGGAGGCCTTCTTCATCATCATGCAAGCCTCCGGTGTGATGTGTGAGTAGTTCATCTCTGGACTACGGGTCCATGTAGTAGCTAGATGGCTGGTTCTCCTCCTTTGTGGTTTCATGTTTAGATCTTGTGAGCTCCGTTCATGATCAAGATCATCTATTTGTAATTCTGCATGTTGTGTTTGCGGGGATCCGATGGATATTGAGATGCTATTTCAGATTGATTATTGATTCTATCATGTCTTTGTTATTAGTGATCTTGCATGCTTTCCGTTGTTAGTAGCTATCTTGGCCAAGTAGATGCTAGCAACTCCAAGAGTTAGTATTTATGCTTGATAGTGGGTTCATGCCTCTGGTAATCTAGGGTAGTGACATAAATCTCTAAGGTACTAGATGTGTTGTTGCTACTAGGGAGAAAACAACAATCCTTTGTTCATAGAACAATCGCATTGTTTACATTACACGCAATTCGTAAAGAAATAATCTATTGCTTGCAACTTAATACTAGAGGGGGTTCGGATGATAACCTGAAGGTGGATTATTAGTCATAGATGCAGTTGGATGGCGGTCTATGTATAATGTTGTAATGCCCAATCAAGTCTCAAAGGAGTCAAGATGATTAGTATATGCTTGTATGCTTTCTTGATGTTTGTCAATTGCCCCACTGTAATTTGTTCACCCAGCATGTTATCTATCTTAAGGAGAGCCACCTCTAGTGAACTATGGACCCCGGTCCTTTCTTTTACATACAATCTACAAACTGTTTACTACTTTGTGTTTACTTTCTGCAAACTATTACTTCCTTCCATTCGATACGTTTAATCCTTTGTTTTCAGCAAAACCGGTGAGATTGACAACCTCATCGCAAGTTGGGGACAGAGTTCTGTGGTTGTGTTGTGCAGGTCTCCACGTTGCTGCTGGCACCGGTAGTACGCCCTGTCAACGTTCAGCTAGCTACACCTTTGGGGTGTTTCCTTTCTCCTACTGGATTGATAACCTTGGTTTCATAACTGAGGGAAACTTACTGCTGTGCTCATCATACCTTCCTCTTGGGGTTCCCCAACGAGCTCTTTAATACACGAGTCAGCAGTGCGCCACGTCGAAGTCGATGATCTTGGTGTGATAGTTGCTTCGGGTACCGCATGTTACATGGATCTTGACTTGCCCCAGGGGCGTGGTCATTCAATCAACCACTCCCAAGATGGGCCTGGTAGGAAAGAGGCGCTTGTAAGACCCTTGTATCTTCTCAAATGGTTCCACATAGATGACTTTGAGGCCTACGCCTCCATCGATTAGTGTCTTGGAGAGAGCAAACTTGTTCATGGTAGGCATGCACACCAGAGGTATGACTCCTACTGCCTTTGTCGACTTGAGTGGTCATCATAGTTGAAGGTTACCGGGAACTAGGACCATTTGAGCTTCAAGTCTCCCGCCACTGGTATGGTCACGACGATCTCCCGGGTGATCCTCTTGAGATTTCTATTGGAGAGTGCGGCTTGTTCTCCTCCGATGATGCACACCATCATCCGTGGTTCATGGAAATCTCCAGGATGGCCCTCGAGGAGGTATTTGTTTACCTCGTCGAGAGGTTGCAGTGGTGCTTGTGTTCTGGCTCGACCGCGAGAACGGCTGGCGTTTTATGCGTGGGATCCTTGTCCTTCTTCTTGGGTGATGTAGAGTCTTTGGCTACGCCGGGGTTGACGCACTTGGATAAGTGTCCTTCCTCAGCCTTGGCGCACTTGTCAGCCATCTAGAAGAGCTCCATCACCAAACTAAGCTCATCGTTCATGGATAGCCTCTCTAACACCCTGATGTCGGTGACAACTGCGGAGAACACGGAGATGACGTTTTCATTGCTGACCCATTGTATCTTGTTGTGCACGTGGCTGAAGTATTGTATGTATTTCTGGAGCGTCTCGTCGGATTGTTGGCGTATGGTGCGAAGGTCTTTGAGCATGTATGGCCGGTCATATGTTCCCTTGAAGTTGGCGACAAACTTCTCACAGAGGTCCTTCTATGACTTGACCGATTTCTCGGGGAGGTTATTCATCAGCCAAGCGCGAGCAACGTCCTTGAGGTCCATCGGGAACCAATTGTCCATGACCTTGTAGTCGCCACTCACCGCTTGAATTCCCACCGTGTAGAGCTGCAAAAACTCAACGGGGTTGTCCTTGTCGTTGTAGCGAGGAGAGAGGTCTGGCCTGAATTTGGCCGGCTACACCACTTTGTGTAGCTCTTTGGTGAAGGCGAGGTAGCCCCTGTTGTATGATGGAGTTCCACCGGCGAGAGTAGCGTGATTAATGTGGCCGGCCTCGATAGCTCCTACGATGGTGCGCTCCTAAAGTTGACCATGTTTCTCGATGGAGAGTTGGGCATCCTCCGGTGATCTCTCAACGACTTAAGGCAAATAAGCAGTGTGCGATTTAGGAGGGTCTCCTCCCGGTCCTGGTGGGTTGCGAGGGTTCTTAGTGTTTCTAGCTTGTTGGGTTGGTGGTGGTGGCGGCGGTGGTGCCAGAGTGCTACGCGCAGCTGCTCCGCCTGAGGAACTTGCATGGGTAGAGACGTCGCCGGATGGGAGCGTGTCGAGGCGACGCCAACGATGCTGGCGAGTTCGGCGATGCGTTGAAACCATGCGTCGCGCGCGTTAGGGGTGGGTTGGTGCCACAGTAGTTCTTACACCATGAGTAGTGCGACGTCCAGGAAGGGGCTGCTGCTGCGCTCGCTTCCGGAAACATGCTCGGTACACTAGTGGCCGTGCTCTTGCTGCTCTGTAGGGTTGGAGAGGTTTACGTCCTGTCTTCCTGCTCCCTGCTCCTAGCGAGGGGGTCGGTGTTGTCGCGGCCATCGTTATTTCTAGGGCCGGCCCTGGCCTGACGAGCAGAGGCAGCGGAAGCCTCAGCTGCTGCAGCGATGGCGCGACGACGGGCCCGCTCCTGACGAGTCAGCCCAACCATGCTTAATGGAGAGGTGGGATATGCGCCTTAGCCCCCTACCTGGCGCGCCAAATTTCATAGATTATTCCCATGTGGAACCTCTTGAATCAGGATAGAATCAAACACCGGGGGCTAAACACGATCTTCCCAAACCTACCCGAAGCCTGGCGAGAAAACTGCAGACAACGCACGACAGGGGGACACAGAGAATTACCAGGTTCAGGCTACTGTGCAGTGTAAAACCCTACTCCTGCTTGTATGGATTGCTTGCACTGCTTGGCAAGGTTTACAGTACATGGTGTTGAGCGTGGACTCATATCTAGGGGTTTCAGAGGTGGAAGAAGAAGGTGCTTTCTCTAGGGTGCCCTCCTGCCCCTTATATAGGCGTCTTGGTCCTCTTCCTGCGAGGGTCCCCACATGGTGATATAGGCGGGAGCAAATAGGGCACATCTGTCCCTATCGTGGACCCGGTCCACCAATAGGTGCCGTGAGCATCTTGCTCTTCTTCTCCTGCACATTCTCCTGGCATGGTCCAGTGGGGTGGTCCCCGCCAGGTGCAGGTCCTGTCGGCCATTTTAGGCTTGTGAAGGAAGAAGACCCTTGCCTTGGGCAAGAGGGTAGACCAAATGCTTCTTGTTCTTCTGCTTCCGACATGGTGATGATATCTCCTAAGTGTGCTTCGCATGGTTCCTTCGTGAGGGACCTTCCCTCTCCAGGGGCCTCCCCTGGAAAGGCCATGGAGAGATCGCTTGGTGCCTTTTTCCCTTGGAGAGATTCGTCTCGTGGAGAGGTTCGGCATCAAGTGGGACGTGATACCCTAGTAACCACTGACCTGACAATATTGGTAGATTGCTCATGCGAAGATCTTGGCCTGAGAGTGGTGGTGGTGGTGGTGATGGCCGAGGTGGTCTTTGAGGTGGAAGAGCTGACCGAGATGGTGCTTTTGGATCTAACTTGATCAATGTGATGTATTTTGGACAATATTTATACATGTTTGTAATATGGATAGTAATATATGGTGATACAGGTTCCAAAATAATGCTTAATTTTTTTAGTCCTCTAAGTTTTTGGGATTGATTCCGGCGGCTAAGATTTAGAGGAAGAAATATATAGGGATCCAGTTTACTCTGGCTTTTAGTCCTCTAAGATATAGGGGTTGGGTTAGAGATGCTCTAAACCCTAAATGCAATTCATGTTTTATACACCAACAAATTAGTACCTGAATGAAGTACCTTAGGGAAGTCTGAGTTCATAGATGACGAAGGCAAAGCAGTGCAACGCTTAAAAAGAACTTTATTAGTATATGCGCAACAACGGTAAAATTTAGTGTCTCACTGATATTCCTATATTCCCCCATTTGTACATCCAGCCCTCCATCCATGACATGAGACGCTCATTTCTCTAGCTTCCCGGTGTAAACTTCATGCAGATGGGAGGGTTAACCTTGGCAAGAGAAAGCAAGGAAGAAGGGAACATCCATATACCATCTCCACAAATAAAGCCAGAGGCAACCGCAGGGACCAGCAGCGTAGCCTCCCTGCCGTTCATCTTGTGCCAGGCGAAGACGACCAAGCTTCCCACACACATGTCAATGGCAAAGTTGGCACCAACTAGGAACGGCACAGCCATCGCCATTGGCAGCGGAACATACTTACGGTACTTCTGCGGCGAGAAGTCCCTGATAAGGTTGATGAGCACAGAAAACGCAAAGCAAGCGGCAGACAGCTCAAGGCAACGCTTTGGCAGCGCAGCGAAGCCCTCGACGCCGAGAATGGCCATGTTTCGGAACATCAGCGCGTAAGGGGCCTTCCAGTATCCGTCGGGGTTTCCGATATCAAATGCTTTGTAGAAGAGCAAAAACGTAGATGGTGCGATGATGCATCCCATGGCTGTACCAATGGCCTGCCCAACAAGCATCGACTTGGGCGATGTCAAAGTCAGATGGCCCGTCTTGTAGTCGTGCATCAGATCAGCAGAGACTTGTACTAGCTGCTTCACTATTGCACAGCCAACAAGGCCAGCAATGACACCATCGTCCTTGCCTCCCCAGGCTGCAAAGGTGAAGAGAGCAATCTTGCCGTAGTTATAGCTCATGTTCATGTCAGTGAGCCCAGTTCCATAGGCGTTGGAGAACCCCAGCACGGGAGCAAGCACATAAGCTACGACGACATGGTACCACTTCACCTGTCGGAACATTAGCGGCAAGACAATTATCGCAATGATGCTTAACGCGGCGTATCCGGTATATGCAAGCCAGTTTGGAATGTATTCCCGGGTAAAGATCTCATTGCGTTGCATATCATCAATTGTAACTGCATCCTCAGCCACCGCTGCAATTCACCCAGCATTAGTTCAGGTTTGGTAACAAAATATGGAGGAATGACAGTAGAGCTGACTCTGAGTGCAGATTTACCTCTCTTAACATGTTTATGGCTGGATTGTTTATGCAGACTCTTTGCGGTGATACCTGTGAGTTTGATGAAGTGGTAGAGGCCATCCCCCATGATCAGAGCTACACACATGAAGGACTGCGTACACAGCACATCAAAGGTCAGGCATAGATACTTGGTTTTGTGTAGAAACATCTGAAGGGACCAGCTGATTTATTAACCAGACCTTGTAACCAAACAGGCTTGTCATGCTGGTTTCTGGCACATTTGCCGGGTACCAAATACCCTTCTGCTTGCTGATGAGTGGCCACATTATTCCCCAGGAAAGCACCGCACCAATGAGTGTGGAAAGGTTGACAAGGTGTGAGCAGATCATCCCCGCGCCGACATATGTGAGGCTAAAATCAAAGAAGAACCTGATAATCGAAACTCAAGAGTTAGGGGACTTAGGCCTGAGTGCCTGACTGACAAATTAGCATGAGAATATAACTATGAGCAATGGGAAACCGATCGGGCATACGTCTGTTTCCAAGCCTTTAAACCGAAAGTAGGGAACTGAAGAAACCCGCAACTCTGGCCACCTGTGTAGAACCACTGAAAGAAGCTCCACAAAAGACTGATCCCGAAGCTCCTCAGAAATCCACGAACTTGCATTCTGACATGAGAGATGGAGTTAGGCCATGAGTTCATCATGTATCATCCGGACTACATGTTTTTTTAAATGACTACATGGTTTATTTAATATAATTGGAACATGAAGTTTTACTTTGCATTCTTTTCTCCTTGAGGCGTATGGAATCCGTTTATGAGTACAGCAGTTGCAGTCCCGCTTGGATAAGTTAATTTGTAATCTATAACCAAAGCCTGAAATGTCATGCAAAGCATCAGATGCGATACAGAAAGGGAGCAAAAATGGTGGTTTACCTGTATATCTTCAGTTAAGCAATACGAAAATTTCATATACAAAGCATGTATGTCTTCGAACCTGTCACAGCATATTTTAGTGTGCGTAGGAGATGGTAAGAACTAAAAGAGGGTGTTTAAGGCTGTCACATTAACCTGCGAGCTTCCACTTTTCATCTCTTCATTTTTTTAGAAAGAGTAAAATCTATTCAAATTTTTCTTCAGTTGTTGGTTAATGATAATGAAAGCGTGACATAGTAGAGTACTAAATTAGTACTATGCAGAATCCCCAATTCCAAACTCCCAATCCAACTCAAAACACGTAGTACCGTAAACCCTGGAAAAAATCCTCAATTTGCAGGTTTTGAGCTGATGCGCTGAACGTTTTTAGCAAAGAAGGCACCTTTCTGAGCGGAAGCAAGTTGAGGAGCCCCACGAAGCTAATGGCGAGTAGGAATCCGGCCATCCACCCGAAGCCGGGCTCCTTGTAGCTCCCCGGCGAATTGCCCGGCGTGCTCACTCCGGCAAGCTCGTACGTCTTCTTGTCCAGAGCCAGCAACGACGATCCGAACCCACCTGCGCGCACAATATTCCCCTCACCCGTATTTCAGATGCGGAAACCAACCAATGAACTAATTAAGAAAGACTCGGCTCGGATAATGATGAAACAGAGTAGTGCCGACTGCCGAGAGAGAGGCGTGGGCGCGCGCACCGCCGAACCCCATGGTGTAGCAGGCGACGGCGCAGGTCTGGACGACGGTGTTCTCCTGGCGGGTGAAGGGGCGGGACGCGACGCCGAGGCGCCCCAGCACGCGCGTCCAGCCGCGGAGCGCGAGGAAGGCGAGCAGCGCGGCGGAGACGTTGAGTGTGGGGATGATGCCCGTGGTGAGCGCCAGCTTGAGGATGATGACGGTGTAGACGAATCCGATGAGCAGCGCCGCCACCAGGCCCCGCGCCGTCACCTGCTCGCGCCACGGCGGCACGCGCTCCTCGTGCTGCTGCTGCTCGCGCGCGGCCGCGGCAGACACCGGCTCGGACTCCACGTCGCCGCCGCCGGCGTCGTACTTGTCTATCTCGGTCGCCGCGCTGCCCCGCGCGAGAGCGACTTCCATGGAGACTGGCGGCACTGGCACCAGCCTGCCTATACCGCTTCTCTCTTCTTGCTACAGCCGGAACCGAGAAAACTAGGGATTGTGCAGATCAAGATGAATGCCGACGAAACCAGAGCAGCACCACCACGCCACGTCGCCTTTAGAATCTGAATTTACTCAGGGTCCATGGAAACATTCGCATGTTTGTAGTCACTCAAGATTTTATCCGTTTAATCGCTAAGGCACACGGTAAGAAGGTCAAAAATCTAACCGACATCCGTTGAAAAATCAACTACTCCCTAGATGCAGATTAGATACTCCTTTGCCGGCGGGAGGCACGGAGGAGACTGCAGAGTTGGTCAGGAGCGGCGGTGCGGCCTGTCTTCGTGCCGGCGGCGTTGCGGGCCGGATCTAGGCTTCCTCGGGCTCGTCTAGGCCGGAGTTTGACCCACTTGTTCCGAACGTCGCGAGCCGGCCAGCGGTGTGGGAGTGTGGGATTGACTTGAATAAAGGAAGCCCTCCTAGAGTTTCTCCCGTGGCAAGATAAAAGATATATTGGTTACATGTCCTATTGATCGGGCCTGGAGTAGTGTGTTCCAGAAGATTCCGTCGACCAATTCTCTTAGACGCCTCATGTCTATAGATTATTGGATCAGTGTTTTTTCTGGCAGTTTGATTTCAGAGGGACGTTGTGAAGCTCTAGTATCTGTTACCATCATGTATCATCTCTCAGACGATCCATGGTGAAGTCAGATACAAAAATGTCATGAAGCATGTGGGCTAGCGTTGGTGGTTTGATTCTTTGTGACGATAAGGAACTGGCTTGGTGATCTGTGACTTAAAGCAGCGACTGTTAGTGGGAATGGCAACACATGTGAAGTTCACAGTATTACCTTGCAAGGTGAAAATTCAATGTCTGACTTTAATTGGTTGTGCATGCCAATGGTCTTGTTGAATGTATTGTTTCATGAGTGAAAACTTTTCTCTAGAATGAAAATCTATGATCTTTGAGCAATCAACGGTGGCACTCATGCACTGTTTACTTCTTAAAGACGTTGCTATTGGAGAGATTGGACTTTTGGTGTTATTTTGGTGGTGTTACTGTCGCTATTAGAGAGGTATTGAACAAAAGATAGATCAAATAATTGATGTTCTGCACTAAAGAAAAACCATGTTATATTTGCAAAACATCAAAGGTGGTACTAGGTCTCACCTTGTAAGGAAAAATAATACTAGTAAGCAGATTGGCATAGAAATGGTAGAAAACTCAGAAAGAACAAAAAATATAGAATTCACATAACTTTAAAAACAATAAGGAGCGCAGAGATTCATGGGCAATCCGGACGCGGTATATTTGCACACCAGAAACGAAAAATATTAAGGTTAAAGACCGTTCTACCGATAACACAGTTTGCATACGGCACCGGATACTAATAGGTTGACAACACACATCACTTTAAACTAAGCATTCCCTCCATCTTGAATTAGATGGTGAAGGCTCGTCTCGATTTGCATGTATCTATACACTAAAATGTGGCTATATATATACGAATCTAGACAAATCTAAGACATCTAATTCGAGACAGAGGCAGTAGTAGCTTCCCTATCATATACAAAAGGGTGAGTTGTAGATCCATAGTATAGGTAGTTCCTAAATTCATTTATAGTCTAGAAGCAGAAGGCTTAAGAGTAATAATAAAATGACATATGTGTCTATTGTGAACTTTAAATACCAAATCAGCAAAGTAACAATGAAAGGCAAGGCAAATATCCTATGCAAATATACCTCACCCAGCCTACTTCTCACCCTCTTGTTTTTTTAGACTTCCTGAACCGCATGGAGATCATTTTTAGAATTTTGTGAACACTTATATTACCCTCACGGGGATCTAAATCTAAGATATCCAAAAGTCTAACATAATTTGATGATGAAACAATGTGACCAGCTAGTTATACAGATTTCAGGCCATTTTTTTTATAAAGAGCATGTCTATCATTTTATAAATCCTTCATAATTGAAATCAATCAAAAAAATTCACATCAATATTAACCCCATTTCTAAATCTCTACAGTAACAATTTCATCATCTTATAAAATAGAGAAGTAATTTTTGTAAGTGGAATTAATACCTTCAAGATTTTTTACTAACTCTTGTAGGAGCAATGTAAAAAAAATCGCTTCCCCTGCCCCCACCTCTCTGGAGCCTTGCACACATTCCTAATAACTGGTTCTTTCTTCTCTTGAGTCTCCTTTTCAGAGTAAACCTCTGTCTGGCACTGATCTGTTTCTGTAGTAATTTGTAGTAGGGGTGAATTTTCTGGCTTGAACCTCTTCTTCATCATCGGATGGACAATATATATATCACTTGAGAAGCTACAACTCATTAAAAATTTCAGGCAATTATCTTTTTCTATAATAACATACGTGGTCTTAGGCTTGGTAGCTTCTAATGAAACTCTAGGGACAAGTTATTTATGAGATTGCTCCATAATAGATATCTTAGCCTCCCCATGTTTTAGTAGTAGGAAATTTTTATCTAGGATCACAAGAGATACCTTTTTGCTAGAGCCTCTAAGAAAATGTTTTACTAGTGTATCAACTATCATATCTTCCACATTATACCATTAGGAAAAAGATTATAGGGATCACACTATTAGTGGCAGGCCAGCCACATGGCATGTCGTTGCTTTTACTCGTGGTGTGGAAAAAGGACGAACACTACCAGTAAGGACCTACTTATACCGTGGCCACAAAACAAGCATGCCACCCATATGTGGGTCCTAAAATCACTCGGCATGAGAACATATTAGCAGCATGCGTTTTTGTCTACACGCCACCATTAATAGGAAAGGGACCGTGCATGTGACATGGATCTCTCTCCTTGGCCTTATCCCTTTCCCTGCCCCCACCATGCGATGCTCCACCTCCCTCGATCCAGTCGCGCCGTCGCCCCTCTCCCTTCATGCAATCCTCTCGCTGCCACCGCTGTAATGCCCTCCCTTAACCCCTCTCACCGCCGTAGCATCCGTCGCCCCTGCGTCCACCACCACTGCCATGTCCGTGCTTCCACAGTGACCCGGAGCCACCTCCACCACCCCATATGCATCGCCGTTGATGAGGCCTCCGCTCTTACTATTTATTGATGTATGTGTTTAGTTGATTTATAAAATGCATAGATGTATTTATTCTAGTTGATTTCGATAAAAGTATGTAGTTGATTTAGGTAATTTTGCATAGTAGATGATTTCAGGTGGATTTAGTTTTAGTTTTAGTTTTTGATGTTAGATTATTTTGTGTAGTAGATAATTCTTGTAATATATGGATTTTGTTTAGTTGAATTTAGTTGGTAGATGATTTTAGTATTTTAGTGTAGTAGACGATTTAGTGTAGCGTAATGTAAATCATTTAGTTGCTAGATGATTTTAGGATATTTTAAAGATCTAATAATTAGTTTGCATTAGATATTTGATAGCTCTCGGTTCCGTAATATGCCAGAGGTGAGGCGTTTTCATGGTGTGCACTAGAAACCAACAAAGGTTCCATGTGGGGGAGCAACTATTACCATCAGTAGCATAAAATACTACCTTGGAACATGGAGGGACCGTAGAAAGTGGCACATGCCTATGACTAGATGGCGTTCCAGGACTACATGGCGAGGGCGATGCTCAACTTCCCTAAGTACCGAGCCTTCGCACAACAACGAGGGCCCAAGAACATATGGTTCACCATGATGGCCCAAGAGAGGGAGCATCGTGAGGCCGAGCGACAGCTGGCAAAGAAACACCATTAGGAGCAGGAGGAGGATCCATTGTTGGATACTCTCCGCCATGATCGACAGCAGATGGAAGGTACGAGGGGTGACCTCGGCAATGCCCATTGTTGTGTACTTGGGTTAATGGGATGGGAGAGCGCTGGTGATTTTGTAAGCCTAATAGACACACATGAGAGGCAATTTACCCGGGTTTAGGCCTTCGTAGAGGAAACGCTACTTCCTGTTTGTCTTCTCGTATTATCAATGGAGAGTACAAACTCATTGAGTCGACTAGATGTGATATCGTCAAGAGAGAGAGAGATATGTGTGTATATGATATCTAGTGTCTAGATCTATTATGGGGGTATCAGGTTGTCTCCTCCTCATTAGCCCCTCCTAGCCTTTATATATGGGGAGGCTAGGTCTCAGGTATCAATACGAGTTGGTTACAAGTTAGAGTTTGTATGTAGTCTAGTGTTGGAATTTCTTTGTCTTGTGTGCTTGGAATCATTGTCCTTGTAGGCTTCGTATCTGTTGAATCATCATGGGCTTCATGGATCTTTGCATATCTTCGAGTGAGCCTTCCGTTGGGTCAGACCATACATACCAATAGTGGGCACCCAAAGGGTCAGGCCCATGTCAGTAGCCCCAGAGACTTAACTTGAGTCATAGACTCGGGTTGAGTCTCCAATTCCATTTTAATAGGCCCGGAAAGTGAACTCAAAGATTTCTTCGGATGTGTGAACTTCTCGACTGTCTTTTTTAGCTAGTGCAATGGATGAAGTAGTCTTGTTCTTGAAGTGATGTTGGCATTTTCATCGGGTGCTCCTGATGAGAGTAACCGTTGAGGCTACACTCGGGGTAGGCTCAAGGATATTCTTCTATCGACTCCATTGGAGGATTTTTTTTCCTTTTGTTTTGGGTTTGTGGTCAGCACTCCCGATGGGAGTAGCCCCTGAGGCGATGTTTAGGTGCTAAGCATCCGAGCATAAGCTCAGAGATCATCTTCATCTGAGGAGGTACTCGACTCAGGTCTTGTAGCTTTGATTTTATATCAACTCCATAGGAGGTTTGTTTTTTCCTATCGAATAGGTGAACTGTAAGTTCAATAAGTTTGTCATGGGGATTTCGGTATAACGAGTCTGGGGATTTCAGGAACTAGTTAATAGCTCTTGGGAAAAAAACATTGTGAGCCTTCTCAAGCTCAAGTTTCTGGACTCGAACCTGGTATATGCTGGCGTAATTCAGCTCAGGTTGTGAAGGTCTTATCGAGTACTAAATTCTAGAGCATCGTATTCATCCGAGGAGGTACTCAACTCGGGTCTTGGCATAAGTTCACGCGGCTAGCGTCAGTCGACTCTGTTGGAGGACATGATAGAATAACTCGAAGTAGTCGACGTCCTTGCAAACAACATAAAGAATTATGAAGTACTTGTATCTTGTGAAAATATTTGACTTATTATAAATTTTTCTTGTGCCATTGGATTTGGCACTTTTGCACTGTATGTGAGACCTTTTCATTAGACTGGCGCCCTTAGTCTCAATACCTTGCCGACCTGTCAGTTGAGCTGCAATTAGGTCGGAGTTCAAGGATTTGACACTCAGGCAGAGTTAGCTACTCGGGAAGTCTTGTACGAGGTACTCGATGTTGGGTTCGCAGCATAGAAAACAAAAAATTCCTACAATGTGAACTACTAAGCACCAAGATCTATCTATCTAGATACAATCAATGGGTGGATATACATCCATAGAGAGCATACCCTTGAAGAGCGACAAATGCGTTGTTATAAAATCTGATTTTGTGGATGATGTAGTCGTACACTTGCCGATCTCAAAAATCATGGTGAAGTCCAGCAAGTCCAGCAGGTCCATCACCAGCAAGTCCAGCACTGCAAAGCAGCGGTGCATCCGTGATCGCACACACGTTCGGTACCCCGACAACCTCCGCATCCTCATTCCAGCGATACAGCGGAAGCAGCAACTTCTTTCAGACAAAGCCACCAGGAACAAGTATCTTGCTAATCCGAGACCATGGAGAAATAAATTTAGAGGGAGAGAGAGATCCTTCACGAGGAGGTGTGAGATGAGAGGACGAGAGGGGGGCAACCCCCTCCCATGGACGGAGGCCATGGAGGTTCCCCCACTTGTTCCATCATTCATGTGGGTGGAGCTCCCATTCACATAAATATGCCTCCACTCAAAATTCCACTCACCTCCATTAAATTTTAACCAATTTTAATGCAAGCTCTCATTTAATAAAACTCTTTTATTTATTTTATGTAAAAACACTTAATTACTTTAATTAACAAACATTCAATTAAAACCTCCTGTAATATTTCAATATCACATGCAGAGCTAGTTTCTGCAATTTCACCCGAAACAATTCTGGTTTCTATCGAAATGATTCCAGTGCTTTTACAATCTTTTCGAAACATATTTGTGATACGTCCAAAACGTATCTATTTTCCCGAACACTTTTGCTATTGTTTCTCTTCTAAACTTGTGTGATTTGGATACAACTAATGCGGACTGACGCTGTTTTCAGCAGAATTGCCTTGGTGTCTACTTTTTGTGCAGAAACCCAACTATCAGGAAAAATCCCGGAAAATATGCCAAAAATCCTAGTTCACCCGAAGACTCCAGGAGCCAGAATACGAGACGGAGAAGAGCCAGGGGGTGGCCACACCACCTGGTGGCGCGGGTCAGGCCAGGCCGCGCCAGGGGGTGGTGTGGGCCCCCCAGGCACCCCCTCGGCCTCTCTCTTCACCTATAAGGAGCCTTCTGACCTAAAAACTTCGGGGGGTTCGACGTTTTTCCAGAAGGAGTTCCGCTCCGCCGCCACCACCAGATTCCACAAAACAGCACCAGAAACTCCGTTCTGGCACCCTGCCGGGATGGGGAATTGGAGGAGATCATCGCCATCATCATCACCATCGCTTCTCCATCGACCATCCATGTTTCCCCCATCTATGAGTGAGTAATCCCTCGCTGTAGGCTATGGGGATGGTAGGGATTGGATGAGATCGTTCATGTAATGGCATCAGATTGTTAGGGCATGTTGCCTAGTATCTTTTATTAGTGCTTTATGACTTTGTTGCGATTTGTTGTGCTTAATGCTTGTCACTAGGGCCCGAGTGCCATGATTTCAGATCTGAACATGTTATTGATTTATTATGATAGTATGTTCTTGGTCTTATCTGCAAGTTGTATACACACGTTGTTGTCCAGAACCTATGGCCCCGAAGTGACAGAAATCGGGATAACCGGAAGGGAATGGCTTTGATGTGAGGATCGCATGTGTTCACGGAGTGTTAATGCTTTGCTCCGGTGCTCTATTAAAAGGAGCACCTTAATTTCTAGTAGTTCCCTAGAGGCCCCGCTACAAACGGGCTGGTAAGACAAAAGATGTTGTGCAAGTTCTCATTGCGAGCACGTATGACTATATATGGAACACATGCCTAGGATTGTCTAGTACTTGGATGCTTTATCTTATTTATTTGCAATTGCCCTATGTTCTGATTGCTATGTGAATTGTCTTGTCCATGCAACGCCCGTCCATCCATCCCTATGCCTACCGCACTCGAATCCCACTATTTACTGCTTTTGTTACTACTGTCTTTGCTTTACTACTGCTGTTTCTTTACTATTCCTACTACAAAACTATTGCTACTGATAAACTTATGTGAGCAAGATTGTTTCCAGGTGCAGCTGAATTGACAACTCAGTTGTTTAGGCTTATAAATATTATTTGGCTCCCCTTGTGTCGAATCAATACATCGGGTTTCACTTCCCTCGAAAATACTGCGATACACCCCCTATACTTGTGGGTCATCAAGACTATTTTCTGGCGCCATTGCCGGGGAGCATAGCTTTATTTATCAAGTTCACTTGGATTCTCTATTGTTCGCTGCAATTCATCCATCATGGGTAAGTCTCTTGATGGCAAGGTTCCTATTTTACCATCCACTACAAGAAGAGGTACGGTTCTGAACACCTCTGCTGCTCTTGATTCACCGTCTGTTTTGAGTAAGTTCCTTACACCACCACATACACATGCTACACACACTGCTACTACTGCTGAATCTGAAACTTCTGATGCTTATGATGTTGCTTCTACTGTGCTCGATAAGAGTGGTTCATTAGGTCCTTTCCTAGATGCTACGATTGCTAGAACTATAGCTGGAAATACCGAAACTCCTAATGAAGACACTACCACACCTATTAGCTCACCTGAGTCTAGTGAGAGTTATGATATTGAAGATGGTTATGTTGAGATGACCGATGAGTTTATTAAAGAATATAAGAACACCCATGATAGGAGCGCTGCTAAGAGTCTCATTGCGAGCACGTATGACTATATATGGAACATATGCCTAGGATTGTCTAGTACTTGGATGCTTTATCTTATTTATTTGCAATTGCCCTATGTTCTGATTGTAATGTGAATTGTCTTGTCCATGCAACGCCCGTCCATCCATCCCTATGCCTACCGCACTCGAATCCCACTGTTTACTACTTTTGTTACTACTGTCTTTGCTTTACTACTGCTGTTACTTTACTATTCCTACTACAAAATTGTTGCTACTGATAAACTGCTGTGAGCAAGATTGTTTCCAGGTGCAGCTGAATTGACAACTCAGTTTGCTAATAATGCATATATGATTGAGACCCCTCTCCGATCAATAATCAGTAGCGGGACCCGGAGATTCATACTGACTCCCACACATTCAACGATGACTCCACTGATTGTGTGAACATTTAATGTTTGCAACTAAATTTCTTTGTCTCACGATATATTACATGTCCGAGATTTGATCATAGGTATCCCCATACCTAGTTTGATCTCGTTACCGACAAGTACTCTTTTCTTGTTCCTGTGATATAACATTCTAGTGATCTTATCACTTGCTTGCAAGTTACATCAATGTGATATTACCAAGAGGGCCCGGAGTATATCTCTCCTTCATTGGGATGGAAAAAATCTACTCTTGATCTATGAGCCTCAACATAACACTTTCAGAGTACCCAAACCGACCTTTATAGTCACCCCGCTACAGTGTGACGTTTGATGTTATCAAAATACTCTTTCGGTGTTAGCAATTAACATGATCTCAAGGTCTAAGGATAAACTTTACTTTGTATGATGTCATAGAAATTTTAACACAATGACTTTGATCGTATTGCTATTATTAGGATGAATGTTCATCATAACATTTCACCAATGTTGTGACATTGTTATTAACAACATCCAATGTCCATGATCAGGAAACCTTGATCATCTTGTTAATCAATGAGATAGTTTATATGAGAGGCATAACTAGGAACCCATTATTTGTTTATTGAACACACATGTATTAACATTTCCAATTAATACAATCATAGCATGCAAAATAAACATTTATCATAAACAAAGAATAAGATAATAACCACTTTATTATTGCCTCTCGGGCATATTCCCTTTAGTCTCCCACTTGCACTAGAGTCAATAATCTAGTTTGAAAAACTTGCGCATTCAACACCTATGGCTTTCTGGTTTTGTATATACGCGTTTGCTAGAGGTTAACATAATCTCCAGATCTAACACTTTCAAGGCCGTTGATACGTCCATTTTGCATCACTATTCTATATCATAATTTACTGTTATTCTTTGATATATTTCATATTAAGAGATGATACTTATGTTATTTCATCTGTTTTTGCATGGTTGAAGACTTTTGGAGCATGGACCGCTGCAGTCAGGATTCTGATGGAAAAGGTGCTATTTGGAGGCGAAATTCGTGAAGATCAGAAAATCCGAGAAAATACATGGAAAATTCTATTTTTCCAGAAGACGAAGATTGCCAGAAGGGGAAGTGGAGATGGGCCACATGGGGCCCACACCACCCCCTGGCACGGGCCAGCCTAGGTGGTGTGGCCGCCCTGGTCCGCTCCTGGATCTCCCCTCTGGCGTATATTATCCTCCCGAAACCCTAAGATTGGGAGAGCAACCACAGAAAGATTTCGCCACCTCTGCGGGGCGGAAAACACCGAGAGAGAAAGATCTCTCTGATAGACAGAATTCTGCCGGGGGAATTCCTTCCCAGAGAGGGGAGATTGTCGCCATCAACACTACCATCAAGCTGGACTTCATCGGGATCATCATCATCACCATCACCACCATCATCTCTACCAGCACCATCATCACCACTTCATACCGATGTAACAATTGGGTTGAATCATGCATAGTTCTTAGGGGAAACTTTCCCGGTTGTCGATTACTCTTTGTAGTTGATGCTATTGAGTGAACCATTGAATTATCGTTTATGATTAGATTGTTACTTATCATTATTTCATCTCTGATCATGATCCATATGATGTCTTGTGAGTAGTTCATTTTGTTCTTGAGGACATGGGAGAAGTCATGTTGTTAGTAGTGGAATTGTGTTGAGAAAGATTCAATGGTTTGATATTTAAGTTGTGGTGTATTTCTTCTAGTGGTGTCATGTGAACATAGAGTACATGACACTTCACCTATATGGGCCTAGGGGAATGCATTGTGTATTTGGCTACTAATCGTAGGGGTTGCCGGAGTGACAGAAACTGAACCCCCGTTATGAAACCTTTGCACAAGGGATGTTAGGGTCTTAGAGTTTAAAGCTATGGTTAGGTTTCTACCTTAATTACTTTCTTGTACTTGCGGATTCTTGCAAGGGGTATAATCACAAGTATGTATTAGTCCTAGGAAGGTCGGTACATTAGCATAGGTTCACCCACACAACACTTAGCAAACTAAAGAAGATTAATGAACTATATGAAGCGAAAGCACTTGACGATATTCCCATGTGTCCTCGAGAACGTTTGGTCATCTTAAGTAATACAACCGGCTTGTCCTTTGCTAAAGAAAGGATTGGGCCACTTGCTGCATTTATTCTTATTGTCTTTTATTTACTCGTACTTTATTTACCTGCATTATCAAATAACCCTAAAAATCCATTTGCTAAGTATTTGCAGAGAATTCCTGCTCCAAGCCGTTCGCCAACACCTTCTGCTCCTCGTTGGGTTCGACACTCTTACTTATCGAAAATACTGCGATACACCCCCTATACTTGTGGGTCATCAGCCGTTTGTATTTGCATGTCTTTGCATCTCCACGCATCACTCATTTTCAAATGAGATGGCATTATATAAATTTAGTCCTTTGGTGAGACCTTTAGTTCCTTTGGGTTAAAACATGTTGATATAATTGCCGTACAATATATATTCATAGTACTAGCCCATTGAGAACCACACCTAGTTTGATAACGAACTATTTAACATAAATGCCCTCCTTTGCTGCTACTATAGCAATCATATACTCAGCCTTTTGTTGTAGTATCCGTCACAATGTCTTAACTTTGGAAATCATCCAAATCCAGCATGGAAGCTCCTTTCCATTACATTGTGCCACCCATAGTTAAAATTGAGATAAATTTAATTTGTATCTTGTGACAAAACTAGTATCAATGTAACACTTTACAATGAACTACTTTTAACTATTTGTCACTTATACATGACATATTCTTAGTTCTTCCAAAGCTCATAAGAATATCTTTACTATCGTCCAATGATCATCTTATGAATCAGTCTGGTATATGCTCTCAACATTAGAGCATAGGACATATCTGGATATGTACATATCACAGTATTATTGATCAAAATATTAATGTGATTTCAGTCACCAAGTGTCAATACACTTGAATCTTGATTAAATCCTTTCCATACAACAAGTACCTTTCTTGTCATTTTCATATTGAACCCTTTCAATATCTCATATATGTATGTCTGGAACAACCATATTAGCACTTCAATCTATCCATATAGACATTAATGCCTAATATTCTGGGTTTTCCCAAGTCTTTCAGTGAAATCAAATTTTAGTGAAATTCTTAACTCGTGTGAATAAAATATACATCATTCCCAATAAACACCATGTCCTCTACATAATGCATTAGAAATATGTCTGAGTGCTCCCACTTAATTTTTTTCAAATGCAAGCATCTTCATCGTCTCTGATGAAATTAAATATTTTAAAAGTTTTATCACGGTGAAGATTCCGACTCCGCTATGCTTACTTCAACCATTGAAGTTCGCATGCCCTTTTAGTATCCTTTGAATTAACAAAACCCTTCGAACTGTGTCATGTACACGTCCTAGGTAACCATTCTATTATAAGAACTTTGTTTTTGTTTATTCAACTACCATATAACAAATTATATGTAGTGGTTGCTACATTAATCCATCAAGACTAAATATTTCTATGAAAGATCAAATCTTATCATAGTCAACTCCTTGAACATTGTCGTAAAATTATTTCCGACAAGTTGACTATTTCATAGATATCAAATATCCATGTCTATTTATTTATATATCCAAACATGACCGATAGGCTTCATGCCTTTTTGGAGGGTCTTTCAAGTTCAAAAAACTTGATTTCTCGTGTATGGAAACTATCATGGATTTTATGACTTCTAGTCATTTTATGGAATCAGGGCCCATCATTGCTTATTTGCATGCAGTCAGTTCATCATTGTCAAAACAATAATGATTTGTTTATCAAATCTCAATATTTGATTCTTACCCAACCCATATGGTTCAATAGGAACTCTAATCTCTGCGATCACAACCTTTGTAATCATGGGAGCCATGAGCATTGTGGCTGCCTCCAGGACACTTTCCGACACTGTGCTACCTAGCACATGTTTCTTAGGTTCATTAACCTAATCAAAGTTCTATTGTCCTCAGACTTAACTTTTGCGAAAAAATCTTCTTAAGAAACTTGATGTTCCAAGCGAAAAGTCTTTTACCTCAGTGTTATGGAGGAATACCCAACAAATTCTTTGGATAACCTACAAATAGGTGCTTATCCGACTTTGGTTATCAGCATTTTACGTATGCATAGCATACAAAAGTTTAAGAAAAGACAACTCGGATTTTATCCCAAACCATAACCCGTATGGTGTCAATTCAACGGGTCCCGATGGTGCTCTTTTTAGTGTACACGTGGTAGTATCTAAAGCTTTAATCCTTAAAACATAATGGCAGTTTTATAAATGACACCTTTGATCTTACCAGGTCAAACAAGGTTTGATTTTGTCTCTCGAACATTCCATACTCCTATGGTTTATCGGGAAACACAAATACATGGAACAATTCCAAAAACCTTAGGTGTTTTAATAAACATGTAACTAAAATATCTTTCTTTATGATCCAATCATAAATTCTTTATTTTCTCGTTACTATGATTTTCTACTTCATCTTGAAAACCTTTGAACATTTTTCAAATGTTTCATACTTCTTCCTTAATAAGTACATATACAGATATATTCACTCAAATTTCTGGAGAAAGCATATGAACCTGAAAGATCCACCGCACATAGCTACACATAATGGATTATATACATCAACATGCACAATTTCCAATAAGTTAGTCATATATTCATCTTTGGCCTATGAACGGAGTTTCAATTATCTTGAGGAAAGTCTCACAAGCGTTAATTGATCAATATCAAAGACTTAAAAATCCATCAACATGGAGTTTCTTCATGTTTTCTTTCCAATATAATTTAAATGGCGATGTCACTTTGTAAGTGAACTTTCATTCATTTGCCTTGCGACATTTTAGCATTAGTTTTTATGGACGTGATTTCTCCAACTAGACTTGTAAAAGTTCATCCATCATCTATGGAATATAGTAATTTGAAAAACCATTGTTCTCATAATACTAGAACAAAATAACAATTATTAAAACAAATCTTGAAGGCAAGCTTTGATCTCAACGAGAAACACAATAACACTTTATTTGTTTTTGATGAATATCATCACATATTCTCTTGCTAGTTACTTAGGCCATTGCAGTTCATGAATTGTGTTGTTCTTGTATGACACTTCACACCAACGAATTTGGTATCAAATATCCAAGAACCACATTGTTTAACAAGCAAAGAATACAACCATAACATGTATATCATTTATATACCTAAGCTAGACATTTCTAGTCTTTCTCTTTTCTGCCAAATATTTTATAGATTCTGTTTCAGCATTTCCTTTTCCTTTTAAAAGAATCTATCAACATCAACAGTGGCGCCATACATATGACACATAGTCCAAAGCATGTATAGTCAAATACTAATACCTTTGGACTTGCACTTTGAAGTGGATCACCATCACCAAATGTTTGGTGTTCTTTCAAAATCCATTCTGTAGTAATCTTTTAGTGTAGTAAACATTTTATCTACATCTTCTATTTATCCTTACCATGACAACTTTCATGATCAAGCTACTATAGCCTATAAGGGCGAATCGTGAGTATAATGTTAGTTCCCAAAACCTTTTTGGGAGATTAGGATGCCTAGCGCCTCCAAACTTTGCAAATTCTCATACAATATGAGAACGTTTATTTTGCCAAATTATACTCTATCATATTGCAACCTTAAACATTATTTCACATATCACAATATCTTCCACACATGATGGTTTATGAAAAAAATCCTTTCAGCTCCTAGATAACCTTGATACTAAAACATATTTTGAATATCAAGGATCATGGAGGCAAACATGATACTAGATACTAACACTGGAATTGTTACTCTTGATTTAATACTACCTATTAAACTTCATGGAGTAAATGGAGTTTGCTAAAAGTTTGCAATAGGACTTCTAAACTTTATATTGACACTCAAAACAATACGATACTAGTTCGTTAAGTAAATACCTAGAATTATATAGTTTTATTATCTCAATTAAAACTAAGCGCAAGTTAGTAAATGGATGCCAATAACTACAACAAATAATGCAAATTCACTTCAATTTAGTTTATGATAAATTGAGTTCGACTAATCCAAATTACAAATAAACTCCCACTCAAAACTAACATCCCTCGAGTTGTTTTGGTGATTACATGAACCAGATCACTACACCAAGACCGATCATCATGTGAGTTGGTGTAGCTTCAAAGGTGAGTATCTATATGGTTATCATATCAACCATATGACTCATGCTTTACCTTTTGGTTCGTGTTCCGAGGCCATGTCTATACATGATAGGCTCGCCAAGTAAGAACCTTAGTACTCGCGTGTGTAAAACTGTCTTACACCCGTTGTATGTGAACGTAGAGTCTATCACACCTGATCATCACGTGGTGTCTCGAAATGACGAACTTTCTTAACGGTGCATACTAAGGAAGAAAACATTATTATCTTGATATTTTAAATGATGGATCATCCTATAATTCTACTAAAGCGCCAAACAAGCAATATATATGATGCAAACAAACATCATATGCAAAAAGTGATATGATATGGTTCTTGCACTTGATAACTATCATGTGCATTGTGGTATGATCTTCATCATTCCTATATGTGTAAGGCCAAGGTATATTGAACTTACACTTTGGTATGTTATAATTTCCAAGAGTATAAATCCATACTGTAAATTATAACATCACCATATCATCACACTTGCCCAGCAACAATCTAAACTAGTCACCTCTAATTTATCAATTGCAAGTTTTACATGGCTTAGGGCTTACAGATATAGAACCATTCATACCTACGAACATGGAACCAGAACAATGATAATCAAATTATTAGCAACTTGTTGTAAATCAGATATTGACTATAGTAGGAGAGACATACACCCGCTAGCCACTTATGGAAAACTAGTTGCATGTCAAGCATGGAACAGATCTCATGTGCGAGGATATGTAAAGTTAGTCCGGGCCGCTTCATCCCACTATGCCACCAATATAAAAAATACATAGAAGATGCACTAACATGATCATCAATGCCCACATACTCATATGCGTTCTACCCGTGCAAAGCATGTACGCATAAACCTGGCTCTGATACCACTATTGAGTTCGTAGCAAAGAAAACAAAAAAATTCCTACGATGTGAACTACTAAGAACCAAGATCTATCTATTAAGATACAATCAACTGGTGGATATACATCCATAGAGAAAATACCCTTGAAGAGCGACAAAGCGTTGTTAACGGAATCTGATTTCGTGGATGATGTAGTCATACACTTGCCAATCTCAAGATCGTGATGAAGTCCACCAAGTCTAGCAGGTCCAGCACCAGCAAGTCCAGCACCGCAAAGCAGCAGTGCATCCGTGATCACACACACACGTCTGGTACCCTGACAACCTCCGCGTCCTTGCTCCAGCGATGCAGTGGAAGCAACAACTACTTTCAGACAAAGCCATCGGGAACATGTATCTCGCTAATCCGAGACCATGGGGAAATAAATCTAGAGGAGGAGAGAGATCCTTCACGAGGAGGTGTGAGAATCGAGGAGGAGAGGGGGCTTTTATAGGGAGAGGAAGGGCAGCACCCTCCCATGGCCGTCGGTCATGGAGGTGCCCCCACCTCGTCCATCATTCATGTGGGTGGAGCTCCCACTCACATAAATATGCCCCCACTCAAAATTCCACTCACCTCCATTAAATTTCCACCAAATTTAAGGCAAGCTCTCATTTAATAAAACTCTTTTATTTATTTTATTCAGAATTTTGTTAATTACTTTAATTAACAAATATTCACATAAAACCCCCTGCAAGATTTCAATATCACATGCAAAACCAGTTTCTGCAATTTCACCCAAAACAATTCTGGTTTCCATCGAAATGATTCCAGCGCTTTCATAATCTTTATCTAAAAAAAAATTCTCCTAAATGGTGTCGCTATTCCTTAAGTGTGTCACCCTACAGTTCGCGAATAATGCAAACATGATCGAGACCCCTCTCCGATTAATAATCAGCAGCGGGACCTAGAGATCCATACTGACTCCCACACATTCAACGATGACTCTAGTGATCATGTGAACCTTTAATATTTGTAACAAAATCCCTTTGTATCATGATTTATTACATGTCCGAGATTCGATCATTAGTATCCTCATACCTAGTTTGATCTTGTTACCAACAAGTACTCTTTTCTCGTTCCTCTAATATAGCATTCTGGTGATCTTATCACTTGCTTGGAAGCTACATCAATGTGATATCACCGAGAGGGCCCAGAGTATATCTCTCCATCATTGGGATGGAAAATTCTGCTCTTGATCCATGGGCCTCAACATAACACTTTCCGAGTACCCAAATCCACCTTTATAATCACCCTATTATGGTGTGATGTTTGATGTTATCAAAGTACTCTTCCGGTGTTAGCAATTAACATGATCCCATGGTCTAAGGATAAAAGTTACTTCGTATGATGTCATAGAAATTTTAACACAATTACTTTGATCGTATTGCTATTCTTCAGATAAATGTTCATCACAACCTTTCACTAATGTTGTGACCTCGTTATTAACAACATCCAATGTCCATGATCAGGAAACCTTGATCATCTTATTAATCAACGAGCTAGTTTATATGAGAGGTATAACTAGGAATCCTTTATTTGTTTATTTAAACACACATGTATTAATATTTCCAATTAATACAATCATAGCATACAAAATAAATATTTATCATAAATAAATAAGATAATAACCACTTTATTATTACCTCTTGGGCATATTCCCTTTACTCGAGTGCGTGGTGTCGATGACACTTAGATTACTCAAAGAGGGCGCAACCCCCGAGTGTTTTGAGTGCGAGTTAAAAAAGAATTAGCTCTAACTAGATGGAAACTTAGCTTCACTGGTAGTTGTCATGGAGGAAACCGATGCAGCCATGGACGTAGTCAATTCAAAAGCAGGTCGCACGACAGACAAAGTCAATACAGTAGAAGGGTGCCAGAGCTGATGATGGCAGTGGGTTGATGTAGCCGATGGCGGTAGCGGTCGCCGGAACCGAAGATTGTAGCGGACCAGGGTGACCAAAGAATGTGGCGGGTTGCCAAACCCGAAGACTATAGAGGGTCGCCGGAGCTGAAGGAGCCCCCAAGTCGTCGGAATCGAAGATTATAGCGGGTAGCCGAAGGATCCCCCGATTCACTAGAGTCGAAGACCACAGCGGGTTGCGCGGTGGATTCGGCGCATCCCCGAGTGTAGAGTCGATGCGATGGATGGAGTCGACACAGCAGACGTGTGGTCCAGATTGATGGAGTCGCTGGAGCCGATACAACCGACGAGTTCTGGTCGCGAAAGCCGATGCAACCGATCGGACGGACGGAGTCGACGGAGTGGCATATCGTTGGCGGATGGGAGTCAACACGGAAAATCCATGCACATAGCTAACTTCTTGCCTAATGATCTAATTTTATTTGAACCAGTCAACGTGACCACACGTAGCGAAGCCCCTTTGCATTTTTCCTTTCTTTCTTTGGGCTGGTCCGACCATAGTATGTCCGTTCTTTTTTTGCAAGATTCTTATGCCAAAGCAACTCTATATTTTTGGAACTTGTGCCCATGTTTATTAGCTTCGGTCTGGAATTTCCTTGGTTATCTTGCATGCAGACATATCCGATGAGGATTCCAATCATCGGGACTATATCCTATACGTTAAGGACTCGAGGTTCTACCTCACGGATCGTCGAGTCCAATGCTAATTGTTGGTTGTTGATTGCTCTGATTCCATCGACTGCAACAACACTACTGATGACGAAGAAGATATAGACTGCCGCAGAGTTGAAACAGTCTACAGCAGAGTCGAAATAGTCTACGACGGAGTCGAAATAGTCTTCTTGATCCCGGAGTCGAGGTCATCATCGAGTTCGCAATCGTTAGTGTTTGTGAAAATTGTGATGTGGAATGTTGGAGCTGATACTAGCTCCTTGTCTGACCCAAAGGATACACCGTTACCTAGATCGGTGAGATCCTCCGGGTTGTTCATAGTGTTGCTAGAGGTGACGCTATCCCGCTAGTGGATCCGATAGAGGACGACGGTATTGGTGATGCGCTTGCTTCCAACGGACCTGAATAGATCAGATCCGAAAGGAAGAAAGTTCCCTCATACCTGATGCGAAAGCTGAGGCTTATGATCATCAGATCCCTCTCCTAGTCGAGGTTGTCGAAGGCCAAAAGAAAGGTGGGTGGGTGTGGATGAAGATTGATGGAGCCGAAGTGGACCTGGTTGCTCCCAGTCGTCAAGGTGCTGCTTGGTGAAGAACGATCCACCGAATTCATGGCTCCAGCTCTCAGAGTTCCCACAGGCGGCGCCAATTGACGAGTGGTGACCTCGGCAGTGCCCATTTTATGGACTTGGGTTGATGGAAACGGAGAGCGTTGGTGATTTCGTCGGCCTAACAGACAAACAGGGGAGGCAATTTACCTAGGTTCAGGCCCTCGTAGAGGAAACCCTACTTCTTGCTTGTCTGCTCATATTATTAATGGAAGTACAAACTCGGTGAGTCTACTAGATGTGATCTCGCCAAGAGAGAGAGAGAGAGAGAGAGAGAGAGAGAGAGAGAGAGAGAGAGAGAGAGAGAGATGTATTTGATATCTATTGTCTAGATCTATTGTGGGGGTATCAGGTTGTCTCCTCCTCGTTGGCCCCTCCTAGCCATTATATATAGGGAGGCTAGGTATCAGATATACGAGTTGGTTACAAGTTAGAGTTTATATGTAGTATAGTCTTGGACTTTCCTTGTCTTGTGCGCTTGGAATCATTGTCCTTGTAGGCTTCGTATCTGTTGAATCATCATGGGCTTCATGGCTCTTTGCATATATTCGAGTGAGACTTCCGTTGGGCCACACCATATATACCAATACTGGGCACCAGAAGGGTCATGCCCATGTCAGCAGGTGAGTACTTCTGTTTTGGAGGTGGAGGAGCGAGATCTTCTAGCTCAGACTAGTAGCAAAGTGAGGAGGCTGTCCTCTCCGACACGGGCCAGCAACACGATCAGACCGATGAATGGTTTTCTGATAGTGCCACCGACTCTAAGAGCAGTGAGTTTGGGGGCGACGTTGGCTAGAAGGCACTTGCTGCAGATCTTAATGTTTAATGATGATTGAATGACTAATTAGTTTATGATGCTTATGTTTTTATGCAACTTATCAATATTAGTAGACTTCAAATTTAGGATAGATGTCACATGTGTAATATGCAACTTATCAACTTCCCTAAGTATCGAGCCTTCACACAACAATGAGCGCCCAAGAACATAATGTTTTCCATGATGGTCTAGGAGAGGGAGCACCGTGATGCCAAGTGGCATGAAAGAGCATGTGTGCCCCATGTGTGGTTTTGGTAATTAATGACACTCTCTATGGACTAATGTTTCAATTGATTTTCACTTGTAGGTTTTGTTCATAGGCATCGATTTGGCCATATGTTGGTTTCAAGGTTGAAAAATGAAGAAATGAAGAAGAAGCAATGTCCAAGGGCTTTGTTCCTATTGGAATCATGTAGAAGAATAAGACGAAGAAGAAGAAGATCAAGCATGTCTTGAAGAATAAGATGGAGTTCCTCACGGTTATCTTCAAGACATCATCCTAACAAAGTTAGAAGAAATGAAGTGCAAGCTCAAGATGCAACATCTCTAGAAGATCACATGCTTGAAGCTTGCCATCCTCGGTTATCATGGTATGATGAAGAAAAGTTCAAAGAAGGGGTTTCCCCATGGAGTATGGCGGAGCAATCCTCAAGTCTTCATCAAGAAAAGCACGAGCAAGCGAAATCAAGAAAGATGTTCTGATCAGGGGTAACCTCGACAATGCCCATGGTGATGAACTTAGGGTTTTGCGGAAAAGGGAACACTAGGGATTTCATCGGATGTTAGGCAAATAAGAGAGTCGAAGTTGCCTGATTACTTGATGAACAACACTATTACAGATCGCTTAGGGTTTTTTCGATACCTCCTCATAGGCCTCTCCCGTCGTATATATAATAGGCCGGGTCTTAAAGCCGTATGCGGATAGGTTACATATGTATGATTACAATACCAACACAACGTCGGTTCATGTTTCCTTTCCTAATACAATCAAGGCTTTTATCGGTTGCTTCTTTGGGCCATCATCTTGAATCTTCATGGGCTGTGAGCCTTTATGCAGCTAGGGTAGCGAATCATAAACACCCGAGTAATCGTACCTATATCAGTAGCCCCCGAGACTCTACCTGAACCATAGGTTCTGGTTGAGTCTCAAAGATATTTTCAGTTCTTTTCTTTCTTTTGTATTTTTTTTCATTTTTTTAGTTTTATAGGGATTTGGTACAACAAGCTGAATGCATTCGACGGATCGGGAATCAGTTAATTGCTCCTGGGAAAAAACAATGTTGACCTATATCAAATTCAAGCCCCGAGGCTTGAACTCGGAATTATAACTAGCGTAATTCAGTTCGAGCCGCTGAGGTCTTATTGAATACTGAATTCCAATTCTATTTTATCGGGTACCCAACGCGTCCGTCGGGATTTTTCGTCGTATTGTTGATACGGATATTTTACTGGCAGAGCGCATTCTTGTGCGATTACCAGGCCACATAGGACGAATCCCGGGGTCTTATTTTCATAATTTTGAACACGACATTCAGAGTTTTATCACGTAGAGTGCGATACGCGATTTTTTGTGTTGATTTTTGTCAGTTGTCATGTTTGGCTGCTAGAATTTCTGAATTTTGTCAGACCTTTTGTTTTAATAATTTATAAAATATCCCGATGGGAGTAACCTTTTGAGGATACACTAAAGTAAAACTCATAGGTTTAGGTGTCGATTGTCTTGATTTTGTATGCATAATTTTGTATTGGGTGCGCGCCCACGCTCCCGATGGGAGTAGCCCCTGAGGCTATGTTCGGATGCCTGTATCTGGACATAGGCTCATAATTGTTGTTAGTTTTATTAGAAAAATATTTATATAAAGATTGAGATCCCTATTTTCATTTCCAAAAGGGTATATAAAAAAGACCGAGAGTATGAAGAACTTATCTTTTATTTATATGATGAAGCCGACGATACATTATTTGGCGGGTTGCCTTCTAGCCGCTGGCCTAAATATTCTAGCTAAGAAGTCAGGTGATGACCCACAAGTATAGGGGGTGTATCGCAGTATTTTCGATAAGTAAGAGTGTCGAACCCAACGAGGAGCAGAAGGTGCTGGCTAGTGGTATGGATCAAGAATTCTCTGCAAATACTTAGCAAACAGATTTTTAGGGGTTTTCGATAAAGCAAGTAAACAAAATACGAGTAAATAAAAGACAGTAGGAATAAATACAGCAAGTGGCCCAATCCTTTATGCAGCAAAAGACAAGCCGGTTGTATTACTTAAGATGACCAAACGTTCTTGAGGACACACGGGAATACTGTCAAGTGCTTTCGCTTCATATAGTTGATTAATCTTATCTAGCTTGCTAAGTGTTGTGTGGGTGAACCTGTGCTAATGTACTGCCCCATCCAAGACTAATACATACTTGTGATTATACCCCTTGCAAACATCCGTAAGTACAAGAAAGTAATTAAGGTAGAAACCTAACCACAACTTTAAACTCTAAGACCCTTACATCCCTTGTGCAATAGTTTCCTAACGGGGGTTCAGGTTTCTGTCACTCCGGCAACCCCTACGATTAGTAGCCAAATACACAATGCATTCCCCTAGGACCATATAGGTAAAGTGTCATGTGGTCGACGTTCACATGACACCACTAGAAGAAGTACACCACAACTTAAATAACAATCTATTGAATCTTTCTCAACATAACTCCACTACTAACAACAAGACATCTCCCATGTCCTCAAGAACAAAACGAACTACTCACAAGAAATCATATGGATCATGATCAGAGATGGAATAATGATGTATAACAATATGAACATAAACAATAATTCAATGGTTCACTCAAAAGCATCAACTACAAAGAGTAATCAACACCGGGAAAGTTTCCCCTATGAACTATGCAAGATTCAACACAATTGTTACAGCAATATGGAGATGGTGATGAGGGTGCTGATGGTGATGATGATGATCCCGATGAAGTCCAGCTTGATGGTGGTGTTGATGGCGACGATCTCCCCTCTCCAGGAAGGAATTCCCCCGGCAGAAATCTGTCTGCCAGAGAGATCTTTCTCTCTCGGTGTTTTCCGCCCCGCAGAGGCGGCGGAATCTTTCTCTGGTCGCTCCCCGAGTCTTAGGGTTTCGGGGGGATGATATACGCCAGAGGGGAGAGGCTGGAGTGGGCCAGGGTGGCCACACCACCTCCTGGCGCGGCCTAGGGCTGCCCGCTCCAGGGGGTGGTGTGGGCCCCCTATGGCCCATCTCCACTCCGTCTTCTGGAAAAATAGGATTTTCCGTATATTTTCCCGGATTTTCTGATCTTCGCGAATTTTGCCTCCAAACAGCACCTTTTCCATCAGAATCCTGACTGTAGCGGTCCATGCTCCAAAAGTCATCAACCATGCAAAAACAGATGAAATAACATAAGTATCACCTCTGAATATGAAATATATCAATGAATAATAGTGAATTAAGACATAGAATAGTGATGCAAAATGGACGTATCAACTCCCCCAAGCTTAGACTTCGCTTGTCCTCAAGCGAAACTGATCTCAATATGGCCTCAGGTTTATAGAGTGAAGAGTCGATAAAAGAATACAGACAAGAAGCATCACATTCATCAAATACATAGATCATAATAGAAGACAACTCACTATTATATAACTCAACGTGTAATAAGTAAAAGAAACACAATAAAGATACATAAAGTAAATCATAATTGGTAATGGCAAACTTAGCTCTTGGTCGAAGAATAGTTGATAATTTGCTGGAGTTCACAAATAGCTGGTTTTTCAATGATAGCTTTCAAAGTAGTAAACATCAAGATAAGAGCAATGTGCAAAGCAAGGAACATAAGACATGATTGCATAAATCATCATATGAATGAATGAAACGCATAAACTCAAAATACTTGCTGAGGTAGAAGGGAGTAGGTTTACTGACTCAACTACAAAGTAAAAGAAAGGCCCTTCAAAGAGGGAAACAGGGATTGCAAGTCTCATAAAGAACTCCCAAAAATTATGATACTTACTAGCTTTCAACTCTCAATGCCCCTATCATAGGCATCTTTAGGTGATTAAGGTTAAAGTGATCAAATATGAGGATATGCATTGACAAGTTGTAAGTTGAGAATCTCATGTCCCTTGAATACGAGGACCGCTCCTCATGCTACTCAAGTTTAGTCACCTGTAAGTTCTTGTCATCGTAAGCATATGTGTATCATTGAGAACCGCCAACGGGGTACCCCTTGCCCGATGATACGGAAGAATCCCTATATCAAAATGACAAGGCAAGCAGACAACAAGTATCTCAGCAATCTTCTTATTTACCATGGGAATATGGTGCTTTTTTCTCTCTTTCCTCTTTTCATAATATCTTTTTTTCTTTTCTCTTTTTATCAATCTCCATCTCTTTTTTATAAGAAGAATGCTTCATAGATACTCGTTATGGTTACGCTGCAGGTTTCCACCATGTCAGCATGGATTAGACCAGCGGTCTAGGCGTTTCTCTAACACACATGCATAACTCCATGGACTTACAAGCTTCCCTTTCATTTCACACCGACGACATCCATAGACAAAAGAACATGATATCAACTAGGTACGAAGTACCAGTGCAATGTTGAAAGCGTTCCCCATGACAACATGGTTCTGCTAATCCACAACTTACAAAGCGCAAGCATATACGCAACATAGGTGAGCACAATGGTTCAAGTTTATTAAGTGCAAGAAAGTACAGTGTGCCATCAAGTTCGTGAGAGCTTTAATCACTAATTTTCACATAACAAGTTTAATTTGGGAGGTAGATAAAACAAGAATTTACTTAGAATAGCAATAATGCTACTAGGTAGGTATGGTGGACACAAATGGCAAAGGTTTTGGTTTAAAGGAGGTGGATGCACGAGAAGAATAGCCTCTCAGTACAAGTTTTTTTGCTAGCAAGGCTGGGTAGCAAGTATAAGAGTTGAAGGAAACAACCAAACATACAAGTGATAAAAACAAACATGCAATCTTCCTCGGAAGCACAAAATATAGAGAATACTAAACTTATGAGCAAATCAAGAAAGAAAGATGATACAATTATTTTTCTTTAGAGTACTTTTATCTTTTTCATTCAACTCTCAAAAGGTGTGTGCTACTGACCGAGCTAGGTTTGTCAAAACCAACTAAATTAACTCAATGATCCCAAAGTGATACCAATACTAACAACAAGATTAATCATATAACCACGAATTGAAAACTAATATAAGCTATGCAAAAGAGTGAATGATAGAACTTCTCATTAATATTCCATAACAGAAACTCGCACCAAGGGATACATATCTAACGAGAGAGGGGACACTTCCACAATGCAAACCATACTACATAATAACTCCTCTATTCATGATATGGCTCTACTAAAAAGGTAAAAAGATAGAAGATAGTGATGTGATACGCGGCACTCCCCCAAGCTTGGAACAAACCAAGGGGATGCCAAACCCGATGATGAATTACTCCTTTGGTGGTGGTGGTATCCTCTCATCTTCGTCTGTCTTCCAGGGTAAAGGCTTCCCATCAACAAAGGACATCGTGGTTTCCAACATCTTGAAACTTGCAGCAACACTTATGCGTTTAAACCTAGCCTCATACTCACAGTTTTGATTTTGAACGTCATAGAACTGTGCTTGCAGTTCATTGGTTGTTTGGCGGAGTGAGAGGACTTCGTCTTTGAGTTCAGCAGTCTCCTTTTGGTGCTTGGTGATGAGTCCGGAACAAATCTTATGGATGATATCCACTTCGCGCTCCGCCATCTTCTTGTACCTAAAGACTTCTTGCTCCAGTGCTTCCATCCTGTCCTCCAGACTTCCTTCACCTTTAGGGCCTTGAACCTCTTTAATCTGGACCTCCCCATCTTCGAGCAACAACTCCTTGGGATGAATCTTCAACTCTCTCATGTATGGGTTGATGATATCTTCTAAGGAATCTCCCTCGGCTGATCCAGTGGAAGACATTATGGCTCCAAATTTGGGATTCTACCTGGCAGAAACAGATCAAAACAAAAACATGACGAAAACACAATATACGACCCTCGGAAGATCTGGGGGGTTATATATTACGAAGTTTCATATCAAAAGGAAGGTACTGGGAGAAAACGAGTCGGAGGCAGAGTCCGGGGTGGCCTCACCACCTGGTGGCGCGGCCAGGGGTGGGCCCGCGCCACAGGGTGGTGTGGGCCACCCTGGCTCCGTTTCCGTCCCTTATTGACTGGAAACTGCAAAAATATAGTTGGATTGTATTTTCGCGAAACTTTTCTTACCAGAACTATTACCTATTTGAAAACAGACTCTACAGGTCTTCGAATTTGGTCCTTGATGAATTTCTCCAGAGTTATAACTTGAAAGGCATCAACATCTTCATTGTAAGAATCTCCAGCAATATAGTGCTTGAGTCGCTGCCCATTCACTACTTGTGTAGTATTATCTTTTAAAGACGAAATTTTTATTGCTCCTGAACGGTATACTTCTTCAATAATGAAAGGTCCTTCCCATTTTGATAGTAGCTTTCCTGCAAAATATCTGAGACGAGACCTATACAATAGAACTTTATCACCAACATGAAATTCTCTCTTAAGTATTCGCTTGTCATGCCATCTTTTAACTTTTTCCTTAAAGAGCCTAGCATTTTCATAGGCTTCACTCCTCCATTCATCTAAAGAACTTAAGTCAAATAATCTTTTCTCACCAGCGAGCTTACAATCTCTATTTAGTTCTTTAACTGCCCAGTAAGCTTTGTGTTCTAATTCTAAGGGTAGGTGACAAGCTTTCCCATAAACCATTTTGTAAGGAGACATCCCCATAGGATTTTTGTAAGCAGTTCTATAAGCCCATAAAGCATCATTCAACTTTTTAGCCTAGTTTTTTCTAGATCTATTAACAGTCTTTTGCAAGATGGATTTAATTTCTCTATTTGATAACTCTACTTACCCGCTAGTTTGGGGGTGATAGGCTGAAGCAATCCTATGATTAACATCATATTTAGCAAGGGTCTTTCTTAAACCACCATGAATGAAATGCGAACCCCCATCAGTCATGAGATACCTAGGCACTCCAAACCTAGGAAAGATAACATCCTTAAGCATTTTTAGAGAGGTCTCCCCATCAACACTCTTTGTAGGAATGGCTTCTACCCACTTAGTAACATAATCAACGGCAACAAGAATATGAGTGTAACCTTTCGAAGGAGGGAAAGGACCCATAAAGTCAAATCCCCAGCAATCAAAAGGTTCAATAACTAGGGAGTAGTTCATAGGCATTTCATTGCGTCTAGAAATATTACCAACACGCTGACATTCATCACAAGATATAACAAATTTTCTTGCATCTTTAAAAAGGGTAGGCCAGTAGAAACCTGATTGTAGTACCTTATGTGCAGTTCTATCTCCTGCATGATGTCCTCCATAAGCACTACCATGACATTTACGCAATATCTCCTTTTGTTCATATTCTGGAACACATCTTCGCATAATACCATCCACTCCTTCTTTGTATAAGTGTGGGTCATCCCAAAAATAATGCCTCAAATCATAGAAGAACTTCCTTCTTTGTTGAGCTGTAAAAGTTGGAGGCAAATACCTGGAGACAATAAAGTTAGCATAATCAGCGTACCAAGGGCTCCCTCTTGAGCTCACCCCTACTGCAGCTAACTGTTCATTTGGGAAACTAACATTAACAGGCATTGGGTCAAAAGAGATGTTTTTCAAACGAGATAAATTATCAGCTACAGGGTTTTCAGCACCCTTCCTATCTACTATATGTAGATCAAACTCTTGTAAAAGCAACACCCATCTAATAAGCCTAGGCTTAGCGTCCTTCTTCGTCATAAGATATTTAATAGCAGCATGATCAGTACGAATGGTGACTTTTGAGTCTACAATATAGGGCCTAAACTTATCACAAGCAAAAACAACAGCTAGAAATTCCTTTTCAGTAGTAGCATAATTCCTTTGAGCAGCGTCTAGAGTCTTACTAGCATAATGGATAACATTTAACTTTTTATCAATACGTTGCCCAAGGATAGCCCCTACAGCAAAATCACTAGCATCACACATTATTTCAAAGGGTAAATTCCAATCAGGTGGTTGAATAATAGGGGCTGTAGTTAAAGCCTTCTTAAGAGTTTCAAAAGCTTCCTTACAATCATCATCAAAAACGAAGGGTACATCTTTTAGAAGAAGATTAGTGAGGGGTTTTGATATCCTAGAAAAGTCTTTAATAAACCTCCTATAGAAACTAGCATGACAAAGGATACTACGAATACCTTTGATGTCTCTTGGACATGGCATCTTCTCAATTGCCTCAACCTTAGCTCTAGCAACTTCTATGCCTCTTTTAGAAACTTTATGCCCAAGAACAATCCCTTCATTAACCATGAAGTGGAATTTCTCCCAATTAAGAACAAGATTAGTTTCTTCACATCTCTGCAAAACTTTATCAAGGTTGTGCAGACAATTATCAAAAGAAGTTCCATAGACAGAAAAGTCATCCATGAACACTTCTACAATTTCCTCACAAAAACCATGAAAGATAGCAGACATGCACCTCTGAAAAGTAGCAGGAGCATTACATAAACCAAAAGGCATACGTCTATAAGCATAAGTTCTGTAAGGGCAAGTAAAAGTAGTTTTTTCTTGATCTTGTTGTTTTACAGCAATCTGAGAGAAACTAGAGTAACCATCAAGAAAACAAAAATGGGTATTTTTAGACAACCTTTCCAACATTTGATCAATAAAAGGAAGCGTGTAGTGATCTTTCTTAGTAACTTTATTAACCTTCCTAAAATCGATGCACATCCTATAGCCTACCACTATTCTCTCATCATTATCATTAGGGACAACGGTAATACCTACCTTTTTAGGAACACAATGAACAGGACTAACCCATTCACTATTAGCAATAGGGTAAATAATACCAGCATCAAGGAGTTTCAATACCTCATTCCTTACCACTTCCTTCATCCTGGGATTTAAACGTCGTTGGTGCTCCACTACTGGCTTCGCATCTGGTTCTATGCTGATAGAATGCTGACATATAGTAGGTGAAATCCCTTTTAAATCATCCAGAGTATAGCCCATAACTCCTCGGTGTTTCCTCAAAAACTCCAATAACCTTTCTTCTTCCTTCCCTGAAAGTTTAGCGCTAATAATAACAGGATATATCTTTTTATCATCAATATAAGCATATTTAAGATCATCAGTGACGAGGGTTTAACTCATCAATGCCCATTGTTATGGACTTGGGTTTTGGAGAAGGAGGGAGCGCTAGAGACATCTATCGGCTAGCAAACAAGCACACAGGGGACAAAGATTTACCCAGGTGCAGGCCTCGTAGAGGTCCCTACTCCTGCTTGTCTGCTCGTGTAATTATCGAAGGAATCGAAAGTTACAATGGTGCGCATATGCAATCCGGCGAGGGTTGTGGAAACTAGGGGTGGAAACTAGGGCTGCGTGTGTCCTCCTCGCCGCCCCCTCCTAGCCCTTATATAGATAGGCTAGGTCTCGGGTGGTAGGTCGAGTTGGTTACAAATTAGGGTTTTCCCCTTCAAACTTTCTATCTTTAACTTCTTCTTGTTCTTCAAGCAATCGAGAGTCCGTAGGTTACTCGAGTCCTTTGTTTGGGCCTTGGCGACACCGTGGGCCTGTACGTATTTAGACCGTATATACCAAACTCGAGTACCTGTAGGGTATACCCATGTCAGTAGCCCCCGAGTGTCCAGTGGAATCGCAAATTCGACTGGGGACTTTTTGAAGTCTTTCGAGTGCCTGCACGAGCGTATTTCGACTGCTTTATTTGTGTCATAGGGATTGTTGATGTACATGCCTGATATAACCGAAGTATCGGTATCAGTTAACCACCTTAGGGTGAAACAACGCAATCTACTCGAACTCGAGTCCCCGTACTCGAATCCGGAAAAGTGCTGGTGTAATTCGACTCAGGCCACGGAGGTCTTACAGGAGTCGAATTCTAGTTATATGGGTGTGAGCACTCGACGTGTCCGTCAAGGCATGTTCATCGTACCTATAGGCACAGATACATTTCTGGTAGTGTGCAGCTAATGTGTTGCCAGGCCTTATTCAGGTCTTACCTTCATGCTGTAAGCGCGGCATCCGAAATTTATCATCGCGGAGACGATTCGGGTGACCCAGGAGACGCAGTCTCTTTGTAGGGAAAAATTATGAGGCGGTGTCGCCATGAGTTTCGAGTGTGGATGTTATCAAGACACAGTTTTTTGTACAAATAATCATAGGGTGCGCGACTAGCGCTCCCTATGGGAGTAGCCCCCGAGTGCCTGGTTGAGTCGAAGACTCAGGCAGGGACTAAAGAACTTTTGCGACAACTGTCGTCGTTTGCTTGCTTGTTTCGGTCGAATTTGTGTCCAGCGCTCCCTATGGGAGTAACCCATATCCATAGTCAAACCGTATTTAGAGTGGTTGGGTTTGCCTTTTATTGTCCATGTTCCTGCAAAAAGAAGAGAAAAATCGTAGGGTGCGCGACCAGCGCTCCCTATGGGAGTAGCCCCGAGTGCTTGGTGGAGTCGAAGACTCAAGCAAGGACTAAAGTAGTCGAAGTTTTCCGCTGCATAGCTTTGATGACGTCAGTGCTGACGCTTTTATGACCTCAGTTGCCCGCGTGAGCAAATTTGACAGGACGTGACGAGTAGTGGGTCCCACTTTTCTGACTTTGATTTGACTGGGCGTGCGTAATCTTTATTTTAACCGCGTCTCCTCGATTTCCGCGCGTAATGGGAGTAGTGGATGGACGGTTCGCGCTTCCACTCCTCCACGTGCCCAGCACAATGTGTACCACGCGTCCAGTAGGGTTTTTCTGAGCCGTTGGATTGCATCTTCTAGGGGTTAAGTAGCGGCGCTGCGACGGTAATTTTCCCATCTATTCTCATTCATCCTTGCTGCCATCGCCATTGCCGCTGCTCCTCTGCTTTTCTCTACGCTCGTTTTCTCCACTACGCTGGACCAGCTCCGCTCGTTTCCAAGCTACTTTCTTCGCTCGCATCGCCGTCACGCAATGGGGAAGAAGAAGGGAGGCGCTGCTGCTGATTCCGCTGCCACCGTTGTCGCGTCGAAGAAGAAGGGCGGCTCCGCCGCTACAGGCACCAGCACCGCCGCCGGCGGGCAGAAGAAGGTCCCAGGCACTCGCGTCACGAATGGTGCGTGGCGTCCCTCCATCATCAAGGCGTCTGATCTCCATCTTCTTCGCCAAGACGGAGTACTGTCCGCCACAGGCCGACGCGCGCGTCCCCAGCGGTGAGACAATTCCTACTCCTCCCGCTAGTTTTCGAGTGATGTTTCTTGCATTCATCATTCGCGGTCTCTCCTTGCCCCTTCACCCCTTTTTAGGGGTCTCCTTTGTTTCTACGGGCTTCAGCTCCATCAGCTGTCCCCGAATTCCATCCTCCATATCTCTTGCTTCATCACTCTCTGCGAGTGCTGGCTCGGAATCGAGCCGTACTTCGGTCTCTTCAAGCGCCTCTTCAAACTGAAGCACCAATCCGCATCTGGCTCTTTAGTCTACGATGTAGGTGGTTGCGAAATCCACGTCGATCCATCCGCCACCTACTTCGACATCAAGCTCATGGCATCCGTCCAAGGGTGGAGGGATAAATGGTTCTACATTCGCGATGAGAAAGTGAACGGTGAGCTCTGTGGACTCGCAACCTTCGATCCCGCGACGCCATGCAGGAGGATGCACTCCTGGAAGAACCTAGTCATGCCGCGCGAATCCGCGGAGACAGATGCTCTGTATAGGCGCGTCTGCGACCTTGAGAGTCGCATTGGCAAAGAGGAGGGAGGCTGTGCCCTCATCCGCACTTGGCTGCGCCATCGCGTCCAGCCCCTGCAAGCTAGAGTCCACCCCATGTTTCAGTGGGCTGGCGCTGATGATGCCACTCGCGTGTCTACCGATGGCATGTCCGCGAGTGAGGTGGACAAGAGGGTTCGACTGGTCACCAAGTACACCGTCAAGGATGTACTTCCTAGTGAGCTAGTTGTTCCTCCATTTGATGCTGTGAACCCTCCTCCTGAGGTATAGTTGTGCTACGCAGTAGCTGAATTTGTCGATTGCTTTTCTGTTGCTTACTTGCTTTTTGCTGAATTTTGTTGTCTGCATGCAGGATTAGGCGGTGTCGCCTTGTATGCCCCTCTTCCTGAGGGGATTATTCCTCGCGAAGCTTTGGAGGATGACGAGTCAGAGTCGACTGCCCCTTCTGATGTGGAGGAGGAAGCCCCCAAGTCCGATAGTCCGGATACTCGCAAGCGTTCGTGCAGCAAGGATTCCGATGCGTCGTCTCCTTCGACTCCGGAAGGTACGGGCGTTGGTGCAGAGTCGCTAATTCGTGTCGTTCCTGTGAGTGCTGTGGCACCATCTTCTCGCAAGAAGATGCGATTGCCCAAGGAGTCTTCGTCAGAGTCGGTGGAGGCCACATTTGACTTTGACAAGTTTGACTGGTAAGTTTTCTAGTTCACTTGTTCTTCTCTGTTTTGTCCTTGTTGGCTTGTCTCGGAGTTTGCCCTTTCTCAATGTGGGTTTTGTCTTGTAGTCAAGAGGCGTCATCATCTTCTGGCGACGTCCAATTTTTGAAGGAATCAGAAGTCGCGACCTCAAGGGCCAAGAAAGAGGTCGAGCGCGCTCCTTCCCCTCCATTGGCGGCCCACTCCGGGCACAACTCTTCCAGCTCTCCTCATGCAGGGGAGCATCGAATGGTTGCTCGGATGATGGTATAGCAAACATCTTCGGAGTCATTGGAGGACCATGTGAGTGTAGTTTTTTCTCCGTTGTTGTGTTGCAGTCGATGTTATCTATTGCCTCTGATGGTTCCTTGTTGTACGATAGCTCCTTGTGAAGGAAGCCGCGCACTTGGCAGAACAAGTGATGGCGATGGGCCACCAGCATGCAATGCTAGAGACGCGTCACCGCGTGGTTGAAAGTGAGTGTTCTACACTTATTCTTCTTCGTCTTCTCCTTTTGATATAGTCGACTGATAGTCAACTTCTGTTTGTCGTGTAGCTGAACATAATGCCCTATTGCGTGACGCCGCCACCTTGGAGAAGACACTTGCTGCGGCTGTGAAGGGCCGCGACGAGGCAATCGTAGCGTGTGACGAGGCGCGGAATCGTGAAGAGGATCTGCGTGCCTCCTTCGGGGCCAGGGAGAAGTTGTTCGAAGAACAACTGTTCTCAATCGCCAAGGCCCTCTCAGGTACTTTTCTTGTGTATATTGTTACCCTTCTCTGCTTCAAATGCTTTTGCCGGTGGCACTGATGTTTTTGTCCATGTGTGGATTTATGTACAGATGCTGGCGATTTGAGCTTCGACCCGCATGCCCTTCGTCGTGATGACGCTCTGGTGGGTGCGCTGTCAGCAGTCGAAGACCGTAGCATGGCCGTGCAGGACACGCTCTCCAAGGACAAAAGCGTACCCAGTCACCTTCAGGAGGAGTTGATGCCCAAGGCGGAGCTAGTCGAAAATATCGACGAGCTGGTGGAGTCACTCGCTGGAGGTGTGCCTTCTAGCTTTAAGAACTCCCTCCGCGCAGCCGGCGCATCCATGTCACTTGCCATGGTGTAGGCTCACGGAGTCGAGATCGATCCTGCTGCGGTGTCGAATGCGATGCCTGTTAGCGCGGACGGCCAGCAGGTAGTCTTCGCTCCCTTCGCGACTACCTGTGGCAAATATGGGCATCATCTGATAAACACCGTTGTGAAGTACTCTGAGGAGCTCCAACGTGCCAAGAAGGCGGCGAAAGCTTCGGCATCAGGGGCTGGCGGAAAGTCAGTGGCGTTTGACACTGCCGCGGACTTGATGAATCCCCAGAAGTCATCGAAGTCGAAGAAGCCAATTGCTCCTTAGTTTGCTTTGTAATAGTTAATTTAGTTTATGTCCTTTTGTTTAAGAACATGCCTGCTGGCGAGTGTATCTGTTGATACTTTTGCTAGTCTTGAATGCATCTGATCCTTTTGTCTTTGCGTTGATTTGGTCTTGTTATTTGCTTCTATCTTGACTTGTGGTAGGGTACATCAAGTGATCCTTTGAGGGAACCTCAGGACTCGCCGACTTTTGATGATACCGTGGCACCACCGCGCTCCAGGGTAGATGAGTTGTCCTTGCTTTCGCGACTGTGTGACCGCGTGAAGCAGCTGGAGCGTGAGTTGCCCGTGCTCCGCGGTAATGTGGACGTATGGAAGTCGAAGGCGGAAAAAGCCATCGCCCGAGAGCAGTATCTGCTTGGCGAGGTGACGCAGCTGGGTGACCAATTCAAATGTTAGTTTGCTTGTTCTCGTCTTTTCCTTGTAGTTACTTGCAGCGGTACGTTGTACTCATGCTGTTGTTGCTGCTTCGTGTAGTTGTCAGCACGCGTCATCCGCAGGAGGAGAAGGAGAGAATTTCCATTCGCCTGCATGACCTCACCCAGGAGCAACTACAAGAGAGTGGATACTTCTAGGTAGATCATGATCGTGCGACTGTGCTGGCGACCCTGCAGGATCGTGCGTCGCGAGTAATGCTCTTTCTAAAGAAGTCGCAGTCATGCTTGAAGAACATTATCGGGCGATGTTTCCGCTGGATGATACTCCATCAAGCTTGCTGGCCCTCCTTGCCAAGTTTCAAGATCTGAGCGTTGTTCGCGGGTGCGTGAGGCAACAGTTGGTGGCTGGTGCCAAGGCCGCTCTGTCAATGGTGCGACTGCACATGCCTGACGTAGATGTTGCGGCAATTGTGTCTGGGCCGCCTGCACCACCAGTAGGTTCTGCTTGGAATATGGTGCCGCACTACCAGGCGGTGGATCGCCCAGCAGAAGAAATCGTCGAATTTTTTGAGGAACAAACCAACGTTCTCCTACTGCAGTAGTAGCCTAGTTTGTACCCTGCACATAAGTGTACTTGTGTTCTAAAGTTCGTATAATTGTTGTAAATAATTTATTGTCGAATGTGCATAAAGAGTTTTGTTAGTATGAAGTGCGTTGCACTATGCGAGTCCTTTTCGTTAGCCTGGTCATGTTTTATCTCAGTCCCTTGTCAACCTGTCAGGTGCGTTGCAGCTGGGTTGATGTTGCGTTTAAGGGTTTCGATTGATGTACCAGCTACTCAGGATATCGCGTTTTGGTTCGAAGAACAGATGTGTATAGGGTGGTGCAGCCCCCGAGTAGATAAATCGAAAAGTAAAGGAGAACACAGAGTTTTGGGGCACTTAGCTTTTATTTATTCGAAGAACAGTGCAAGGTACGATGTGTGGCTGAGTAGCCTTGGCTGAGTAGCCTTATTTGCAATGTAAAAGTAAAACGACTAGGGGTAGAAGCGTCGCAGTTGTGTGACGTTCCAGGAGTTAGAGTATGCGACTCCTGTCTCTAAATATTTGAGGCGATAGGCGCCACCTGGGATTACTTCTGTAATCATGTACGGTCTTTCCCAGGGGGACTTGAGCTTGAGATGCCCCTGCTGCTTCAGTCGCAGGACCAGGTCGCCTTCGACGAAGGATCTGGGGCGAAGCCTCCTACTGTGGTAGTTGCGCAGGTTCTGCTGGTAGATCGTTGATCTTTCTGCGGCGATTTCCCTTGCTTCGTCAAGGAGGTCGACGGAATCTTCGAGTGTGAGGGATGACTCTTGTTCGCTATAAGCGACCACATGCAGCGCCTTGTACCGTACTTCGGCGGGTAGGACTGCCTCTGCTCCGTGCACCATAAAGAATGGCGTGTAGCCCGTGGCGATGTTTGGAGTTGTACGTAGGCTCCAGAGTACGGATTGCAGTTCGTCCGGCCAGCAACCCGCGGCTTGTTCGAGTGGCTGGAGGAGTCGCTTCTTGATGCCGCTGCAGACGAGCCCGTTTTATTTTTCCACCTGACCGTTGGTCTGTGGATGCACTACTGAAGCATAGCTGATGTTGATCCCCAGGTTCTCGCAGAATTCTTGGAACTCCTTGGATGTGAAGTTCGTCCCATTGTCGGTGATGATGCTGTGTGGCACTCCGAAGCGGTAGACGATGGACTCGAAGAACTTAACTGCGCTGTGACCAAGAGGTAGACGTAGCCTCCTCGCGAGGACCTTGGAAGTTTGCCGACCATGTCGAGCCCCCATTGCGCGAAGGGCTAGGCCAATGGGATTGGCCGTAGCTCTGCGCCCGGTGCGCGTGGCTTGTCCGTGAATTGCTGGCAAGCATTGCATTTTTGGACTATGTCCTTGGCGTCGCGCATGGCCGTAGGCCAGTAGAATCCAGCTCGTAGAGCTTTGGCAACGAGGGCGCGACTGCCGGCGTGGTGCCCGCAGGTCCCTTCATGGAAGTCGAGGAGAACTGATTTTCCATCGGCCATGGAGATGCATCGTTGGAGTACTCCTGTGATGCTGCGTTTATACAGTTCGCCGTTGATAACAGCGAATGCCTTGGATCGCCGCGCAATGTGCCGTGCATCTGTCGGATCGTCCGGTAGCCTCTTACTGAGGAGGTACGTGATGTACGGCTGCGTCCAGGATTGTTCAATCATCATGACGCTCATTGGTCCCTCGAGTCCGGTGTCCAGCTCCAAGTCATCGAGTGCCATTGGCTCATTGAGTGGCATAGCCCCCGAGTCCGTTGCTGCGCTTGTTTTCTTCTCTGCGGCCTTTGGCTTGATGGAGCGTTCGCAGATGCGCTCGAGAAATACCCCAGGTGGTATGGGGGCGCAGGTAGAGCCTATGTTGGCGAGTGCGTCCGCCTCTTCATTGCTTTCGCGGCCTACGTGCCGCAGCTCGCAACCGTCGAAGTCTCCTTCGAGTGTGTCGTAGAGGTCGCGGTACGCGATCATGTTGTCATTCAGTGCGTCGCACTCATGCATTGTTTGGTTGACGACCAACTTGGAGTCGCCGTATATGATGAGCCTTTTGGCGCCGCAGGCTTTTTCCATCCTCATCCCGTGCAACAGGGCCTCGTATTCAGCCTCGTTGTTTGAGGCTGTGAACTGCATTCGCAGGATGTATTTTAGCTTATCCCCTTGAGGTGACGTCAGTATGACACCTGCGCCTGCTCCGTCTTTCTGCTTGGACCCATCGAAGTGCATTGTCCAGAGGTAGGACATATCTGGCTTGTCTGGGAGCTGGTTCTCCATCCAGTGCACGAGGAAGTCAATGAGAACTTGCGACTTGATTGCGTCACGCTTTTCGTATGTGATGTCTCGTGGAGACAGCTCTATTCCCCAAAGCGTGACTCGCCCCGTGGCGTCGGGTTATTGAGGATATGTCCCAACGGGGCGTCGTTGACCACCACGATTGGGTGTTCCTGGAAGTAGTGGCGCAGTCGCCGGGCGGTCATAAAGACGCCGTACGCCAGCTTCTGGTAGTGTGGGTACCGCTATTTTGTTGGCGTGAGGACCTCACTGAGGTAGTATACTGGGCGTTGTACGCCATTGACCTTGTTTTCCTCAGCTCGCTCGATGACAAGCACTGTGCTGACCACCTGGTTGGTAGCGGAGATGTACAGCAACAGTGGTTCCCTTTCTCATGGGGTCACCAGCACTGGCGAAGTGGATAGCAAGCGCTTGAGGTCTTCGAATGCTTCTTGCGCTTCAGCGGTCCACTCGAATTTTTCAGTTTTGCGGAGGAGCTGGTAGAAGGGCAGTGCCTTTTCGCCCATTCGACTGATGAATCGACTGAGGGCCGCGATTCATCCGGCCAGCTGCTGGACGCCCCTTATGTTTTTCGGCTTCTCCATGGCCAGTATGGCTTTTATCTTCTTCGGGTTCGACTCGATCCCCCTCGCGGAGATGAGATACCCGAGTAGCTTCCTAGATGGTACGCCGAAGGCGCATTTTTCCGGGTTGAGCTTGATTCGGTAGCGGTCAAGATTGGCGAAGGTTTTGCACAAATCGTCGATTAGAGAGGCTTCCTCCTTGGTCTTGATTACTATGTTGTCGACACAGACTTGGATGTTGCGACCTAGTTGTTCCTTGAGGCAAGCCTACATGCACCGCTGGTAGGTGGCTCCCGCGTTCTTTAGCCCGAAGGGCATTGTGTTGTAGCAGAACACACCAAAGGGCGTTGTAAACGCTGTTTTCTCTTAATCTTCCTCCTTCATTCGAATTTGATTATAGCATGAGTAGGCGTCAAGGAAGCAGAGGCGCTCGCATCCCGCGGTGGAGTCGATGATCTGGTCGATCCGTGGGAACAGGAAGTGGCCCTTTGGGGAGTGCTTGTTCAGAGAGGTGAAGTCCACGCACATCCGCAGGATATCCATGTCCTTTTTTGGTACCAGCACCGTGTTGGCGAGCCAAGTGCTTTCCTTGATCTCGCGTATGAATTTGGCCTCAAGGAGTCTGTTGATCTCCATTCCAACTGCCTACGCTCGTGGCTCAGACAGTCGCCGGATTGTTTGCTTGACTGGCCTTGCGTCGGGGTTGACGTTGAGTGCGTGCTCGGCGAATTCCCTGCGAACTCCTGGCATGTCCGCAGGACACCAGGCAGAAATTTCCCAGTGCTCACGGAGGAATTCGACGAGCGCGAGTTCCTATGCGGGACTCAGGTTGTTGGTGATGAGGGCCGTCTTGGCGGGATCCGATGGGTGGACCTGCACTTTCTTTGTGTGCACAGATGAGTCGAAGGAGAGATCAGGTGAGCTTGGCCTGCTCAGAGGAGGCAGGCTGTTGTCTGTCGTCTCCTTCTGTCTCGCGAGTTCCTCCTGCATGCCAAATGACTGGGAAATTCTGTTGGATTCCCTATCGCAACTGTCAGATCGCTCGAAGCTCCCGTTGATCGTGGTGACGCCATTGGGACCTGGCACTTTCATTTGCAGGTAGCCGTAGCGGGGCACTGCCATGAACCTAGAGAACGCGACGCGCCCGAGGATGCAGTGGTATTCTGAGGGCCAGTCGACGACCTCAAAGTCGATGCGCTTGCGCCAGAAGTTCTTCGGCGTGCCGAAGATGACGTCGAGGTTGATTTTGCCCAGGGGTATATGCCTTTCCCTGGGACGATGCCATGGAACGTTGTGTCCGATGCCTCCAGGCAGGTTAGAGGGATTCTCATTGCTCGCAAGGTACTCGCGAATATGAGGTTGATGTCGCTTCCGCCATCCATGAAGACGCGGCTCATGTCGAAGCCTCCAATTTGCGCCTCAAGTACGAGGGGGCAATGGCCTGGACGGGGTATCTGAGGCGGATGGTTGCGCTTGTCGAAGGTGATGCATGACTCGCTTCCACTGAGGTACTCAGTGGTAGATGGTGGCGAGTGCGTGGCCAAGTTGACTTGGCGAGTGATGGCCTTCTGCACCCTATTGGTGGGGCGTCCCTTTTGGATCATCATGGTGTCCATGGATCATGGGTATGGTTCGCCTCCGTGGTGCTGGTCCGGTGCAGCCGCATTCGGTGGTGGTGGCGGTGCGCCATGTGCCACGGCGCCTGGAGCGGCTCCGTAGCCTCTTTCGACTGCATTGCGGTTCATCCGCACCAACCCCTCATGTAGCTTGAGGAACTCGTGGTAGTCCTTAAGGAGGTGGCTGGACTTCCTCTTGCCATCATGCTTGTCGATGTAGAAATGCACTGTGAAAGGCCCGGATAGTTTGTCCTCGATGGAGTTCACGGGTGCCTCATCGCAAGTGCGGCGTTGCCACACTTGCGTGGTTTTCCCGGAGTTGCGATATCCACTGCTACGGTATCTGCTGTTGCGGTTATCGTCGTGTCTATCGGCGTAGCAGGCCGCGACCATGTTGACGTCGTCGCGGTCGTCGTAGATGCGCATGTGGCGCTTGCCCCGGCGGTCGCGTCTGCGTTCGAGTTCTGCCTCCTCGTGAGCGCGATTCTTCACCGAATCTTCTCCATCGGCCCACTGATTCGCGATCTCCATCAGGTGGTCGATGGTCTGGGGCTTTGAGCGGCCCAGCTCCTCCCTGAGTTCTAGGCAATGGACGCCACCATTGAATGCATCAATCGCACGATCTTCCGAGATGTTCTCTGCGGAGTTCTTGATGATGGACCACCTTTGGATGTAGGAGCGCAGTGATTCTCCAGATCTTTGCTGGCAGCATCTTAGCTCTTCGATTGATGCGGGCCGCTTGTATGTGCCCTTAAAGTTGCGCACGAAGCTGTAGACCAGCTCGTCCCAACTGCGAATGGATCCGCGTGGGAGGTTGTTGAGCCATGCTCGGGCGGCGCCCTGCAGCTGTAGCTGCAGGCATTGCATGGCAGTGCTTCGACTACCTCCGTGGAGTCTGACGGAGGAGATGTGGTCCTCCAGCCAGATCTTGGGGTCCTGTAGGCCGTCAAACTTCGGGTTCTCCGACGGGAGTTTAAACCCTTTAGGCATTCGCTTCTGCCTAATGGATCTGCTGAAGCATCTGGCGCCACAGAGCTCCCCGTCTTCTTCTTCCGTGTCAGTCGACCGAGCACGTCGTGCCCTTGATTTGTCGATCTTGCGCTGCGTGAGGTTGTCGCGCGCATCATAGTCACGGTTGTGTCGCCGTGAGCGGCGGCGTCGAGACAGGTCGTGACTGTCATCGCTAGACAAGGGCGAGGAGTAGCGCTTTGCCCTTCTTTGGGTCTGGTGTTGGCTCCTTGTCAAGGGCCGCCTTGATTAATCCCAAGCCTGCGATCGTAGATCGGTGCATGGCGGTTCGGGGATCTCCAGCTGGCGGTGGTTGTTAAGGAGGTACATGGTGGCCGCTGTCACCGCAGCCTGCGGCGTCCTAGGGACCACGTTGCCCCGCGTGTCGACTATCATAGAGCCGAAGTCGAGGACTTTTGCGGCTTCTATGTGTTCTTGCTCGGTGAGATGGGCCATCGCGATTGCCTCTTCTTGGCGAGGTACTCGTTGCCCCTTGAGGAGGATCCTCCATAGGAGGAGAGCCTAGCGCGACGAAGGCTCGATTCGTCCGCTGCCTTTTTACGTGCTTCGAGTTGCGCGATTGTCTGCAGTTGGCGCTTGAATTATTCCTTCAGGAGCTAGTGATAGCCCATCAGCAGTTCTTGCAGGGATCCGAAGGGTAGAGGGCCGCCTCGTAGGGCCTCGCGGCAGCGATCCCATTCTTGCTCGTTGAGCTTGATCACGACGCGTTCGCCGGTTTGCTCATTGAGTATACTCGGAGGTTCGGCTGCTCCTCCATTGTTGATGGGGGCGCGATTGCCACCGTTACTGCCGTTGCCACCATTGCCAGCGTTGGGTGGATCGGTGCCATTACCAGGGTTGCCACCGTTGTCACGATTGGCAGAGGTATCGCCTGCGTTGATGACGGCGCACATGAAGTGATTGGGGAAGCTGTTGCTTCCACAACTCTCAGATCCGGAACCGTAGGTTCCATCTTCTGTGGCTAGATCGCTCATATCAGAGTCGCGACTGCTGTCGCTGACCGTGTTTTCAACTGGCGCCGGGGCGTTGAGCTCACTGAGGGTGCCGATCGATGGAGGGAACCATGATGCTGGGGCAATCGCCAGTGCTGTCAGCTGATCAGGCATGCGAAGCGTGCCCATCTAACCAACTTGGAAGCGGAAGCTCCCGATCGCCAGGCTGATTCCGTCGCCCACGGACTCGAAGGCCGGGTGAGTGGCCGGCGTGTGGACGATGAAGTCGAACGCGCTGAAGAGCTGGTGAATCTCCGCTGTTGCGGAGTTGTAGATCACAGTTGATGTGGTCGAAGAAGCCGCAACATCAGCACTCCCAATTCTCACAGACGGCGCCAATTGACGAGGGTTTAACTCATCAATGCCCATTGTTATGGACTTGGGTTTTGGAGAAGGAGGGAGCGCTAGAGACATCTATCGGCTAGCAAACAAGCACACAGGGGACAAAGATTTACCTAGGTTCAGGCCTCATAGAGATCCCTACTCCTGCTTGTCTGCTCGTGGAATTTTTGAAGAAATCTAAAGTTACAATGGTGCGCAGATGCAATCTGGCGAGCGTTGTGGAAACTAGTGGTGGAAACTAGGGCTGCGTGTGTCCTCCTCGCTGCCCCCTCCTAGCCCTTATATATATAGGCTAGGTCTCGGGTGGCAGGTCGAGTTGGTTACAAATTAGGGTTTTCCCCTTCAAACTTTCTATCTTTAACTTCTTGTTCTTCAAGCAATCGAGAGTCTGTAGGTTACTCGAGTCCTTTGCTTGGGCCTTGGCGACACCGTGGGCATGTACGTATTTGGACCGTATATACCAAACTCGAGTACCTGTAGGGTATACCCATGTCAATCAGGGAGAGGTTTTAGATCGAAAACTGGATCATTTTTAGGTGGCATCGTGGTACCCAAGTCTTCTACATGCAAGTCATGCTTAAGCATCTTAGGTTGATCATGCAGAATCCTGTCAATCTCATTCCTTTCTTCCATGAAGATTTCACTTTCATGATCTTCCATAAATTGCTGCAAAGCATTGTTAGGAGCAAGAGAAATAGAAGCAAGTTGTTCAACTCTAAAATCCTCATTATGGGTTTCCTCTTCACAAGGTTCTTTAGCAAATTTCAAGAAATTAAACTCATAAGATTCCCCATCAAACTTAGTCAAGATTTTCTCCCTCTTGCAATCAATAATAGCTCCACAAGTACTCAAGAAGGGTCTACCAAAAATGATAGGATAAGTTTTACTAGCAGCTGAACCAAGTACTAGAAAATCAGCAGGATACTTAATCTTACCACAAAGAACTTCCACGTCTCGTACAATACCAATTGGAGAGATGGTCTCTCTATTAGCAAGGTGAATAACCACATCAATCTCTTCCAATTCACAGGGACTGATTTCATGCATAATTTCTCTGTAAATCTCATAAGGAATAGCACTGGAACTTGCACCAATATCACATAAACCATGATAGCAATGATCACCAATTCTAACAGAAAGCACAGGAACACTAGCCTTTTTAGTTCTATTAGGATGTGAAACAATATTAGAAGCATCCTCACAAAAGACTATGTGCCCATCTTCTATGCTTTTAGTGACAAGGTCTTTCACAATTGCTACCACAGGTTCAATGTTTATTTGTTCATCAGGTTTTACAGTTCTCTTTTCACTTTTGGTGATTACATTAGTTATCATAGGATGGTCCTTTACCTTTTCGGGGAAGGGAATCTTCTCGATATAAGGTTTGGGTAAGATGGGATCAATAATGCAGTACTTAGCACTTCCAATAGGAACATAGTCAACAATATCTTTGTAAGGTGCATGGTATTTATTCCATCCCCTTTTGGAATTTCGATATAGGAAGCAAAAAATCTAAAGCAATTCGTAATAACTTGCAAATCAAGACCATAAACATTACTAATATTTTGAAAGTCACCAGTTCTCATAAAAGATTCAATGCATTCATAATCATAATTTATACCTAACTTTCTACCTTTGTCATTCTCCCAAGCTTCGGCATTATCTTGAATATGGTCCAGAAGATCCCATTTAGCTTCTTCTTCCATGCGAGTGAATGATCCAGCACAAGAAGCATCCAATAAATCCTTATCACATAGAGGGAGCCTTGCATAAAAGTTGTTGATAATAATATTGTTGGGGAGCTCATGAATGGGACATTTGAGTATTAGTAACTTCAATCTCCCCCAAGCTTGAGCTGTACTCTCTCCATCAAGAGGCCAAAAGTTGTATATTTGATTCCGATCTTTATGAATCTCACTAGGAGGATAAAACTTTGAATAGAAGAGTGGCACTATTTCCTCCCATTCCAGAGCTTGACCATTCTTCAGTAGCTTATACCATACCTCAGCTCTTCCTTTTAGTGATAATGAGAATAACTTCTTCTTAACTTGATCTATAGTAATACCTGCACACTTGAACAACCCGCATAATTCGTGTATAAAGAGTAAATTTTCACCGGGATGGACAGTTCCATCCCCAACATAATAGTTATCCATAACACGATCAATAATTCTTGTAGGTATTTTGAAAACATCATTCTCAGCAGGTGGTGGCTTATCTACTACCTTAGCAGTGGTAGTAGCATTACCAAATAAGAAACTCAGCAAATTATCCATAACGAAAATAAAGCAACTACCAGAAGTAAACAATACTCACAGTAGAAGTTTCCTTTACCAGTTCCACTTTCCAATAGTGCTTCACTCCCGGCGACGGTGCCAGAAAATAGTCTTGATGACCCACAAGTATAGGGGGTGTATCGCAGTATTTTCGATAAGTAAGAGTGTCGAACCCAACGAGGAGCAGAAGGTGCTAGCTAGTGGTATGGATCAGGAATTCTCTGCAAATACTTAGCAAACGGATTTTTAGGGGTTTTCGATAAAGCAAGTAAACAAAGTACGAGTAAATAAAAGACAGTAGGAATAAATGTAGCAAGTGGCCCAATCCTTTATGCAGCAAAGGACAAGCCGGTTGTATTACTTAAGATGACCAAACGTTCTTGAGGACACACGGGAAGACTGTCAAGTGCTTTCGCTTCATATCGTTGATTAATCTTCTCTAGCTTGCTAAGTGTTGTGTGGGTGAACCTGTGCTAATGTACCGCCCCATCCAAGACTAATACATACTTGTGATTATACCCCTTACAAACATCCGTAAGTACAAGAAAGTAATTAAGGTATAAACCTAACCACAGCTTTAAACTCTAAGACCCTTACGTCCCTTGTGCAATGGTTTCCTAACTGGGGTTCAGGTTTCTGTCACTCCAGCAACCCCTACGATTAGTAGCCAAATACACAATGCATTCCCCTAGGCCCATATAGGTGAAGTGTCATGTAGTCGACGTTCACATGACACCACTAGAAGAAGTACACCACAACTTAAATAACAATCTATTGAATCTTTCTCAACATAACTCCACTACTAACAACAAGACTTCTCCCATTTCCTCAAGAACAAAACGAACTACTCACAAGACATCATATGGATCATGATCAGAGATGGAATAATGATGTATAACAATCTGAACATAAACAATAATTCAATGGTTCACTCAAAAGCATCAACTACAAAGAGTAATCAACACCGGGAAAGTTTCCCCTATGAACTATGCAAGATTCAACACAATTGTTACGGCAGTATGGAGATGGTGATGAGGGTGCTGATGGTGATGATGGTGGTGATGGTGGTGATGATGATGATGATCCCGATGAAGTCCAGCTTGATGGTGGTGTTGATGGCGACGATCTCCCCTCTCCGGGAAGGAATTCCCCCGGCAAAAATCTGTCTGCCGGAGAGATCTTTCTCTCTCGGTGTTTTCCGCCCCGCAGAGGTGGCATAATCTTTCTCTGGTCGCTCCCCGAGTCTTAGGGTTTCGGGGGGATGATATATGCCAGAGGGGAGAGGCTAGAGTGGGCCAGGGTGGCCACACCACCTCTTGGCGCGGCCTAGGGCTGCCCGCTCCAGGGGGTGGTGTGGGCCCCCTGTGGCCCATGTCCACTCCGTCTTCTGGCATCCTTAGTCTTCTGGAAAAATAGGATTTTCCATATATTTTCCCGGATTTTCTGATCTTCGCGAATTTTGCCTCCAAACAACACCTTTTCCATCAGAATCCTGACTACAACGGTCCATGCTCCAAAAGTCATCAACCATGCAAAAACAGATGAAATAACATAAGTATCACCTCTCAATACGAAATATATCAATGAATAATAGTGAATTAAGACATAGAATAGTGAGCAAAATGGATGTATCACCGGGCCATAGGCCTTATTGTAATAAACATTGCAAAAAAACATAAATGCTTAAGTGTAAAAGCGCCACAGTTGTGCGATGTTCCATGGATTGGAGTACTTGACTCATGTCTTCTTGTCTTGTAGCCGATATGCTCCTCCTAGAATAACTTCTATAAAAATGTATGGTCCTTCCAAAGGCGACTCAAATTTATGGTGGCCGTCTTGTTTGAGGCGAAGAACTAGGCCCCCTACAACGAAGGACCTAGGAATCAGCCCCCGACTGTGGTAGTTGTGTAAGTTTTGTTGATACACAATAGCTCTTTGGTGTCTCGGGCTTCATCAATTGCATCAACGTCATCTTCAAGTGCTTCTCTTGATGCCTCTTCTTCATATTTAGCTACTCATGGAGATTCGTGTGATACTTCAACTAGAAGGACGGCTTCAACACCGTGGACCAGAAAGAAGGGTGTTTCTTATGTCGAATTATTTGGAGTAGTATGCAAACTCCATAGAACAGTTGGTAACTCATCGACCCATGCTCCTTTTTCCCTGTCAAGTGGTGCTAGTAATCTATTCTTGAGGCTAGCGGTTACTAGGGCATTGGCTTTTCCACTTTCCCATTGGTTTGCAGGTGGGCTACTGTGGCATAGCTTACTTTGATACCCATCTCCTCATAGTATTCCTTAAACTCATTGGAAGTAAAATTAGTTCCATTATCCGTAATGATGCTCTTTGGCACACCGAATCAGAATACTATGGATTTGATAAAATTCACAGCCGAAGTTCTGTCCTAACTAGTGACAAACATTGCTTTGATCCATTTACTAAATTTGTCGACTTCTATTAGCATAAAGACGCATCCTACTAGAGATGACTTGTGAAGTTTACCCACCATATCAAGTCCCCACTGAGCGAAAGGCCAAGCAAGAGATATTGGATTTAACTCAGCAGCGAGTGCACCAGGCTTTGTGGCGAACCGCTGACATGCCTCACATGTTCTGACTATATCCTTTGTGTCTTGTACTGCTATGGACCAATAGAATTCTGCCCTGAATGCTTTGGCAGCGATTGCTCGACTGCTAGCATGATGGCCGCATACTCCTTCATGTATTCCTTCATCGGGTGTGACACATCGCTATAGCACACCTAAGATACTTCTTTTGTACAACTCTCATTTAAAGATTTTGAAGGCTTTTGATCTTCGAGTGATTCATCGGGCTTCTATCACATCTTTGGGTAGCTCTCCTCGAGTCATATATGCTATGTATGGCTGCATCCATGTGGGTTCTATTATCATGAACTCATCAACTTCTGGTTCTTCTTTCATGACTTCCTCTATACTTATGCTAGCTGGTGGAGCCCCCCGAGTCCTTTCGCGGCATAATCTTTTTCCCTTCCTTCGGTGCTATGACCTCAGAAACTCTCTTGGCCTTGATAGAACACTCGGTTATCTCCTCCCAAAAAAACTGGGTGGCACTGGGAGGTAAAATGACCCTATGTTTGCTAGATTGTTGGCTTCTTCATTTCTTGCTCTTTCTATGTGTGATACCTCGCATCCGTCAAATCGAGCCTCCATAATGCTATACAGATCGCGGTAGGCGATCATGTTATCGCTGATAGCATCACACTTGTTCATTGCTTGTTGTGCTACAAGATTGGAGTCACCAAATATTTTGAGGCGAGTTGCACCACAAGCTTTAGCCATACGCATACCGTGCAACAATGCCTCATACTCAACTTTGTTATTAGACGCGTTTGCGAAGCTCATCCGAAGTATATATCGCATTTCATTGCCTTGTGGTGATACTAGTATGACCCCTGCCCCTGCTCCTTCCGTTCTTTTTGATCCATCAAAGCACATTGTCCATGCACTACAAATGCCAGGTGGGCCCGCGTATTGTAATTCAGTCCATTCAATAATAAAATCAGTAGAACTTGTGATTTAATTGCTTTATGCTTCTTGTACGTGATATCTCGAGGGTAAATCTCAATGCCCCATAGAGAGACACGGCCAGTTTTCTCTGGATTATTGAGGATATTGGACAAAGGCGCTTCGTTCACTACTATGATCGGGTGTTCCAAAAAATAATGTCGTAACTTCCGTGCTGTCATAAACACTCCATACACTAGTTTCTGATAAAGTGGGCACCTTTGTTTGGATGGCAAGAGGACCTTGCTCAAGAAATAAACTGGCCTCTGAACACCATGGGGTTTTCCTTCCTCTAGTCGTTCTACGACCAAAACCATGATGACCACTTGATTTGTGGTGGCTATGTAAAGAAGTAATGGCTCTTTTTTGCGCGGGGAGATGACGACATGAGATGTCAAAAGTGTCCTTTTGAGATCTTTGATTTCCTCATAAGAGCGTAGAATGGTAGTGTTTTTTCTCCTAACCGAGCAATAAAACAGTTGAGTGCTGCGACTCATCTAGCGAGCTGATGCACGCCCCAAAGATTCATTGGCTTTTTCATTGTTAGAATCGCCTGTATTTTCTCGGGATTGGCGTCAATTCCTCTTGCTAATACGAGGTATCCGAGGAGTTACCATGCTGGGACTCCAAAGGAGCACTTCGTCGGGTTAAGTTTGATGCAAACTTTGTCAAGGTTCTCAAATGTTTCTTGGAGATCTTTGATAAGCCAAGACCCTTGCTTTATTGTAACTATAATATCATCGATATATACCTGTACCTTTGTGCCAATTTTCTTTCCTAGGAAATTCTACATCATCCATTGATATGTTGCCCTGGCGCTTTTAGGCTAAAAGGCATTGTTGTATAGCAGAATACACCATAGGGCGTGATTAATGTTGTTTTCTCCTGATCTTCCTCCTTCATCCAAATTTGGTGGTATCCTGAATACGCGTCTAGGAAGGAAAGACGTTTGCACCCCATGGTTGCATCGATTATTTGATCGATTCGTGCACGTGGGAAGCGATCCTTTGGACAATGTTTGTTCAGCGCTCTGAAGTCAGTGCACATCCGCAACTCTTTTGTATTTTTATTTGAGACGGATACTGGGTTTGCAATCCACTCTGCTTTCTTTTATTCCTTAATAAATTTGGCATCAGTAAGGCAATAGAGCTCCTTTCCAATGGCCTTACGTTTTGGCTCTACGAAGCGGTGAAGTGACTGTTTTACTGGCTTAGCTTTTGGATCCAAGTTTAATGCATGCTCAGTGAGTTCCCTGGGAATTCCCGGCATGTCAGAAGGTAGCCATGTCAAGATCTTCTAGTGCTCACGGAGGAACTCGATGAGCGTGCTTTCCTATGCAGGAGCAATGTTGGAGGCCACAAATGTTGTCTTCTTCGGATCAGTAGGGTGGATCTGTACTTCCTTTGTATCATTCGTGGTGTTAAAAGCCTGATCAGGATTGACATGCGCTATTGGCATAGGTTATGTGGTTGCTGACGTTTTTAGCTGCTCAAACTCAGTTGCCATCCTGAAAGGTTCAGAAATTTTGTTGAACTCTCGATCGCAATTGTCGAATGTGAACCTTCCCTATACTATTATGATTCCCTTCGGTGCTGGCATTTTCATAATTAGATATGCATAATGCGAGACTGCCATGAATCGTGCAAAAGCTGGGCGCCCTAGGATCGCATGATATTGTGATGGCCAGTCCATGACTTTGAACTCGAGCTTTTCTCACATGAAATTTTCTTTGGATCCAAAAACAGCATCAAGAATTTTTTTGCCTAAGGGAATTTCGGCTTTACCTGGTACTATGCCATGAAAGGACGTATCTGTTGGTGCTGGAGTTTCCAAATAGTAGTTCATTGCTCTCCGTGTTTTGGCGTAGATCAAATTTATGCTACTTCCAGCATCCATGAAAACTTTGCTCATGTTGAATCCTCCTACTTGCGCCTCAACTATCAAAGTTGAATGACCCGTCGTAGTACTCGAAGTGGGTGATCATCTCTACCGAATGTGATTTCTTGTTCGGACTAGTGAAGATATTCGGGTGTGGCTAGTGGATCCATCTTGGCCATGTTGACTTGTCTTGTGAGTAGCTTCTGGATCCTGTTGGATGGGCGCCCTTTCTGAATCACTGACGTTGCTCCTTTTGACCTAGGGTATTCACTACCTTGATCTGTTGTCTTTTGCGGTTGTCATGCTGGCTAGTGTACCGACGATGGTGGTGCGCAGATGGCTAACGTGCCAGGTGTAGTGGCATATCCTCGGTTTGCTGCTTCGGTTGCCTTTGCATTGCATAGCTCTTGCATCTTTAAAAATGTTCGGCAGTCTTTCATGAGATGGTTGGATCGTCTTTTGCCTACTGAGTCGACATAAAAGTGCATATTACAGGGTCCTTCCAGCATTTTCATTGCAGACATAGGTGGGTCCCGAGATCTTGGCTGATACCGCTACATTGTTTTGCCTCCTCCGACATCGTCCTTGCTATTGCGGTGCCCGTTGTTGTAATCATCGTCCCTGCGATTGCCCTCTCCCGAGAAACTGGCTACGACGTAACTTGGTCCCGCGTGTCCGTTGTTGTTCCTTCGTCTTCTGTTATTGCCGTGTTTATCCCTGTCTTCTTCGGGTGAACGTGTTTTTTTGTTATGCAGCGTGTCCTCTCCATCAGCCCAGCGATTTTCTATGTCCATTAGCTATGAAATTGTTTTAGGTTTGACCCGTCATAGATCTTCTATGAACTCTTAGCGGCAGAGGCCATCATTGAAGGCGTCAATGGCCCTTTCGTCGGATATGGCTTTGGCTGAATTCTTGATAATGTTCCATCATTGAATGAAGGATCTTATTGATTATCCATGCTTCTGTTTGCACGCCCGTAATTGCTCCAGGGATGCGGGTCGTTTGAATGTGGAGTGAAAGTGTCAGATAAACTTATCTTCAAGATCATTCCAACTACTGATTGAATCTTCAGGTAGTTGTCTGAGCCATGATCATGCAACACCGGTTAAATGCAGCTGCAAGCTTTGCATCGCGGTGGCTATGGAGCCGCCCTGTAGACGGTGACCAAGTAATCTGTTAGCCACGCCTCGGGTTCCTATAGTCCATCGTACTTTTGGCGGTCATGCGGGAGTTTGAAGTCCTTGGGTACAAAAGTTTTATGAATCCGTTGGGTAAAACAACTGGCTCCGTATAAATCATGGTCATCTCCGCTGTCGTCGTTATGGTATCTTCGGCTGCGGCTCTCATCCCTTGATTCGTCGTTCGTGTGCTGCGTGTTATCATTTCTTGTGTTGTTTCGTGGTTCAGATCTTGAGAAGTGCACCCAATGTGGTGATTGCGACCTTCGGGTGTGCCCCACCTACCGAGGGCTGCAGCAACGGCGTGGGGACATGTCGGGTTGGTGTGTGATTCCCTGTTCTACTTGTGCCAGAGATGCTCCTACCATGCCAAGGTTCATTAAAGCTGAGCGGTGAAGAACCGTGATGTCTACGCACTTCTATTCTTGTAGACAGTTGTTGGGCCTCCAAGTGCAGAGGTTTGTAGAATAGCAACAAGTTTCTAGTAAGTGGATTACCCAAAGTTTATCGAACTCAGGGATTAAGTGGTCAAAGGTATCCCTCTCAAGCAACCCTGCAATCAAGATACAAGAAGTCTCTTGTGTCCCCAACACACCCAATACACTTGTCAGGTGTATAGGTGCACTAGTTCGGTGAAGAGATAGTGAAGTACAAGTGGTATGGGTAATTATAAGTGGTAACGGTGCCAGAAAAGAGCTTGATAGGTAGGAAGAGCCTAAAGGCAATCTGAAATAAAGATCGAAGCAAGCAAACATGTAACATATCTAATTGCAAACGGTGTTTCAATGCTTAGAAACAAGGCCTTGATGGCTCAATGCACGGCGCCCAGAAAAGTGCTGGTGCGGGGTTGATGTAGAGCTCGTTGGGAACCCCAAGAGGAAGGTATGATGAGCATAGCAGCAAGTTTCCCTCAGTTATGAAACCAAGGTTTAATCGAACCAGTAGGAGCAAGGAAACACCCCAAAGGTGTTGCTAGCTGATCCTTGGCAGGGCGCACTACCGGTGCTAGCAGCAACGTGGAGACCTGCACAACACAACCACAGAACTTTGTCCCCAACTTGCGGTGAGGTTGTCAATCTCACCGTGTTTTGCGGAAAACAAAGGATTAAACGTATCGAATGGAAAGAAGTAAAAGTTTGCATAAAGTAAACACAAAGCGGTAAAAGATTATAGATTGAATGTAAAAGAAAAGGACCGAGATCCATAGTTCACTAGAGGTGGCTCTCCTTAAGATAGATAACATGCTGGGTGAACAAATTACAGCGGGGCAATTGACAAACATCGAGAAAGAAATACATGCATATACTAATCATCTTGACTCCTTTGAGACTTAATTGGGCATTACAACATTATACATAGAACGCCATCCAACTGCATCTATGACTAATAATCCACCTTCAGGTTATCATCCGAACCCCCTCTAGTATTAAGTTGAAAGCAACAGATTATTGCTTTACGAACTGCGTGTAAAGTAAACAATATGATTGTTCTATGAACAAAGGATTGTTGTTTTCTCCCTAGTAGCAACATCACATCTAGTACCTTAGAGATTTCTGTCACTTCCCCAGATTACCAGAGGCATGAACCCACTATCGAGCATAAATACTAACTCTTGGAGTTGCTAGCATCTACTTGGCCAAGATAGCTACTAACAACGGAAAGCATGCAAGATCACAAATAACAAAGACATGATATAATCAATAATCAATCTGAAATAGCATCTCAATATCCATCGGGTCCCTGCAAACACAACATGCAGAATTACAAATAGATGATCTTGATCATGAACGGAGCTCACAAGATCTAGACATGAAAGCACAAAGGAGGAGAACCAGCCATCTAGCTACTACATGGATCCGTAGTCCAAGGATGAACTACTCACGCATCACACCGGAGGCTTGCATGGCGATGAAGAAGGCCTCCAGGATGAATTCCCCTCTCCGGCAGGGTGCCGGGAAGAGCTTCAGATCCCTCCCGGTCTAGGGATGGAGATGATGGCGGCTACAGAATCTTTCGTGGATTTTTGATCGGGTACTTAGGGTTTTCATCCCGAGGGCATCTTATAGTCGGAAGGGGAGGCCGAGGGGGTGCCGGGAGCGGCCACACCACCCCCTGGCGCGGGCCAGGCCTGGCCGCGCGGCCAGGTGGTGTGGTGGCCCCCTGGCCCCTCTCCGTCTTGTATTATGGCACTTGATGACTTCCGGAAAAATAGGCAATTTGGCTTTTGTTCTGTCCAATTCCGAGAATATTCAATTTCTGACTTTCCTGGAACCAAAAACAGCAGAAAACAGGCAGCTGGCACTGTGGCTCTTGTTAATAGGTTAGTCCAAGAAATCATATGAAAGCACTCCAAAGTTGGAACAAAACACAAGAAAGTGGATAAAACTAAGCATGGAACATCAAAAATTATAGATACATTTGCAATGTATCAGGCCTAGGGATCATACTTTCACTAGTGAACACTCTCATATAAATATCTTCTCTTCATGATACTACTCTGAACTACTCTCTGGTTGGACACTCTAATCCATGGTAGGGCTATAACATCACACCTCAAAGTCCGCTTTCCCCATCTAGATAACCCCACACTGTCACCTTGAGCGCTAGATGGTTCCAACAAACACCACAATTTCATAGAGACATCCAACTCCAAATATAACTCATAACAAGTATTTGTAATCTCTAGCCTAAGTGCCACCATGGTGTGCACACTGTCACTTTCACACACATGGGGAGAGCAGAGATATATTAAAGCACTTGAGTAGCAAGGTAGATCTACTTGATTACAAAGCTCATGATCACAATATTATCATGCATAGAGAGAGATATGAACACATAGCTACCGGTAGAACCCTTAGCTTCGAGGAAGAACTACTCCCTCATCATCATGGGAATCAGCAACAACGATGGAGATGGTGGTGGAGATCGATGGAGATGGCTCCGGGGGCACTTACCCGTCCCAGCAGGGTGCCGGAACAGAGACTTTCTATCCCCCGAATCTCCCCTTCGGTGGCGGAGGCGCAGCCAAACTTTTCATGGCTGGAGGCTGGATTATTTAGGGTTTTCTCATCAGGAGGCTTCTTATAGGCGAAGGGGCGATGTCAGAGGGTGGACCAGGGGCCCACACCACCTGGTGGCGCAGCCAGGGGGACCCGCGCCACCACATGGTGTGGACAACCCCTGCCCCCTCTCCGTGTCGTCTTCTGGCTCCATGAGTCTTCCGATAAAATATCGACTTTGGCTTTTGTCCAGTCCAATTACGAGAATATTCATTTTCTGGCTTTTCTGGAACCAAAAACAGAAGAAAACACGCAACTGGCACCATGGCATCTTGTTAATAGGTTAGTTCCAGAAAATAGGTAAAAATACTCCAAAATGTGGACAAAACATAAGAAAGTAGATATAAAACAAGCATGGAACATCATAAATTATAGATACGTTTCCAACGTATCAACATCCCCAAGCTTAACTCCTGCTCGTCCTCGAGTAGGTAAGTGATAAAAAGAAAGAATAATTTTCGAGGTGACATGCACCATCATAATCTTGATCAAAGTATTTGTAGAACATTGATAGCTGGGATCATAGTACTTTAAACATGACCATGAAAGATGAAGTTCTAACAATAAGACATAGTGACTATGCATGCAACATGAAAGGATACAAACAATTATCATGAATAAAAATGCATTGAAAGATGTTTGTTTGTTTCACATATAGAAAACATAATGAGAATGGTATTCAGCTTGTCCCTCATAGTGTAGCAAAACATAAATGCATAGGACACCTTCAAAGTTCATATGGGTGACTAGATACAAATAGTTTAAGAACAAGCAATATCAAAGTTATGCATCAATCAACAAGTCTTGGGACAATGCACATTAACCTAAGAATGGCCACTATGCTCTCTTAATAGGTGCATAAAGATAGAAGATGGAGACTCAACATAAAAGTAAAAGAAAGGCCTTCATAGAAGGAAGCAGGGATTCAAGTCTCATAAAGAGCTTCCAAAAATTATGGTACTTATTAGCTTTCAGCTCTCATTGCCCCTATCATAAGCATCTTGAAGTGATTAAAGTTAAAGTGAACAAACTATGGAGTATATGCTTGACAAAGTATAAGTTGGCAATCTCATGTCCCTTGAATACGAGGGCCGCTCCTCATGCTACTCAAGTTTAGTTACCGGTAAGTTCTTGTCATAGTAAGTACATGTGTATCATAGAGAACCGCCAATGGGGTACCCCTTGACCGATGATACGGAAGAATCCCCATATCAAAATGACAAGGCAAGCAGACAATAAGCATCTCATCATCTTCTTATTTACCATGGGAAAATGGTGCTTTTTTTCTCTTTCCTCTTTTCTCATCTTTTTCTTTCTTTCTTTTTTCTCAATGGGAAAGCTCATATTGATCCAAATCATATTCCCTTAGCTTTTTTGGTTGCCCAAGAAGAGCAAATTGATGTGAACTTTATAAGAAATAATAATTTTAGCAACAATTCCTACAGGAATAATTTTGGTAATAATAACTATAGGCCATATCCTCCCAATAATGGTAATGCTTATGGAAATTCCTACAACAATAATAGGAGTACACCCTCTAAACTTGAAGTTATGCTTAAAGATTTTATCAATAAACAAAATGCTTTCAATAAAACAATTGAGGAAAAACTCTCTAATGCTGAAAGAAACATATCATCATTGGCTGAAACACAATCTTCTTTGAATAAAATGGCTACTAAACCTGAAACTATTGATAATCCCTTTGCTGCTACTAATGCCATACAAGTTAGAATTAATGAAAATGTTACATTATTAGCTGAATTGCATGCTAAGTGGGAAAGAGAAGATGAGATTGCTAGAAATATTAATGTTTCTACTATCACTACCACTAATGTTGAAGCTAGTAAACCCAATGGAATCTTTTCTAATAACAATGCTGAAATTCTTCGGAATATGGGAAACAATAGCTCTAGTACTTTAGATGATAATTAGGATTTTTATCTTGATGGTTGCAATATCTCTGAAGTAATTAAGTTCCTACAAAATCTTGCTAAAAGTCCTAATGCTAGTACTATGAATATGGCCTTTACAAAACACATTACTGATGCTCTCATCAAAATTAAAGAAGAAAAGGTGAAACATAAAGCTTCTATTCCTATGAAACTAGAAGATGGTTGGGAACCCATCATTAATATGAAAGTGAATTATTTTGATTTCAAATCTTTATGTGATCTTGATAGTAGTGTTTCTATTATGCCTAGAAGGATTTATGATATGCTTGATTTGCCACCATTGGAAGGTTGTTATTTAAATGTCCCACTTGATGATAATGCTAAAAATAAACTCATGGGGAGTATTAATGATGTTCTTATTATGGTTAACAATTCTTATGTCCCCGTTGATTTCTATGTTTTGGATGTTGAATTCAATGCTTCTTGTCCTATTACTTTGGGAAGACCTTTTCTTAGAACTGTTGGTTCCATTATTGATATGAAAGAAGGCACCATTAAATATCAACTCCCACTCAATAAAAGTATAGAACACTTACCTAAGAAGACAGAGAAGATTCCTTTTGCCTCTCCTATGAAAACAAAATTTACTCTTAATGCTTCTTCATTGAGAATACTTGATCCTTTTTCTTGCTTCTTATGCCTAACTTAAAGGCGTTAAAGAAAAGTACTTATTGGGAGATAACCCAAAAGTTTTAGATGAGTATTGGAAGTTATTACCTCTGTAATAACCTCTCCTTATACTTTTTATTTGCTTTTTGTGCCAAGAGTAACCTCTAATGAGAGAGAGAGGTAATGCTTGGGAAAGTTGCTGTCCCAAAACAGATTTTTGTGCTTCACTGTAAAAATTAGTGTAAAATCTGTGTACGTCGTTTTGAGGCGTGAAATTTTGTGCATCTGCCTCAGGTTGTTATTTAACTTTCGTTAGTTCAACACTTTTCTATTTGAGCAACATAAGATCTTCGAAAAAATTGGTTTGTACCTGCTGGTCTGTTTTGACAGATTTCTGCCATTATTTGCATTTGCTTCTTGTTGAGTTCTCTTTGGGGAATTGAGTTCTCTTTGGGGAATTGAGATTTTTGAGGGAAGTGCAATAGTAGCTTGTGTTTTATTGGAAGTTTTATTGGTGTTGAAACTGAACCCAAAGACTTATTATCTTGAGTGCACTAATGTTGCTAATAAAGATTGTGTGAAGTTTTGTATGAAGGAAAATTTGCAGGTGTATGGAGAGAATGATGTAATGAGATGAAGAATGGACTAAAGCTCAAGCTTGGGGATGCCACCCGTGTCACCGGAAGAAATATCCAAGAAGTACAAGCGTCAAAGCTTAGGGATTCCCAAGGCATCCCCTTCTTCATCAATAAAAATCTCAGGTTTCTTCCAAACACTTCATTTTTATCATTTCATGCAGAGTTGTGTTGTTCTTGGAGCATCTTCGTTTTTGTTTTTGCTTTTTCGTTTGCTTGGTTTGCTTAGTTTTCTTGAATAAATTGGTTGGACCCCCCCCCCTCTTTCATACATTAGTTTTCAAATAGTTTGGTTTGGATTGGAAAAGAGTAGGAAAAGTTCATGCTTAAGTGGTAAAAATGAGCTTGTTTTTGACTGTGGCCTATGCTATGTCATGTCATGCTTGATATTGTTTTGGATTTATGCTTAGTAATTTTTTCTTTAGCATGACATGTTATAAACAATTGAGATTGCTTAATGTGCCTTGAAAGAATTATGCGTTGTTTTAGCATATTAAAGCATAGTATTGTAGTATTCTCCTTTGATGCTTTATTTGGGTTGACTTGGCGCATGCTCACACCATGTTATGACTATCCCAAGTCACCATAGACTCTATGATCCTTTAGTTTTCAACTTGTAATATCACTTTATGCTTTAATTAATGATGTTTTGTCACTTTGCATGATTATGGCCATTATTGCTCTCTTAGTTGGTCGCTCCCAGTCTTTTGCTAGCCTCCATAACCAAGTATGAGTTCCACTCATGCATCCAACTCCAAATAAAACCAAGTTATTCCAAAGGGTCCTACATACCTACCTATGATACACATGTACTTACTATGACAAGAACTTACGGGTAACTAAACTTGAGTAGCATGAGGAGCGGCCCTCGTATTCAAGGGACATGAGATTACCAACTGATACTTCATCAAGCATATGCACCATAGTTTTTCACTTTAACCTTTAATCACTTCAAGATGCTTATGATAGGGGCAATGAGAGCTGAAAGCTAAAAAGTACCATAATTTTTGGAAGCTCTTTATGAAACTTGAATCACTACTTCCTTCTATGAAGGCCTTTCTTTTACTTTTATGTTGAGTCTCCATCTTCTATATTTATGCACCTATTGAGAGAGCATAGTGTTCATTCTTAGTTTAATGTGCATTGTCCCAAGACTTGTTGATTGATGCATAACTTTGATATTGCTTGTTCTTAAACTATTTGTATCTAGTCACCCTTATGAACTTTGAAGGTGTCCTATGCATTTATGTTTGCTACTCTATGAGGGACAAGATGAATGCCACTATGCTATGTTTTCTTTATGTGAAACAAACAAACGTCTTGCAAAGCATTGTTATTCATGAATCTTTTGTTTGTGACTTTTCATGTTACAACATAGTTGCTATGTCTTATTGTTAGAACTTTATCTTTCATGCTATGTTGAAGTACTATGATCCCAGCTATCAATGTTTTACAAATACTTTGATCAAGTTTATGATGGTGCATGTCACCTCAAAAATTATTCTTTATTTTTATCACTTACCTACTCGAGGACGAGCAGGAGTTAAGCTTAGGGATGTTGATACATTGCAAATATATCTATAATTTTTGATGTTCCATGCTTGGTTTATATCTACTTTCTTATGTTTTTCCCACACTTTGGAGTAATTTTTATACACTTTCTTGGACTAACCTATTAATAAGATGCCACAGTGCCAGCTGCCTGTTTTCTGTTGTTTTTGGTTCCAAGAAAGTCAGAAAAGGAATATTCTCGGAATTGGACGGGACAAAAGCCAAAGTCAATATTTCACCAGGGGACATGGAGCCAGAACACGAGACGGAGAGGGGCCAGGGGCCGGCCACACCACCTGGTCGTGCGGCTGATACGTCCATTTTTATCACTATTCTATATCAGAATTCACTGTTATTCATTGATATATTTCATATTAAGAGATGATACTTATGTTATTTCATCTTTTTTTGCATGGTTGATGACTTTTGGAGCATGGACCGCTGCATTCAGGATTCTGATGGAAAAGGTGCTATTTGGAGGCAAAATTCGCGAAGATCAGAATATCTAGGAAAATACATGAAAAATCCTATTTTTCTAGAAGACGAAGGAAGCCAGAAGGGGAGGTTGAGATGGGCCATAGGGGGCCCACACCACCCCCTAGCGGGGTCCAGCCTAGGCCGCGCCGCCAGGTGGTGTGGCCGCTCTGGTCCACCCCTGTTTCTCCTCTCTAGCGTATATTATCCTCCCAAAACCCTAAGACTCGAGGGGCGACCACATAAAGATTATGCCGCCTCTGCGGGGCAGAAAACACCGAGAGAGAAAGATCTCTCCAGCAGATAGAATTCTGCCAAGGGAATTCCTTCCCGGAGAGGGGAGATCGTCGCTATCAACACCACCATCAAGCTGGACTTCATCGAGATCATCATGACCATCATCATCACCATCATCACCATCATCACCATCAGCACCATCATCACCATCTCCATATCACTGTAACAATTGGGTTGAATCTTGCATAGTTCTTGGGGGAAACTTTCCCGGTGTTTATTACTCTTTGTAGTTGATGCTATTGAGTGAACCGTTGAATTATTGTTTATGTTCAGATTGTTATACATCATTATTTCATCTCTGATCATGATCCATATGATGTCTTATGAGTACTTCGTTTTGTTCTTGAGGACATGGGAGAAGTCATGTTGTTAGTAGTGGAATTGTGTTGAGAAAGATTCAATGGTTTGATATTTAAGTTGTGGTGTACTTCTTCTAGTGGTGTCATGTGAATGTCGACTACATGACACTTCACCTATATGGGCCTAGGGGAAGAGATTATCATTTTGTGGCCCAAAAGTTGGGGTGGCCAGGCAACGCGGTACCCGAGTTCCCTGATATCATCCGCGATGACTATAGTTGGCGTGACAAATACTTAGAGGGTCCTCTTCGGCGCGAATTCAACTTTACATTTCAATACAAAAAATCAGGCTAACGGCCGTCAAGTTGGGTCCCACCTGTCAGATTTCGTCGTTATGTCGCTGCCGTCGTCGCTGCCATGTAGGTTGCCATGTAGGCTTGCAGCCTTGGCGCATGCATCCTTTACGCGTCTGCTTCTTCCTCCGGGGTGGCAATCTGTGGTCGTGGCCATGGCACGGAGCTAGAACTTGGACAAACCTGCTCGGCCCGTTCTCTTCCCCATCCCGAATCGGAGCTCGCCCTCACGATGACCGCACCATTGGCACGACGCGGGGACGGGAATTCCTTCCCGGGTGAGATCTGTACCCATGCCGGCCATGCTCGGTCCTGTTGGTCTCCTCTAGAATCCGAGCTCGCCGTCGCCGTGGTCGCACACGCACCAGCCACTGTGTCTTCCTCTCCAAACCCCAAAGCCACATCCACCTAGTTCGGCACAACGCCAACAAGGTGAAAATGCATCAAGTTTTCTTCTTGTGATTGTAGAAAAACATGTATGTACCGTGGCCACAGCATACTCTAACAATGTACACATATATTGTTTACTAGATTTTCATTTGAAATTAGTAGCTCTGTGATGACGAAACATAGAGAATCTAAATGGAATGACGATGACGACCATGTTATGTACTTTGCATTGCATCAACAAGTGCTCGCTTACGAAGCAAGTTACCAAGAGAGTGGAGTTCATCAGCCATTGCCAAAAAATATGTGAACAAATCCATGAGCGATTCAATGCAAATAAGCACAGAAAAGCTAGATCCATGTCATCAATCATCAATAGGTGGCACATTCTAGTGATGCGTTCAAATGCGTACATGATGTATCATTTGCTTGAAGTGGTTGTTATCCTGAGAAAAAATGCGTGGTATGCACATTACATTTGTATGTTCTATGGTGCAATTCTGTTGTTATGGGCGTGGAAAGAAAAGCTGGGCTTCACTGAATATTACGCAGTTAGGCCTAACTTAGTCTTACACAAATAAGCACAGCTTAGTCTTTACAAACATAATCTTAACTAATGATAAAGATAAATAACAATGGTTCATCGGATCTGTCAGTATGAGCACTAGGTCCCTGGAGCTGGTGGTATCGTCGGAACGAACCAGAATGCTGTGTTTGGCCGTCTTTCATTCTCCTTCAAATAGTACGACCCCACTGAGGAGCCAATTGTAGGCCCCCTCCCCCCGACGTGGATTCGGCTCCAAGTCGGATCTGGAGTGTCAACATGATAGGCGCGTGAGTGTGCAGCAAACACACAGTATGCTATCAACACTGGAAGTGTTGGCACCTCAGCAACAACACCAGCATGTTCTTCCCGGACTCCAGCAGCAGCCTCAGCAGGTATTTCGTCAGCTTCACCATCAGCAGCATTAGCAAGTATTTCGTCAGCTTCACCAGCAGCAGCATCACCAAGTATTTCGTCAGCTTCACCAGGAGCAGCAGCTAGTTCTTCGTCAGCTCCACCACCACCAACACCACCACCACCAGCAGCAGCAGCATCAGGGGGCAGGGCTGCCTGAGCAATTACAGGTTCAACAGCTCCAGGGGCTCCGACAAAGAAAGGGTAGTTGATCCCAAGAAACACAGATTGTCCCTTCAGATTGTTGACTCTGCTCCAGACTTGCTCTACTGGGTCTTCGGATGGGCATGCGGACCTCGAGAAAACGTGACACCGTAGCAATGGGTATGAAGAAAGTTGTGTCCCCATATGTTCTATTGTATCACCAACGTTGTTTAGTGCTCCCCTGTAACACCCTCGAACTGGCCCTATGCAAGTTTTAGCACTTCCCGCCAAACCCGCATAGAAACGATTCAAGGACGCCCACCAGGTACTTGTGTGCGGGTGGAAACGAAGTAAAACCATTACACATTAGTCCACGATGGAACCCACAGAACATATATATACAACAACGACTCCATGAGTCAAGAATACAGATATACTATACAAAGATCCAAATCACCTTGAAAACGATAGAGCGTCCGACTACGGACAAGATGCAAATGGGGCTAAGAGCCCTGAAGAATAACCAATGGCGTCCATAACCCTGCCCAGGCCAAGCCGGAAGGGTAACCCTGCTAACGACATCGATCTCAAACCTGCTAAAACAAAAGGGGTGCCGACAAAGGGCAAAGGAAAAAGAGGAGCGTCAGTACTGAGGCCAGTACACGGCGAGGCTAGAATTCAGCGGCTCTCGCCTACATAGGTATGGTGGACTGAAGCGGCAGCACAACAACACTAAACAACCTATAGAGACTCGGTATCACTAGCGGCTATTAGAGAGGGGTAAGAAAGACCTATTCGGATCCTACCTGAAGCTAACACCAAACATACCCATCCTGGTATTTCCCCCTCGAGACCAAACGAGGAAGTCAAACCGAGGAACTCACACAGTTGGCAGTTTTATTCATTCGATTATAGTTGAAGCACTTACTAGTCAGATATAGATAGCATGAGTCATCCTGATAGCAGAAGTAGTGGGCAGTTTTAATCACCATTCCGTTGTAGTTGGAACATTTACTAGTCAGATATAATTGTCCTGAGGAATCCCAAAACCCAGCAGTTGTTGGCCCTTTTATCACATTCCATTGGAGTTGCAATACTTACTAGGCAGATATAACAAAACAACCCAGGTCCACCAGTGGTTGGCATTTTTAATATCCATTCCGTTATAGTGAAGTTCATTACTAGTCAGATATATTAAGTCAAATTTATAGCACTACTTTAGTTATGCTTGTCTATGATCGAGATACTGTGCTCCAAGTCGTCCATAACCGCGGACACGGCTTTCAGAAAGTTTTACCCTGCAGGGGTGCACAAAGAGCAACACACACTCGATCAACCTCGGAAAAACCAAATCAAAACCCAACGAGGCATTCACGACAAAGCGATCACAAGATTCATAAAATATTTCAGGGGGCCACCCCATTAAGCTACCCGCAACGAAGTTGGCCGGCTCTGAGACGGACCCAAGGTTTGTGTCAATGGCTGTCAACGACTGGGAACCCGAAAGTGTGACGGGGCTTGTCGATACCGCGAAAACATTCCACGATCCAAAACAGTACAGGTGCTCCACGCACAATCTTAAATAAAGTAGTAACATGGCATAGGTACATGATAGTAATAAAGCCCCAAACTACTTTGTGGCCCCAAGAAATAGAAATGAATCATGCTCTAGCTCAGGGGGGTCCATAAGGCCTCCCGGATGTGGATAGTGCGAAAAATCAAGGAACAAGTATCAAGTACTCGGGGTCCTACGGGACACAAGTGAGCGTGGAAGAACCAAATAACATCTATTGCCCACCGATGCCTCTGCATTAGTTATATCTAGCAATTTAATAGTTGTGTTTTAAAGTCATGATCAACTCCACCGTAAAGCATCTCCACCAATAAGCATAAGCCGACCTTCCGTCAACGGTGGAACGACAACGACGCGAACCAGCACATGAGCAAGCGACTACAACTCGCAAGAATGACTATCTATCAAACAACAGGCAATAGGATGTGTCCAAGGCAATATAAAGGCTGCAAGGGATATATTTGGTACGAAACACTAAAGCATCGCGACACAGATAGCTATAGATCAACAGGAGGAAATAAAGACTATAAATGCAAAATAGGTAGAAGGGGGAGAGATGCTCGCCTGGGAAAACACTGCCGACAGATCATATACGAAGAACTTGTCGGTACTCACATCAACTCATCGGCCTAATCCTCGAAGAAGCAAACACTAGGAGAAACAGTGGATGCACTATTTAATACTACAGCAAAAGATCTGGCATGATTATGATATGATGCATGGCATGGCACAAATGCGGTGCAATTAGGCAGTATTAAGTGGAACCGGGGTCCCGACAATTAATTAAGTGGTTCATGTTGTTTAGCTAGCCCGTAATTCAAATGTTGGATTAACAGGGCGAAACATGGCATCGGTTCACTACACAAATTTAAATGGAGTCCGGAATAAGACAAGGATATCCCGCATATGTACTCCATATTTAATTTAGGTGAATCGCCTAAATACCCCCAACAACAATGATATGCGTGCGAGATGAATAATTTAATGCAACAAATATATATGTCATATTATAAAAAAATAGGGGTCTCGGATAGGGGTCACACACTTCGGATCGACGATCTTGGTGTTCACCGGGGGTCGATGGGGTTCGGGGTCGGACTCAGGGTTCGACAAGGATCGGTCTCAGCGGGAACGTTCTCGGACAATGGAGTAGATATTATCGCATCCGTGGCCTTCGGGTCCGGGTCTTGGCGTCTGAGAGGGAGTACTTGGGTTCGGACGGAGGTCTTGGCGTTCCGATGGGTCGGTCTTCGGGGTCGAAGAACTTGGCGCGCCAGGGTTCGGTCTTCAGCGGGATCGGTCTTCGAACTCCCGGATCGGTCTTCGTGGTTTTTCCGTGAAGGAGAACTCGATGTTCCGAGCAGGTCTTGGAGTTTGGCGTCGGTCTTGTCGGCGGTCGATCTTGTCCAGCAGGAAATCTTGCTCGTCGGCAGGGTCTCGGACAAAGACGTCAACAAGGGATCATCACCAAACAACAACACCATGTTCCTGTTTCGCGAGGCTGAAGTAGTCCGGGTAGCAACACCACGCGCTATCTTCACATGGTTGCAGCTGTAGTACACCACACCCCATCTTCTCTTAATCAGTACCAATACACAACACATAGATACAACCCACTTGTACTAGAGAAACCAACATAAAAGATCCGAACCACATCGACAGCAGGCAGGTGTTGGACAGAGCGACTCGGTGCTACGCGCTGCAGGGGAAGTACGGGAAGGCGGAGGACAAAGGGGCCGAAGATGCTCGGGAGGAGGGCCTGGCAGCGGCAGCGCTAGACACGGCGGAGGCAGGCACGGTTGGTGACCAGGCTTGCTGCCGGGCGGGACGGCACGCTTTGTGGAGCCAGAGAAGGGCCCGTGGCACAGGCGCTGCAGGGACGGCGAGGAACCGAATCTGCGTGACGGCGCGGTGAAGAGCTCACAGGGCGTGCTTGCTGTCGGGGTAGGGCGGCGAGCTCCAGAGGAAAAGGGCGACGATGTCGGCCAAAGAGGGCAGCGGTCCCCTAGGATCGAGGGAGAGGTGGCGGCGGGAGTTCCCAAGGTCGGGGTAGGGTCGCGGCACTGCAGAGGCTGTTTTGGCCAGCGAGGCGACCGGGAGGAAGGGGCCACGGAGGCGGGACTCTGGCCGCGGATGGGAGCCGGCGGTGCTGCGGGAGGAGGCCGAGGCGAGGCGGCGGCCTGGCAGCAGCGGGCCGGGGAGAGAGGAAGGCGGCGGCCGACGGGGGTGGCATGGTGCATAGAGGAGAGAGGCGGGAGGTGGGAGAGGACGGTGCGGGAGGGAGCGGTTGGTGGGGGAAGGTGGACCTGGGGAGGGCAGGTGGCGACGGGATTGGGGCCAGGTGGAGACGGGGGGAATCCCGAGGCTATCGGCACAGGGTGGCGGGAGCGTGCGTGCGTGCGTTGTGTGAGGTGGAGGGAGACTAGGGAGGGGGTTGGTGAGGTGGCGAGTTGTGAGTGGTCGGGATGAGGTGGTGGGCGGTGCTGAGGTGGAAGGCTGCCGCCGTGGGACCCGGCTGCAGGCGTGGCAGGCGGAGACCAAGGGGAGCTGGCGGGAGGGGGCTGCCTCGCGGATGTTTTGGCGGCGAGGGAGGGAGTTATGGGTGTGTCGGTTAGGTGGCTGTGGGGATTAGGGTTAGTGTAGGTCCGGTTGGTGTGGGTGCGGCTTGGGCTAGATTAGGTGGGGTTGTAGGCTGGCTGGCTGGGCCTTTGGCCTGGCCGGCTGCCTCCCCTTAAAAAAATACTTTTATTTTTATTTAACTTTTAAAATATATTTTTTACAAATAGTTTTTAGACAAATAAAATATCCAGGAAGACCTGGTTTTATGATTTGAAATTAAAGGAGGGCTAATTAGAAAACAAAATAGGGTTTTTGCAAAGTACTTTGAACAAACATGTATGATGATGTCATGATGATGCACAAAGTAGAAACAACGAGCGATTTTCTGGTAGTGATTTTAGCAGGATGCCACAATTCGACACCACTAAGAATGGACCTTGCCCTCGAGATCCGCCTCATGGTACCGGGAAGAAGGTCCGCAATCTGAATCTTCTCGCTTCGTGTAGATCCCCGCGACACCACTAACAAGAGATCGGCGTCCGTGGTCGTCGAGAGAACACTCCGGGAACAAAGGACGAAGGTAAAGGTATCCACAAATAAAGCCACCTCTAACTTCGATAGAAAGAGAGAACCGATGCATTCTCATCCACTTCAATGTACACGAGCAAATAGAGTGAGTAGTCGGCATGGGGGCCAATCCATCACGCACCCAAACTATTACTCCGCACAATCAGTAGAAAAGCGTGCAACCATTCTCGGAATCAGACTGAAGATCTTGACACTCGAGGTTCGTAACAAAGGGGTGATGTAGGCTCTGCATCGGATCTGGCGTAGATGATGTGGTCGCGTCGGAAAACACCGGAAAGCACGAGAAGGAACAAAGAGAAGTACAACAGACGAAAGATTTCTCTGATAGCTCGAAGACCGGATGTAGAAGCACCGTTACCAAAGGAGGAAGCAAAACCCTGAAGGTACGACGGAAACCCAACCACGAGAATTCCTGGACTCGAAGAAAAGATAAGAGAGTAGATTCAAAACACGCAGAGGTAAGAGGAGAACAGCAGAGGGGTAAGGAGTAAAATAAGACCTAATCAGATCTATCCAACCGATTTTTGCAAAATAGTTTTGACAATCTACCTCGACCGTTAGCTAAGTTATCCTACAGGCTGGACCAGTGGGGTATCGTAACTGCTGAGCTCTGATACCACTCTGTAACACCCTCGAATCGGCCCTATGCAAGTTTTAGCACTTCCCACCAAACCTACATAGAAATGATTCAAGTACGCCCACCAGGCACTTGCGTGCGGGTGGAAAACGAAGTAATACCATTACACATTAGTCCATGATGGAACCCACAGAACATATATATACAAAAACGACTCCATGAGTCAAGAATACAGATATACTATACAAAGATCCAAATCACCTTGAAAACGATAGAGCGTCCGACTACGGACAAGATGCAAATGGGGCTAAGAGCCCTAAAGAATAACCAATGGCGTCCATAACCCTGCCCAGGCCAAGCCGGAAGGGTAACCCTGCTAACGACATCGATCTCAAACCTGCTAAAACAAAAGGAGTGCCGACAAAAGGCAAAGGAAAAATAGGAGCGTCAGTACTGAGGCCAGTACACGGCGAGGCTAGAATTCGGCGGCTCTCGCCTACATAGGTATGGTGGACAGAAGCGGCAGCGCAGCAGCACTAAACAACCTATAGATACTCGGTATCACTAGCGGCTATTAGAGAGGGGTAAGAAAGACCTATTCGGATCCTACCTAAAGCTAACACCAAACATACCCATCCTGGTATTTCCCCCTCGAGACCAAACGAGGAAGTCAAACCGAGGAACTCACACAGTTGGCAGTTTTATTCATTCGATTATAGTTGAAGCACTTACTAGTCAGATATAGATAGCATGAGTCATCCTGATAGCAGAAGTAGTGGGCAGTTTTAATCACCATTCCGTTGTAGTTGGAACATTTACTAGTCAGATATAATTGTCCTGAGGAATCCCAAAACCCAGCAGTTGTTGGCCCTTTTATCACATTCCATTGGAGTTGCAATACTTACTAGGCAGATATAACAAAACAACCCAGGTCCACCAGTGGTTGGCATTTTTAATATCCATTCCGTTATAGTGAAGCTGATTACTAGTCAGATATATTAAGTCAAATTTATAGCACTACTTTAGTTATGCTTGTCTATGATCGAGATATTGTGCTCCAAGTCGTCCATAACCGCGGACACGGCTTTCAGAAAGTTTTACCCTGTAGGGGTACACAAATAGCAACACACACTCGATCAACCTCGAAAAAACCAACTCAAAATCCAACGAGGCATTCACGACAAAGCGATCACAGGATTCATAAAATATTTCAGGGGGCCACCCCATTAAGCTACCTGCAACAAAGTTGGCCGGCTCCGAGACGGACCCAAGGTTTGTGTCAATGGTTGTAAACGACTGGGAACCCGAAAGTGTGACTGGGCTTGTCGATACCACGAAACATTCCACGATCCAAAACAGTACAGGTGCTCCACGCACAATCTTAAATAAAGAAGTAACATGGCATAGGTACATGATAGTAATAAAGCCCCAAACTACTTTGTGGCCCCAAGAAATAGAAATGAATCAAGCTCTGGCTCAGGGGGGGTCCATAAGGCCTCCCGGATGTGGATAGTGCGAAAAATCAAGGAACAGGTATCAAGTACTCTGGGTCCTATGGGACACAAGTGAGAGTGGAAGAACCAAATAACATCTATTTCCCACCGATGCCTCTGCATTAGTTATATCTAGCAATTTAATTGTTGTGTTTAAAGTCATGATCAACTCCACCGTAAAGCATCTCCACCATTAAGCATAAGCCAACCTTCCGTCAACGGTGGAATGACAACGACGCGAACCAGCACATGAGCAAGCGACTACGACTCGCAAGACTTACTATCTATCAAACAACAGGCAATAGGATGTGTCCAAGGCAATATAAAGGCTGCAAGGGATATATTTGGTACGAAACACTAAAGCATCGCGACACAGATAGCTATAGATCAACAGGAGGAAATAAAGACTATAAATGCAAAATAGGTAGAAGGGGGAGAGATGCTCGCCTGGGAAAACACTGCCGACAGATCATATCCAGAGAACTTGTCAGTACTCGCATCAACTCATCGGCCTAATCCGCGAAGAAGCAAACACTAGGAGAAACAGGGGATGCACTATTTAATACTACGGCAAAAGATCCGGCATGATTATGATATGATGCATGGCATGGCATAGATGCGGTGCAATTAGGCATTATTAAGCGGAACCAGGGTCCCGACAATTAATTAAGTGGTTCATGTTGTTTGACTACCCCGCAATTTAAATGTTGGATTAACAGGGCGAAACATGGCATCGGTTCACTACACAAATTTAAATGGAGTCCGGAATAAGACAAGGATATCCCGCATATGTACTCCATATTTAATTTAGGTGAATCGCCTAAATACCCCCAAACAACAATGATATGCGTGCGAGATGAATGATTTAATGCAACAAATATATATGTCATATTATAAAAAAATAGGGGTCTCGAATAGGGGTCACACACTTCGGATCGACGATCTTGGTGTTCACCGGGGGTCGATGGGGTTCGGGGTCGGACTCAGGGTTCAACAGGGATCGGTTTCGGCGGGAACGTTCTCAGACAATGGAGTAGATATTGTCGCATCCGTGGCCTTCGGGTCCGGGTCTTGGCGTCTGAGAGGGAGTACTTGGGTTCGGACGGAGGTCTTGGCGTTCCGATGGGTCGGTCTTCGGGGTCGAAGAACTTGGCGCGCCAGGGTTCGGTCTTCAGCGGGATCGGTCTTCGAACTCCCGGATCGGTCTTCGTGGTTTTTCCGTGAAGGAGAACTCGATGTTCCGAGCAGGTCTTGGAGTTTGGCGTCGGTCTTGTCGGCGGTCGATCTTGTCCAGCAGGAAATCTTGCTCGTCGGCAGGGTCTCGGACAAAGACGTCAACAAGGGATCATCACCAAACAACAACACCATGTTCCTGTTTCGCGAGGCTGAAGTAGTCCGGGTAGCAACACCACGCGCTATCTTCACATGGTTGCAGCTGTAGTACACCACACCCCATCTTCTCTTAATCAGTACCAATACACAACACATAGATACAACCCACTTGTACTAGAGAAACCAACATAAAAGATCCGAACCACATCGACAGCAGGCAGGTGTTGGACAGAGCGACTCGGTGCTACGCGCTGCAGGGGAAGTACGGGAAGGCGGAGGACAAAGGGGCCGAAGATGCTCAGGAGGAGGGCCTGGCAGCGGCAGCGCTAGACACGGCGGAGGCAGGCACGGTTGGTGACCAGGCTTGCCGCCGGGCGGGGCGGCGCGCTATGTGGAGCCAGAGAAGGGCCCGCGGCGCAGGCGCTGCAGGGACGGCGAGGAACCGAATCTGCGTGACGGCGCGGTGAAGAGCTCACAGGGCGTGCTCGCTGTCGGGGTAGGGCGGCGAGCTCCAGGGGAAAAGGGCGACGATGTCGGCCGAAGAGGGCAGCAGTGCCCTAGGATCGAGGGAGAGGTGGCGGCCGGAGTTCGCGAGGTCGGGGTAGGGTCGTGGCGCTACAGAGGTTATGTTGGCCGGCGAGGTGACCGGGAGGAAGGGGCCACGGAGGCGGGACTCTGGCCGCGGAGGGGAGCCGGCGGTGCTACGGGAGGAGGCCGAGGCGAGGCGGCGGCCTGGCAACAGCGGGCCGGGGAGAGAGGAAGGCGGCGGCCGACGGGGGTGGCATGGTGCAGAGAGGAGAGAGGCGGGAGGTGGTAGAGGACGGTGCGGGAGGAAGCGGTTGGTGGGGGAAGGTGGACCTGGGGAGGGGCAGGTGGCGACGGGATTGGGGCCAGGTGGAGACGGGGGGAATTCCGAGGCTGTCGGCACGGGGTGGCGGGAGCGTGCGTGCGTGCGTTGTGTGAGGTGGAGGGAGACTAGGGAGGGGGTTGGTGAGGTGGCGAGTTGTGAGTGGTCAGGATGAGGTGGTGGGCGGTGCTGAGGTAGAAGGCTGGCGCTGTGGGACCCGGCTGCAGGCGTGGCAGGCGGAGACCAGGGGGAGCTGGCGGGAGGGGGCTGCCTCGCGGCTGTTTTGGCGGCGGGGGAGGGAGTTGTGGTTGTGTGGGTTAGGTGGCTATGGGGATTAGGGTTAGGGTAGGTCCGGTTGGTGTGGGTGGGGCTTGGGCTAGATTAGGTGGGGTTGTAGGCTGGCTGGCTGGGCCTTTGGCCTGGCCGGCTGCCTCCCCCTTAAAAAAATACTTTTATTTTTATTAACTTTAAAAAAATATTTTTTACAAATAGTTTGTAGACAAATAAAATATCCAGCAAGATCTGGTTTTATGATTTGAAATTAAAGGAGGGCTAATTAGAAAACAAAATAGGGTTTTTGCAAAGTACTTTTATGAACAAACATGTATGATGATGTCATGATGATGCACAAAGTAGAAACAACGAGCCATTTTCTAGTAGTGATTTTAGCGGGATGCCACATCCCCTGATATGAATCCACAAGAGTTCATCATGATGTTTCGTGTTGTCTCTAAGAGGTGCGAGGAACCAGCGTCGTGTCCCAAGTTCAGCATCTGCTACTGCATCTTCGATGACCGGAGCTGGAATTATGCGCGGGGCTGCGTGGGTACCTGCGTGTTACTAACGGTTAGTAAGCAGAATTTTGAATGGGATTTTACATGCTATATGACACCATGACTCACCCCAAATGGGCGGCTCCCAAACACGCACGTCGCCGCTAGGTTCAGTGACCGCATAAATGCGTTGCGGTCTGTACGAAGAGCAGCCGTAGGTGAAGACGGCGTCAACATACTTCTCCGGCCGCAGGAAGTCGTCACGCAAGACTGTCCATTCATTGTCTTCTGCGCATATAATGAATGCGATTGCCTTGTCGAACACCGCCAAGATGTCATAGTCCCAGTTCTTCCACGCCCCCCTCCGGCGGTCTATGTGGGAGCTGTACCTTCACGAGCTCAAGTTCTGCCATGTTGAACCTGTAAGCTAATTCGGAAATGTGCGGTGGCCACCCGCTGTTGAATACAGTAATGCTGACACCCTTCAAAGATGGCACTGCTAGCCTCTCCGATCTGTAGCAATTTTTTAGAGTCCAAGTACTCCCATCCTGGGATAAAAGGACCAGCCACTCGCCGTTGCCACCCACCCAGTTCTGGTCATCTCTCATTTCCGTCTCTTCTTCTTCATTGATATTCACCACTACTGATTCCGACCACTTATCCAGCAGCATCAGTTTTGCATGAATATTCTGCAGATTTTGTTGTCAGTTGGTACAATCACCTAGCATGGATTCCATTGCACATACAATTTGACAACTGGACCTTTATATTAAAGTACACAAAATATTGCCTAAATACGAGTGTCTCCTCAAATATCGCCTAAATTGTGCATGTGTCACTACGAAGATACTCAATAGATGGAGTAGGAGCAGAGCGCCCCAGAACAAACTCCTGACGATGATCATAATTAAACAGCTTGGGGCATAACAGCCTTAAACCGAGCAGAATATCACCGAGCAGGCATTCCATTGCAAAATCGAAATTGACAACTCGTCTATCACCTAAAGTAAGATTGTGTCACTACAAAAATACCAGAATATCAGGTACGAGTAGAGCTTCCGCTGTATAGAATAGTCTTAAATGGTTCGATTTGTTCAAACCGCGCGTGCACACAACACGTTCGACGAAAGGAACATAGGATTCTGATGAGAGTTCAGCACATATGAATCAACGATATGACTGGACGAATAAGCTAGATACTGGAACTTATGTGGCCATCGCGGTCGTCTGGCCATTTGCTGTTATCAGGGTAAAGAAGGCCTGGCGTGCCGAACGGTTGTTCGTCCATGTTCCGCATCGTCATGCGGTAGCCAGGGATGTAGCGAGCGAGGCGGCCGGCTGAGATGATGTCCAACTCTGAGGCGATCTTGTGGATGTTCGCGGCGCTGAGGTTTGGCCATCCCCAATCCTCGTGGTAGCGGTCGCCCTGGCCATCCGCGTCGTCGTCGCATGCCTTTCGCTTCATCCTGCTGCTACCCCAAGCTCTACCCATAGCGGCAAATGGAGTCTGGAATCCAGTGGGTTAATGTAGGCATGGTGATGAGGAGGCGGATGGATTCGAGAGGGGGTGGAATCAGGGATGGGGGCAGTTGTTCGAGTGGGGAGCGAATCTGCAAGGAACTGCCGCCACCGCCGGTTCTCATCCGCGTGGAAGAAAAGAACGGGTGGCGTAATTATTGAGGGAGGGCACCGGAACCGTCTAAGGAAGTGAAAAAATAAATCATAAAATGGAAATGTGCGGCCCGCCTATCAGTGAGTGAAGGTCGGCACGCGTAAACATGCCTACGTTCGAATTGATTCCACCGCATGCAAGAGGCGCAGAACAAATTTTAGGAAGTGCTAGCGTCGACGTGTAAAACCGCCGTTTTTCGTCACCCTCACCCTACTACGAACGGTCGTGCACCATTCCAGATATTGGTAACGGCGGTTCCAATCTTTCACTTCTCCGTCTCATTTCCTCCTCCACTGCCTCATCGTCTTTCTCCTCCACGGCCTCATCCATTTCCTCCACCACCGCATCACCCTCTTCCTCCGTATCCTTTCCTTCTTGCCTGTAGTCATGGAAGCTCCGGACATCCGAAACGAGGCAGGCAAGAAACTGCGCACTTCGACATCGAAGTACATGGTGGGAAGAAGATCGATGTCGTCTACACCACCGACCCTCGGACGGTGAGGAACACTCTGAATAATTACACGAGTTGGCTGCAGTTCGAAGAAAATAGGTTCGTAGGTCTCGACCTCGAGTACAGCCGCGATCGCCGTAGGATCGCCGTGGTGCAACTATCCATGAAGGGGCACGTCCTCGTATACCAGCCTTTTTGCGAGAAGGGGGCTGACGGGATCTGGTAGACTTTGTTGTCTTTTTGTTCCTGAACCGTCTGTTTGCAGAAGTTATTGCTATATTATTTGTCTGAATTCATTTTCATGCAGGTGGGGCGAAAGCATTAGGGATATGTTTCATGACTTTCTCGTGAACCAGCACATAACATTTACCAGTGTTGACATCACGAATGATAGTAAACTGCTTGAAAGCCCGACTGTCAACATTAGAATCCCAAAGGAGTGCAGAGCGGACATCCAGGAAATTTACTGGATCCTAGGGACGAAGGGCAGCAAGACCGGGATGGACGCTCTTGCCTCCAAACTCATAGACCCGTGGTACGCTGACATGAAGGAAAGATTGCCGAGATGTTCGTGGAGGCGTTTAGGGCACGATTACTGGGAGGATAAGCCACTTTCTAAACCTATTCTGAAGTACGCTGCAATTGACGAGTATGTTAGCCATGAGCTGTACCGCCAGATTGTAAAATCTCGTTCCAGGCATCGCATCATTGAACCACCACCAAGGCAGGTTGTTGTCCCAGATGCCGGATCGTAGATGAATCTACAAACCGGGGCAAGTGACCGAAGGCATCCTAGGATCGGTTGCCTTCTCCAACAGGCTAGGATGTAGACTATTAGTGCATGATTGTTGTGTTTATGAAAACATGTTATTTCATAAGTACACTATGTGAGCAATTACGAACTACTGTGTATTACCTTTGTCAAACTATAATCTGGTTTATGACTGTATCCTCCTCTATAATCTGGGTTTGGTTATGACTTATGACTGTATCACACCTTATGCATGTCAGTCCTGGATTCTGCCGCATGCAAATGGCACGGAAAGAATTTGTAAGAATGAATGTTGAGCATACAAAAGGGGGAATGTAATTCATACAGGTTAAGTAGCTAATAGCATAGGGATCATACGAGCTTGGTTCTTACACACAGAATGCTTAGAAAATACAGGCGAGATAAAATATAGGTGAGATAAAACTAGGAACGAAATGCGAAACTAGTAGTGGTAAATAGCACACTCACCCACCCGCCAGATCTAGTTGAGCATCTCGTAGTAGACATACGCGTCCCTGGCTGCGTACTTGATTGCATCGTAATCCAGGTGCCTCCACTCCCATCGCTCGTGCAGGTGCTTCGGGAACTCGATTTTCATGCCGGCGTACTCGCGGTCGATGATGTTGGAAGCGAGTCTAGCCATGCCGGCTTTCCTCGTACCGCCATCCGGGTACCTCCACAAACGTTGGAGATCGACGTGATTGACGACATGAACGAGGAGATCACGTTCTAGCTTCGGAGTGTCGTTCTTGATGTCGACGCTGGCGAAGTAGATCTCCCTCCTGTGTAGGAACTCGCGAAGCTCCGGGCATACATATTTGGCCCTACATACGTGATATAGTAGGCAGTGGTTGCGCATGGACAGCTGCAAAAGCGTAGTCCTCTTCCTATCTCTGGTATACTCGAGGTCAAGGTCGACGATCTTGTACCTGTCCATCAGATCTTGTAGCCACCGCTCGTACATTGCGATGACCTTGGCCACCTCCGTTGACGCATTTGTGTGGACGACCGTCAGCTTGGTGGTGCCATGGGCGGTGACGGTGTACTCGTCGGTGTAGTCGCTCCCGTCGCCGAACACACCGTACTCTGCATCCATGGCAGCAGCTAATGTTCGTCTGCGGTGGCCTAGTTTCGGTAGCGGTGGCTGGGACTAGGCGTGGAGGTGGAGTGATCTGTTACGGTGGTATGGCCAGGCGGAGGTGGTGCCTGCGACAGCGTCGATGGTTCTTGCGGTGGCGGCGCCGGCGGAAGGAACGAGTTGGGGATTTTTGCACAGTGATGTGTTGAGGAGACAGAAGGCGATGCTTAAATTCCGTTTACCAATATTCCGATCATACCCATGCGGAAGCAAGTTTGACCGGGCGAGCACCGATGGTTTCCAATCCTAGCGATTAAATTCGGCGTCCGTCCCAGTAGGCAATGGGATGGGTGTGCGACGTGGCTTTGGCGTGGCAGAGACCGGTCACGTAGACCACCGTCCCGTTGCCGATCCGCAGCGGGTGCGCGGTGCTGACACGACGTAATGTGACAGGACAGAAGGAAGTGTACAGTTATTATTAATTCCTAACAAGTTTAAGAAGTGTAAGCATAGACATGGACCTAGCATCCCTGCACCCCGGGGCTGCCACCCACCCGATCAGGCCTGCCGATTGCACAAAGCTTGTCCCGAGTTTGCCAAAATGAAACTCGTTTGCCCATGGTTCTATAAGTTTCTCTGTAGGCCACTTGTGTAAGCATGCACAATCAAGCAACTTTGCAACACATGTGTCGGTGGAAAAGCATTAGGTTTCAACGCACCACATAGTTTAGGGACTTAGAATAGCTACATCGTGGATCTCTAGCCAAATTGCATGGTAAAGCCAAATTCAGCTTTTTGTCAGATTTAGCTATAGCAACATTGTGTCTCGTTTGTCCACACTCGTGCCCTCCCGATATTCCAAAGCCCTCACATGCTCTCGGAGGGGGGTGCCGTCTGGTCAAAGGCTTGGCTGTTATGTGCGCCATGACGCCTAAAGTGGCCTTTTTAAAGAGCGCCTTTTCCCCTCTCTCTCTAACAGTTGTGTTTTTTTTGCCCAAAAAGGTAGGGAATCTAGAGCAGCTTCTCTCTTCATTCATTGTTCCTTTTGCGATCGTTTTACCCCAATCTGGTAGCAAATCTAGAGCAGTAAAACAAATCAGCACCATAAATAAATTCAGTAAACAGAGTAGATGTAGACAAAGCAGCTAATATAGGTTATATAGCACGGTACTTAACGAGGTTCGACAATTAAGCTGCTCAGTAGCAGCAGCAGCGGACTGCTTCAACACAGACAAGACAAAAGAAGATGATTTACAACAGCAGCAGCAGCTGTCAGTGGCCCCTCGTGGCCTCTGCTAGGAGGGCATCCGCCTCCTCCCTCTGGCGCCTCCTCCACTTCTTGCTGCCCAACCCCTTGACCTTAGGCACCTTGGGTCTGATCGGGGGCATGCGACCCTCCTTGATAGCCACCTTCTGGAGGTTGCGGAGGTGAAGACCGAGTGCCTGGTGCTTGGCCCTAAAGCCGTGGACGTTCATGGACTCGCCGCAGGTCCTCACGTCCTCGGCATGCTTCACGAGGGAGTTGAAGTCCGTGCTGCGGAGCCTCCTGGTGGGGCGGAAGGCCGGCGAAGAAGTTATTGTACTGACCGGAATTTAGCCTCCTCAGCACATGACGAGTCTTGGTGTCCTGCGACTCGTCGTCGCTGCGGAGGTCGCTGCTATCCTCCTGTTGGAAAAAACAGAAGAGTGAAATAAGGACATGATTGAGATACTTTGATTATCTGGATTGATTTTTTGCATAAATTAACCGAATGAGATCTCCCGATTATTCCACAAATATCAAACCAAATCGAATACTGATCCCAACTACGAACCGGAGGATTCATCGAAAATCCAGATCTAACACAATAGGATTAGCTACTGTAAAAAATACGAACAGCCGAGCCCTAATAACATACGATCTAGCATCCAACGATGGGAACGGGGGAAGAACAAGGGGAGGGGAGAAAACCCTGGTTACCTCAGACGACGGGTCGGCGATGCTGGTGTCAAAGGGGTTCTTCGGCCTTATGTAGACAACCTCCTCGTAGGGGTCCCAGCCGAGCGGGATCTGTCCGAGACCGGCGAGGGCCTCCTCGCCGGAGGCTACGTCGGATGCGGGGACGGGGACGAGGGGCTCCTCGCCGGCTGCCTTAGAGGCGCCGATGGCCACCGTGCCGATCTTCTCCATCGCCGGCGTGGTTGGGGTTTTGTTGGGCGTTTGCAGAAGGTGATGGGACAGTGGAACGGTTGAGTGAGCGAGTGCGTGATGAGTGGGAGTGGGAGTGGGGAGACCTCTATTAAAGGAGAAGGGAAGCGGCGTTTCGTTGCACTACCGTGCACCACGTAGGCTAATGCACCGTGCACGGCCACACGTGTCTGCTACCGCCCCGTGCACCGCACACGCGTACCGTGAGTCACGTTTTTTTTCCATCGTGTCTAACCACGGCGATTCAGTTGTACTCAGTTTTGTCCACCAACCGTTGATCCTCTGTGATCTAGCGGACAGGATAACCCTTATATCTGTCGGGGACACCCCTCTATCCATGCAAAATAACGAGTATGCCACCGGAACTTTAACAACATAAACAGATGAACTTGAATATATTTGAAGGGTACGAAATAGAAATCCACATAGTTTAAGGGTCTAGATACGGTAAGAGAACTAAATATTATTTGTGGCCGGGCCAACACAGTGACGGGGTTGGTTGGCTAGGAGTTGCTGATTCCTAAGTAAGGGGACACTAGGCCGTTCTTGACATACTCCCTCAGGAACTTGCCATAAGCGGCGTGCTTAGCCTTGGTCGCCGACTTGTGCTTACTAGCCGGGCTTTTACCGATGCCAACCGCATGCGGGATCAAGCTGGCAATCCTCGGTTTGACTCCTTTTTTACAGAAAGGGCACCTGAGCTCCCCAAGTTGAGTGCGGAAAGGGATTATCCCGCTCTTGAGCTTCTTCATGACATGGAGGCTCTTGTTGTCCCTGGTCTCCTTGTCAGAGTCCATCTCACTTGAATACACCTGTAATGTATGGAATACAAACCGAAGTGAGCAAAATAATAAATATACTCCCTCCGTTCTGATTTAGTTTACATCCTAGAAAAAATTAGACAAATTAGTGTTGTATTTATTAGTACTACTTAGATACGTGAACAACCAATCTAAGCTACATTGAAAATAGGGCCATCCAATAGACAGAGCAAAACCACTTTGTTTTCTGTGTTCTTGTTGACTAAAAGCTAAAATGTAGATTATTTCAGAACAAATTTTGAGGCTAGAATGTAGACTATTTCAGAACGGAGGGGAGTATATTCCTTCCACCATTCCAAGTTACTTTCGATGCAATAACATGTCTATACAGGTTCAGTAGTTCATTACGGCCGTCTCCCCAGCTCGCTCCTAAATTAATGTGGTTTGTGTTCTTGGTAACTTATTAATAAATAAATAATATGGATTCATTCAGAATAGACTAGATCTCTCCATGTACCGGTTCGTACGTTGCATCTAATCATTAGGACTAGATTTTTTTATGACGCCTAGATATATTAAGCTCAAGCAGAAAATATGAAACATGTAGAAATAGATGTACCATCCGGGTACACAAGCGGAGCGTATTCGTCGAACTCCACGCCCTCATCGGCGCCTCCGAAGGGGGTTGAACTGCTCGTCCTCCTCGGCCTGTGCTGCGTGATGCTCCTCCAGATCTACCGCGTGAAGCACCACCCCGGCGGCGATGCCCGGACACTCACCCCCCACGCACTGGTTTCATGGAGAAGGTTCGTGCAAGTACGTTCAAGATTGTGGTGTTTTGCTGGATAGGGAAGAGAGAATATGAGTGCGAATGGAGGACCTGATAGGCTAGGTTTTTAAATGCGGGGACGTTTAGGCCTCCTCGAGGGCCCCTGGTTGACAGCTCTTCCGGCTGCGGCTGCCGCGTGGAAGGTTCGTGTGGTGGGGGGCCTGACGGAAGTGAGAGTGCAGGCACGCTGCATAGTAAAAAATGGTATAGCCGGTGGTCCGTGGATGACCAGTTGCCGTGTAGTAGACTTGTAGCCTTTGCAGACTAGATTAAACATGACATGACCACGTCGACCACTTTTTCCATGGACGGCATCGTGTTCCTTCTTGTAGAAGTCTCGTTGAGGGAGACGTCCGTGCTGTCTCGCGATGTCCTGTGAAGGGAAAGACGTGTGCACGAGCCTCGTTGGAATCACACAGGATCAACGGTTGGTGTGCACGATCCGCGTGACAGCTGTGACAACCAATCAGGGCGTAGCAGATAGAGTGGGCATAGGTTTGGG